>CALSFV010000022.1:602500-1281324 GCA_943737045.1 Parapristionchus giblindavisi | reverse complement strand
CTCTAGACAGAGAACGAAATGCCATAATGCACAAATATCAACTGGGCGACAAAAACAAACGAACATACTAGTTAATTTAATTTAAATAATTTAATTAATGATACATCGAAAGGATGTTACAACATTTGGAGTAGCAAGTAGTTTAGAGCGTGTGGTGTGAAAAAAGAAGGGACTGCATTAGAACTGCAGCTGGTAAATACTAAATACCAGATACTATATTTTTTCAAGAGGAATCAATGCAATTATTATAACTATTTTCAGAAGTATTTAGAAATATATAATATTTGGACGTAAAAATATCATAAGAAGTTTATATTTAGAGTGTAGAACTAAATATAGACACCAAAATGAGAACGAAAAAACTGTACACAACTACAAACGCAGAATAAGTACACGGCGCTGTGGGAGGTGATAGATAACGAGATAGAGATGGAGAAAAGGAGGGAATGGAGAAAGTGAGAGATACAAAAAATAGTTTGCACCGAAGGGAACGATTTGAAAATACAGAGTTTTACGTCTGTAGGGATAGATGAGGTGAGAAGGTAGAGGTAGAGAAGAGAAGGAAGAGAGATAGGGGAGAATTAGAAAGAGGGAGAACGTGAGGCAAAGAGGAACAGAAAAAGAGAGAGTGAAGGAAAGAGAAAAAAGTGAGCGAGAGATCGGGAAGACGAAATGCGACCGACTGCCGAACCGTGGAGTGCTTGGAATCGATTGACAGACAATAGTGAGACATTGAAAAGTGTGTGGGGGGTGGGGTAGAGGGAGAGGAAGGAGAGGGAGAGAGAGAGGAAGGAGAGGAAGGAGAGGGAGAGGGAGAGGGAGAGGAAGGAGAGGAAGGAGAGGGAGAGGGAGAGGGAGAGGGAGAGGGAGAGGGAGAGGGAGAGGGAGAGGGAGAGGGAGAGGGAGAGGGAGAGGGAGAGGGAGAGGGAGAGGGAGAGGGAGAGGGAGAGGGAGAGGGAGAGGGAGAGGGAGAAGAGGCAGAGTTAGGACATCAATTGAGAAATAGTGCTAGGTGATTGACTTTCCATAGCGAAAGAGAGGAAAATGAGTAGACCTACGAGTGGAGGAGAGGGAAAGAGAGGGAGAGAGAAAGAGGAAGAGAGGGAGGAGATAGAGGGAGAGAGAGGGGGAGGAGAGAGAGAGAGATTGAGGGAGAGAGGGAGAGGGAGAGAGGGAGAGAAAAGGAGGTACAATGATTAGTCCATGAAGAAGAAGAAGGGAGCAAAGATGGTAGGGGGCAGATAATTGCCGATGGAAAGAGTAGTATGTTTAGTATCTTGATGTGATGAGAGGGACAAAGGAGGGGAAGAGAACTGATGTACCGATACTACGAGTAAGCACACAGAAAAAAAGTGTAATCCCCAGCATATAAGACCTGCGAAGTGTTATATTTAACACTTTTTAGGTGTTAAAATAGCTCAAAAAGTATTAAATATAACACTTCACAGGTCTTATGTGCTGTGGGGTACATCTCTTTTCTCTGTGTGAGGCTTGTTTTTGGTGAGAATACACTATTCCTACCGTGATGGGCTTTTCCCATGGAGATGTCCCTTAAAGACACTCTTAATTTTAATTCCGCTCTGGTGACACTCTCTCGCGTAAACAAAGAATGCGAGAGAGTATTGCTAGCGCGGAAGGTTTCAGAATACTTGTCAGACAGACATACTATCACGCTGCCAGCTAGGCACGAACTATGACCGAAACTCCATCTCTTCTGTCTCATTGTCAGGGCTACTTGCAAGATGGTCGAATCAATCTGCACTAATCTCCACGTCTTGCACCAGCTTGAGGATTAGTGATATTCTCACACGTATTGGATATGCAGGAGCGAGAAAAGTTCAGGGAGGTTCATTCAGGCTGGATCAGGGTTCAGCACCAGCTAGGGACCATATTGTAGGACCCAGCAAATTATCGCTTTTGCTTCACCCAAAAAATTAGCGAGTAATGGCGTATTCGTAGTTCTTTAATCAGCGCGTTAAACTCACAATAGCGCATGCTCTCTCCGATAAGAATATAAAAGTGTGTCGAACTCTGCGAAGTTCAGCGAAACCATGCGTTACACAAACAAACTGCTACCGACAAACAGGTAATTCATTTAAATTCACGTGATTTTCGAACATTCTAATGCAGTGACAGTATACAGTACTAGCCAAAAGTAAATAACATTTGGTTTTTTCGCCATAACTTTTTTCAAACTCAACTGATCGATTCCAGATTTTCCACGGATAATTTTGAGAGTATAGAAGGGGAGAAAACTGCTGTACCATGATAATGACAACATGATAATGACATGATAAAGTGATTGAGATCAAGAAGGCGCAGATTATCTCTCAAGACGCCTGGACACGACGTAGCAAGGATGCTTTCCCTGCACCTGACTTACTCTTCTGCATGATATGTTTACAATATAAATAATAAAATTATTTTTGAAAACGTAAAGAAAAGTTTGATTGCCCACAACGATACTTTTAAAATCTTTTTTTTATTCTCTTTTTATTCTGAAAATACCCACGACGATCTTAATATATCCCCAGGCACAAATATGCCATAGTTACAGCTAGAGCCAATTCATCGAACCCGAAATGAGAAATGAGAATGGGATGTATCAGGATATGGGTAAACAAAAGAATGGGATTGATGGTCCAATATGAGTAGTCGAGAATGAGTACGGGTTGTTGAAATCTCAACTCCCATCTTCTCTCTCTCTTCCTCTATCTCTATCTCTATCTCTATCTCTATCTCTATCTCTATCTCTATCTCTATCTCTATCTCTATCTCTATCTCTATCTCTATCTCTATCTCTATCTCTATCTCTATCTCTATCTCTATCTCTATCTCTCTCTCTCTCTATCTCTATCTCTATCTCTATCTCTATCTCTATCTCTATCTCTATCTCTATCTCTATCTCTATCTCTATCTCTATCTCTATCTCTATCTCTATCTCTCTCTCTCTCCTCTCCCTCTCTCTCCTCTCTCCCTCCTCCCTCCCTCTCTCTCTCCATCTCTCTCACTCTCTCTCTCCATCTCTATCTCTCTCTCCTCCCTCCCTCTCTATCTCTCTCTCTCCTCCCCCCCTTCCCTCTCCCATCCCATCTAAGAGAGACACAGAGAGAGGCATGGCTAGAATCACTCTTCTCAGTCTCTAGTATACACAAATTTTACATGAGACTGAATCGAGATGGGAGAATTGGGCGAAGGGCGAAAATAAGGAGAGGGAGAAGGAAAGAGCAAAAGAGAATGAACAATGACGCAATCATTAGAGCCAAGGGGTACAAAAACGATAATAAAGATATCTACGATTTATTTTTCGAAAGTGAAATAACACAAAAGAAATATAATATAATATACTTTATGCGGTGCGAAAGTAAAGTATAATTTCTGATCAAATATTTGATAGTGGAGTACGCATAAATACGATGCTACGACTTGGGTAGCAAAGATGAAAATTACAAATAAAAAGAAATTCCTACAACGATGGTAATGAAGCGATGGATTTTCGGAAAGATTTTACAGAAGGACATATTATAATATTATTATTAAGCTGATTCAAATTATTAAGCTGATTCAATGATACAGATAAAATTAAAGAAGGGCTTGTGAAATTGTTTAAGTGCTTCAAAATGTGCAAGAATATTATGAAAGAGCTAGCAGGAGTTATTTAGAAATAACAACTACGTATGAAGACGTAAATGGATTTTCAGATGTTGGTATAAAAATTTCTACACAATATATCGAGAAATGTAAAAAAGTCGAACTAAACGACATAGAAGTGCAAGGCAGAAAAAAAGGGGTTGGAGAGTCAGTATTCAGGGCTAATGGAACAGGGCTACTCGAAAACAAAAAAAGAGAGGCTTTAGCTAACAATGAATCAAAAATCAACTAATGAATTAAGAGTCCTCACGGGTATTTCCCAGTGAAACGAGAAAAAAGCCGAAAACAAAAGTACGGCAAAAGGATTTCCGGAATAGGAAATACAAAAGTATATCTGGGTGCATGCTTTATTGTATTATATATTCGCTTTTAACTCAGTCAAACCCCCCTTTCGTAGACAAAGATCGCACAATGAAAAATAGGAATAATTTGATGCACCTACTGAAAATTTCCTTATACATATTATTACCAAGCAAAGTCTCAATTCTTCCATTATAGATAAGGGAATTCGACCGATATGAGTGCATAATACCGTAATTAGTCAATACTAGGGAAGTTTTCTCTGTGTATTTTACATAATTTCCTTGAGTACTTAAAAAATTTACTACCAAGCACGCCCATGACTGAATCAAACGTGCAAATAATCCAGAGAAAAGTTAGACAAAAATATAATTTTTTACGACGCAAAAGACATCAGAAATGTATAAATACATGAACGGCACGTGATAGCCACAAATAGTCCCGACTTGTTTATTCCAGATACTTCGAGAACCACACCCTGCACTATTATCCTATTTTCATTCCAGACAATTCTTTCGCTCATTCCACAATCTTTGACCATTGACCAGTACAAATAGCTCCTATTACAAATAGTGGTGTGTCTACAGTACTGTTTCAGGGTGGTGTAAGTGATTAGTAAACGTCGCCACTCACGGATTGCGCGCATTCAGCACACACCGTGCACAGTTCGCACTGGAAGGAGCCGTGGATGACGTTCTTCCTGAGACCGGCGCATGTAGCGTGTCCTGTAAATGGTTCTTTCAAAACGATGTTGAAACTTATGTGGGTTTAAAATCTTGGAAAAGTAGATGGAAAAGTGAAAAGTAGTGTTAATTTTGTGACTGCAAAAGTAGTTGGAAAAGTAGTAATCCAACTCTCGCGTAATGGGTTTTATTGTAAAAGTTTGTCAATTACGGAGATATGCTACTTTTCCAACTACTTTTACAATCACAAAATTAACACAACTTTTCACTTTTGGATCTGCTTTTACAAGATTTTAAACCCACATTAATCAAAACAGATTGGCAAATGGTTGACAAAATAAGGGAGTCAAACCATCGACCTCTGACTATCCCGGACATTGCTATAGCCACTGAGAAAAATGTAGAAACTATATCATCCATTTCATTTTCTATTTTGCTTCCTATTGCGGCAACTCCAATATTTTCAACGGTAATCGCTTTTTACACTGAAGACTTCGTTCGGATAAGTCATCTTAAAGATGGTGGCCCACGAATGTTTATGTAAATCACTACACTCCTCTTGTGGGAAAGCAAAGTGATGTGCGAAAAGTTAGCGCATGTCCCATAGCGCAGTGGCAAAGGTTCAGACTCGTTACCCGTTTGACGCAAGTTCGAATCCTGTTGCCGAATTTACTCAATTTTCAAAAAGCGCGCCCTTCCCTGCACCGGCCTAATAGTTCATTTATGTTTATAGCGATCAATATGCTGAATCATCATAAAATAAATAGTGTAATGTATGTAGAATAACTTTTGCTACCTTTCTGTCTTCAGTTTGTTCACGAAAATATTCGTGGAACACCACCTTTAAAGTCTCCGCTCTGGCAATGCTCTCTCGTTTTCGTTGTATGCGAGCAATAAGTAAAGTAAGATCGAAGTGTCCCATTAATAATATCAAGCGAATCGATAATTGAACAGTGAAAATACCGTACAGCGTTAATTGTAAAATTTGTAAAATTAAGTTCCACTAACTGGTCCACTGGCAATTCTCACAGTTGAGCATCCGCTCGTGACCTTTCGTCGACGTGTCTCCATCGCAGATCGTGCAGACGAGTCGCTGAAATGAAGATCAAAGATCAAAGATCAGAGATCAAAGATCAGGGATAGTGACTATTAATCTCACTCGACTACAGTAACATTTATCCGGTTCATATTAGATTCAAAGTCTAAAACAGTTCGTAATTCGTTCAAAAAGGATATTCGAAAAAAATTATTTAAAGGACCTACTAAAATTTAACAGCACCCAATAGGGTAGAAATATGTACTCATGAGAAATTTGTCAACTTCGGTTAAACAAAAAAGGTTCCCATAGTGTCTAATACCCAACACTACCGTACCCAAGGATACCGTACCATAAAGTACCGTACCAAAGAATACCGTATCAAAAGTTACCGTACCGGATATCTGCAGTTGCCCATGGTGAACCGTAGTCGCTTTCCATGCGTCACGTCATTGATCTGGTTCTTGCTAATCGCCTTCTCCAATCCCTCCGCGAACACCTCCTTGAATCGGTGCGCGTCGAAGTTCTGCAACGAAAATGCAAGGATTACGGTAGATGACATTTTATTGATTGGCCTGAGCTCCGAAAGAATGTTCAACATGCGGTGGAGTTCCCTGTGGTCATAGGCATGAACCGTTTTCAGGGAAAATGTGACGCCATTAGCGTAGGCGGAGAATTTTTGGAAAACGCCTCCGCCTACGCTAATGACGTCACATTTTCCCGGAAAACGGTTTTCCCGTTGTTCTTGCATACGTCCACTGGCTTCTATGCAATCTTCCTCACGGAAATATATTTTAACCGTATATAATCAATCGATTAATCAATCGATAACTCCACTTAAGATAACCGCAAGCCAACAATGACTACCGTAATCCATCCCTGACTACCGTAATCAGGACCCTGAATGCAGTAACCCAACTCTGATTACTGTACACACCTTGATCGTGCAGACTTTGATGATCAACGCTTCCAGTTCTGTCCGAGTGATCTCCTTTGCAGGATTTCGCCGATATCTTAAAGTAACGAATATCATTATATGTAGGTCGTCGTCGCACATTGTTGAATAGTGCAGAATAAAAATTAATCAGTGGCCGTATGCACGAACAACGGAAAACCGTTTTCCTGGAAGCATTAGCGTAGGCGGAAGCGTTTTCCAAAAATCCTCCGCCTACATACGCTAATGACGTCAGATTTTCTCGGAAAACGGTTTTCCGTTGTTCATGCATACGGTCACTGAACTAACAAGGGAACCGCAAAACTCGGGGACGATCAGGGCAAAATTCGTTGACGCAGTTCGACTAGGACCCCCCCCCCAGTGGGCCGCAGAATTTTTTGAAATGTCCCCATATTTATATAGAACCCTTGGACACTCTTTGAACTCTCTTTGACGCTTTAACTTTTTGAGTGTTTGACACTATTCCCTTGGTCTCGCGCCCAAATTTCATTTTCATTATCGATTTTCGGTACCAAGGAAGCAAATATGGGGACATTTGAAAACAGTTCTGGGACCTCCTGGGCGGTCCTTTTCGACCTGTGTCAACGAATTTTGCATTGATCGTCCCCGACTTTTGCGGTTCCCTTGTAAACATAGTTGAAATAAGTTTCGGTAGCAGAAGAAGACAGAACTATTCTGTATTAGCGCGATTGAAGTATCCTTTGCACAACATTTTATGAGATATCAGAATTGTCCGTATTCCTTCTCTTTATTTTGGGACGGATTTTTCATCACTCATCACCCGCAGAGCTGCCGAACCATTTTTTTATTTGCAAATTAAAGCTGGCTGTTAGCATTTCCGTTCGAGACTTTTTGTTTTCTGTAATTCGATTACGCTGAAATCAAAACCTTTCGCTTCGTTCAGCGTATTATGCATGATAAAGTGAAAACCCAAGCGAATTTGAATTAACTCAGCTCTGGTCACACGTTCTCGCTTTCTTTGTCTGCGAGAGAGTGTGACCAGAGCGGAGAGAATCATCAACGAAACTCACTTGTGCATGGCTGAGGCGATGAAGCGGGACATGTCTGTGCGCGAGTTCAGCGTGAACTTGTTCGTCGTTCTGAAATGAGAAAGATCAAAGATCAAGAGATCAAAGATCAAGAATCAGAAGTGCATCTGTTAGACATAGTGTATTTGGCGATTATGAGAATCGGAAGCTTTTGAATAACAAATTTGTATGGTATCACCTATAGTCTGCCCAAAACCACAATATCCGCGATCTACAGTATCCCGTGACCTACAGTATACCATATCATACAGAATGCCGTGATTACAGTATCTCTGAGCTCCATTAGCTTACTTTATTTGTTCTTTCGTGGCGAGATATCGAATGCCCTTTGTGTAGTGCGCGATCAGATCGCCTTTGCCCTTCATCTGAAAAGATCAAAGATCAAAGAACAACCAATTTGTTAGCAATTCAATGTTCGATTGTCTCATTATCATAACTGTCGATTGGAACAAAATTTTTGTGTTCGAACTCAACGGTGGGAGGGGTTCTACTGAAGATGGTCAACCCATTGAACAGAGGTTTACTGTCTAGAACATAATGCCGAAAAAGTGAATCTCTACCTACTAATTATTATTTTTGATTTACTAATACTTAATTCGAGTTTACACTGTTAGCGTACATTCTTTCTATAATCTACCGTATCTATCGCAGAATGTTCTACCGTACCTCATTGAGTCGTTGCTTCGCCTCTTCCAGCGTGCAGCCGCATTCCTCGACCAGCTTTGCCTGCAGTGTGCGCTCGGCGATCTGAAATAGGACAATGATCATTGCTACCGTACTCTAGGGTTACAGTAATCCCATACTTGGTACTGCTACAGTACTACAGTACAACTGCCGGATCGCAGCTATGCAACGCTCTATCAAATCAGAAAATGCTTCAAACTCTATAGGATTCACGATGACTACTAGCTTTCTTTCAATTTACCAGGAACAAAAATCAATCAATAATTCAAAATTGGACCGACCGCTTTGCGGGACCAGTTGCTTGGTCTTCAGCTAGTGGTTTGAAAAGGTCGTTTCAAAACTTCATATTTCAATTTGAAGATACAAAAAAAACACTCAATAAACAATTCGACTTCGACCTACCGCTTTGCCGGGAGCAACGATCCTCTTCAGGATATCTGGACTCGTCGGCGGCGCCATGCGCCCACTGAGATTGTGATCTACGGAATTATGGATTAGTAATCAGGAAAATTGACATACTGAACCGGGCATACGGTAGCAAGGAAAACAGGGATACTGTAAACAGGGAATATTGAGAGATCGAATCACAGGGGATTTCAAGAGGTGTAGAAAAGACAATCCATAGATCAATATTTGAGGACGCATGATCTTCTGACAAGCGAGAATGTCTCAATGCTCAAGCAATCTTTGGTTGCTACTGTGATGTGCAAAGATCCGAAAAGTGACGAAAAGAAATGAAGAACAAGCGAGAGAGTGTGTAAAACTAGGATAGTTCTTTCCCGCTTTCCTTTCTTTTTCACAGCATTTGAACTAATCATGAACTCGTATTTGCGCTAAAATTATAGGAGCAGAAGTTAAAGACGAGGGTGATTTTGGACAAAACAATAGAACGAGACAAACCGCAAGAAAAGAGAAGCTTAAGCAAGTAAAGAATAGTCGGAATGCATGAATAAGCGAGGGAGAGAGATGGAGAAAGTGCAAAAAACATCGGGAGAAAATGTCATCACCTTACTTGATCTATTATGTACACAGGAAATTTAGGAACGATATGCTGTACAGGGTGAGAGTTCGTGATGGTTCGATAAATGAAGGAACAGCTGTGAAGAGATCCTCAAACCGATCGGGAGAGTCCTTCTAACCCATGCATCTCCATCTCAACCATCGACAACGCATTTTTGAAATCTTTTTCTCTCGTTACCATTATTTGTCTCGTTTCGTGCATATCGGATTATCCATGTTGAGAAAACATAAGTTTAGCATATAAGATATCCAGAAAAGATATGAAAATATGAGGCAGTCAGACGCAGAGAGAGAAGGGACTATCATGTATAAGATGATGATAAGGAGGGAAGGATCAGAAAATACTGCGGACTGCGGAGGTGTCCGAGTTTCCTCATCCCCTTTTGATGGCTCTTTTGAAGGAAGCATTCGCGCCTAAAGTTAGCAAATGGTAGCGATGCTTTAAAGGCACACCTAGGGCTAATTTTAAACTTCTTCGTCAAGGGAGTATTTTGAGTGAAAAGAGTAAAATTGGCTCGGGCGTGCTTTAATGGCCGATTGGAAACATAATAAGCATCCCATACAGAATAAAAGAATTCTTCTGTGTTGCGTGATGGTCTAATTATAAGCTTTCTGATTACCCGAAGCTACTCAAAACGTAAAAACTGGTTTGAAAATCAAGGAAAGTAGATATAACTTCGAATAGTAGGTGCGCAAATGGAGTGAAAGGCGAGCACGCTTGCTGCTCATGCATTGGGTCCCAGATTGAATGGAGAGATAGAGGGCGAATCCATTTCACTCGCCCTACCTCTGCCCATCGCCGACTGAATACTACTACTTCAACTTCTACCTCTCCTTTCGCTCTCTCTCTATCTCTTTCTCTATTTCTCTCTCTGACTGTCGCTCTTTATCTCCATCTCTCCACCTTTCTCTATAGCTCTTCTTCTCCACCTTTTCTCCCTATCTTTCTTTTTCTCTATTTCTCTGTATATCATTCACAGTCGTTAGCCATGGTAGATAGCACTGGTTTCCTGTGACATTGCAAGTCCGTTGTAGGATACACCCAAGTGCCGTTCCTTGTAGCCCACAAATGACTTTACTTTCTCTCTCTCCCTCTCTCTCTCTACCTCCCTCTCTCTCCATCTCTCTCTCTCTCCCTCTCCCTCTCTCTCTGTCACTTTACAGACAGTTGTGCACAGACATCCACAATGAACGGTGGTGATGGGGAAATGGGCGTGGGAGAGAGAGGGTGAGAAGGAGAGAGAGAGAGAGGGAGAGGGAGAGAGAGATAGGGAGAGAGAGAGGGAGAGAGAAAAGGAGAGGTCCAACCATCTGGCACAGTCCCTCTCATCATTCATTCCCATCACTTCACACGGTCCAAACAGCCACTGAGTATTGATTTTCAGAACTCAATCAATCAATAACTTGAAGCATACTGTAGCTGATCAAGCAATCGATTGATGCGCTCAAAGTACTGTATGCGTACACCTAATCGACATTTCAAATATGTTTTTTGAAACCACTATCAGCACTTTCTCTCTAACGATAGACTGTTGAAGTGAGTTGTTGAAGTTGAAGAGTTTGAGACACACAATAATCGAAGATGGCTTGCCGCTCTGGCCACATTCTCTCGCTGACAAAGAAAGTGAGAGTGTTGCCAGAGCGGATAGTTCCAAATTAGCGGGTGTGCAGTTACGGTAGTACATGAGCCACGCTATGAAAGCCATTGTTGAAATCCGAGGATGAAGACCAACCAAAACATACGATCACGGACTATTTCATGAAAAAATAAGTAGGAATGGACAGAGAGAAGTTTAGAGAGCGAACGAGGGAGTGGAGAGGAAGTGAGAAGTTGGGGTAGAGTGAGAGGGAGAGAAAGAGATAGAGAGAGATAGAGAGGAGAGAGAGACAGAGAGGGAGAGAGAGTGAAAGAGAGAGAGAAAGAGGGAAAGGTCCCGCGCGCCAAAATACTCGTTACTGCTGTGGGTATAAACGAATGAATGAGCAACAGTGGTCGATGGTCAAATGTCCAAATCAGGGGATGGAAGGAGAGGGAGGTGGAAGAAAGTAGTGGGAGAGGGAGGAGGATGGAGGTAGGGTGGAGGAGAAAAAGTTAGAAATGAAGGGAGTAGAGAAGACAAGGAAAAGGATGATTTGGAAGAGGTCCAGGCAAAAGGTCGTGTGGGAAAGTAAGACTGTACGAACAAACAAAATAATTTACTTCATGCACGGAAAATGTCAAAGATCGTTTTTCGGACAAGTTAGTTTCGGACAAAGTTTTCACAATAATATTATATGAATCTTCAGTCTGTCGTTTTTCTAGCATAAATAAACTGGGCATGAACAGCGATAATGCGAAATTGTGTGAAAATTTTCATAGCTTTTTTACGTGACTTTTAAACAGTATTGCAAGTGATCGAGGGGTGAGGATAATGCTGAAAGATCAAAGATCAAAGATTTAAGATCAAAACCACAGTAAATGCAAATTGAACAAATTGTGCTAATTGTGCATATATCAGTGCGTTGCGCTAAATTGTGCTAATTGTGCATTAAAATTCTTAGTTTCGCGCGAAGACATGTCGCTAAATTCACATTAAACTAATACCAATGTTTGAGGTATTTTCTCCGTCTGATTACGATGCGTTTATAGCATTGAAACGTCGTAAAGTTCTTCTAAAGGTAAATCTTGACACGCATCACAACTTTCAGTGAAAATATTATATTACATCGCAATAATACCACTTTATTACATTAGTCCGTCGTATTCGGTGTTAGTGCCCGCGCAGTGAAAACGCGGCTCTAGTGGGAAAAGGTTCGTATTTTAAGATGACAAATGACACGAAAGCTGGGAGCACATAAAGGGCGAACAACGAGTAATGGAGGAAGTGCAGAGGGCAATGGAAACCAGGACGAGAGAGGGAAGGGCTGTGAAGAGACCGAACAAGGAGTCAGAGAAAGCGAGAGAGGGAAGGGCTGTGAAGAGACCGACAGGGAGAATGAGTCAGAGAACGGATTTTTTGGCATGGTTCCAAGAATCCCCTGCAGAGTTGTTCTTCCCTTTCACTGCGTGCAAGCGCGCCAAAAGAGGAACCTAAAGCGAGAGACAATGGAGAATTGAGAGGGTGCAGGGGAAGGGAGAGTGGTAAAGAGAGGCGAGAGACAAGAGGAAGGTGAGAGAGTGATAGAGATGCAGAGAATAGGAACGGCAGAGACGAAACGTGCATGCAAAAAAGGGGAAACGAAGATCGGCGATCGCTTACACGACGAAAGATCACTGGGAAGTGAGAGAGTACAGATGGAAGAAGGAAGGCGATAGATCACTGAAAAATGAGAGAGCACAGACAGCAAAGACAAGCGAGAACTCATTGACCAAATGCGAGGATACATGGAAAGTTGGATAGCAGTAGAGGGTAGACGCAGTGAGAGAGCGTCTTTTCTGTTAGCGGCGGAGTTCACACTAGTAGACCCTCCTTTGTCGGCGAAATCTCTTCAATTCCCTCGCTCTCTCGTCGACTCTAACTTTCTGCACTCTCCACTTTGCCCATACTCTCTAGCCTTCTTTGTTTCTCTGCCCTCCATTGCAATCCTTCCATCCCCCTCTCTTCCCGTGGACACCCTCCACGTTTGCCGCACTCTCTCACCCACCCTCTGCCTCTCTAGCGTCTCTCGAAATTCTGTGAACTCTCGGCTTCGCGTATTTTCTTTGGCTTAATCACCTACCGCTTAGTAACGAAGATACATGCTAAACATAAAAAAGTTCAAAGCTGATGAAATTGCGTTAATCTATATCTTTAATCTATCTTTAATCTTTGCTTCTATAGGCTCATGGAATTTATAGTTTAATTTGCAATGCATTAAAGAGAAACTTTGAGCAAATTAGAAAATCTCCGCTCTGGAAACAATCTCTCGTAGACGAAAAAAGTGAGAGAGCATTGCCAGAGCGGATAGTTTCAAAGAGCTCGAGGTGTGACTTAAAGATTACAAAATACAATAGTCATCTTTCACTTCACCCCTCGAAACTTCGATTATGATTTATTGTCATTAAATTGTCTGTCATACCTACTTTGGTATTTACAAACTAAAGTTGTATACCTTTTTAATTTAAAACAATAATTTAATTAGCTTAATTAAAAAAAAAAGAGAAATGGAAAATGGATGAATGAATGGTTGAATTTGCATGAGCTTTGAGAACTGAACACTCAATGAATTTTGACTAAATTAATCATTCGCTCTCAATTCACTTTCCCCCCCATTTCGTTCTTCTGTTATCCTCAGATCGGTCGATTCGTTCCCGGTCTCTGTGTGATATCCATTAGGATTTCAGTCAAGTGAGTTTTTATCTAATCTGAACACTTTACTCCGGGCACTACTGCGGAAGCCCATATCGACCTAAAATGGGGACGAGCCAGGGCCGAATCGGGACAAAGATTATATTTTAGCCCTCCGAATCCCCAAACTAGGATGTCCCAGTGCATTTTGAATTCTTGAATAACTTCAAAAGCATGAATCTACGTGGACTGAAAGTATTTAGATATATATTCTTCTTTATTCTTCTTCCTAACCAAGACGTGACAATCGACGCCACAACATCTAAATCTATAGATCCTGCGTGGAGGAGGCCAAAACAGGGGAAGAGTCATATGCACATGATATAGATAGATAAAATGGTCTAATAGATGATCTACCAACCTCATGCAATAGGGAACGGGATCGGATTGGAAAATGATATTTTATGGTAAACCGATTGCTGCAAGCATGAATTACCCACTCATAGATAATGAAAATCGATTTCTAATCTTCGATCTTCAAGTTACCACATAAAAGTCGAAAAATGAACTATTTTTTCGATTTCTTTTCAATGATTTACGATTTAATATTTATTTGAAATTCACTATCTGAAAATCACTATCACTCAAATTCAAATTCAATTGAAAATTCACTATCTGAGGCGAAGTGGTGTAGTGGTCTATGGCGCGCCCCATCATTCCATCTGTCCTGGGTTCGATTCCCGGTCGTTTCACCGCCTCCGCTCAACCAAGACGCCCGAAAGGGGAATTGGTAGTGACTAGATCACGCGGTAAAGTAGGTCCGAAGAAGAGATTAGGCCCTCCGGACTGAATTGGCCTTGAAAGATCGCTGGCCTAGCAGTGATCACCCGCAGGACTTCGTGTGCCTTGAATAACGGGTTGTACCTTTACCTTTTACCTTTTTATCTGAAAATATTAGAATTGTCAAAAAGCCCATGAAACCGAAATATTGCTATTTTAATTTCCCTGTTTTCTCTGTCAAACAAATTCTTCACTGATAACTTTGCCCACTCAAAACACTATCAATGACGGCAGCTTTATTATAATTGCTTACTCCTTAAATTGGATGATATAATTTGATTATTTTCATCATTTGATGAAATATAAATTTCAGATGAGGCGATATTTATGTCTTATCGTTCTACTATTCTATTTAAATCTGCCATCTTTGCATGCTAAAGGTGATTCTGTACTCATGAGAGTACGTATTGAATTAAGACACCGCTCAGTAAGATTCAAGGGTTGAGCCAGTGACCCCGGACAAAATTTGTTTATGGATACCCCCATGGGCCCCCATCACAAAATGGGTATTCATTTCGGCTGATTCCTTGGAACACAGCTGTAGTGGGTTATCGAAATTTGAAAACTCGATTTTCACCAAAAAAAAATATGGAGCGTCCTAAGACCAATGTTAGTGTCGATTAATTATAAGTATAAATAGATAACAAAAACTGGCTATACGACGTTCCGGGATCCGATCGCAAACTGATTTTTTATCTCCACAAAACATTCTAAAATTAATTAAAATTTTAAAACAAAAAAGTGCAGTCTATTTTTTGCCTTATCTTATAGAGCAAAAAATTCCGCGTCGAATAAGGAAAAAAAATAAAAAATCGAAGGACCCGTCTTTTGAGATAAATGAACCTGAAGGTGATACAAAAATATTTTCGCTTTTGAAACCCCTCATCTTTGTACTCATATTGAAGAGCTCATCGAGTCGAACAACTTTCATGTTGATCGTTTTGTCTGAAACTCATGTACAAGAGAGTTACACACGTTTTTCTGCTAATTTTGAGTAAAACGAAAATAAAATATTTTTAAAAAAGTACACTCCAATTTTTGCCGTATCTTATAGAGCAAAAAATTCCGCGTCGAATAAGGGAAAAAATCAAAAAAATCAAAGGACCCGTCTTTTGAGATAAATGGACCCCCCCCTTATGTCTGTACTCATATTGAAGAGCTCGACAAGTAGAACAACTTTCATGTTGAAAGTTTTGTCTGAAACTCATCTACAAGAGAAAAGAAACATTTTTTTACTTGATTCTAATCGTTTAGATTGTTTGTATCTTGAGAACAAACGACTTTCATAGATTACGACCAACGTAAAAAAATGATGTACTTGATGAGTACTTTAAAATGAGTATAAGCATTTCAACGTTTCGACAATTTGTTTCTCAAGACCACTTTCCAAACCATATTTTTTAGCATGTGGGTCTACAATTTTTTTCGTGAAACAACAGATTAAGTATGTATTTTTGCGTTCTACAATATAGGCGTAATCGCTTTGTGCACAAAAATATTTTACTTTCGTTTTACTAAAAATTGGGTGAACAACCGTGTGAATAAATAAAACTCATGTAATTCTCTTGTACATGAGTTTCAAACAAAACGTTCAACATAAAAGTTGTTCAACTCGACGAGCTCTACAATATGAGTACAAACATGAGGAGGTTTGAAAGCAAAAATATTTTGTATCAACTTCAGGTTCATTTATCTCAAAAGACGGGTCCTTCGATTTTTTTATTTTTTTATCTATATTCGACGCGGAATTTTTTGCTCTATAAGATAAGGCAAAAATTGGACTGCACTTTTTTGTTTTAAAATTTTAATCAATTTTAAAATGTTTTGAGGAGGTTAAAAAATCAGTTTGCGATCGGATCTCCGGACCATCGTATAACCAGTTTTTGTTGTCTATTTATACTTATAATTAATCGACACAAATATTGGTCCTAGGTTGCTCCATTTTTTTCGGTGAAAATCGAGTTTTCAAAATTCGAAAACCCGCCACATCTGTGTTTCAAGGAACCAGTCCAAATGAATACCCATTTTGTGATGGGGGCCCATGGGGGAATCCATAAAAAATAATTGGGCCAAATCGGTGAGGTCGATGTCCGGCCTGGAATCTTACTGAGCCGATGTCTTAAGAACACAGTTTTTTTTGTTGATATTTCAAAATAACGTTATTCGTTTTTTTTTGTTATTTCAAAGTAACGAAAAGCGAGGAAAATCAGTGATAGCGCTGGCCCCTGAACTAGCTAGCTCATTAGACTGTACGATAACTTGAGTTCATTACCAGGGTGCGATTTGAACGATGTGGAGTTCACGTGTAAAGAAGAAAATGAGTTTTGCAAACATCCTATCGTATGTCGATTTATATTGCTAGAAATATTTAGATTTGTTCAGCACAACAATGCCCTTAAATATTACCGTAATCTGTGTTTAGCGAATTTTCATTTCCCCCGTTATTTTTTTTTCTACTCATAATTGCATTAAAAAAATAACATCTTTCAGTGTATAAAATAGAATAAATTAAATTAAGTTCATTTTTTTCCTGCACACAAACATATAATTTTAGGTACGAAATGACGAGATGAATTGTGAAAAGTACTTTATGCTGGAGTGAGTTCATAAATTTTGTTGAATTGAAATTTCTTAATTCGAAATTGTCACGAAAGAAACTTCATTACTAATTAACACACTATTTTAACTCGCGATTTATGCTACAACTTTTCAAAATAGCTCGTAATGTGCATTCCCATTATTATGGGAATGATTGCTCCAAATGGTCACGGCGGTTCAATGAAGATGAATCCCTACATTTAACTTTGGCTTGAAGGCTCTTGCATTACGAAAAATCGGCAAAGTTGATTTGCACTGGGCGGGATTCGAACCCACGAGGTTCGGATCGCTAAACAAAAGCTCTATCCACTAAGCCATCTCGGCATGTCTCGCGAATCGTAAAACTCGATGATAGGTCTAGTCAGAAGCGAGCGCCCAGATATACCGTAATCAACTTTCGCGCTGGGAGAACCTAGATGTTTTACTGCTTATCATCACTCAGTTTGCGATACTTTCATTCTCAGGCAAGAGCTTCTTAGTTACTATCATTTAGCCGCCGTGATGGTTTGTTACCATACATTTTCGAGCACCCACATTGTGAGTGAGCAATTTTTGCCGATGCGTATCTTGGAATATGTGGGAGAACGAGATTTGTAAGAATCACCACATTTCGGGTCAGTTCCGAGTACTTGAGATGTATCGTACATCGAAAAATTATTGGATCATGATTCGTTTGAACCATTCTGAATGGTTCTAGCGAATCAAAGGCGATTATGACCGAATGAGGCATTTTTGTTCTTATTCTTTCTTTTCATTGTTTTTATTTCACTCTAATCTAGTTAGTCCGCGAGAATCATGATAAAATAATGCGTTTTCATAAAATCATGGTGAGTCGTAAATGAATAAATCGTTCCGAAGATTTCAAATTAGGATGGGCTATTTCGGACTATTTCCCGGTTTGGACTTCGGCTCAGCGTTTCCTTTGAATTATGTTTTAACTTAAGTTTGCGAAAACGCAATATTTTGGCATGATTCTCGCGGACTAACTAGATTAGAGTGAAATAAAAACTATGAAAAGAAGAATAAGAACAAAAATGGCTTATTCGGTAAGAATCACCTTTGATTCGCTAGAACCATTCAGAATGGTTCAAACGAATCATGATCCAATAATTTTTCGATGTACGATAGATCGGGTCAGTTTTGTTCTAATTTCGGGTCAGTTTGTAATTCACAAAAAAACAATAGATTGTGGGTGGAGCGAAAATGTATGGTTGTTACGGTGGGTTAATGAGGTTAGCAACGATCATATGTAATGAGAAGAGATATTATTTATTTATTTCCTTAAAGAACGCAATAAAGAAATAGTGCCTTCGCGAAAATTAACGAATATTTTCATTAACGAAGATCTCTGATTCGGACACTTTCAATTGATAATGGAGGCCATTTTAGTGCCAACGGAGTTTTATATCGGAATCCAATAAATTGCACTGACGGAGCTTGGGGCGTCAATACCACTGCACCGCTCTTAGTGCAATGCATTCATGGTTTGTGAATAGGCTGTACTATTATTAAAGGGAGAGTAACCATTGTCAAATGCAGTATGCTAATCCCCCCCCCCCCCCCCCCTGGAAAAGGGCACCTCATGAGGTGCAGACTCTCAACACGAAGCCCATCTCTCCTGTATTCAAATTTAAATCAATCAGTGTAGGTAAATCTCTCAAGATATGCAAAATCAGAGGGAATGAGAGAACATATCACGGATCTAATGTAAAAGTGTATGAATATAAAAACTTGTTTGCACAGGAAAAAAAATTTTCCTCCGTTTTTATTGATAGTTGTTAGACTAGACTAACTGAGTGCGAAAACGGCATTCTCAATTTTTCTTTATCGAATTTTGTATATTTATGCAATATTTTTACTCTCAGCTTCAAATGAATGTGACTAGCTTCGTTTTTGACCTCCTAATGACTAATGACTAACCACCTCGTCTACAAATAACTCAACTAAGGATATGATCGGAAATGTTGTTCTTCATGTGTTATTGCATGAGAAGTGTTTTTTTTTGCATACAAAATGCGATGTTTCTCGAAAATTTTCTCTAATAATAAAGGATAAGAGTTTTATTGCAGATTCGGATTCCCCGTCCTCAAATTGGGGTATCCTGATATATCTTTTAAACCAACTCTGTCCGCCCAATAGGGATACTGTATATCATCCTGGACTTAGTGCAATTTTCTCTCAAATCACATTTTTGGTTGTAAATCAGCTCAAACTTATGTTAATGTAGTTATTAGCATATTTACCCTGTATCTCGACCAACCTGAAAATATTGTCTTAGTGGTTCGAATTCTCAACAACAACCATTTTTGAGATATGAATCGAAAACTGATTTTATTAACGATCTTTTAATTCTTTCGTGGAAGATCTTTTTTTATTCTTCAATTTCATTTTCGCTGTTCTTATTTATCATTTATAGATATTAGTTTATTGATCATTATGGTCGAAGAAACTGTGTGAATCAAGAATATCTTCGAAAAACTCTGAGAAATCACTGTAGATCATATCATAGATAAACCATTTCGAATGTTCTAATCTCATGTGATGAATATACAGTACCGTGCAAAAGTCCGGCCCCAAAATTTGAATCGCTATAACTTTCTTCGTACTTGACCGATCGGCCCCCGGTTTGTTTTATTAAATAGTGTAACCATTGGAGAAAATTTTTATGTTATTGATTATTACCTATGATGATGAAATGATTTCATCATTATTGAAATGCCGAGGTGCGATCGTAAAAATAGGTTTATTCTCAGGTAGATTTTTTCTATTATTCCAATTTTTTTATGAGGAACGAACAACTATCGGTGAACGTTTTAAGCCATTAACCACGTTGCTTACATATCGCTCCGAGGAATTAGCTAATTTCCCCTGACCCATCAAAATTTCGTTAAAATGTCATAACTCAGTCTGTAGTTGAGCTACGGGCCTCAGATTCAACAAGTATTATCACATGGTCATAGGGCACCACCATGCCAATTTCAGAAGGATTCCGCTTCTTGAAGAGAAAATTCGAAAAAAATCCCATACCATTTTTTGGGCATACGGTATTTCCCAGCCGGTTTTTCTAAAAATTTAAAAATCTGGTATGGTGTTCCCAAACATCTACCTAACACATCTACAAAGTGGCGAGATTACAGGAGTTCAATTACGACTTTGCCCATAAAAATACCATTGACAGTCAAAGTGACAGTGGCTTAAAAAGTTCAACGATAGTTGTTCGTTCCTCATAACAAAATTGGACTAATAGAAAAAATCTACCTGAGAATAAACCTATTTTTACGATCGCACCTCGGCATTTCAATAATGATGAAATCATTTCATCATCATAGGTAATAATCAATAACATAAAATTTTCTCCAATGGTTACACTATTTAATAAAACAAACCGGGGGCCGATCGGTCAAGTACGAAGAAAGCTATAGCAATTCAAATTTTGGGGCCGGACTTTTGCACGGTACTGTATGATTTAATGTGAATTGAAAAGGAAAACATCGTTATACAGCTAACGAACAGCTGGTGTATTTAATTGTAAGTCGCAACAAGCCAGAAATGCGAAAATCGTTAATAAAATCAGTTTCGATTTATATATAAAAAAAATAATTGTTGTTGAGAATTCGAACCAGTATGACTATTTTTTCGGGCTGGTTGAGTAACAGGGTTTAAATATGCTAATAAGTACATTTGCATAAGTTTGAGCTGATTTACAACCAGAAGTCCGGGAGGATATACAGTATCACTATTGGGCGGACAGAGTTGGGTTAAAAGGATACCCCAATTTGAGGACGGGGAATCCGAATCTGCAATAAAACTCTTATCCTTAAGAGAACATTTTCGAGAAACATCGCATATTTTAAGCAAAACAAAAACAGTTTTCATACAATAACACATGAAGAACAACATTTCCGACCATATCTTTAGTTGAGTTATTTGTAGAGGTCATTAGCAACCGGTTGAAAAAAATTTTGAAAAAAAAGGTTTCTCAAAAACGAAGCGAGAAACATTCATTTGAAGTTGAGAGTAAAAAATTGCATAAATATGCAAATTTCAATAAACAAAATTTGAAAATGCAGATTATATGCACTCAGTTAAGCTAGTTTTTGGCCCAAAAATGTTTCATTTAACAACTATCTAAAATAAAAATTTTTTTAAAATTTTTTTCCTGTGCAATGGCTTCATATAATTTTACAGGAGATCCGTGATATGGACGCTTTCAATAACTTTTGCATACCCATGTATGCAAAACTTACTAAATGTGTTTGATTATTACCACCATTGTAACGCCGTGTTGAGAGTCCCCCACGAGTTAAACGCGTATATTGAGAAAGGTTACTCTCCTTTTAACGGAACATTTTACTTCAGAATGCTCTCCCTATTTTTTCGTTGATGACTCGCGAGTTCACCAAATTGGCGGGAGCCAAGTAACATTTGTGAGAATAATAAACATTATTATCTTTTATCGCGAGATCATTGAAATATTTTAATCTCGAATAACCTTACTCAAAAATCACCAAATTTGAAATCTCACAGCCAAAGATCCTACCAATTGAGCCACAAAATGACACATTGTTAGCTAACATATTTATTTTAAAATTTACATTTGCATACTTATTCTTGTGCATCTATTAATATTATCAATTTAAAAGTGAAGTTACTCGAATATTTTCGTGAAGACAGAAAGATAGCTAAAGCTATTCTACATACCATCAGAATGAAATCCATCCAATATTGCTTGAATTTTGATTGAACTGTACCACATAATGAATTACTTCATTATAAATGAATGTACAGTATCGGCGTAAAGTAATGGGAGGCGTTTTCATCTTTTTATAATTTTTGAGCCAGGAAAACAATCTAGCTGATCTTTCAATGTAGAGAATTTATCAAGGAATATTTCCATGGTGTGTTGTTGTAATTATTAGGTGAATTCATAAGTAACGCTCGTTTTTTGTCCCAACTTCAGTCGCCTCGTTTTTACTCTGCTGTTATTGCCAGCATCCATGCTGTATACACTAGATAGACTATCCCTCGAATATCCTACGGTTGTTTTCGATTCACTTCCCGCGTGTCCTCCAGGCGAGAAAACCGCACAATTTCGCCCCCGGCGGAATTCACATTCGCAACGTTATTTTATTCCTCTCCCTCTCGGGCTTGAAACGCCCTGACTTCCAACATCGCCTAGCAGAGGTGTGCCCCTCACATGTGCCTCACGAAATAGCGGTGAGAAAGTGAGCCTTCAAATTCGAGAAACAGGACTTTTCCCTCGAAAATGAAGCTCAACCCAGTCGCCTACCGGAGGTGGATCTCGATCGATTGCTCCAAGAGGAAAGGGCTGATCGATATCCCGATACCGGTGATATTGCAAGGGCACTTGGGGTCAGTAAGAGCACTGTGGTACATGGCCTTCACACTCTCGGAAATAAGTGAAAATAGGGAAGATGTCTACCCCACGTCCTAGCCGACTTCGACAAGGATCGCCGGCTGGACATGGCAAAGAGTTTTCTAACTCTACGTCGCCGGCTTGTTTGGCTGGTCAACGTTATAACCGGTGATGAAAAGTGGGTGCCCTACGATTACAAAGAGCCAATGAGACTGTGGTTCGGTGAGCGCGAATAGCCAGTAGATGCCCCCAAACCCGATTTTCACCATCAAAAAGTGATGTTGTGCATCTGGTATTCGGAACGGGGAGTCGAGTACTGGGAAGTCCTCCCCGAGGGTGCGACTATCACGACACATGTCTACACTCTCCAGCTGCGGAAGCTAAGACTCCACCTTGAACAATCACGCGAGAAGGACACTCGGATCTAATTTCAACATGACAACGGTCGACCTCACACCGAAATAACTACCCAGGCTAAGCTAACGGGATATGACTGAACTGTACTTCCCCACTCTCCGTACTCACTCGGCCTTGCCGACTATGGTTGCCACCTCTTCGCGGTGCTCCATCACTTCCTCAAAGGGCAAAGCTTCAAAGACCGAACCACTATCCATACCGTACTCGCCACATATTTCCGGAATTTGCACCAGTCCTTTTATCACGAAGGGATCCACAAACTGCCGGGTAGAAGGTAGAAGTTGACCGATGCGAATGGAAAATATTTCTAGAATTCTCCATGCTTTGTTAAATTTTTGTGACAATTTTTTTGGAAAGCGAAAAACGAGCGTTACTTATGAATTCACCTAATAACTGAGTTAATTTTTGCGTGGTGATGACACTACCGATGACTATTGAAGGTGTAATATAATAATATGTAATATAATAATATAATATAATAATAATAAGTGTAATAATATGAACATTATTCTCCATGTTAATCGTTGTCGAAGTCATTCATGCAAACTCGAGGGTCCCCTTCTTTAAACGCTGTCGTAACTTCGGCACTTTACTGATTTTTTTTTTGCCGGACATCGACCTCACCGATTTGGCACAAAAAATGTTTCATGGATACCCCTATGGGCCCCCATCACAAAATGGGTATTCATTTCGGCTGGTTCCTTGAAATACAGCTGTGGTGGGTTATCGAAATTTGAAAACTCGATTTTCACCAAAAAAATGGAGCGACCTATGACCAATATTTGTGTCGATTAATTATAAGTATAAATATACAACAAAAACTGGCTATACGACGGTCCGGAAATCCGATCGCAAACTGATTTTTTTACCTTCTCAAAACGTTCTAAAATTAATTAAAATTTTAAAACAAAAAAGTGCAGTCCAATTTTTGCCTCATCTTATAGAGCAAAAAATTCCGCGTCGAATGAGGCAAAAAAAATCAAAAATCGATCGACCCGTGTTTTGAGATAAATGAACCTGAAGACGACCCGAAAATAGTTTTGCTTTTAAACCCCCTCATGTTTGTACACATATTGAAGAGCTCGTCGAGTAGAACAACTTTTATGTTGAACGTTTTGTCTGACAGTCATGTACAAGAGAAATACATGAATTATGATTTATTGGATCCAAATCATTTCGATCGCTTGTATCTTGAGAACATACGACTTTCATAGAATATGACCAACATGAAAAATGACGTGCTCGACGAGTTCTTTAAAATGAGTACAAACATGACAAGGATCCAACAACTTTTTCCAAGACCATTTCGAATCCTTATTTTTCAGCATAGGGGACTAAAAAATTTTTTCGTGAAGCAACAAACTAAGTATGGATTTTTGAGTTCTACAATATAGGCGAAAGCATTTTGTGCAAAAAAAATATTTTACTATTGTTTTACTCAAACTTGTCTGAAAAACCGTGTGAATAAATTAAACTCATGTATTTCTCTTATGCATGCGTTTCAAACAAAATGCTCAACACGAAAGTTGTTTTACTCGACGAGCTCTTCAATATGAGTACAAAGATGAGGGGGGGGGGGGGTTTGAAAGCAAAAATATTTTCGGGTAAACTTCAGGTCCATTTATCTCAAAATAGGTACTCTTCGTTTTTTGATTTTTTCTCTTGTACGACGCGGAATTTTTTGCTCTATAAGATGAGGCAAAAATTGAACTGCACTTTTTTGTTTTAAAATTGTAATTAATTTTAGAATACTTTGTGGAGGTAAAAAATCAGTTTGCGATCGGATCTGTGGACCATCGTATAGCCATTTTTTGTTGTCTATTTATACTTATAATTAATCGACACAATATTGGTCCTAGGTCGCTCCATTTTTTTAGGTGAAAATCGAGTTTTCAAAATTCGAAAACCCGCCATATCTGTGTTTGAATGAATGCCTTGAATCCAGCGACCAGGTTGCGGGCGTGGTTGATGGACATTGCCATCTGTCGAAGGTCAAGGTCATGTAATGAATGACCGGAAAAAAATAGCTATCAGATCACAGAGTTCAAAGATCAAAGATCATGAGTTAAAGGTACCTGCTTCCATCCCTTCTCGAACTTTTTCCCACAGCCTTGATGCCAGCTCTTTGAGTCCAGCCATCCGAGTCTTCTTGATAGCCTTCGACTTCTCGTAGTCCCGCAAACGTTGAAGATCATGTCCTGTCTTGATGAAACGGTGGTTGTGCTCCATGACGGCCAAACTTCGACTCTTCTTCTTTGTTGAACGGTAGAATGAAAGAGCGGATTCCACCTACAAATATCAAAGACAAAAATGTGTTCAAGAAAAGTTCAAGAACGAATCGCTAGTCGAAGAAAAAAAAAGAAATGATTTACCTCTTCAACAGTAGCTGTTCCATTCGAGAAACTGTGCAGATGATTGTCGTTGACGTCATCTCCAGAATCTTCTCCATCCCATGTCCCATCCGAATCATTGTCATCGTCGACCTCATCTGCGTCCAACTCCTCGTCCTCGTCGTAGAACATCTGGTCTTCCGCTGCAGCTCGTAGCTTGGAGATGATCACTTGAGCAAACTTCCTATATTCTCGATTGACGTCAGAAAGATCTACCGATGGAGTTTAGACTTCTGCCAGAAGAGCAACGATGATTGAAGGAGTAATAGTCATGAGATATGTTGAATAAGATGCACAAAAGCCTTTTAACGACATACAAAAGCGCGCGAGAAAGGATCAATGAGCGAATAAAGTCGATCGATAACGATCTACCCAGACAAATAAGCATGAATGTTTGATCTTGACATCAACAAAAATTAGCAAACGAAAAGTGCCGCAAGAGGGATCGAACCAGTAACAGTCAAAAGGTAACGCGGACACCTTACCCACTACACCACACAGGTCGTGCTTTCGAAGGTTGATAGATGAGTTCACCAACTCATACGAAATGCTTATGCATTACCCCCCGAAAATTTTCAAATTGACCCTCGGAATTTCAATATCGATTTTCTCGAAACTCAGGAAGTCTAGGCAGCCCTAAAATGAGATTCGTAATCACCATCGAGAACTTAATCTAGTCATGATAGTGCCATCTCATATGGCCAAAACGAGCCCACAGAGACCCCTTGTTAGAAAGTGCATTACACAAACCCGTAAGAATAAAGAAAATCTCTATTATGATATCGTAATTTTCGCTCATTCTATGCATATTCTAGTTCAAAGATCAATCTCTATCGCTTCCTACTCTTGTATCTCCTGATGGTTCGCATTGCACCACTGACCATTTAAAGGCTAATGAATTGGCTCGTCATTTCTTGCAATCATTTAATAGCAATTCTTATCGTACGCCTGATACTTTCTCGCTCTCTTCTAATAGAACCATTGACTATATAGACATCCACCCTATTACTATATCTAAACTTAAAAGCTTTTTGCCTGCTCGTAACTCCTCCTCTCCCGATATCATACCATATATATTTCTTAAGCACACATCAGACCATATATGTGTCCCTCTTACCATTATTTACAATCGATTTCTTTTGCACGGATCTTCACCTTCATCTTGCCAAACTGCCAATGTCAAAGGCATATACAAGCGAAAGGGGCCTAAAAACAATGCCTTGTCCTATCGACCAATCTCACTTACGTGTTCCACATCAAAAGTATTTGAAAAGAGAGTTGTCGCTGCACTTTGGCAGCATCTAATCGATAATAAACTAGTCTCCCCCTGTCAACATGGTATTACGCCAAATCGATCTTGTGTTTCTGCCATACTCTCCTCTTTCTCCCATTGGTACCCTGCTTTAGACAAAAACAAGTTCATATCTGTAGCATTCATTGATTTCTCGAAAGCTTTTGATTCAATTCCTATTGATCTACTTCTACATAAATGTTCGCTTTTGGGTATTAAAGGGTCCCTCCTTAATTGGATTCGTTCTTTTCTTACCAATCGATCTCAATCTGTTATTGTAGGGGATACCGTATCCCAGCCTTTCAATGTACTATCAGGAGTACCACAGGGTAGTTGTCTCGGTCCACTGCTATTCTGCATGTACATTAGTGATCTACCACATGTACTCTCATCTACAGTACACCGTGTTATCTACGCAGATGACGTCAAACTTTACTTTATATCTGACACATCCGCCCTCCAAACAGCTCTTTCCGGATTGCAACAATGGTCATCTCAATGAGGTTTATCTATCTCACTTTCCAAAACAGTTATTATGCGCATTGGAAAAAGTCATCCAGATATCGATTTCTTGATCAATAACACTCCCCTTCCTGTAGCGAAGCAATTCACTGATCTTGGCGTTACCTACAGTAATACTCTCTGCTTTTCATCCAATCCATAGTCGCCAGAGCCAAAGCTGTATGTTCATACATCTACCGTATTTTCTCCTCGAAAAATCCTATCTTGTACGCTCGCATGTTCTCCTTATATGTTAGGCCTATACTAGAGTATGCTTGCGAAATATGGTCTCCTCGCGAACAATATCTTATCGACCTCATAGAGAAAGTTCAAAGATCATTTACTAGTAGTATATATGCTAAATGCGGTCTCACTCCTACCTCTTATTTGAATCGACTATCACACTTAAACCTTGATCTCCTTGAGCAAAGACGCACCCTCATAGACTTGAGTTTCACTTATAAAGTAGTACATGGATTAGTTAGTATAGCCAATCCCTCCTTTCTTTTATCTTCACCCTCTAGAATTTCGCGTAGACACAATTATATTCTTCGTAAGCACCCCTGTAGATCCTCTCGTTTCTCACATTTCTTGTTAAACCGTATTGTAAACGTTTGGAACTCTCTTCCCAATAGCTCGATTATATGTCCTAATCCAAAATCATTTAGTAATTCTATTAAATCAATTATATGTAGCTCTTCTTAACTTTTTCGATGTCCACTACTATACTTATGCTACCCCGTTGTGGCATAGTAAATTATGTATCCAACCATTTTTCTTGTTTGTGTCCTATGTATTGTTCATTACGTACCAGCATAATAAAGTTATTATTATTATTATTATTATTATTATTATTATTATTATTATTATTATTATTATTATTATTATTATTATTATTATTATTATTATTATTATTATTATTATTATTATTATTATTATTATTATTATTATTATTATTATTTTTATTATTATAAAAGCCGTCTTCCTTCTTCTTCGTTTCAGTCCAGCGCTCTCCCATTTGGAGGAGAGGGCGGGGAGCACGGGCCCCCATTGGACTGCCCTCCCTAAAATGGGAGGGCGTGCCTCCCCCTAACAGTTCTGCAAATGCAGAACTTATGTAAATTATCCCGGGCGAAAAAACAGGAAAGTTCCGTAACTTCTGGTGATTCTTTGAGTAAGGTTGTTCTAGCTTTAATAATGCTGTGACGTTCTTTCAAAATTAATGGTCATATATTTAGGCTGTGGATAAACGAAAATACAGACGCCAAAAATACAAACCGGAATACGTGGAAAAGTATAGGAGAATGTGGAGATTGGAACTCGAAAGATTAGAAGAACAAGAAAAACGAGGGACGAAAAATAGATGGGAAATAGAAGAATTAGAAAGAAATCTATTAGACAGTACATCAGAATCTCGCAATGAAAATGGACGTGCGCCCATTTGGCCCCTCAACTTTTGTGAATACTGTGAAAGCGGTGTATATGTAGTGAAATGATCCACACAAATTGTGTGACGAATTTCTGATTTAAAGTTTACGCTCTGCAATTCTACATATATATATATATATATATATATATATATATATATATATATATATATATATATATATATATATATATATATATATATATATATATATCACGGACCTCCGGTAAAAGTGTATGAAAATAAAAGCCTTTTTGCACAGAAAAAATAATTTTCCTCTTTTTTTTATTGATAGTTGTTAGACTGGCCTAACTGAGTGCGAAAACATCATTTTGAAATTTTGTTTTTCGTAATTTGCATAATGATGCAATTTTTTTACATTCAACTTCAAATGAGTGTGATTCGATTTGTTTTTGAGCAACTGTGTAATATTTTTTTTCATTCGGTTCCTAATGACCTCCTCTACAAATAACTCAACTAAGGATTTGGTCAGAAATGTTGTTCTTCATGTGTTATTGTATGAAAACTGTTTTTTTTTTTGCATTGATGTTTCTCGAAATTTTTCTCTAATGCACTGTAACATTTGGCTTACGTGCCTACGCCGTAACCCCCTCCGCCGCGTCGGACATGCAGTTTTTTTGCAGATTCGGATTCCCCGTCCTCGAATTGGGGTATCCTGATATATCATTTAACTCAACTCTGTCCGCCCAATAGGATACTGCATATCATCGTCCTGGACTAAGTGCAATTTTCTCTCAAATCACATTTTTGGTTGTAAATCAGCTCAAACTTATGTTAATGTACTCATTAGCATATTTAAACCCTGTATCTCGACCAACCTGAAAAATTTTTAACAGTTTGTTCGACCTTAACGCTCAATAAACTAATATCAATAAATGATAAATAAGAACAGTGAAAATGAAATTGCAGAATAAAAAAATCTTCCACGAAAGAATTAAAAAATCGTTAAAAATCAGTTTTCGATTCATATCTCAAAAATGGTTGTTGTTGCGGATTCGGACCACTAAGACAATTTTTTCAGTTTGGTCGAGATACAGGGCTAATGAGCACATTAACATAAGTTTGAGCTGATTTACAACCAGAAGTCCGGGAGGATATACAGTATCACTATTGGGCGGACAGAGTTGGGTTAAAAGATATATCAGGATACCCCAATTGAGGACGGGGAATCCGAATCTGCAATAAAACTCTTATCCTTTAGAAATTTGTTTTGAGAAACATCGCATTTTGGATGCAAAAAACAGTTTTCATGCAATAACACATGAAGAACAACATTTCCGATCATATCCTTACAAGGGAACCATAATACATTCCCGTGGCGATATGACTAGTGACATATACCATTCGAATCAGTATCCGATTCTGATAAGACACCGTTGATAAGAAAACTCAGATATTTAAGAGCTTCGAGAAAATCGATAATGAAAATCGCACAAATCCAAGGAAATGGAAGAGGCAATTGAAATCAACTCGGCTTTCTGCTCCTATCTCACCGACCCTTGTGGTGTAGTGGATAAGGCCCTCGCATTACATTTTGTAAATACATGGTTCGATGCCTGGAATGCGACATTATATTTTGCTGATTTTTTCGAAGACCGAACAAAAGCAATAAATTGTTTATGCCGTTAACATTTGTGAAATTTAACATTGGTTGGAAGGCGTAATTGACATGATACAGTATCGCCAGAAAGTAATCGGACACTTTTTCATTTTTTTATAACTTTTGATCCAGGAAAGCAATCATGCTGATCTTTTGAGTCAATATAGAGAATTTATCAAGGAATATTACCATGATGTGTTGGTGTAATTATCTTGGTTAATTTTTGCGTAGTGATGACGCTACCGAAGTACACTTTATAGAAAATTCCCATTTCTTTAGTGAAAAGCCCTGTTCTTCGGGAACACTGTGAGAGTGGTGACCCCCACTAGGGCTGTACAGTCAAACAATCCGGAATGGCTCCGACTCCGATTTCAAGCTGTGGCATGATTGCAACTTTGACCTCCAAATTTCATAACTCAGCTTCTAGATGTGCTAACGACTCGTTCTAAGTGCCAAAATGATGCTAGTGGGGAGTAATGCTTAGAGCCAGATTATGGTAGTCATAGCTCGCCATTCGCCTTCAGGGCATAAAAAATATTTTTTTTACAAAGACTGATTTGGAGACCGTACCGTTTAATGGGCAGGTCTTCTAAAATTATGGTTCCTGCTCATGCAGCTTAGCAATGTATCATACATTTATTTTCCTTATTTTGGTTAAGTTCCGATTCGTTTCAGACCCGCAGCAAACGTTCCGCTGAGGTATACTCGGTTGTAGCGAGTAAAGATCAAAATACAAAGATCCAAGATCAAAGTTTAGCAATAGTGTAAAAACTTTTGTGAACATCTCTAACATGCATTGGTACTTTGAAACTAAGAGATTTCATCAATAGAGGCCCAGGGGCGAGAGCGGAAAGAGAGAAAGAGCAAGAGCGCGCACCGAGTTGACCTAAGCATATCTTTTGCTGCGGGTCTGAAAGGAATCGAAACTAAACCAAAATAAGGAAATTAAATGTATGATACATTGCTAAGCTGCATGAGCAGGAACCATAATTTTAGAAGACCTGCCCTCTAAACGGTACAGTCTCAAAATCAGTCTTTCTAAAAAAATTATTTTTTATGCCCTGAGGGCGAATGGCGAGCTATGACTACCATAATCCGGCTCTAAGCATTACTTGCCACTAGCATCATTTTGGCACTTAGAATGGGTCGTTAGCACATCTAGAAGCTGAGTTATGAAATTTGGAGGTCAAAGTTGCAATCATGCCACAGCTTGAAATCGGAGTCGGAGCCATTCCGGATTGTTTGACTGTACAGCCCTAGTGGGGGTCACCACTCTCACAGTGTTCCAGAAGAACAGGGCTTTTCACTAAAGAAATGGGAATTTTCAAAAAAGTGTACTTCGGTAGCGTCATCACTACGCAAAAATTAACCAAGATAATTACACCAACACATCATGGTAATATTCCTTGATAAATTCTCTATATTGACTCAAAAGATCAGCATGATTGCTTTCTTGGATCAAAAGTTATAAAAAAATGAAAAAGTGTCCGATTACTTTCTGGCGATACTGTACATGTCGAATCTGAAGCTGAAACACCGTAAATTCACACTCAAAAGCGCGCGAGTACGAGATTGGGGGTTAAGCGGGCGATCGATAATGATCTACAAAGGATAACAATGAAGCAATAAACATGAATTTTTGAACTTGGAAAAATCAGCAAAATATAATGTCGCATTGCAGGCATCGAACCGTGTACTTACGAAATGTAACGCGTGAGCCTTATCAACTACACCACAAGGGTCGGTGAGATAGGAGCTGAAAGCCGAGTTGATCTCAATTGCCTCTTCCACTGCCTTGGATTTGTGCGATTTTCATTATCGATTTTCTCGAAGCTCGTAGATATTTGAGTTTTCTTATCAACGGTGTCATATCAGAATCGGATACTGATTCGAATGGTATATGTCACTAGTCATATCGCCACGGGAATGTGTTATGGTTCCCTTGTTAGTTGAGTTATTTATAGACGAGGTCATTAGGAACCGAATGCAAACAAATTTTACACTGTTGCTCAAAAACGAATCGAGTTACATTCATTTGAAGTTGACTGTAAAAAAATTGCATAATTATTCAAATTACGAAAAACAAAATTTCAAAATGTTGTTTTCGCACTCAGTTAGGCCACTATCAATAAAAAAGAGAAAATTATTTTTTTCTGAGCAATGGCCTCATACACTTTTACAGGAGATCCGTGACATATCGTACATGTAAAATTAATTGTATCATGAGCGGTGTGAATGGATCTGAACGGATGCGATTCGGCTATTTTCGTTATTTTCCTTTCTTTTCATTGTTTTTCTTTCCATCGGATCTACTACATTAAAACAAATTGGGCCAAAATATTGTTATTTAACGAAAATCATTGCTTTCACGGTGAATAAATTGCTCCAATGAACCAAAACAATTTATTCATTGGTAAAGCAGTGATTTTTGTTAAAAGGCAATATTTTGGCGTGATTTCTTTTTCGAATATAGTAGATTCGAAGGAAAGAAAAATAATGAAAAGAAAGAAAACTAATGAAAATGGCTGTATCACTCACAATTCCGTTTGATCGGCCTGATCCGTTCATTCACACCGCATGATACATTTTTTTAAATGTATGATACCTAAAAAGTGACTTCTTACCAGAATTTTTTTTCTTAACACAATTGAGTTGACAAGATCTTATATTAAAAAAAACTTTCCCGTGTTTCAAATTCGATGAAAACTGGAATAAAGCAACGCAAACAGTTTCAACGGCTGATATACAAAATCTTGAGTCCAAATGGGCTCCCCGGTTCATCCGGCGCGTCCATTTTCACGTGAAGACTGCTGTACTGTATATTGTCAAACATTATCATCATTCCATGTGCAGCCGCGCTCAAACCTACATATGAGTTTGACTGTAAACGACGATCATATCTTATGTGCGTTATTTTAATTTTTTAAAGTAAAAATTTTAAAAAAAACAAACGAATGTTACGGATTTTACGGATTTCTAAACTGTAAATTATACGTTTTTGCGGATCCAGGGTATTTTCACTTGGTACCCACAACACTCCAAAATTCAAGTTGACGGACACGTGTCCGAATGTAACACGATATGAAATTACGGCGTTCGTCCGTCGCGCAAATGTAGTACCGCATCATAGATTTAAAAAAAAAATTCATTAGTTGTGATCGTTGTATCATCAGATAAGATTTAAAAAAATATCGATTAGTAGGTCCGCGGTGAAGCTTTTGAAAACAGATTTGTCGGTCCCCCCCCCCCCCCCTCAACCCTAACTACCCATATGGGTCCCTTACAGAATTGGTTCCGTCGCAACTGGTGCTTCCCTTGTAAGATGACCTGCGAAAAAACACATTCGTGATTCCTTGATCTTGATTTGATTTTTTTTCGATTTGGCAGATTTCGCAGATCGATTTCCTTCAATTACAATGTTTCCATAGACAACATTTTTTTCCGTTTCTGTTGTGACCTCACTCTTAACAGAAACGATCACATCTAATGAAATATTTTTTTAAATCTATGAGAATGATGCGACATGAGGCGAACTTGTGAGAGTGAATGGGCGGAAAGGGCGATGGAACAGGATAAAGAGGAAACGGGGAGATAATGGCTCGATAAAAAATCGGCGAGAAATTGTTTTCCTCATTGTCATTATCAGATAACTTCTCTTCCTCACCGAAATGAACTTCTTCGTCTTCTCTTGTTATTTCACCTATCAAAAATTCATCACGATTGCTCAAATTGTATTCTTCGGAGTCGTAACATAACCTCTTCATTCGACTTTCCCCATTTTTTTGCGCTCCACCTCATCGACTTTCTCTTCTCATTCACACATCGACATATTCAGTGAGATATTGGAATCAAGACGTAATAAAGTCAGTAAAACTGGTAAACATGGACAAAAAAATTTTTGAAATGCCAATTTACCCATAGGGAAGCCTCGGGCAGCTTTTGTAAGCCAGCGAAAAATCATCAAAAGATTTTGTCCTTGGATGGGATTCCAACATTATCGCTCGATCGAGTCCCGATCGTGCGATAAATTCTCTTTAAAAATATAGCGACATTGAATTTCCCCGGAGATTATCGTAAAGTAATGATTTATTTTTTGAAGATTGAAAATATCCCAAAAATTTGCTTTTTCGCGCATTACTTGCGTTGGGTTGGACCAAAACCTTTGAAAATTTTTTTTCATGAATTTTCACTAGTCACTTTTATGTGTTTCGTTTCGTGCATACGCACGTTGATAAAATATAGAATAATTCTTAACCATTACACTAATTGTTGAAAAAAAACTTCATATTTTAGTCATTTCGCTATACGATGAAAATGAACCGAGTTATGATCATTTACAGGGTAGATCACAAAAAATCGATAATTTGTAATTTTGGCCAAATGAAGTGGGTCGGCTTTCTCATAACGCCCAACCACACCCACTGACCAACTTTCATCGAAATCGAAGACAAAAAATTTTCCTAGTGGCAGGCCCTGCCGTTTTTGCTACACTTTTACAGGAGACCCGTGATATTTGTCATACTGTATGCGCATCTTTTCCCAGTTTTATACCCGGCTTAGTTGATAAGTGATTTATTTTGTTTTAAAACGATTTTTCACTTAAAAGTATGACACACGATAGGAAACAAAGATTAAAAAAACAAAATGAATCGAGCAAGAATAAATCTATTAAGACACCGGCTCAGTGAGATTCCAGGAAGTGCCGGACATCGACCTCACCGATTTGGCTCAAAAATTTTTTGTGGATACCCCCATGGCCCCCTATCACAAAATGGGTATTCATTTGGGCTGTATCCTTGAAACACAGATGTGGCGGGTTCTCGAAATTTGAAAACTCGATTTTCGCCAAAAAAAAGTGGAGCGACCTAGGTCCAATATTAGTGTGGAATAATTACATATATGCCGATGCAACAAAAACTCGCTATTGGACGGTCCGGATATCCGATCGCAAACTGATTTTTTTACCTCCTCAAAACATTCTAAATTTAATTAAAATTTTAAAACAAAAAACGGCAGCCCAATTTAATCCTCATTTTATAGAGCAAAAAATTCCGCATCGAATAAGGCAAAAAAATCAAAAATCGATCGACCCGTGTTTTGAGATAAATGAACCTGAAGATGACCCGAACATATTTTTGTTTTCAAACCCCCTCATGTTTGTACTCATATTGAAGAGCTTGTCGAGCTGAACATCTTTCATGTTGAACGTTTTGTCTGAAACTCATGTACAAGAGAAATACATCTTTATTCATTCTTTTATTTATTCTCACAGTTTTTCAGTCAATTTAGAGTAAATCGAAAGTAAAATATTGTTTGTGCACAAATTGATTACGCCTATATTGTAGTACTCAAAAATCCATACTTAATTAGTTGTTTCACGAAAAAAAATTGTTGACCCCTATGCTGAAAAACATGGCCTCTAAAGTGGTCATGAAAAAAAAGGTATCGAAACCTTGCCGTGTTTATACTCATTTTAAAGAACTCGTCGAGCACATCATTTTTCATGGTCGTATTCTATGAAAGTCGTTTGTTCTCAAGATACAAGCGATAAAAAATATTTGGATCCAATAAATCTTAATTCATGTATTTCTCTTGTACATGAGTTTCAGACAAAACGTTCAACATAAAAGTTGTTTTACTCGACGAGCTCTTCAATATGAGTACAAACATGAGGAGGTTTAAAAACAAAAATATTTTCGGGTCATCGTCAGGTTCATTTATCTCAAAACACGGGTCGATCGATTTTTGATTTTTTGCCTTATTCGATGCGGAATTTTTTGCTCTATAACAAGAGGCTAAAATTGGGCTGCCGTTTTTTGTTTTGAAATTTTAATTAAATTTAGAATGTTTTGAGGAGGTAAAAAAATCAGTTTGCGATCGGATATCCGGACCGTCCAATAGCGAGTTTTTGTTGCATCGGCATATATGTAATTATACCACACTAATATTGGACCTAGGTCGCTCCACTTTTTTTTGGCGAAAATCGAGTTTTCAAATTTCGAGAACCCGCCACATCTGTGTTTCAAGGATACAGCCCAAATGAATACCCATTTTGTGATAGGGGGCCATGGGGGTATCCACAAAAATTTTTTGAGCCAAATCGGTGAGGTCGATGTCCGGGGTCAGTGGCTCAACCCTCGAATCTGAGAGCCCTCGAATCCCTATACTGAGACGGTGTCTTAATGGGGTCGGGTATAGAGCCGTGAATAACACTGCACCAAAAGATTATCGTGAAGTAAGTTTTTTTCTGAGTTTCTGTCGTATTTTTCTATCGTGTACTATCGTTGACTGGTTTTTTGTCTTCATATTTTAATATAAGGTTGGTTATTAAATGTAGAACGATTTAAGCAAATTTAATTTTTTACATCCAGAGAACCGTCATATAGTAATTAATTTTCAAAAGTTTATTTTCATCATAACTTGATTCTTCGAAGTCTTGATTAAAAGTGATCGGAGTAAAAGTTAGTTGTATTCGCACAAGGAATCGATCGGCACCACTCCCGAGTCGATCGGATGCTTGGGAGCCGAAATAATTTTTTCGACCTACCGAACATTTTCGTCTACAGTAACCTTCGGACACAAAATAAAACTTTCTCATATGTGTGGCTGAGGTCGCCTGGCAGTGCACTATTTTATTCCACATCAAACACAAAAATTTATTTTTCGCTATGTCACCTCCTCCGGACAGAATGTCAATTCCCTCGGACATGCTCTCTTAAAGGGAGACAACGAGAGAGCGTAGACCGTTGAGGAGAGCTTTGTTAGAGGCTACGCTCCCTTTAAGTTTTTTTCTGTGCGTGTACGCGTATGAATTTGAATACCACGGTATATTCACTCGCATGATTTTTTATGAATGTTTTCTAATTAATTATAATGATCTATCATTAATGCGCTGATTAAAACCTGCAAAAAGAACAGCAAAATAAGCAAAAGAGTATGCAAAACGAGAAATTTATCTGCACTTTTTCTTTTCGTTACTTTTCAACGTAAGATCAGGTTTTTCGTATAAAAAACCTATGAAATTGGTGAATACTTTCAGTGTAAATGGGTATGTGAATCGTATGTCCTATGCCCAGTGTGAATCAAGATGGATTGGTATTGTTGGACTCGATAGATCAGGAGACATGGACCATCCACGTGCATTTTGCTTTGACGGTAATGTTTTTATGATTTATTTATATCATGCGTAAGGTTCGAATAAACGGTGGTTCACCGGTATGTGCCCTTCTCCAACATTCTCCGCAAAAGGTCCACTTACAAGATTATGGGGACGCCCCGACCTCGGCTGGTCTTCGATGTCGCATTCCTTCTTTTTGAACAATTGTTACCATTCGTTCAGCATGTGATGCACGATGGTCTGCTCGCCGTACACGGTGCTGATTTGGTTGTCCCCAGCCTTCTCTTTTAGCTTTGAGAATTACGGGAATATGAGGTCTAGACCAAAGTGAAAAACTGACGGAATTAAAACAAAGGCCATTGCTCGTGGGCAATGCTATTGACTTGTGGGCTTAGTTTAAAATAATAATAGATGTTCACACTCTATAGGTGGGTTCCTATGGGGAATTAGATCTGATGTTTCCACGAAAAGCGTCATCGCAGCAAAACATCCTCAAAATGTATCGAACTTATAAACCAACCTGATAGTTTGGAGGTGAACCTCTGGTACCACAGAGCAATAAACATTCCCAGAAAACATAATATGCTTCAGTAGCCTTATCATACAGAAGTGCTGAATTGCTCGGAGAGCTGGTGGTTTACGACCTGTGTACGACCCTTCATATGCCCTTCTGCTCTCACAAGGGAATCCTTTCACCTCGCGGAAACCAATCCAGATGAAAATTTGTACAGGCATTGTTGAAGACGATAGAAAATGATATGTGAAGTAGAAAAATGCAGCAGGGCAATACCCGAGCCGCAGTATCTATCCAAACTTGGTCAAACTTGACGCGCATTCGCCGCCAACAATCTGAATTCATTGTCCCTATCTCTGAAGAAAGGTATCAACTTGATTGGTGAATGGATTGGAAAGTGGCTCGTGCATTAAAGACAAAAAGATTACGAAAAGATAACATCAACGCGATTGTACGAAGAAACTGTGCAACCAATAAGGTCTCTCTCATTGCTTCAGAATGCGGCGAATGCGCGCTAAGTTTAACCAAGTTTGGATAGATGCTGCGGCTCAGGTATTGCTCTGCTGCATTTTTCGACTTCACATATCATTTTCTATCGTCTTCAACAATGCCTGTGCAAATTTTCATCTGGATTGATTTCCGCGAGCTGAAAGGATTCCCGTCAGCATTAATTGATTGTAAGGGTTATTCCACTAAATTTTAGTCAAAAATGATCTATGATGTTAATTTTGTTGTGCTGGACCCTTCTTAACCTTTTTCAGTTTAATTATTTCTCTTGATTTTTGCAACTGTGAATTGTTGATTTTGGTGATTTTTGATAAAGAGCTAATAAAGAACAGGATTTCTGAAATTTCTGAAAATCCAAATGTATATCGTTATTCTACTAACTTGTGAAACATGAATTCCAAATTTCATCCTGTTTCGATCAGTACAACAAAATATATCGCGAAAAAATACCAATGTGAATTCTTTTTGAGCGCTACTGTATAGCCTTCGAAAGATATGAATATTTCAAAAATTTTTGATTGGGAAAATTCTTGTAGGTTCATACACAATCCGTACGGATTGGTTGATGAACTCATCTATCAACAACTAGCAGGTTAGTATAGTGGATAAGGGCCCCGTTTACATTTGGCTTGTCAGGGGTTCCATCCTCCTTGCCGCAGTTTTCTTTTGCTGATTTTGTTTTTTGTCGAAATGCTTTCCCGTGATTATGAAATCCCGAGAGACGAGAATACTCTTTAACTTATCAGTACGTGTAAACTTTAACACGACCAGAAATTGAAGAGAAGAGGGATGAGTATGAGGACTCGGAGCTGGACGACGTTTTCGAGGAGGACTGAGAAGGTGGGAAAGATGTGGATGAGGAAATTCTAGGACAACACAAAGATGACGTCTTTAAGATGAGAGTCGAGGAAGAAAAAAATTTTCCTGTGTATTTGAAGCCTTTTTTGTTGTTTTTTGTCATTTGCAGTCATGATGATAAATATTCATCGATTGGCTATTTTAAAATTTAATAAAGGAATTGAATACGCGAAAGTTAGCAAATAACTTGGAGATGTAAGAGAACAACAATAAAACTTATTAAACTGGGCGTATTGATCACACGAGGCAGAAGAGTGGGTAGATCACTGGCTCCGTCAATCTTCTCTCGCGTGATCACGCAATTAAAATATTGAAATGCTCATAACTTTCGAAGGCTGTATTATGTATTGTACACGCCAGCATACCGTTGAAAAGCTCTCGTCGAGATCTGTCGATTGAGTTATTAAAATCCATTGGCTTCGATTTTTGTTAAACACCATTTAACAAAATAGATTTACAAAAATACTAATTAAAATATCGACCTGGCAATGATACAGGCGCATTCTCCTTGTCATTCCAGGAAATTATTCTATTGACGACTCGATACCAAAACCACACCCCGTAGAGCTACTGCCGCCGTACCAAATCTATCGAAAATGAGAATGGAATAAAACGAGAGAGCAAAGGCAAATGAAGAGAGTTAATAAAAAATGGACTTCAGAAAAGTCCAAAAAAAATGAATTGGTACGGCGGCAGAGCTCCAAAATCGGCCGATTTCGGCGTCAAAAAAGTTTGACGCCGTCTCTCGACGTTGAAAATGAAGATATGCAAAAAAGCTCTGGCAACCGACCTTATTAGGGACACTCTGGACTGCCGAAAAATCCATTTTAATATATTAAATATTAAAATATGTGGGGGTCATAAAATGTGCCAACCACCCCCGGAGTTTACTCGATTCCTCAGTGACACGCGTAATATAACGCCCAGTTTCTGTAAGGACTAAGCAAGAATTTGGCCTCTTATTGTCTGTCAAACATTTTCACATTAAATTTTCTCGAATTTGTCCCTAAACCTTTAAAAACTCTCACCGAGCCAAAATGGAAATCGCGTAGATGCGACTGAAATTCGTCTCTTTTCTTCTCTTCTGAACTTCTGAAATTCGAAATTGCTTCTCGGAGCACAGTCAACCTGGTCACCGCCATCTCTTATTTGGATATTTCCTCCCACTCTTACACCTTCCAAGAGAGATAGACCAGACGATGTGACACGATCCCAGTTTGCTTGATTTACTTCCACTTTATTTCCATACCTTGGGCACCGCTTTTTATATTCACTACATCAATTTATGAGAAAGGAAATTTTCAACTTTTTCGAGGAACTTTCGCGCGAAATTTTCGCGAAATCTTTCAAATTCCAGCTCTCTCACCTTTCTCCTTTCTTTTTTGAAACAAAAGTTGCGAGAAAAAAATGTGGCGAACATTCGAAAAATTGTGCGAAGTCGGTTAGAGAAGGCGATAGTGTTCATTTAGAGTATGTTGGTTTTTTTAGAATAGGAGGAGCAGAAGTATAATGACTTTACGCAAAGTTCGATTTACAAACTCCTTGAAATACACACTATCTCACTTTCTGAACACGGGATTTGAGAGATGCAGAGAAAACTTTCTTTCAGATTTTAAAAACAGAATAATATATGAGAATATCGTCTCATTTTTGTCCTCGTAAAATTAGATCGAACTTTCCTAGGGATGATTTGTGGTTTCGAGAAATTGTTGCATAAAAGTTCGGCAAAAATTGAAAAATATACTGCAGGTTGCGATAGAAGGCTGTATGAGAACTACACACATGTCTCCTTTGATGGACACATACTCAAATGTGATGAAAAAGTCTCAAAATTAAGGTTAAAATTTCCGTTATATATCGGTCTGAGCGTATCGTACACTCAACAAATTCGAATTGTCGTAGTAACATTTACTGCAATTCACAAAATGACTGTAAACACGGCGATTCATTGGAGGGATATTACAACATTTAACTTTGGCTTGGCGCACTACGAAAAATCGGAAAAGCTGATTTGCCCCGGTAGATATTCGAACCCACCAGGTTCGGATCGCTACACAAAAAGTTCTAGTCAGTAAGCCGTCTCATCATGCTTCAGAAAACGGTAAAGTCGAAGATAGCTCTAGTCAGAAGCGTTCGCATAGCTATCAGCCAGGGTTGGGGGGAAAAGGATAACCGGTAAAAAAAGGTAACGGTAATTTACCGGTCTAAAAGACCGGTAATAAAACGTAAGGCAAATGTAACGGTGCATTACGCTTTTACGTATTTAAAAATATTCATAAACATTTAGTGATATTTTGTGAATTGCAGTAAATGTTACTACGATGGGCAAATTTTGTTGAGTTTTGTCATTTTTGTAAATATTGTTACAATTTATATTACATTTTACATCATGCACATTTGTTACATTTTTGTTAATATTTCAGATTTGACCAAGTGTTTTATAAAGGGATGAGTTGCAATTTTGGTGCGTGGCTCGGCACTATAGATGATAAGGATTGGCATGAAATACTTAATTTGCACGAGAATTTTACATACAAACTTGATCTTGAATGTGTCCCACGTAAGTTCTTATTCTTATTCTTCTTTATATCCATCACAACAAATTATAGAGATTCTTCAAGATATTATTTTTCTGCTTGCGCTTACCTTAGAATGTACACCTCGGTAGGGGTTCTTGCTCTATAATTTTGAGGATGGAAAATGAGCATCACAAACGTAGACCGGGTGCCAACATCGGATCCCCTCACGACCACACTCCTTGATGAAGACTTAGATTGAGACATTTCCTTATCGCTGACTTATGCAAAGGATACCATGACTTACTCTTTATCAATAGATATCGAACGTACTCAAAATTTGGCGGTAGTCTTCACTCAGTATTGCTGTAAATCAAGAGAGAAAGAAGGTATTTTATTGCAACAAAATGCCTGCCTGCACTATCAGGAGTAGTGAACATTTGTGTTACCAAATTCAAGTACGGAAAGTGAAATAAAGAGAAATGCAAATAGATATTATGCGATGTATCGATGTTACTAACCTGAGAAGACAGAGAAGACGAGGAATCCCACAACCATATGACCTTGCTCCCTCTGATGCTCTGGTGCTCCTTGACAGGTTGTTCAAAAATTTCGGGAGTGAACAAACTTTAAAGGTGGAGTCCCGTGAATATTTTCGTGAATAAACTGTGAATACGGAAGCAAAAAAAGCACACAATATCGTACATGTAAAAATTATTGTATCATGAACGGTGTGAATGGATCTGAACGGATCAGGCCGAGAAACGGGATTGTGAGCGATCCGGCCATTTTCGTTATTTTTTCTTTCTTTTCATTGTTTTTATCTCTTTCGAATCTACTATATTTAAAGAAATCAGGCCAAAATATTGCAATTTAAAAAAGTCATCATTTTCTTGATGAATAAATTATTTCGATTATACTCCGACTAAAAAGGCCGGCCACTTTCACTTTTGTTCATCGGAACAATTTATTGATCATGAAAATGTTAAATGGCAATATATTTGCCTGATTTCTTTCATGAGAAAAAACAATGAAAAGAAAGGAACATATTGAAAATTACCGATTCGCTCACAATCTTGTTTGATCGGCCTGATCCGTTCAGATCCATTCACACCGTTCATGAGACAATTATTTGTACATGTACGATATTTCTTTTAAAAAAGATTTTGCGTCGGTATAATCATGAATTAAAATGTTCAATAGTACAGTGAATGGTGAAAGGGGATGGGAGAGGCCTAACGAGAGGGCAAAGGCGAAGTGCCAATCGCAAACTGATCATCAGCACACACTTATCTTACAGTAGATGAATGATCGGCTCATGCAAAGCGTGGTAGTAACCTAGGATTCTTTTCGAGGTTCTCCATCTTTAATGATGACTTACGCCAAATCCTCACTGACTAAATCCTTCAGCTCACAGTTTATTTTCTTCATGGCATCTGTGGCCCATGCAATCTATCAAAAGTTCGCGAAGAAAGTTCGAAAGAAAGTTGCGAACTTTTTCTCTAATTCTCTCAAAATCCCATGCTATTTTCTCACCGAAAGAAGATCGACAAAAAGAAGCGAACAAAGATGCGAACAAAGTTCGCAACTTTCTGCCGAGGTGTTAGAGAAATGGAGAAATAGCGTGCAATTTGAAGAGGTGCAGAAAAAGTGAACGGGCGTTTACTTATTCTTCGCCGAAAACTGAATGCACAAATTGACAGCTAAATATTGAAAGTGCATAAGAGTAAAATAGTAGTGAGTAGTTGCTCACTTTACGGCAAATATATTTCCCATTTTCCAATGAATTACTTGTGTACAATATTAATTAGTATATGTGCGCGCTCACAAAACTTTTCGCTCAAGAAAGATGCGAACTTTCTTCGGAACTTTCTTCGCATCTTTCTTCGCATCTTTTCTTCGATGTTAGAGAGCGTGGGATTTTGAGAGAATTAGAGAAAAAGTTCGAAGAAAAGTTGGCAACTTTCTTCCGAACTTTGTTGCGAACCTTTGATAGATTGCATGGACCCCTGAGCATACAGACTCCGCCCGAAAGTCAATGACAACTATTAAACATACATCAGTGTAGTTTCGGCCATTTGCCGTCGAGAATTTTGCGCTAAATAGTTAATTTATGAAATTCTTCAAATAATAATGCGCCAACCAGATAAAATGAAATAGAATTATGACGAAAGAAATGAACGTCAGTACTAGTTTATCAATTTACTAAATTCAGATTGTAGTGACTTCAACATGAAGAAAGTCGAAAATGTGGTGAGTACTGTATGAATCTTTTCATCAATACGAGGACTGACTGATTCTTACTGTAATTTTTCGTCTTCCTCTATAATAGAGGATTGTAATGAAAAGTATTATATTAGGTGAATTCATAAGTAACGCTCGTTTTTCGCTTTCCAAAAAAATTGTCACAAAAATTTAATAAAGGATGGAGAATTCTAGAAATATTTCCCATTCGTATCGGTCGCCTTCTGTCTTCTACCCGACAGTTTGTGGATCTCTTCGTGATAAAAGGACTGGGGCAAATTCCGGAAATAAGTACCGAGTACGGTATGGATAGTGGCTCGGTATTTGAAGCTTTGCCCTTTGAGGAAGAGATGGAGCGCAGCTAAGAGGTGACAACCATAGTCGGCAAGATCGGGTGAGTAAATAGGGTGGGGGAGTACAGTTCAGTCATATCCCGTTAGTTCAGCATGGGTAGTTCTTTTGGTATGAGGTCGAGCGTTGTCATGTTGAAATTAGATCCGAGTGTCCTTCCCGCGTGATTGTTCGAGGTGGAGTATTAGCTTCCGCAGCTGGAGAGTGTAGACATGTGTCGTGACAGTCGCACCCTCGGGGAGGAGTTCCCAGTACTCGACTCCCCGTACCGAATACCAGATGCACAACGTCACTTTTTTGCGGTGAAAATCGGGTTTGGGGACATCTGCTCGCTATTCGCGCTCACCGAACCACAGTCTCATTGGCTCTTTGTAATCGTAGGGCACCCACTTTTCATCACCGGTTATAACGTTGACCAGCCAAACAAGCCGGCGACGTAGAGTTAGAAAAGTCTTTGCCATGTCCAGTGGGCGATTCTTGTCGTAGTCGGCTAGGACGTGGGGTAGACATCTTTCCTATTTTCACTTATTTCCGAGAGTGTAGGTCATGTACCACAGTGCTCTGGATGACCCCAAGTGCCATTGCAATATCACCGGTATCGGGATACGGATCGGCGTTTTCCTCTTGGAGCAATCGATCAAGATCCACTTCCGGTAGGCGACTGGGTTGATCTTCATTTTCGAGGGAAAAGTCCTGTTTCTCGAATTTGAAGGCTCACTTTCTCACCTTCAAATTCGAGAAACAGGACTTTTCTTCTCACTATTACGTGATGCACATGTGAGGGGTACACCTCTGCTAGGCGATTTTGGAAGTCAGGGCGTTTCAAGCCCGAGAGGAAGAGGAATAAAATAAAGTTGCGTATGTGAATTCCGTCGTTGGCGAAATTGTGCGGTTTTCTCACCTGGAGGACACGCGGGAAGTGAATCGAAAACAACCGTAGGATATTCGAGGGACAACCTATCTAGTATATATAGCATGGATGCTGGCAATAACAACAGAGCAAGAACGAGGTGACTGAAGTTGGGACAAAAAAACGAGCGTTACTTATGAATTCACCTAATATTATCGATATAAAAATATTTTTAAAACATAAAATGTAAAGCTAAATTTAAAAAGGTTTCAGCGAATAGGTTTAGGATGGACTTTCTAGACAGTATTTCTCTGGTATTTTGAAACTTAAAGTCTACTTAAATTACGTCACAGACTTTAAGTAGACTTTAAGTAAACTTAAAGTGAAAGAACATTTGACGAAATGCATTACAGTATACCACACCACTTTAAGTAGACTTGCGTTTTACTTTAAGTTTACTTAAAGTCTACTTAAAGTGCCAAGTTTAAGTAGACTTTAAGTTTCAAAATACCAGAGTTCTTACTGATCAGAGAGAGAGAGAGATTGAATAAATATGTGGGATCGAAAGGGAACTTTAACAAATTTCAATTTAGAATTATAATTACGGAAGTGCTTTGAGCTGCCAACAGGAAGAAAATATTGTGTAAGCCATAGATGATTTAACAAGATCGAAACTTTACAATTTTCAGCATTAACAATACCGTTGTGTTTGAATCCTCCATTGAATGCAAAGACGACACCGGATGGGTGCAGACTGTGAATGACAATCCAATTACGATAATCGACTTCAGCAAAGGAATTGTTAACGTCGAAGTTTCATGTGTAAACAGTAAGTTTCAAACGATTGTCGAGTTTATTGATAATGGAAATTTTCAAGGTTGCAATGAAAGTCTTGTGGTTGATGGCTGCAATGGCGAAGCGGGCTGCGAAAAGGCAAGAATATTGATTTTTAAATATTTTAATAGTTCAGTATTTAGGCCATATTTCAAAAAGACTCTCTGTTGTTATCATGTCCCGCAGGAACTCTACTTCAGTACGTTTTCAACTTTTTCTTATTACTGACCACGAACTATTTGTCAAATTTCAGTGTTGGTAACGATGCCGTGAATGACAACTTGAAATGTTCCGCTACTGGATGGTTGAGATCAACTTCGAATGAAATGGCATACAAGAGATCCCACATTGATGATAAAATCAGTGTTTCATGCATACCAAGTTGGTTTTTATAACTATAGTATAAGTAGATAAACATTATACATTTTAAAGCGTAAGCTGCACTGCCACATATCGAGAACTTTATATACATATCTATTATGAAATTACAGAATGTGACAAGAAATTTGTCGAAACTGATTGCACCGACATTCCGAATTGTAATATTGCCGAATATTCAATGGGAAAGCTATCGTGTGCGGATACAACAAACATTCTTGTGTAAGTTATATTAAGAAAAACAACCTCGATATTTTAGTGATTCGAAATTAGAAAACGTGGAAAACATGAAATACAATTTTAAAAAAACACGATATTTGTTGAAGAAGAGTAATATAATTGATTATTTAGATTACTAAACGATTTAGGATTAGGATTTGTATCATGTATCGCTAGTATTACTATCGAGACAGTTCCGAATATTTACAATACGATTTGCAAGGAAATATAAATATATTTCAAAATTTTCGAAAATTTGTTCAGATTCGATCAAACATCGTACTTCGACAATATCATTTGTGACAATCGTCAAGGATGGTCACTTCCTAATGGAACTTTGCTGAAGAAGTTTGACACATCGTCCGACAACCTCCAATATAAGCAAAGTGCTTACTGCCACAAAAGTTGGTCAATGCCATATTTTTTGCGTTGATGTCGTTTATGATTTTGTTGATGTACAAGATAAACTTCGATTTGCAGGTTGTGACGTCACGCAAGTCAATGACGCATGTGAAGCTGGGTCTATGAACTGCAACAAGGTGCTATATTATTTTGTTAATTTTATCATATTCTCATCATATATTTTTTATTATTTTATTTATTATTGTTTTACAAAATTGATTTTTAGTCTATTCTTTTTAACACATAATAGATTTCGATTCCAGTTAATTTATAGAAATAACTCACAAAAGCTTATGTTCGCTGTCACAAGAAATCGATAGACTTTCGTACGTGAACTGGAATGAACTTGATAAATTTAAAATTAACAAAATAATATAGCACCTTGTTGCAGTTCATAGACCCAGCTTCACATGCGTCATTGACTTGCGTGACGTCACAACCTGCAAATCGAAGTTTATCTTGTACATCAACAAAATCATAAACGACATCAACGCAAAAAATATGGCATTGACCAACTTTTGTGGCAGTAAGCACTTTGCTTATATTGGAGGTTGTCGGACGATGTGTCAAACTTCTTCAGCAAAGTTCCATTAGGAAGTGACCATCCTTGACGATTGTCACAAATGATATTGTCGAAGTACGATGTTTGATCGAATCTGAACAAATTTTCGAAAATTTTGAAATATATTTATATTTCCTTGCAAATCGTATTGTAAATATTCGGAACTGTCTCGATAGTAATACTAGCGATACATGATACAAATCCTAATCCTAAATCGTTTAGTAATCTAAATAATCAATTATATTACTCTTCTTCAACAAATATCGTGTTTTTTTAAAATTGTATTTCATGTTTTCCACGTTTTCTAATTTCGAATCACTAAAATATCGAGGTTGTTTTTCTTAATATAACTTACACAAGAATGTTTGTTGTATCCGCACACGATAGCTTTCCCATTGAATATTCGGCAATATTACAATTCGGAATGTCGGTGCAATCAGTTTCGACAAATTTCTTGTCACATTCTGTAATTTCATAATAGATATGTATATAAAGTTCTCGATATGTGGCAGTGCAGCTTACGCTTTAAAATGTATAATGTTTATCTACTTATACTATAGTTATAAAAACCAACTTGGTATGCATGAAACACTGATTTTATCATCAATGTGGGATCTCTTGTATGCCATTTCATTCGAAGTTGATCTCAACCATCCAGTAGCGGAACATTTCAAGTTGTCATTCACGGCATCGTTACCAACACTGAAATTTGACAAATAGTTCGTGGTCAGTAATAAGAAAAAGTTGAAAACGTACTGAAGTAGAGTTCCTGCGGGACATGATAACAACAGAGAGTCTTTTTGAAATATGGCCTAAATACTGAACTATTAAAATATTTAAAAATCAATATTCTTGCCTTTTCGCAGCCCGCTTCGCCATTGCAGCCATCAACCACAAGACTTTCATTGCAACCTTGAAAATTTCCATTATCAATAAACTCGACAATCGTTTGAAACTTACTGTTTACACTAGGATTTCAGTCAAGTGAGTTTATATCTAATCTGAGCACTTTATTCCGTATACTTTATCTACTTTATTCTTCTTCCTACCCAAGACGTGGCAATCGATACAACAATAACAAAATCAACAGATCATGCGTAAAAACAGTGGAAGCTTCATATACATATGATATTCCTATAGAATACTGGCTATGTACCATCCTCGTGCACCTGGGGAACGGGGTCGGTTTTCTGGAACCTAGCTCTATATGGTATGATGCTACGACAAATGTGAGAAATGAGAATTTTTCCTGAACATCGTCTTCTAATCAAATTTTTCCTAAATGTCGCATTCCAAACTTTCATTTCAAATGTCATTTGCACGTCTTCCATGTTCAATTAAACATTTCTCAGATTTCGCCCTTTCTCATTCTGTCGTTTCTTATCTCATTTCTCACATTTGTCGTATCACCATCAGTTGTGCGAGGTGAACAAGAATTAATTGCCCACTCATAGGACATGAAATTGTTTTCTGATCTTTGATCTTTGAGTTACCGCAGGGCATTGTCCGTATAAAGTGTTCTTGTGAAATTGCCTTGCTACTTCTGCTAAACGCAGAAATATTCTACCGATCAAACCCCTTTCCCTCCCTTCCCTCCTCGCGCTCTCCCTGATCTACGTACTATCTCGCTACATAAGTCTCTCTCTCTAAACATACTCAACGTACATACCAAAGGCTTGTTTAAAAAAAAGATCGCGGACAATAGTGCACTCGCAATTAGAGGGGTCTCTCACAGAACTTCTCTTTTTTCTCATAGCGCTTCTCTCACAGAACGTTTTTTATCCAAGGAAACGTAATTATTTTAATCTTAATTAGAATTGTAAAAAAGCCCATAAATACTTTTTGCTGTTCTTAGATTTGCCCTGTCTTCTCTGAAAAAACAAATTCTTCAGTGATAGCGTCGTAGTGATAGTGATAGTGATAGTGGTAGTTGTCATCATATAATCAATCAAAATTCAGATGAGGCGACATTCTTATTTTCTTATCGTTCTACTATTCTATTTAAATTTGCCATCTTTGCATGCTTGTGAGTCTAGAATCATAATAAATACGTCTTCGATGAATTCTGCATTGATTTCTGTGCAAAAGTCACGAAAAAAAAATATTAATAAATGAACTGATAGTTTTGCTTGTACGATTAATTGAGATGAATCCCTTGTCAGGGTGTTCCAGCGATGTGGTTTACTCATGTAAGAAACCTGATAACTTTTGCCATAACCCTCATTGGGTATGTTGTTTATATTGTTAGAAGAATATTTGTTTAACACAACAATTTCCGTAAATGTTACGGTGATCCTTCTCGTATTCATGACAAAAGTTATTTTCACGTGCTGAACCATTAATATTTGATTTTTTAAATTAAAATACTAATTTTCAAAATATCTAATAGAAGTAAATTCAATTCATTTTTTGTCCTTTAAACAAATCATTTTAGGGACAAGATGATAAGTTGTACTGTGGATTTGATTATACGTTAGAGTGAGTTCATAAGAGAGACTCTCTGGCTCAAGTGACATTCTCTTGGCACTTGGCCAAAAAGTGATAGGAACCGATCGGGCCCAAATCGTGCACAGATGTAGTATAGGGTGGCATGTGCTCACAGACGGAGTTTGGGACTGTCATGTCTGCTGCTTCGCTAAATAACGTAAGTTCGATGAAGTGGCATCAAAATTTCAAAGTTTACGGATTCGTTCGATATGTGTATACGACGAAGGGCAATAATAAGCAGGTAAATTCCGCCAAGTGTCATCCCGATCGAAAACCGTGAGACCCAGAAAAATAAAAAAAATTTTAAAAAACACATTTAAAAAAATTGTTTTATTTTTCCTACAATTACCTATCGGTGAGGGTCATTTTTTATTCCTTCAATTTGACCAGTATATATTAGTGTAACTACTGTATGAAAATGAACTAAAACACAATCGTGAAATGTTACCTTATTTCCGAAAAACCACGACTAATTCGCCTTTTTATCGCGAACTGACTGAATAAACATATGCCGGTTACGGTTATGCGAATTCGGAAATACAAAATTTTTTTCAAACATTTTTTTCGAAAAAATGCTGTCATATTACACCTCATATATTCATACAACAAACAAATGATAAAAGAAAACAACAGTATAATACCGAAAATCGAATGCTAAATAATAGTGATTGGTGAATTTTGAATTTCTGCATTTGGATTACGGTAGGGCGCACGATAATTAATTTCAGTTCGCGATAAAAAGGCAAATAAATCGTGGTTTTTCGGAAATTAGGTAACATTTCACGATTGTGTTTTAGTTCATTTTCATACAGTAGTTACAGTAATATATACTGGTCAAATTGAAGGAATAAAAAATGACCCTCACCGATAGGCAATTGTAGGAAAAATAAAACAATTTTTTAAATGTGTTTTTTTAAAAATTTGTTTATTATTTTTCTGGGTCTCACGGTTTTCGATCGGGATGACACTTGGTGGAATTTACCTGCTTATTTTTGCCCTTCGTCGTATACACATATCGAACGAATCCGTAAACTTTGAAATTTTGATGTCACTTCATCGAACTTACGTTATTTAGCGAAAAAGCGGACATGACAGTCCCAAACTCCGTCTGTGAGCACATGCCACCCCTATACTACATCTGTGCACGATTTGGGCCCGATCAGTTCTTATCACTTTTTGGCCAAATGCCAAGCCATGAGCAAAATATGTTCACTGAGTCAGATAGTCTCTCATAAATTCTATGGTCCATAGACTATGGAATTGTAAAAACCAATCGCAATACATGTAATGAGAAGAGATATTATTTATATATTTCCTTGAAAACATAGTAAAAAAATAGTGTCTTCGCGGGGCTGACCTAATTAATGAAGCTTTATATTTTTGAACTCTTTCTCCGATATTACGGAGTGTGCCCGTCATGCAAATGTCGCAATGGAACTCGAAGAGTACTCAGTTTTTTTGGAAGAAGTTGTCATTTTATTCGTAGTGGCTGCTACTCTTTTTTCCGAGTCCCAAGATATATAGCTTTAGGTTGCAGCACCTGAGCCATGACAAAAATGTAAAAAATGTGTGGTAGTTAGCACTACGGTGGCGAGAACCAGTCACTAGACAGTAATCCCTCTCTCCCTCCAATTAGTGCGTAGTCTTTTTGCTACTCATCTGTCCCCTGTGGCAGCCGTGCGTTGGGGTCACGGTTGAGCAGCAAACGCTAATCTTTTTCGAGTTTCTCTTGACTATAGTACTAAAGAGGAACAAGTGATTGACAGTGAACTAATTGAGAGACCCAATCTTATCCTCTGATATGATATACTCCGCCCCCAATTAACCTGCCTAACAATAAATGATTTACTCAATTGGTCTACAGTCGCGCCGGAAAGTCAGTGACAACTTTTTGTTTTTGCTATATTTTGAGAACCAAGCGTGCTATCGGATCGTTCTCGCGAATTCTTATGCGATAAAAGAATTCGGCTCTGATATTGCGGACTCATGAAAATTTCTCATTATTGCGTAATGATGACGCAATCGAAGTGCACTTTTTTGAAAAATTTTGAAAAAAAAAAACTCCGAGGAAATTTTTCCAGCTTACCGTTCTTCTATAAGTTTCAGTTCCACGCGTCGGAAATTTAAAAAAAAAGTTGTTGCGATTTTTTTCAACCGCAGCAGCCTTGCTGCAACATAGTGGCTGCAAATTCATTTCTCAGCTCCAAGACTCGCTAGAGACTCGTTCTTGGGATCAAAATGATCCTTATGATGTCCCAAATATACCCTGTAAGTTTAGTCTTGATCGGACCCCAATTGCTTTAATTACACCAAAAAGTCATTTTCTCCGATAACCTCACTTTGAGAGCCTACAATTATTTTTCTACAAAATGTGGTTCTTGTGTTACAATGTGCCAAATCCATCCCAGAAGTCATCCTCATACTTTGGTGATAACATCTTGCTTCACATCTTCACGGTAAGCGTCAAGCGAGCATGCACTTGTTGCGGAGGCGCATTTCCAGCACCATCCTTCCCTCGCCCCTCTCCTTGTAAGGGGAGGGGCGCGCACGCGCAGTGAGTGCGTGCGGGAAAAACTGATGTGGAACCGAGGGGTTGCAAGATGGGTTCTCTCAAACTTGAAGACGTATTCTGTGATGGATTTGACACATTGTAGCACAAGAACCTCATTTTTAGAAAAAATCACTATCATAATAGTAGGCCCTCAAAGTGAGGTCATCGGAAAAATTACTTTTTGGTGTAGTGAAGGCAATTGTGGTCCGATCAAGACTAAACTTTTAGGGCATATTTGGGACATCATAAGGATCATTTCGATCCCAAGAACGAGACTTTAGCATGTCTTGGAGCTGAGATCTGAGTTTGCAGCAGCCATTTTGCGCAAGGCTGCTGCGGTTGAAAAAAAATCCCAGCATCCTAAAAAACATTTCTGAGTAGCCGACGCGTAGAACGCAAACTTTTAGAAGAACGCTAGGCTGGAAAAAATGTTCCCCGGAGTTATGATTTTTTCAAAAAAAGTGCACTTCGATTGCGTCATCATTACGCAATAATGAGAAATTTTCATGAGTCCGCAATATCAGAGCCGAATTCCTTTTTCGCATAAGAACTCGCGCGAACGATCCGATAGCACGCTTGGTTCACAAAATATAGCAAAAACAAAAAGTTGGCACCGACTTTCCTGCGCGACTGTACCTAGACTGCTTCCGATATTTTTTACTTATATGAAAAGTTCGAATATGAAAAGTTGAATTTCGAGCTCTAGTAGGCAAACTTAAGATTCAGATCTCTGCTCAATGTAGTGTAGTGCAATAAAAAATAATTTTGGAAAAAAACTGAAATAGCCTTTGACTTAAATTTCGTCCAATGTTCGCAAAACATTGGATGCGAGGTGGGAACGTACCAAGAACCACCATAACACGGATCTCCTGTAAAAACGTAAATTTCTTGCTGTAGGTCAAAAATTGAGTGAGATATGGCTGCCCTAAGTGGAAGATAAAAAAATCGATACAAATTCAAATTAACGTCATCATGGTCAATCATATTAATTTCATCCAAATCGGTGAGAAAATTTTAAAAACTGTCGGTTGGCTTCTTTCATTCTTACAGAAGATCCGTGATTATACATGCACGCACCTTGTACGCTACTCTATAAGGTTCATTGAGCAGAGAACTGAATCTAAATTTTTTTGCCTCCGTTTTTATTGATAGAAATTTATTGTTGTTAGAATGGCCTAACTGACAACATTTTCGGATTTAAATCAGCTCAAATGTAGGTATGCTATTGTGCGTATAAAATGTACTTGCATAAGAAAATGACAAACAGGGCTCTAATTGTAAGGAACGGAAGTCGCTCGAAGGCTAGACCTCGCCCCACTCTCGATTGTGTCTAACTATAAGCTGCCTCTCACCAAACCCAGCTGGCCTTCGTCGCGCGCTATTTGATATATAAAAGAGTCGGCATAGTTTCTGAACCATGCAAAACAAGAAATAGTCTCTTCTACAAATAAAACAAGTGATTTTTATACGGTCAATAATGTACTTATTACCATATTTAAATTATGTATCTCGACCAACCTGACAAAATTGCCTTTCGAGGGAATGTGGGAGGTGGGATTCGAACCTTCCCCTCCCATAAAATGCTATTCCGCGCCCAAAACCAATCGGCCACCAATACCATGGTGAAGGCCGCGTTAAACGCTGTTATGTAACCAGTGAAAATGCTATCTCGCTTCAAAAAAATAAAAAAAGAAATCAGCGTGGTCGAATTAGTATACCCTAAAACTTTCGTGAAGATCGGAATATGTGTGCTCCGACTGTTCCCTTGTTAGTATAACACGCTATCTTAGAAAATCGACATAGGTGCGGTATCGATGAAAAATAGATTTTTCTGTTTTATGTATGATAATTACAGGCTCAATGAGTGAAGTTCACTGGCACTTGGAAATTCCTTCCAATTGAAAATTCGCTTCAGGAGGTGACCACACAACGATTTGGCGCCTTTTCCTAAAAGGTTTATTTTGAATCCAATCGATGCGGGAGTGGACGCAATCGACTCCTTAGCTAATTCTAAGAAACTATTATCAAGGGGAGTTTTTCGATCAACGGTCAACGAAGGCTGGAATTTTGAATTTTCGAAAAAAATTTCACATTTAATTAATTTTCACTATTTTGATGCAACAACCCTACGTTTTTTTTATTTGCTTAATCGCTTCTAAATATCATAACACAGCTTCAGTTTAAAAATCATAATTTTAAAAAAATACGATTACGGTGAATAAATCATTTTTATAATGAAGTCGTGAATTATGGTGTGGCACCTACAGTATCCCGAATCGATCAATTTAGAAATCTGGTAGTTTTAAACATATTTTACCGCTGTTCTTGACATGACTAAGGTATCGACTACTCCTCGTCTTCGGAGTGCACCACGTTCCCAGGTGCTGATGTCGATGAAAATTGACAATTTTCGTAAATTGATCACTATTTCGTTGTTTGTGATCCAATATCGATAAAAATTGGATCACTATACCATATTATCATCTATGTAAACATACTAAAAAATAAAGATGATCGGTTGACTGCGAAGAAAGTTATTGTTGAAAAACCAAAATATTGTAGAATATTTGCCAGCACTGTACCGTGCAGGTGCACTCCGAAGACGAGGAGTAGTCGTATACCTTAGTCATGTCAGGAACAGCGGTAAAATATGTTTAAAACTACCAGATTTCTAAATTGATCGATTCGGGATACTGTAGGTACCACACCATAATTCACGACTTCATTATAAAAATGATTTATTCACCGTAATCGTATTTTTAAAAAATTATGATTTTTAAACTGAAGCTGTGTTATGATATTTAGAAGCGATTAAGCAAATAAAAAAACGTAGGGTTGTTGTAGCAAAATAGTGAAAATTAATTAAATGTGAAATTTTTTTCGAAAATTCAAAATTCCAGCCTTCGTTGACCATTGATCGAAAAACTCCCCTTGATAATAGTTTCTTAGAATTAGCTAAGGAGTCGATTGCGTCCACTCCCGCATCGATTGGATTCAAAATAAACCTTTTAGGAAAAGGCGCCAAATCGTTGTGTGGTCACCTCCTGAAGCGAATTTTCAATTGGAAGGAATTTCCAAGTGCCAGTGAACTTCACTCATTGAGCCTGTAATTATCATACAGAAAACAGAAAAATCTATTTTTCATCGATACCAAAAAATATCCGAGTTGTTGAATTTTCTCAGATAGTGTTTTGTATGTAGTTCGAATTCTCAACAACAATCATTTTTGAGGAAAGGAATCGAAAACTCTTATAAATCGTTGAATATCACAATTTTAATCTCTCATCTGCTAGATATAATGGGAAAGATGATTGCCAGAGCGGAAGCATTGAAAATAGATTGGAGTGTGTTATTTAAGTGTCAATGGAGTTTACTATGGCCAAATTGGCAAATGTGAAGATCTCAATACGACTGCACGGCTCGTAGTCAAATGTATTCATGGTTTGTGTCTTGGCTGTACTATTATTTACGGAACATTTTACTTCAGAATGTTCTCCCTATTTTTTCGTTGATGATATGCAAGCTCACCAAATTGGCGGCAGCAAAGCACGATTTGTGAGATTAGTAAACATTTTTTAACGCGAGATCAATGCTATATTTAATCTCTTAATACAACTACGACTTTCTTTCAAAATTTTGTTTAAAGATTTAGATCACGCTTTCTTAGAAAATCGACATAGGTGCGGTATCGATGAAAAATAGATTTTTCTGTTTTATGTATGATAATTACAGGCTCAATGAGTGAAGTTCACTTGTACTTGGAAATTCCTTCCAATTGAAAATTCGCTTCAGGAGGTGACCACACAACGATTTGGCGCCTTTTCCTAAAAGTTTTATTTCGAATCCAATCGATGCGGGAGTGGACGCAATCGACTACTTAGCTAATTCTAAGAAACTATTGTCGAGGGGAGTTTTCGATCAACGGTCAACGAAGGCTGGAATTTTGAATTTTAGAAAAAATTTTCACATTTAATTAATTTTCACTATTTTGATGCAACAACCCTACGTTTTTTTATTTGCTTAATCGCTTCTAAATATCATAACACAGCTTCAGTTTAAAAATCATAATTTTTAAAAATGCGATTACGGTGAATAAATCATTTTTATAATGAAGTCGTGAACAGTATCCCTAATCGATCAATTTAGAAATCTGGTAGTTTTAAACATATTTTACCGCTGTTCTTGACATGACTAAGGTATACGACTACTCCTCGTCACTAAAAAATAAAGAGAAACGGTTGACTGCGAAGAAAGTTATTGTTGAAAAACCAAAATATTGTAGAATATTTGCCAGCACTGTAACGTGCAGGTGCACTCCGAAGACGAGGAGTAGTCGTATACCTTAGTCATGTCAAGAACAGCGGTAAAATATGTTTAAAACTACCAGATTTCTAAATTGATCGATTCGGGATACTGTAGGTGCCACACCATAATTCACGACTTCATTATAAAAATGATTTATTCACCGTAATCGTATTTTTTAAAAATTATGATTTTTAAACTGAAGCTGTGTTATGATATTTAGAAGCGATTAAGCAAATAAAAAAAACGTAGGGTTGTTGCATCAAAATAGTGAAAATTAATTAAATGTGAAATTTTTTTCGAAAATTCAAAATTCCAGCCTTCGTTGACCGTTGATCGAAAAACTCCCCTTGACAATAGTTTCTTAGAATTAGCTAAGGAGTCGATTGCGTCCACTCCCGCATCGATTGAATTCGAAATAAACCTTTTAGGAAAAGGCGCCAAATCGTTGTGTGGTCACCCCCTGAAGCGAATTTTCAATTGGAAGGAATTTCCATGTACCAGCGAACTTCACTCATTGAGCCTGTAATTATCATACATAAATCAGAAAAATCTATTTTTCATCGATACCAAAAAATATCCGAGTTGTTGAATTCTCTCAGATAGTGTTTTTTAGGTCCTTCCTTCAGTCATAAGAAAAGAACAAGAAGAAGAGGAGGAAGAAGAAGAAGACTCTCGGAAATGGATGGAGAGGATGAGGGAGAAAATGCATATGAAAGAAGAAGAGGAAGAAGAAAGTGAAGAACGAGGTTACAGTAGGCAGAATCTTCCACTGAAAATGGGCGCTCCGGGTGACGCGGGCGCCCATTTGGCCCATCGATTTTTTACGCTGTGAATAATGAATATCAGCCGCAATTTTTTTTTGCGTTGTTTTACTCCAGCTTTGACCGAATTTATGGCTGACTATAAGATCGGAATTTTATGAATTGCGTAGCCTGAAAAAAATATTTAATGGATCTATATTTTTTGCAAATGCTGCGCGAAAAAAATTGGCACGCAGATGCTCGGCAATTCTACCTCAAAGATACATCTTTCCAGCATTTTTTTCTTAGCGCAGTTTATTATTCTTGACAAGCCTTTAAAAATACCAGAAAAAATACCGTTATAAATTCGGCCGAATTTGGAGTAAAAAAAGCAAACAATATAAACGGCTTATATTCATTATTCACAAAAAAATCGAGGGTCGGGTGATCCAAGGTGCTTATTTTCACTAGGTGATTCTGATCATCATTCTCACAAATAATCCTATCATCATTTCATATTATTCAGGAGGCAGACCACAATATACGCTTCATTGCAAACATGGACTTCTTATGTGCATAATTTTAATAATTTTTCAATTATCAATTATTTATCCTATCAGCACATTAAATGCAGAGGGGGCCAAAACAGGGGGAATCTTCTTATCCACAAGATCTATCCTTTCGTCTCTGAGAGAATTCTTCTCCATTCAAGAAAACGTCAGCATATGAAACTTGATTAGAATTGTCAAATAACCCACGAAAACTATTACAAGACTACATATTACAAAATATGATAAAATCGTATATTATAGAATTAAAACTGTCCGAACAATACAAATTCCGCTCTTTGCCGCGCAATACTCAGACCACTTCTCCCACTTCCGCCCACTTCTTCGCGCGACATACCATTTGCTCTTATTTCATCGAATTTTATGGCGTTTTCTCGTCATTTAATTGGGCTTTCAGCAAAAATAAAGGGTCCGTCCAATCTGTCAAAAAAGATGCGAAGAAAGTTGCGAAGAAAGATCGCAACTTTCGACGCAACTTTCGACGCAAGTTTTCTCTAAATCTCTCGAAATACACACTCTCTAGTACTCTCTAACAACTTTCGATCGAAAGTTGCGTCGAAAGTTGCGACGAAAAGATGCGTCGAAAGATGCGAACTTTCTAGCGAGGTCGGTTAGAGCAGGCGAGAGAGTGTGCATTTGAAGAGGAGCAGAAAAAGTAAACGGAGCTTTACATAAAGTTGCGTCGAAAGTTTAATTTACAAAAGTGATAGTGTGATGGTTAAATTGTGGTTACTCAACTCTCGATGAAAGTGTGCTCAATAATTTATAAATATTTTTTGTAAACACACTTATTATTTAGACGAAAACTGCACAGGAAATCGTGTGCATTCTCTGTCACACTCGTCCGAATTTTTTGAGAGCGCGGAGCAGCTGAAAAACATGTTCGAACAGCGGGGGGAAACACACGCGTCGCGACCGCGAGTGCGTGACCTGACTGACTGTTCTCTCCTTCACTTTCCGCTTTCCGATACACTTGTGTGCTTTTATGTGCTGTCATTCACATTTAAATGTGCCAACGTTCATCTATATGACCTGTTTGTCGCTTGATATTGATTGATTGTTTTGTAATTCCATGTCATTTGCAGCTATCAGCTGCCGCCGCTCGGCGTCGTAGAGTTGACAAATTCTGACGATGATTATGTCGATACGACCTCTGTCACTACTACCGACTCTAGAGCTACGAATAGGCGGCCTCTCTGTGGTGGATATGTCTTCTGGCAGTCATCAGGTAGTCTTATTATTTTAATTTTTACGCTTTGTTGTATCAATTGCATACTCTTGTACACGCTTGTTGTGAAATACCCTCTCCTCTCTGTCTTACTCTCCTCTCTGTCTCACTCTCCTCTCTGTCTCACTCTCCTCTCTGCCTCACTCTCCTCTTTGTCTTTCTCGCGACACGCTTGTTGTGAAATACCCTCTCCTCTCTGTCTCACTCTCTTTCTCGCGATAGGGTGCGCGCATTTCACTCTCTATCTCTCTTACTCTTTTTTACCCTTATTTTTAAAATCCACTGTTCATTTGACTTTCCCAATGCTCTGATTACATTTCTCTAGTCTAGTTCCACTCTATATTTCTTCTGGTTAGCTTATTTTCTCATTAGTTTCTTATTTACACTTGTTTTCACCGCTTCCCTTTTCACTCTCTCAATTTCACACACTCTCTCACCTCCTTCCGTCTCTCTAGCTCTCTAAGTTCCTCTCTGTCCGTATCCGTGAAAAAGACTGGCGCGCATACTTTTTCACGGATACGGACACGAATTGCCCGAATCCGAATGAAAAAGAGTTCGTACCCATTGCCCTCCGTATGTCTGGAATACTGAGACAGTGAGCGGACCTATTTAGAGCTATCTATGTTGTTGTGGTTTTACTATATCTCATAACAGGCGTGAAATCGTTATCATCCCTCTATCTCTATGTCTGCGCCAATCCCGAACCTTCTGCCTCTAGTTCTGTCACAGTTGTACGCATACATGAATAGCACCTTTGTGATAAAAATGCGGGCATATCATTCCTCTTTCGTAGTAATAATAACTTATTGATTGGTGATGTCTTTTACGCCAACTGTTCGATTCAATACTCCATGTTTCAGCATGATGTTCGGTCGTTCTGCCCTCAGCGCTATTTGCATCACCTTCCTCCCACATCTCGCCTATGTTCTTCTCAACTTGAACAATCTCCGCCCCGCTGAGTCCCTCGCCCTCAGTGAAGTTGTCCAGGCCGAAATCGATGAGATCCGCGCCTCCAGAAAGTAGATGTACATTTTATAACTACTCGTCGAACTACTCGCTAAGACTCGTTGTTCCTCGTTCTCCAATAGTAGCTGTTGTATAATCTAGCCATGCTGTGCACGCTGCATAATTGCTTGTCTATTTGCATTCGAATCATAGATTCACGCTGATAAACGATTTTTAATACTAAAGCGTTACATTCTATAGCTTGCTTCAAGGCACACCCCGGGCTAATTTGAAATTATTTGCTAGGGTAAAATTAGCTCGAGATGTGCCTTTCAAAACTCGAAGTGTACTTGCGATTGCTTTCTCTTCAAGTTACCCAACAAGATTTTGTTTAGAAATATTGCGATTTTAATTTATTTTCGTGGTTTTACAGGGCATGAACACGGGCCGCAACGAGGACGCCGTGTGGAGGAAATCATCTATCAATTATCGATTGATTAATTCACACTAGAGGATGACGTCGCGCTTCATAGGCTGCGACCGGACGCCCATTTTCCCATTCGTCAATCGATCAATAATTTATATTGATCGACTACCCACCGTAATCTCACTCACTCCTAGTTATTCATTTGTTCTTTCACCCAATTATTGCTTTCTACATTACATTTTTCTCTCTCTCATCTATTATATTTGTACTTGTAGTGCTTGTCATTGTCTCGTTTTCATACTTTTTGGTTCGATTTATTACTTTGTTCATACAGTAATTTTAAAGGAATGTTTTGTGTTGGCATGTAATATCTATAAAACCCGAAAAAACACAAAGAATAACGTAGAATCATCAACAAAAAGGTCTAGGTAACGGTAATTTGCAATTAGTCAATTATCTGACCCGTCGCAATCAATTTGACCCAATGAACTGGGTTACTGTAGGTTACGGTAGGTGGATTACGGTAGGTTATGATGGCTTAACTAATGAGTTAACTTGATAGTTGTTAGAACCGGCGGAGCTCCGCCCACCACCCGTTAGTTTAGTCACACACCAAACCCGCCTGGGGTTTGCCGAACACTTTATTACAAGTATATAAGCCCCTTTACCTACAGAGAGGAGTAAGAGGACTTGCGACGAAAGTTGCGAGGAAAGGTCGCATCTTTCTGCTGAACTCTCGCTAGAAAGATGCGAACTTTCTTCTGAACTTTCGATCGAAAGTGACAGATTGGACGGACCCCGGATAAGATTAAGCATACAGCAGAAACTAAAAGTGTATGTGATGGATCCAAGTGTTACTATCTGCATTCTACAGTATTTGTACTCTCCTGCTGCACAAATTGCGTAAAATTGCGCACACATTTCTTTTTTTGGTAGAACTTCGCGCGTCACCACTGACAATTTGGCGAACATACTTATTCTATAACCAGACTTGCATTTCTCACGTTTTCAAATCTATCAATAATGATCATAATACATGCGAAAAGAAAAGAAAAAGACGTGAGCGAGCGAGTAAGAGTAGAATTGTCTCTGCTCTTCGTTTCCTTTCTTAAATTTTCAAAATGAGAGGAAGATTATTTTTGTGTGCAAATCCTAAAAAATGTTGGATACTTTCAGCGTAAATGGAAAAGCGAATCAAGGTCAAGGAGATCAACGTTGTGGACGCTTTTCTCCAGATTGCGGATTTCCCAAATGTATAAATTTTTGGCAAAGCATTGATGGACTCGATCGATATCCGGATCGCATGAAACGCCCAAGTGCATTTTGCTTTGACGGTAATGTTTTTTTATGATTCGGATAAAACTAGGAGTGAAATAAATATCGGTTATCTGTATTTTTTTACTGTTGTTCTCCGTGGTTTAGAGGAGGGATCTAATCAGGGAATTCCCTCTCCTTATTCGCTCCCGCGAATTCAAATATCGACTTTCCATTTTCGGCTTCCAATGGTACATTTTAACACTTGGAAACTCGCTTTTCACGGGTTTTCACCATATTTTAACGCGCCATAATTGAGTTTTTAAAGGCAGCTGGCATCCAAAAATTTCGAATCGAAATAGTTCAAATAGTTGATCTCTTGTTAACAAGCTCAAAAAACTGATCAGAAATATGTATTTCAACGTTCGAAACGACACTCTGGTAAGAAGTTGGATTACTGTAGTTTGCTCCACACCACTGGCGAGGTTTCCGAACTACAGTTTGCTAACTACATCGAAGGGCTCAAAAATGCCAATTTTAGAGTTTTATTCTTCATATTTTGCCACAGCGGATAGAATAATCATCGAAACATCAAATTTCAAGTCGTATCCAAAGAGTTGGTGTGGCAATTAGGAAAAGGCTCCCGATAATTGGAGCAGACTGTAGATTTTTAACTGCGCCGTTCTCCTTACCAGAGATTTTTCATGATATAAGATTTATATATTTCGAAATAAAATTTCAAGCTCTTTTATATGAGATCAACTTGTTTTTCGTTTCCCGGTCCCTTTATCGTATCGTTTATCATGGGAGAAACTTTATATAAAAGCCCATGTCATGGGAGAAACTTTATATAAAAGATTCGAGGTATTTTCGTTCGAAAGTTTGGGAAAAGGTGTAAACTTGTTGCGAAAGCGGAAAGATTGAAACTACACTACAGGTTGCGATCGGAGGCTGTATGAGAACCACACACATGTCTTTTTTGACGGAAAAACGCTCAAATGTGATGAAAGAGTCTCCAAATTACGGTTAGAATTTTATATTATGTATCGGTTTGATCATTTTTAATGCACAACGAACAAACATTTGTGTTAATATTTCAGAATTGGTCAAATGTTTTATGAAAGCGTGATGTGCAATTTATTTGGGTGGAGTGGCAATGGCAAAACCATTTATGAATTCGGAATTAATGGAACAGGCAAACTAAATCTCGAATGCATCCCACGTACGTTCTTATTCTTATTCTAATTCCGTTTCTTATTCCTTTTTTTCTTTTTCTTATTATTTTTTTCTTTTTTTTCTTATTATTTATAGGTGGCGATCGATTCGTCAACTTATCGTGAATCGGTTGAGAGATGGCCAACGAAAGATGTACCGTTGTTATCAGAAGGAGTATACGGTATTGGGCTAACGTAATCGTCAGGAAACGCGTACTGATTTTTTCCCATGACCCGGGTTTGAGAATTGGCCGAGGTCTAAAAATTCATGACGATCCGAGATCAAATAATATTTGCAATTATTTCAACAGTGAGCCATCCTTTATTTTTCTGGATACCGTATCTCAAACTACCGTAATCTAGCTGCCCTACCCTATAGTAATTTTGTGAAGTTCATGGGAAATTTCTTAGTATGCACTTTAAAGGTCGGGTATGAGTGGATCGACCGGATTACCGAACTCCGCTTACTTCGTGACACACCACGGCACTCAAGATTACTGTAACAATAGTTACAGTAATCTTGAGTGCAGTGGTGTCACGAACTGACTTTAATTTCGGAATTCGTTTTAATTCGGTTCTTTGTAGGTTCATGCCCAGCTCGTTGAATATATTTTATTTATTGCAGTCCAAAAATGCAATTTGCCATGAACTACATTACCATAGGGTACGGTAGCTAGATTACGATGGTTCGGGGGATGGCATCCAGGAAAATAAAAGTTAATTTACTGTTGAAATAATGGCAAGAAATACTTGGTCTTGGACCTTCATGAATTTTTCGACCTCGGTAATTCTCAACTATGAATCATGAATGAAAGAATCGCGAATAATGATCACTGGTCGACTGAAAAAAAATCAGTTCGCGATTGCTGACGGTTTCGGTACAACAATATCGTACATCCCATTGATTACAACAGTACAACTTTTGTTGATTTAGGAGCTCCCGACCGATTTATGATCCGTTGCCGAATCGATGGCCCCCGAGCTATGTCTATCGCAACAAATTAGAGAAAATTGTCAACATATTTTTCCTTGCGTTTACCCTAAAATCTATTTATCTCGATAGATGTTTTTGTTATATCATTTTACGGATGGTGAAGGAGCATCACAAACGCGCTTGTAATACACCCTATATCGGATCACAACACGACAATTCAAGAAGACTATTACATTTTTCAAAACCTGCGCACGCCGTATCGACGGAGACGCGGCGGAGGGGGTTACGGCATGCGCAAGTTTTGAAAATGTAACACCACCTTAAGGATCCACTTCTCATCTCCAGCGATGATCCCGTATATCCAAGCCGTTATGCGAGCGTACGAGAATAGATTAGTCACTGGTACGCAGGGTTGTCCTTCTGCTTGTCCGCCAGTCGGTGAGGTAACCATCGACCCAAATTTTGGACCTTGCCAAGATCCTGTAGTCCACGAACTATGGTGGGTTGGCTTATCCTAAAACTCGTCGCCATATTACGGGTGGTAGCCTAGGAGTCCGCATGGGCGTGCTGCTCCAGCATGTCAAAGTCCAGCTCGGGGTGCCGTCAGGACCTTGACGTCGTACTCCCTTTTTCGAAGCGTTTGAACCAATGTTGCACAGTGCATTTACTAGTGGCCTTAGTGTTGCATACTACCGCTATACGGGTGTGGTAGTCGGGTGGTTTAAGCTCGGATGGAAAGAAGAACAACATGACGCGTCGCATGTGCACTAAACTAGGGATAACTATCTTGTTTCGCCATTTGTCATAGAGGGATACGCGATAAAGATATAATTACTGAAATTCATCATTTAAAAACGCACCAACCTATGAATATTAAATATGAAGACAAAATATTGAACGTATAAAATACAATTTTTAATTTGGTACGAAAGTAGCCATCCACAGCCACAATGTATTTTTATGTTTAGAGAAAGATCACAAGTGAGATAGTACCAGGGTTGGGATTTAACGTTAACGGTTTTAACGGATTTAACGGATTTAACGGTATTCATCCGTTAAATTAATTTTTAACGGAATCCGTTAAAATTTTTCTCTTAAATCCGTTAAAAGTAAATTTTTTTTCAAGTACTCTGTTCTCACTATAGCGTTATACAAGTACAATATCCTAATTGATTTTCAAAAGCACTTCATTTTCGTCACCGGCTACTTTAGTTTTCGCATTTTTTGCGTAATGCCTTAGAATGATTATTTTATTTTGTTTTCGGAAATGTACTGTTACTACTTCTAATATTGAATGATAAAAATGGTTAAATATTGAAATTAGTCGATTTACACCATTTCTTTGGAAATTTAACGGATTTAAGAGAGATGGCCGTCAAGACTCGACCACCCCCGGACACGTTGCGCTAGCAATGAGAACTGGGGGTCCATGCTTGGGTGTTAGGAGTGTCACCGGCCCTTATTACACAAAACAGTAGAAATTTCCTGTTTGTGCCCTCAGGCTATAAGAAAAATTAATTTAAGTGCGAAAAGGTTTAAAAATCATAATTTCTCAAATTGTTGAGATGAAGTCTAAATATCATTTGCGATGCATCTATGGTACACAGACCTTGCTAATACACTATTAGCATCGAATGCGCGTTGATTCCTAAACCACTTTATTGACTCAAAATTTTGGTTTTTTCGGACTAATCATCGCTTGTTGTAGATTGCTGCAGAGTTTTCTGACAAGGTATTGTAGCCCAAGCAATTCTGCATTGATTTAACTTAAAACAGGGTTCTTCCCGATCGACCATTTTGTCGAATTTTTTGCTCGAACTACCGTCATCGATGGTTTTCCCGAACAAATGCTGTATTTTCCAAACGATTGGTGCGGAATTGTGGTCTACTCAAAGTTTCGAGGTGAGACGAGTAAAATGACACAAGAAGCCAATCACTTGGATCAATTTGAAAATTTGGATTTTCACGTCCCGGTCATGGTCTGAAAATTTCAAAATTTCTCAAGTTTGAAATGTTTTCATTTATGTGGCTTATTGTGAAGTACTAATGATGTGAATAATATTCAGCCAATGCTCAATGGCTGATCTCTCCTTTCAACCATTTTTCGAAAACTTTCATGTTGAATGTGTGCGATAAAGTCAGTATTGTGCTTGAATCACTTTCCAACTTGCTTTCTCTAACATACTGTCTAAGTACTTTGCAATGTACATAATCAATTTGAAAATTGTTTATTTTTGAAAATTCAAAAAAATTAATTTAAGTGCCTATTTTTTCGGGAAATTTTTGAAATATTGCAGTTTGTCGACTCGAATGCTGCGACAATGAGCAAATGAGAATGATTGTGTGAAGTTTCATGACGAGTAAACATAGTAGAACAGAAATCACGGCATTCGGCTCACTTTTGAAAAAAACGATTTCCATGACCCCGGGGTCATGGCTAAAAAAATTGAATTTTCTAAAATAAGCGATTTTCATATTGATTATGTATATTGTAAAGTACTGTGACAGAATGTTACAGAAAGCAAGTTGGAAACTGATTCAAACACAATTCTGATTTTTCGCACGCACTCAGAATTAAAATTTAAAAAAAAAATGGTTGAAAGGATAGATCAGCCATTGAGCATTGGCTGAATATTACTCCTATCATCAGTACTTCACAATAAGCCGCATAGATGGAAACATTACAAACTTGAGAAATTTTGAAATTTTCAGACCATGACCCCCGGGTCAGGAAAATCGAAATTTTCAAATTGATCCAAGTGATTTGCTTCTTGTGTCATTTTACTGGTCTCACCTCGAAACTTTGAGTAGACCACAATTCCGCACTAATCGTTTGGAAAATACAGCATTTGTTCGGGAAAACCATCGATGACGGAACTTCGATCGAAAAATTCGAGAACTGGGTCTATCGTGAAGAACCCAGTTTTAAGTGAAATCGACGCAGAATTGCTTAGGCTACAATACCTTGTCTGAAAACTCTGCAGCAATCTACAACAAGCGATGATTAGTCCGAAAAAACCAAAATTTTGAGTCAAAAAAGTGGTTTAGGAATCAACGCGCATTCGATGCTAACAGTGAATTAGCAAGCACTATGCACCATAGATGCATCGCAAATGATATTTCATGACTTCATCTCAACAATTTGAGAAATTATGATTTTTAAACGTTTTCGCACTTAAATTAATTTTTCTTATAGCCTGAGGGCACAAATAGGAAATTTCTACTGTTTTGTGTAATAAGGGAAGGTGACACTCCTAACACCTAAGTATGGACCCCCAGTTCTCATTGCTAGCGCAACGTGCCGGGGGTGGTCGAATATGATCGAGGCTTACGGAACATGCCTCTTAACGGATTTAACGGAATTTAACGGAATTTGAAACCGTTAATTTAACGATTTAACGGATCCGTTAAATTTTGATTTAACGCCCAACCCTGGATATTACGCAGATCAGAGGGAGAGCGAGTAAGGAAGGGAGGAAACAGTGTGGAGTTAATCGATAGTTCTTTCTCTGTTTAGCCGTCAGTAGCAAGGCAATTATACAAGTAAATTTTATACGACTATAGACAAATTATACGCAACAATTTTAGTTAATCAATTTACTAAATTCAGATTGCAGTGAGCTGAATATGAAGAAAGTCGGAAATGTGGTTAGTATCGATCGTATAAAATCTTTTCATCGATACGTGGACTGTCTGATTGCTAATTTATTTTCCATCCTTCTCTAGAATAGAGAATTATAGCGAAATATATAGCTACATTTTAAATATAAATAGTAGTTAGATCAGACAGATCGAATAAAGATGAGGGAAATTTCAATTTTTTAAAAATTTTCAATTTAGAAATATAATTACGGAACTGCTTTGACCTGTCAACCGGAAGAAAATATTGTGTAAGTTTTAAAGGATTTAACAAAATAGAAATATTGCAAAATAATGACAGCAAAATAATTGAAGAATATTATCAACTTTACAATTTTCAGCATTAACAATACCGTTGTGTTTGAATCCTCAATAGAATGTAAAGACGAGTTTGGATGGGTGATTGTGAACAACAATACAATCACGATAATCGACTTCAGCAAAGGAATTGTTAACGTTGAAGTTTCATGCGCAAACAGTAAGTTTCAAGTGAATGTCGATTTGATTGATGTTCGCATTTTTCAAGGTTGTGATGAGAATCTTGTCGTTGATGGTTGCAATGGAGTAGCGGGTTGTAAAAAGGCAAGAATATTGATTTTTTTTTGATTTTTTTGTTTAATTCGTTAACCATTTAGGCCATCTTTCAAAAAGATTCTTTGTTGTTATCTTGTTCAGCAGGAACTCTACTTCAGTATGTATTTCTTAATCTTAGTTACAATCTATATGTGTCAAACTTCAGTGTTGGTAACGATATCGTGAAAGAAAACTTGAAATGCTCTGGTACTGGATGGTTGAAATCAACCTCGAATGAAATGGCATACAGGAGAACCAAAATTGGTGATAAAATCAGCGCTGCCTGCATATCAAGTATGTTTTTATCACTATACGGGCATGAAAATTGTTTTTTTGGCCAGATGAAAGTTACATTACCCCTCTTCCACTCGTGATCCCTTTAATTATTAGGGTGTGCCAAAAGTCACTGCACTTCTTTCATACTTCATATTTTTTTCGAATAACAAACGAAGCAACTACATTTAAATGGTGACATACAGTCGCGCCGGAACGTCAGTGCCAACTTTTTGTTTTTGTTATCTTCTGTGAACCAAGCGTGCTATCGGGTCGCTCTCGCGAGTTCTTGCACGAAATTTATCGAGGAATCCGGCCCTGATATTGAGGACTCATGAAAAATTCTCAAAAAACTCAAATCTCAGCTCCAAGACATGCTAGAGACTCTTTCTTGGGATAAAAATGATCGTTATGATGTCTTAAATACACCCTGAAAGATTCGTCTTGATCGGACCACAATTGCCTTCAGTACACCAAAAAGTCTTTTTTTCCCCTCACTTTGAGGGCCTATGAGTGTGCTTTTTTTCTAAAAATGTGGATCTTGAGCTAAAATTTGCCAAATTCATCATATAATACGCCTAGAAGTTTGGGAGAATCGATCTTGCATCCCCTCGGTGCCACATCAGTCTTTCCCGAACGCACTCACTGCGCGTGCGCGCGCCTCACAAGGGAAAGTGAAGGATAGGGATTCCGAAACGAGTGCATGCTTGCTTGACGTTTGCCGTGAAGATGAAGCAAGCTACTTTCATCAAAGTGTGAGTATGACTTCTGGTACGGATTTGGCATGTTTTAGCACAAGAACCACATTTTTTAGAAAAAATCGGTTGCATAATTGTAGGCCCTCAAAGTGAGGTCATCGGAATAAATGACTTCATGGTGTACTGAAGGCAATTGTGGTCCGATCAAGACCTTTCAGGGTGTATTTGGGACATCATAACGATCATTTTGATCCCAAGAACGAGTCGCTAGCATGTCTTGGAGCTGAGATATAAAACACTATCTGAGAGAATTCAACAACTGGGATATTTTTTGGTATCGACGAAAAATGGATTTTTCTGTTTTATGTATGATAATTACAGGCTCCGTGAGTGAAGTTCACTGGTACTTGGAAATTCCTTCCAATTGAAAATTCGCTTCAGGGGGTGACCACACAACGATTTGGCGCCTTTTCCTAAAATATTTATTTCGAATCCAATCGATTCGGGAGTGGGTGCAGTCGACTCCTTGGCTAATTCTAAGAAACTATTGTCAAGGAGAGTTTTTCGATCAACGGTCAACGAAGGCTGGAAATGGGAATTTTCGAAAAACATTTTACATTAAATTAATTCTCACTATTTTCCCATAGCCCAGGTAGATTTTTTATTTGCTCAATATCTTCTACATATTATATTACACCTTCAGTTTAAAATTGATAATTTTTTAAAAATACATTTGATATGAACTAATCATTTTTATAACGAAAATCGTAATTATGGTGTGCACCTACAGTAATCCCTAATCGGTCAATTTGGAAATTTGTTAGTTTAATAATAATTTATTTATTTTTAACGATAAACAGAGAGGTGAAAAAGAAAGTAAAACAATATTATGGAATGATGCGTGAGATCAAATATTGAATCAAGTGGGGACGACAGTAGATGATAATGATGCAAGAGTTAAATAAATTGGTACAAGGGAAAGATAGATCAGTCTGGGATCGAGAAGTCGATCCTATTTTCGGGTAGTGATAGTAAACGTGCCGCCCTGGCGAAGAAACTGTTGTGCCTATATTGGAACCGTGACCCGAGATTATTGAAATTTATCCCATTTCTGGTTATGAGGCCGTTTGTGTAAGAGTCGAACAAGGGTTGGCACAGGCCAAAAATTTTAATACCCTCAAAACTTGTGCATAGGGGTTATCGACCCCGCTGATAAAGATGGACATAGTTATTTTGGCCCCAGTGGTCCCGCAACGCCTGGGACGGATTACGGTAACATCACGTTTTCAAGTAGTTCTCGGTCCATGGTTGAGCTGGAGGTATGAAAATTGGGCTCCTGGGTCAGAATTCGATGGCGATGATGGCTGTCTACATCATTAGTTTTGAAAAGTTTTCAAAAGGTTGATTAGTGGAAATTTTGATGGACACGGATGCGGGCATAGCGAGTATGACAGTTCGAACCGGCGTGACGAGAGGATTCCAATGATGTATTATGAGCCCATACGTACATTGCCATCTCAATATTGCCTCGATATAGTGAGCTGCGAAAGAGGTAAACAAGAGGACTCTCTCAATTCCGCGCGCTCTCTCGCACTCTCGAGAGAGCGCGGCGAAATGAGAGAGTGCCGAGAGAGCGCGCGGAATAGAGAGACGCAGACAACTCCTCGTGATTTTGCAGCTCACTATATCGAGGCAATATTGAGATGGCAATGCACGTATGGGCTCATAATACATCATTGGAATCCTCTCGTCACGCCGGTTCGAACTGTCATACTCGCTATGCCCGCATCCGTGTCCATCAAAATTTCCACTAATCAACCTTTTGAAAACTTTTCAAAACTAATGATGTAGACAGCCATCATCGCCATCGAATTCTGACCCAGGAACCCAATTTTCATACCTCTAGCTCAACCATGGACCGAGAACGACTTGAAAACGTGATGTTACCGTAATCCTGCCCAGGCGTTGCGGGTCCACTGGAGCCAAAATGACTATGCACATCTTCATCAGCGAGGTCGATAACCCCTATACACAAGTTTTGAGGGCATTAAAATTTTTGGCCTGTGCCAACCCTCTCCCAGATTTGCCCGACTCTTACACAAACGGCCTCTTATATAGGTATTGAAATAATGGGATTTCTTGTTTGAAATTTTGAACTTGCCTCTGAGAAGTTTGAGGGAAGTTCTAACGTCTATATTTAGTCTACGTTTTTCTAGCGTTTCCAGTTTAAGTTTTGTATTACGCTCAGCTGCTCCAGGCACATTCTCCCATGTATAACCGTAGCAACGTGCGAATACTCTTCTGGTAAAGTAATTCTGAACTTTTTCGAGGATTTTAATATCCTTTTTCTGATAGGGATTAAAGACTGTTGAAGCACTTTCAAGGATGGGGCGAATATAGATCGAGAATGCTTTGAGGAGAATTTCAGGCTTTTTAGTCCGCAGTGCTCGCATTAGTATGTGGCAAGCAGACTTTGCTTTTATTGAAGTAGTTCTGCAATGGTCGGAAAATGTTAATGTTTTCTGAATAGCAAAACCAAGGTCTTTAACTACTTCCTTTTTATTCAGTATTGCATTTTCGATCATATAGTTCCGTTTTGGGTTCGCTCTTCCAAGATGTAGGGTGGTGCATTTGTGAGATGCGAGAGGCAATTGCCAATCATTAGCCCATCTAACTATTTTATCCACTGCTATTTGCAGTGGGACAGGAGGGTCGTCCTTATTAAATGATTTATATATTTTGATGTCATCGGCATATAATCTGGCAACAACATCGTTATTTTGTACTAGTGCCGGTATGTCAGAAGTGAAAATTAAAAATAGTAAGGGTCCAAGTACAGAGCCCTGCGGTACGCCACTACTGACTAGGTGATAATCGGACAGTTTATCTTTAACTCGAACTTGAAATGATCTATTGGAAAGATAATCAGAGATCCAGTTAATGGTTTTCATTGAAATGCCTATTGTACTGTGTTTACAAATTAGTTTTGGATGGGATACACTATCAAAGGCTTTTGCGAAGTCAAAATAGATAAAATCAACTGTTTTTCCACTGCTAAGTGCGTCAGTCCAATGCTCTAGAACTTCCAGCATCTGTAGTTCTCGTGAAGTTTTAAACATATTTCACCGCTTTTCTTCACATGACTGAGGTATACGACTACTCCTCGTCTTCGCAGTGCACCTATTCCCATGTGCAGATTTTGCTGAAAATTGACATTTTTCGTAAATTGATCGCTATTTCGTTGTTTGTTATCCATTATCGATATAAATTGGATCACTATACCATAGTATCATCTATACAAACATACTAAAAAATGAAGCGAAACGGTTGACTGGGAAGAAAGATATTGTTGAAAAACCAAAATATCATAGAATATTGACCAGCACTCTAACGTGCAGGAGCACTCCGAAGACGAAGAGTAGTCGTATACCTCAGTCATGTGAAGAACAGCGGTGAAATATGTTTAAAACTACCAAATTTCCAAATTGACCGATTAGGGATTACTGTAGGTGCACACCATAATTACGATTTTCGTTATAAAAATGATTAGTTCATATCAAATGTATTTTTAAAAAAATATCAATTTTAAAATGAAGGTGTAATATAATATGAAGAAGATATTGAGCAAATAAAAAATTTACCTGGGCTATGGGAAAATAGTGAGAATTAATTTAATGTAATTTTTTTTTCGAAAATTCCCATTTCCAGTCTTCGTTGACCGTTGATCGAAAAACTCTCCTTGACAATAGTTTCTTAGAATTAGCCAAGGAGTCGACTGCACCCACTCCCGAATCGATTGGATTCGAAATAAATATTTTAGGAAAAGGCGCCAAATCGTTGTGTGGTCACCCCCTGAAGCGAATTTTCAATTGGAAGGAATTTCCAAGTACCAGTGAACTTCACTCACGGAGCCTGTAATTATCATACATAAAACAGAAAAATCCATTTTTCGTCGATACCGCACCTATGTGGATTTTCTAAGACATAGTGTTATATGAGTTTGCAGCCGCAATTTTGCAGCAATGCTGTTTTGGTTTATAAAAAATCGCAGCAACATAAAAAAAATTCTGAGTAGCCGACGCGTAGATCTCAAATTTATAGAGGAACAGTAATCTTTAAAAAAATTTCCTCGGAGTTATGATTTTTCAAAAAAAGTACGCTTCGATTGCGTCATCATTACGCAATAATGGAAATTGTTCATGAGTCCTCAATATCAGGGCCGGATTCATCGATACATTTCGCATAAGAACTCACGAGGGCGGCCCGATAACACGCATGGAAAAAAAAGCAAAAAAAAAAAAAAAGTTGGCACTGACTTTCCGGCGCGACTGTACTGTCCACGTTTATGAACAATTGTCCTCCATCTCGTATCCAACTGCATCTGGTAGGGAGCGAGGTAATCCAAAGGTCGATCGCCCGTTTCTCATTGGTCAGACTACGGAAGGTTTTCCCTCTGCAGCAGTGCTTGAGAGATCGAAAAGCGTGGCAATCACAATGGGACAAGTCGGTGGAATACAGCGGATGGGAAAGCCAGCCAATATCTAAATTATTCAGCTTGATCTGCGTCTTGTTAGTGTGATGTTACCCCGAGTTGTTCATTAAAGGAAGACTGCCATTCAAAAATTTCTCTTCAATATCATTTAATTTTATGCTAAGTAAACAATGTAAAGTTAAAAAAAAATTTTTTTGAAACTTTTAGATGTTTTTTTTAAACAAAGGATACAATAAATCGTTCCGATATGCACAGATCATGTACGGCGGAAGCCGATAAAACAAGGAAGTTTATAGATCACGCACTTCAGATCACTGTATAATTCGTTCAGAATTTTTTATATATTTTTTTCACTTATGTTTATGATGTCGAAGGCATCAGATAAGTTTTATGACCTCAACTTGACTTGCTTGGCAGACTCCCTTTAAAGGCAATACTTTTCCTCAAACAAAGTGACTGAGAAGGAGTCGGGCCTCCATCTCCTCCAGTTGTTCGCAGAAGGCATCGGTGCTAACAGTCTGCCCCTCTGCTAAAAGTTCGCAATAAACCACGCCAAGAGAGCAGAAGAAGAATGAGAGAGAATCTTTATTTCCATTCGGATTGCGTTTTTGCTTCCTTCCAAGCATACAGCTATTCCATCTTTTTACCGGGGTTGTCGTACAACACTCACTCTTCACCGTGGTAGGCAATGTATTTCACCTAATCGGTGGATCGAGAGCGGCCGGGATTTTAAGTGGAGATGTCAACTCGGTTTTTGAGCTGTAGGGCCGAGTGCACATGGGGAACCAATTAAGGTGCCCTGGGACGAAGGGAAGACCGAATGATGATGCGGTGGATAGTGGATCCTGGAGTAGCGTTTGTCTGCTCCAGGTCTCACGTACTCTGCGTCGGCTAACTTCTGCCACTTCGAATAAGCAGACTTTCATTTTAGCTTGTAGGACGTCATGACCTTGGTTTTTCAACCAAAGAAAAATGGTTGTTCTTGAAATGACAAGACCAGGAGAGGAGTGTTATACGACACGGCGCCCTAGGCTTCGTTGACTGGGGTAGTTGGTGATACGTGCAGAAAAGAGTGCAAAACCTTTGACACACCCTAATAGATTGTCCATCCCTTTCACTTCTCATTTTTTTCATCCCGCGTGGTCTCAATGAAAAAAGGAAATATGGGCGAAGACGATGGGGAAATCGAACCCCGACATTGCTGAACACGAAGCCATAATGCAGAATTGCTCTTTCTATTTTCGTACTCTCTCGTTCAAACCCTAATCAAATTTAATTTCCAATTACATTTTTATTAGTTGGGGCGAATAGTTAACAAAATATAAAATTAAATATAACTAGGGATAATTTTCAGATTAGGATTATTGTATTGTAAATATTCGTTCTTTCCGTAACGGGTGACGGATCCGTTCACGTAAATTTTGAAGAGTTTTTGGTCTCGAGTGGAAAACCCTGATGGGTCATGAAATTATTGTAAAGCGTTACGGTGGTCATCCATTATTGATCCATGATTCCACTTGGAACACTAAAAACTCCAAAATTCAAGTTGACGGACACGTGCCCGAATGTAAACCGATCTGAAATGACGGCGTACACCCGTCGCGCAAATGTAACACCGCATTAGTCTGGATTACAGCTTTGATACTTTTACAAAAAAAAGATGCGTAGTTAGGCCAGTTTACAATATACGAATCAAGAATATTGCTATAAAGTTAAGCGATAAAGGTGGTCTGAAACTCTGATAAAAACGGAGAATAAGAAATATGAAAAAAATAGACGAATTATACATGTTTTTTTTCAATTTACTAAATTCAGATTGTAGTGAGCTGAATCTGAAGAAAGTCGGAAATGTGGTGAGTATTGAATGTATAAATCTTTTCAACAATAAAAAGACTGACTGATTGGGACTGTTATTTTTTTCTTATTCTTCTAAAATAAAGGATGGTAGCGAAATATAATATCAATATACTTTCTCATGAAGCTGTTTGCGTAAGAGTCGAACTAGGCTTGGCACAGGTCAAAGTTTTGAGCTCCTCAAAACTTGTGTGTATAGCACGTGTGTCGCTGAAGAATCGAGTAAAATCCGGGGGTGGTTGGCACATTTTTTGACCCCCACATGTTAATGCATTTTTCGGTAGTCCATAGGGTCCCTAACATGGTAGCTAGAGCTTTTTTGCATATCTTCATTTTCGACGTCGAGAGATGACGTCAAACTTTTTTTAGCGCTAAAATCGGCAGACTTTGGAGCTATTCGGGGTGTTGTTTGGTATCGAGTCGTCAACAGAAGAATTTCCAAGAATGTCAAGGAGAATTCACATGCATCATTAGCCGATCGATATTTAAATCAGTATTTTTGTAAATAGATTTTATTGTTTAGTTTTCGTTAAAATATAGGGGCCAAAGTTTTTCAATAGCTCATTCCAGAGATCTCGATGAGAGGATTTCAATGGTATGCTGTATACTTTATTTTAATGCGCTCGAAAGTTATGATCGTTTCAATACATGGTTCCAATTGTATCCGAAGAGCACTAGGACGAAGTCGAGTGTTCGATCGACCAGGAAGAGAAGAGTTGTGGAGGAGTCGAAGGACTCGGAGATGTACGATGACGTCTTCGAGGAGGGAGAGGATGAGGATGAGGGAATTCTAGGACAACCCGAAGATGACTTCATTAGGCTAGTCGAGGAAGAGTTTTATGAAATATTCCTGTGAATTTGACTCCTCTATGTCTTGGTGTAATTTGAATTCATGTTGAGCAATATTCATCGATTGATTATGAATTATGAATGAAATTATAAAACTAATTAAAATGAGCGAATTGTTCACAGGAGGCACATGAGTGGCACTCGTGTGATCGCACGCAATGAAAATATTGAAACTCATAATTTTCGAGCGACTGATCAGGATACCGAGGCAATCTTAGGATGTTAGGGGATATAAGAGCTCATAATACATCGCTGAAATCCTCTCGTCATGCCGGTTCAAACTGTCAGCCCAAGGTTCGTACCTCTAGCTCAACCATTGTCCTAGCTTGAAAACATGATTTTAGCGTAATTCCGCACAGGCGTGGCGGGATCATTTCGGCCAAACTGACTATACCCATCTTCAACAGCGGGGTCGATAATCCCTTTCCACAAGTTTCGAGGGTATCAATTTCTGGCCTGTGCCAAGCCCTCCCCAGATTTGCCCGACTCTTATGTAAACGGCCTCTTATATATATATATATATATATATATATATATATATATATATATATATATATATATATATATATATATATATATATATAAACATAAAATGGTTTATACGATTAGGTTTTAATGGATGTAGTGATACAATATGAGGGAAAGGTACTAAAAAACGCTATCTGAGAAAATCGACATAGGTGCGGTATCGATGAAAAATGAATTTTTCTGTTTTATGTGTGATAATTACAGGCTCCATGAGTGTAGTACACTGGTACTTGGAAATTGCTTCCAATTGAAAATTCGCTTCAGGGGGTGACCACACAACAATTTGGCGCCTTTTCCTAAAAGGTTGATTTCGAACCCAATCGATTCGGGAGTGGGTGCAATCGACTCCTTGGCGGATTCTAAGAAACTATTGTCAAGGAGAGTTTTTTGATCAACGGTCAACGAAGGCTGGAATTTGGGAATTTTCGGAAAAAATTTTACATTAAATTAATTCTCACTATTTTCCCATGGCCCAGGTAAATTTTTTATTTGCTCAATATCTTCTACATATTATATTACACCTTCAGTTTAAAATTCATAATTTTAAAAAAATACATAATTTGTGAACGAACCCGTTTTGTAACGACAATCTGAATTGTGGTGTGCTCCGACGACGTTTCCTAATTTCTCAAATTGGTTTTTCGCTAGTTCTAAACATATTTTACCGCTGTTCTCGTCATGACTGAGCTATAGAACTACTCCTCGCCTTCGGAGTGCGCCTGCACGGTTTACGTGCTGATCACATTGTTGATCATACTTCTCATTTAAGTTTTATTCACTTATTCGTGTACGAGCTAGCTTACGAAGTAGTTACCATACTCACGCCATTCCGTACTCTTTCTTGTCGGTTTTATAGACTGATCAGAGAAAGAGAGAGCATGCAAATTATTTTGTTTAAACGAGAAAATACGGATATTAGATGATATTTTCAATAATTTCTTTGCTGCCTTCTCCTTCTTTTCCTTATCATCTGCTGCTTCTGCAACATACATCTCATGAATGTCTACATCGAGGTACTCTACTGGGTTCTGGATGTATGAACAAAACGGGTTGTAGGGTAAAGCGAAACTCTATGTCTTGATAATTTTGTTATATTCAATAAATGGTAATGATTCCGTTGTTCATTTTTAATATGTCGATATCGATTATCGATTTATTATGTGTTTTTTCAATTGTTTTGTTAAAATAAAAGTTAACAATCAACAGTTCCTTGTATTTCCGATTTAAAAAAATAAGCACATAGCAAATCGACATAGAGTAGGATATCAATGGGGAGCATCCTTCTCCTCCGGACGCTCGCGGGCGTTGCGGGCGCGATGTTGCGATTCACTCTCTAATCATTAACATATATTGAATAAATATGTGTAGCAAAATTATCAAGACATAGAGTTTCGCTTTACCCTACAACCCGTTTTGTTCATACATCCAGAACCCAGTAGAGTACCTCGATGTAGACATTCATGAGATGTATGTTGCAGAAGCAGCAGATGATAAGGAAAAGAAGGAGAAGGCAGCAAAGAAATTATTGAAAATATCATCTAATATCCGTATTTTCTCGTTTAAACAAAATAATTTGCATGCTCTCTCTTTCTCTGATCAGTCTATAAAACCGACAAGAAAGAGTACGGAATGGCGTGAGTATGGTAACTACTTCGTAAGCTAGCTCGTACACGAACAAGTGAATAAAACTTAAATGAGAAGTATGATCAACAATGTGATCAGCACGTAAACCGTGCAGGCGCACTCCGAAGGCGAGGAGTAGTTCTATAGCTCAGTCATGACGAGAACAGCGGTAAAATATGTTTAGAACTAGCGAAAAACCAATTTGAGAAATTAGGAAACGTCGTCGGAGCACACCACAATTCAGATTGTCGTTACAAAACGGGTTCGTTCACAAATTATGTATTTTTTAAAAATTATGAATTTTAAACTGAAGGTGTAATATAATATGTAGAAGATATTGAGCAAATAAAAAATTTACCTGGGCCATGGGAAAATAGTGAGAATTAATTTAATGTAAGTAAGTACCAGTGTACTACACTCATGGAGCCTGTAATTATCACACATAAAACAGAAAAATTCATTTTTCATCGATACCAGAAAATATTCCAGTTGTTGAATTCTCTCAGATAGTGTTTTCTAATAATTTCAATTCAGAAATATATTTACGGAAGTGCTCTGAGCTGCCTAGAGGAAGAAAGTATTGTGTAAGTCTACGACGATTTACCTAGATAAAAATAACGGGAAATATACTCAGGAATATGGAAAGCTCTTTTTTTTCAGCATTAACAATACCGTCGTGTTTGAATCCTCAATAGAATGTAAAGACGAGATCGGATGGGTGAAGAATGTGAATAACAATCCAATTACGATAATCGACTTCAGTAAAGGAATTGTCAACATTGAAGTTTCATGCTTAGACAGTAAGTTTCAAGAGATCGTATGTAGAGTTGATTGATAATTGCTACTTTGAAGTTTGCAATAAAAGTCTTGTCGATGATGGTTGCGATGGAGTAGCGGGCTGCGAAAAAGCAAGAATATTAATTTTTTTGAAATATTTAAGTTGTTGGGCATTTAGGCCATATTTCAAAAAGACTCTCTGTTGTTATCATGCCCGGCAGGAACTCTACTTCAGTACGTTTTCAAATCTTTTTTTCTTATTATTGACTATAAACTATTTGTAAAATTGTAGTGCTGGTAACGATGTCGTGAATGACAACTTGAAATGTTCTGGTACTGGATGGTTGAAATCAACTTCTAATGAAATGGCATACAGAAGATCCAAAATTGATGATAAAATCAGTGCTGCCTGCATACGAAGTAGGTTTTTATCACTGTACAGACATGAAAATTAGTTGCTTCTCCGTTTTTTGACCAGGGAGAAATTAGCATTGCCTAGTTCAGGATTATTGTAATGAATAGGTTTGATAATGATTAGGTTGGAAAATATGGATAAAAACAGCAATCATACTACAAATAACGATCATTTGTGTTTTGCTCTGTGATATGTGGATCACAACTTTGAAGCTGTTACAAAAAAGCTTGATTAGGCGAGTTTACAATAGATGAATTACGAGTATTGCTATAGAGCAGGGCTGGGATTTTTATTTGGTTTTTTTTGTCTTTTTTTGGTTTTTTTGGGCTTTTCAGAATTTTTTGTTCGGCTTTTCTGTAAAAACCAAAAAAATACCAAAAAAATTATAACGAAAATTAACACAAATTCGGATTGATAAGCAAGTTTGTAATCAGTTTTTTATCACAATTTTGAGTCTAACATTACGGAAGCGTGTTAAAGCAGGGTAACCTCGAATTTTTCGTAACTTAAAAAGGATAGTGGAGGGGCTATTCATCACATCTCTCTGAATGTAAAAAAAAATTCTTTTTTTTACCCGGAGGGAAAGCCCATGGAACGATTTTTTAAAGATAAATATATACAAAACTAAAAAAGGGAATCGAATCCGCGTGGCGCGGTTATAAGCGCTGACTCTTCTGAGCTTCACTTGCTACGCTTTCAACCTCTCGAATCTTTTAGAGAATTGAATCTCCATGAGAAATTTGTATAACGAATTTTGTTTCTAAAACATTTTTATTTGTTAATTTTCACAATTTTGAAAACAGAATAAAAAATTGCTGCTACTTAAAGGAAGACAAACACGAGATAAAGTTTAAAATTTCTCCGAAAAGTGGGAAAAATAATAAGGAAAAATGATTTTTTTTTGTTGAACCCAAACAAAAAAAATTTGTGAAAAAAAATTTTTGTCTTAGCTATAGAGTTATGCGATAAAGATTTAGGTTCTGAAATTCACCAGAAAATAGCTCACTAACCTTTGTATATGCAATATGAAAAAAAAATATACGCCACAATATTATTTAATCAATTTACTAAATTCAGACTGTAGTGACTTGAATATGAAGAAGGCTGGAAATGTGGTGAGTATTGATCGTGTGAAATTTGTTTATCAATGCGAGAACTGATAAATTACTCTGGTATTTTCAAACTAATAGGATACTTATATTTCCCACTAGCCGTAGACTTGAGAGAAGAGAAGATTACCGCTAGTTATGTAAGAGATGAGCTCGGTAAGACTCGAGCATGGTCCGGACATTCGCAAAGATTTTCTTTCATCATAGACACATACCGGGGGGGGGGGGGGGGGGGGGGGGGAGACCGATAAAAGTTATAGTGAAAATGCCCTTAGGCTGAGACCCGGCTCATATATGTCACATAAAGTAAAAAATTAAAGGCGGTCACATTCCCTTGGCCAGCCAACCTTTCGCAGGCATCGAGAATTGCAACAGAATGTGAAACATGTGAAAATTGCAAAACTGGAAAATTAAATTTCTTGAAATTCGCAAGAGTAAGAGAAAAAATAAAAATTAAATAATTATTTTTTCAGAGGGGAGACCGATGAAAGCTATAGTGAAAATGCCCTGCGGCTCAAACCCGACTCACATATGTCACATAAAAAAAATCATAACTTTTCAATCGCGATAGACTTTTATTTTTTTTTATTAGTGAATAACATGCCATGCACTCTTATAAACACAGGTGAACAATATTATCATATCGTTCTGAATATGTTTTTTTCGTGTCTGATTTTCAGATTTTTCTTCTTATATCCTCGTTGAACAGATAGCGCAAGCAATGCCATAGAACACGCTATCTTAGAAAATCGACATAGGTGCGGTATCGACGAAAAATAGATTTTTCTGTTTTATGTGTGATAATTACAGGCTCAATGAGTGTAGTTCACTGGTACTTGGAAATTGCTTCCAATTGAAAATTCGCTTCAGGGGGTGACCACACAACGATTTGGCGCCTTTTCCTAAAAAGTTTATTTCGATGCCAATCGATTCTGGAATGGGCGCAATGGACTCCTTAGCTAATTCTAAGAAACTATTGCTAAGGAGAGTTTTTCGATCAAAGGTCAACGAACGCTGGAATTCGGGAATTTTCGTAATAATTTTCACATTAAATTAATTCTCACTATTTTCCCATCGAGAAAGTAAACTTTATTTGCTCAATCGCTTCTGCATATTATATTACACCTTTAGTTTAAAAAGTGTAATTTATAAAAAATTGGAAATTTATGTACGAATCAATTTTGTTCGTTGGACTTAATTGTGGTGAGGATTGGCGACGTTCCTTAAAAAGTTTATTTCGAATCCTATCGATTCGTGAGTGGGCGCATTAGAATCCTTATCTAATTCTAAGAAACTATTGCTGAGGAAAGTTTTTGGATTAACGGTCAACGAACGCTGGAATTTGGAATTTTCTAAAAATAAAGTTTACATTAAATCAATTCTCACTATTTTCCCATGGCAAATGTAAACTTTTTATTTGCTCAATCGCTGCTACATATCATAACACATCGTAGCACGTATACGAATAAGTGAATAGAATAGAAATTACATCACAAAGATGATTAGAATAGAGAGCAACACTGCCCAACTGCAGCTGCACTCAGAACCACCGGATGAACAGTCAAATACCCGTGTTATTGCGTTGAAATACGCACAAAACTAGCAGAAAAGCGACAAAAAATCGATTAGGAAATCTCGCATTCTTACCCTTACCACAATTCCTCACCATAATTCATACAACAACGACAAAATTGATTCGAACACAAATTTATATTTTTTTTATAAATTACACTTTTTTAACTGAAGATATGTTATATTATGTAGCAGAGATTGAGCAAATAAAAAGTTTACATTCGCCATGGGAAAATAGTGAGAATTAATTTAATGTAAACTTTATTTTTCGAAAATTCCCAATTCCTGCGTTCGTTGACCGTTAATCGAAAAACTTTTCTCAGCAATAGTTTCTTAAAATTAGACAAGGATTCTAATGCGCCCACTCACGAATCGATAGGATTCGAAATAAACTTTTTAGGGAACGTCGCCAATCCTCACCACAATTAAGTCCAACGAACAAAATTGATTCGTACATAAATTTCCAATTTTTTATAAATTACACTTTTTAAATTGAAGGTGTAATATAATATGCAGAAGCGATTGAGCAAATAAAAAGTTTACTTTCTCCATGGGAAAATAGTGAGAATTAATTTAATATGAAAATTATTACGAAAATTCCCGAATTCCAGCGTTCGTTGACCTTTGATCGAAAAACTCTCCTTAGCAATAGTTTCTTAGAATTAGCCATGGAGTCCATTGCGCCCACTCCAGAATCGATTAGCATTGAAATAAACTTTTTAGGAAAAGGCGCCAAATCGTTGTGTGGTCACCCCCTGAAGCGAATTTTCAATTGGAAGCAATTTCCAAGTACCAGTGTACTTCACTCATGGAGCCTGTAATTATCGCACATAAAACAGAAAAATTCATTTTTCATCGATACCAAAAAATATTCCAGTTGTTGAATTCTCTCAGATAGTGTTTTATAGTACATATTATAGCCCTGACAATTATATACATAGTGGTCACATTCTCTTGGCAATCCAAATTTTGAATTGCAGCTGTGTGTGAGATATTAGGGCTGAGCATTTTACGATTTACGATTTTAAGACTTTTTTCGTAAATTTTTTACGTCGTAAAATTTTACGAAATGTTAAAAATTTAACGAAACGAAAAAAAATGGCAAAAAAACTGAATAATTGGTGAAATTATTGTCAAGGCTTGACGGAAAATCAATCTTTGGGGTATGCATACTTAATTGTCTTCAAGTTTTTTTTTGCTATAACTTCTTGTTTATCGTCTGTCCCTTGTATAAGAGAGTTTATGAATATTCGCGTGTTTTATACATATCTTTTATCACTAAATTAGTTTGCAATAGCTGATAATGATTTCGCACAAGTAGTGGCTGTTCCGACAATTTTAGTGAAATCTGACCCACTGAACTTGATATGACCCACCGAACTGGGTTACGGTAGATTACGGTACACTCAGAGAAAAACAAGGGGAAGGAGTGGAGACGCATCGCCGCGACGCGAGTAGGTTTCAAACCGTTACGTATAAGGGATTGAAACCCTAGTTGGCGCTCTGGCCAAACCCTTAATAGTAAGGGTTTAATAGTAAGGGTGTTACTGATGCTGATCACAATGATACCCATCCCAAGGACCTCTATGAGCCGAGTTATGCCCGGTGGCGGAAATGTCGGTTGCTGAAATGCGGTTGCTGAAATGTCGGTTGCCGAAATGTCGGTTACTGAAATGTCACCCCCCCCCCCCCCCCCGAAAATCAGACACGAAAAAACATATTCAGAACGATATCATATTATTGTTCACCTGTGTTTTTAAGATTGCATGGCATGTTATTCACTAATAAAAAAAAACAAAAGTCCCAGCTATCGCGATTGAAAAGTTATGAATTTTTAAATTTTTAAATTAATGTGACATATGTAAGCGTGGTTTGAGCCGCAGGGCATTTTCACTATAACTTTCGTCGGTCTGCCCCGGTATTTGTCTATGATGAAAGTATTGAGGGCCAGATCGAAAGTCCTCGCGAATGTCCGGCGGGGGTCGAAATGCTCGAGTCTTACCGAGCCGGTCTCTTAAACATTGAAAAAATGTTTAAAGACAAAGAAAATACGTCGCAACATCAAGTACTAATAAAAATTAAAATTTCAAAGTGATCGGATAACTACAAGAAAAGTTATCCTAAAAAAAAACAAAATACGTTTTCCTTCTAGCCACCACTGTAAACGGTTACCTTTTTTAAATCGAGCTTCGCGATAGTATTTAGACCAGTCAGAGTGAGGGTAAAGGGTACTATAACAATTTTCAATTCAGAAATATGATTACGGAAGTGCTTTGAGCTGCCAACAGGAAGAAAATATTGTGTAAGCCATAGATGATTTTAAAAGATCGAAATATTGTAAAATAATTTTAAAAAATAACTGAGAAGTATGAAAAACTCTACAATTTTAGCATTAACAATACCGTTGTGTTTGAATCCTCAATAGAATGTAAAGACGAGATCGGATGGGTGAAGAATGTGAATAACAATCCAATTACGATAATCGACTTCAGCAAAGGAATTGTTAACGTTGAAGTTTCATGCGTAGACAGTAAGTTGCAAGTGCTCGTAGGGTTGATTTATAATCGCAATTTTGAAGGTTGCAATGAAAGTCTTATCATTGATGGTTGCAATGGAGTAGCTGGCTGTGTAGAGGCAAACATATTGATTATTAAATGTTTTATTCGTTGAGCATTTAGGTCACATTTGAAAAGCACTCTTTGAGGTTATTTTGTTCCACATCACATCAACTTCAGTATGTTTTTTTCTTAATGTTAGTTACATACTTACTATATGTGTCAAATTTCAGTATTGGCAACGATATCGTGAAGGAAAAGTTAAAATGTTCTGGTACTGGATGGTTGAGATTAACTTCGAATGAAATGGCATACAGGAGAACCAAAATTGATGATAAAATCAGTGCTGCCTGCATACCAAGTAGGTTTTTATCACAATACGGGCATGAAAATTAGGCAATCTCTGTTTTTTTTGGCCAGATGAAATTTGCATTACCCCTCTTCCACTCGTGAAATTAGATTGGGATGGACAATCTAATCCCTTTAATTAGATTGTCCATCCCTTTCACTTCTCAATTTTTCATCCCGCGTGGTCTCAACGAAAAAAAAACTGTGGGCGAAGACGATGGGGAAACCGACCCCCATTGCTGAATACGAAGCCATAATGCAGAATTGCTCTCTTTATTTTCGTACTATTCGTTCAAACCCTAATCAAATATAATTCCAATTAAAAAAAAAGAAGTTGGGTTTTTTTTTTTAAATTTCAAAAAAATCGTGTGTGCTTTACTCTGTCATATTTGATGCTTATTCAAAAAAAGGGGCGGAATTAGGCATGTTTACATTATATGAATCAAATATTGCTACTGAGTTATTCGATAAATTCAATGTGATGTACAGTATACATATATGCGAATGTACTCTAGTAATATTATATAACATGTAATATAAAACTAGTTAAGGCCACGCTATTTCGGCCAGGGGTTCTAGACAGCCGAACCCTACTACTGAGTATTGTTATCAAAATTATTGTATAATAGTTAGAGTATGTATCTAATACATACTCATCTCATCTAATCAACAAATGACATGCATGAAAATAAAAGAATGAGCATCTACAAAATCAAAATATCATGCACAATAAAAATAAATATCAAAAGTAATGAAAATGTCTCGAAACTATGAACATGCATGTTTTAAATATAGGGTAAGTTTTAGACTACAAATAAAGTTTATGAAACTAACAAATCCTATCCTCCTCCCATTCACAAAGAACTAACCGCAGTTGAGAGTAGAGGCGTCGTAGATGGAGAAGTATAGACATCGTAGAAGCAGAGATTTAGGTTATGAAACCCCCAGCATCTCACAAGCATATTTTACCAATACATATCGTGGAAAATAATCTCGTTCAAAAGTCTAAAAGACATTTGAATAGACGAATTACACGCAACAATATTAGTTTAATTTTCTAAATTCAGAATGTAGTGACTTGTACATGAAGAAAATCGGAAATGTGGTGAGTATTGATCGTATGAAATCTTTTCATCGATACGTGGAATGTTTGATTGTTTCTGTCTTTTTTTCATATTGTTCTAGAATAAAGGATGGCAGCCAAATATAATATCACTTTTAACCTTTTAATATATAAAAATCGTAAAAGCATAAAGAGGTTTAAAAGATTAGGTTTTGAATGGAGGTTCTATACAATATTAGATGAGACTGAGTGAACCAATATGAGCGAAGAGAACTTTAACAATTTTCAATTCAGAAATATAATTACGAAAGTAAATATAGAAGTTCTTTGAGTTGTCAGCAGGAAGAAAATATTGTGTAAGCAATAGAAATTTATCAAAATAGAAATATTGCAAAATAATGAAAACTAACTGAGGAATATGATCGACTTTACAATTTTCAGCATTAACAATACCGTTGTGTTTGAATCCTCAATAGAATGCACAGACTGGCTCGGATGGCGGCAGACTGTGAATAACAAACGAATTACAATAATCGACTTCGACAAAGACATTGTCAACGTTGAAGTTGAATGCGTAAACAGTAAGTTTCAAGTGATTGTCAAGTTTATTGATAATATAAATTTTCAAGGTTGCAATGAAACTCTTGTCGTTGATAGTTGCAATGGCGTAGCGGGTTGTAAAAAGGTAAGAATATTGATTTTTTTTGATTTTTTTGTTTAATTCGATGACCATTTAGGCCATCTTTCAAAACGATTCTTTGTTGTTATCATGTCCCGCAGGAACTCTACTTCAGTACGTGTTCAACTCTTTCTTATTTTTTGCTACGAACGATTCGTCAAATTTCAGTGTCGGTAACGATGTCGTGAATGACAACTTGAAATGCTCTGGTATTGGATGGTTGAAATCAACTTCGAATGAAATGGCATACAAGAGATCCAAAATTGATGATAAAATAAGTGCTGCATGTATACCAAGTATGTTTTTATCACTATACGGTCATGAAAATTAGGGAATCTCTGTTTTTTTGGCCTGATGAAATATGCATTACCCCTCTTCCATTCGTGATCCCTTAATTAGATTGTCCCTCCCTTTCACTTCTCTTCTTTTTTTAATCCAACTCGAGTGGACCCATTGAAAAAAAACAACCGCATGTGATGCCATTGCGGAAGACGAAGCCATAATGCAGAATTGCTCTCTCTCTCTATTTTCGTACTCTCTCGTTCAAATCCTAATCAAATTTAATTCTAATTACAAATAAATTCGTTGGGTGCGTAGTCAACAAAATAAAAATCAAATATAACTAGCGATAATTTTCAGATTAGGATTATTGTATTGTAAATTAAAAATAAAGCTCGCGTGTGCCTTATGCGGTGTTTCATTTGACGTACGCCTTCTTCAAGTAACGGATCCGTTCGCGTAAATTTTGAAGTGTTTTTGGTCTCGAGTGAAAAACCATAATGGGTACATGAAATTATTGTAAAAGGTTACAGTAGTCATCCATTATTGATACATGGTTACGGTAACGTCTTACCGTATCCCAATAGACAATCAGGATTTTCCACTTGAAACACAAAACACTTTAAAATTCAAGTTGACGAACACATCTCCGAATGTAACACGATCTCAAATGACGGCGCACATCCGTCGCGCAAATGAAATGCCGCATTACTCTGTCATATCTTGATTACATCTTTGATTCCTTTACAAAAAAGGGGCGGAGTTAGGCCAGTTTACAATATACGAATCATGAATATTGCTTGAGTTAAGCGATAAAGATGTTGGTTCTGAAACTCAGATAATAACGGAGAATAAGAAATATGGAAAAAAAGATACGAATTATAGAATATATTTTTCAAATTCAGATTGCAGTGAGCTGAATATGAAGAAAGTCGGAAATGTGGTTAGTATCGAACGTATAAAATCTTTTCATCGATACGTGGACTGTCTGATTGCTAATTTATTTTCCATCCTCCTCTAGAATAGAGGATTATAGCGAAATATTATATCGATATAGCTACATTTTAAATATAAAATGTAGCTAGAAACATGAAAAAAGGCTTAGACGATAAGGTTTTGAGTTGACTTTCTAGATAGTAGTTAGATCAGACAGATCGAATAAACATGAGGGAAATTTCAATTTTTTAAAAATTTTCAATTTAGAAATATAATTACGGAACTGCTTTGACCTGTCAACCGGAAGAAAATATTGTGTAAGCTATAAAGGATTTAACAAAATAGAAATATTGCAAAATAATTGAAGAATATTATCAACTTTACAATTTTCAGCATTAACAATACCGTCGTGTTTGAATCCTCAATAGAATGTAAAGACGAGATCGGATGGGTGAAGATTGCGAACAACAATCCAATTACCATAATCGACTTCAGCAAAGGAAATATCAACGTTGAAGTTTCATGCGCAAATAGTAAGTTTCAAGTGAATGTCGATTTGATTGATAATCGCAATGTTCAAGGTTGTAATGAAACTCTTGTCGTTGATGGTTGCAATGGCGTAGCGGGTTGTAAAAGGGTAAGAATATTTGTTTGTTGATTTTTTTGTTTAATTCGATGACCATTTAGGCCATCTTTCAAAACGATTCTTTGTTGTTATCATGTCCCGCAGGAACTCTACTTCAGTACGTGTTCAACTCTTTTTTCTTATTTTTGTCTACGAAAGATTTGTTAACTTTCAGTGTGTTACAATGTTAATGTTAATGTTAATGTTTGTTAGTTACAAACTATATGTGTTAAATTTCAGTGTCGGTAACGATGTCGTGAATGACAACTTGAAATGTTCTGGTACTGGATGGTTGAGATCAACTTCGAATGAAATTGCATACAAGAGATCCAAAATTGATGATAAAATAAGTGCTGCCTGCATATCAAGTAGGTTTTTAACATTATATGGATATGAAAATTATTAAAAAACTTTATGCATATATGTATTATATATATATTATCCAATTACAGAATGTGACAAGAAATTTTTCAAAACTGATTGCACCGACATTCCGAATTGTAATATTGCCGAATATTCAATGGGAAAGCTATCGTGTGCGGAGAATACAAATATTCTTGTGTAAGTTTTTGCGAAGAATTACAACCACGATATTTTTGAGATTCGAAATAAGAAAATGTTTAAAACAATGAAATATATTTATGAAAACACGATATCTGTTGATGATGAGGAATAGATTTGATATGTTAGATTACCAAATCATTTAGGATTAGGACATGCAAGCGAGGGAGAGCACTCTGGAAGAAGTTTTAGGGAAAAAAAGATGAAATACAGTGTAGCCTAAAAGTCATGGGACACTTTTTTTCATTTTTTTATAACTTTTGATCCAGAAAAGCAATAAAGCTGATCTTTTCAGTCAATGTAGAGAATTTATCAGGGAATATTACCATGATGTGTTGGTATAATTAAATAAGTTTACTAATGCGTAGTGATGACTCTATCGAAACACACTTTTTTGAAAATTTACATTCCTTTAGTGAAAGATCCTGTTCTTCTAGTGAAAGTGAAGACCCCAACTAGGGCTGCACAGTCACACAATCCGGAATGGATCAGATTCCGATTTCAAGCTGTAGCAGGGTCGCAATTTTGACCCCCAAAATTTATAACTCAGCTTCTAGATGTGATAACAACCCGTTCTAAGTGCTGAAATGATGCTAGTGGCAAGTAATGTTTATCCTCAGATTATGGTAGTCATAGCTCGTCATTTGCCCTCAGGGCATAAAATAATTTTTTTGGGGGAGGACCGATTTTGAGACCCTACCGTTCAGAGGGCGGGCCTTCTAAAATTATGGTTCCTGCGCAAACAGCTTTGCAATATATCATATATTAATTTCCCTTATTTTAGTTTAGTACCGGTTCCTTTCAGACCCGCAGCAAACGTTATGCTGAGGTCTACTCGGTAGTAGGGAGTAAAGATCAAAATACAAAGATCAAAGATCAAAGTTCAGCAATAGTGTAAAAACTTTTGTGACCATTTCTAACATGCATTGATACTTTGAAACTAAGAGATTTCATCAATAGAGGCCCAGGGGCTAGAGCAGAATGGGAGAAAGCGCAAGAGCGCGCACCGAGTAGACCTCAGCATAAAGTTTGCTGCTGGTCTGAAAGGAATCGGAACTAAACCAAAATAAGGGAAATAAATATATGTTATATTGCAAAGCTGCTTGCGCACGAACCATAATTTTAGAAGACCCGCCCTCTGAACGGTAGGGTCTCAAAATCGGTCTTCCCCCCAAAAAATGATTTTATGCCCTGAGGGCAAATGACGAGCTATGACTACCATAATCTGCGGATTAACATTACTCACCACTAGCATCATTTCAGCACTTAGAACGGGTTGTTAGCACATCTAGAAGCTGAGTTATACATTTTGGGGGTCAAAGTTGCGACCCTGCTACAGCTTGAAATCGGAATCGGAGCCATTCCGGATTGTGTGACTGTGCAGCCCAAGTGGGGGTCTCCACTCTCACAATGTTTCAGAACAACAGGATCTTTCACTAAAGAAATGGTAATTTTCAAAAAAGTGTATTTCGATCGCGTCATCACTACGCATCAGTGAATTAATTTAATTATGCCAACACATCATGGTAATATTCCCTGATAAATTCTGTACATTGACTGAAAAGATTGATTGCATGCTTTTCTGGATCAAAAGTTAAAAAAAAATGAAAAAGTGTCCCATGACTTTTAGGCTACACTGTATATAGAGGACGAGTCGGTTGCCAGGCGGATTTGGTGGGGTGCATTAGAGAGGGTGTGCGTAAACCAAACCGCACACCAAAGCATTTAGAAAAGTCGCCTCAGCATCTCTTTTGCCCCGCTATTCCCATTTCTCTCGAATTTAGAACTAACGTGAGAGTGTTCCGAATATTTACAATACGATTTGAAAGGAAATAAAAATATTGGTTGAAATATTGAAAAATTTGTTCAGATTCGATGGAACTTCTTACTTCGACAATATCATTTGTGACGATCATCAAGGATGGTCACTTCGTAATGGAACTTTGCTGAAGAAGTTTGACAAATCGACCGACAGTCTCCAGTATGAGCAAAGTGCTTACTGCCACAAAAGTTGGTCAATGTCATATTTTTGCTGTAATTTTCATGGTTATGATCGTGTTTAAATTTTTAAAATGTTTGGTTTATGTAAAAAATAAACTGCGATTCGCAGGTTGTAACGTCACGCAAGTCAATGACGCATGTGAAGCTGGGTCCATAAACTGCAACAAGGTGCCATATACGTAATACTACTGTTAAAATGAACGTGTTCATTCCAGTTCGCATACGAAAGTCTATCACTTTCATGTGACAGCGAACATAAGCTTTTGTGAGTTATTTCTATATATTTATTGGTATCAAAATAAAGTATCTCTCCGCCCTGGCTCACGGCTGGTAATAGGTAATATATAATGAGAATATATTATTTTAAAGTGTAAACGACAAAGAGACTGGAGAAGTGACTTGTTCCAATAAAGGATGGAAGAAAACTGAAGGGGACGTAGTGGTGACATTTACCGAACATCAGCATACCGTCATCGAAGCTGAATGTCGCAATGGTATTTAAATGTTATTTATAATTACAAGGCATATTGCATACAATTATTACTATATATGAACTCTATGTGAAACTTAGCTGGAATCATAAGTGGGCGCGTGAAAACGAATTCTTTTTGCGTACAGCCTTGCTTTCCCTTGCGGGGCCTTGCGCATAGCCTTGCCTCGCAAAAATTGGAAAATTTCCAGTCAAATCTGCTAAAAAATGGCCATGCTCCCGAAAGCGTGAACATTCTAATTATGTGAAACCCGAAAGCGAGCACACTCCTCGCTTTCGGGTTTCACATAATTATAATGTTCGAGCAACTCGCTATTGCGTTCGCATTGGATAGCCAATTATAATCGAAATATGTCATAGTAAAACATAGTCTTGCCCTACAATTCCCCGGTTTGCGCACAGCCTTTCCCCCGGCGTGCCCACCTATGGCTGGAATACAAAACAAAAACGATATCTCATTTGAGTTTTATAATGCTGATTATTTCAGTTTGCCACAAAAAGCGTTTGTCAGGAGATAATGTAAGTCCGATGTTTCATATGGACTAAAAATTTTGTTTTTAAATTCAAAATAAAATCTCCGTTACAGTTTGACTACACTAACAACGTTCTTTCCTGCAACGAAGGCTACAAACTTGTGTAAGGAATATTATTTCATCTACTGTAACATAAAAATATGGGATGATATTACAGTGTTAATGGAAGTTATGAGCCACTTCATGCGAAATGTGATTTGAATGGATGGACTGACGATCAGGGAAAGCGCGTGTTTTCATTTGGCAGTGAACCAAGCAATACCCTTGATTTCAAGTGTAAATCGAGTTAGTTACAATATTCTTTTCTATATTGCAAGATTATTCTAATTACTATTGGTATGACTTTCAGTGTATCAATACGCAAATGTTTATTGTATAATAAAAAAAATAGTGTATATCTTTGCTTTATATAACAAAAAAAAACTTATAATACTACAGAGTGCGACAATTATTTCATCACATATACAAATGAAGTCGAGTCGGATAAACCGGTAGGTGCACGTTCCTTAATCGACTAAATAATTATTGAAAAATTGTTGCAGTCATATTCCTCTGATAAGCTAACTTGCCGACCCGAACTTATGCTGAAGTAAAGACATTATTGATTTAAATAATCTAAAAAAATTGTTTAATATGCAGAATAAATGGCATACACACATTGGATGAGGCAAAATGTGATGCAACAAAGGGGTGGTCTGAGGCTAACAATCGAAAGGAACTTATTGAATTCGAGAAGCATACAGCAATCCATATAAATGCTGCATGCATCTCTAGTATGGTTTTACTGTTATGTGAGAAAAACATATTATTTTATTAAGTTACATTATTTTTTTAAAATTTGTTATATTGGTTACCAATATTTCCTCGCTTTCATTCATAATTTGGCACGTGAAGTAATTTCATTTACAGGTTGTGACGAAACGAATGTGGACAAGACTGCAAATTCTAATTTGTTCACTGTTGTCGAGGAATCGGTTTGATTTTTATGAGACCACCCTATTCGGAAAAAAACATCAACTTTTATCCTTTTTTTTCAAACGCATTTTCCCGTATAACTGCGAAAAATTCTGACTCAATATATTATTTTAAGAAATATTAGAAAATTAATCTCCGAACAATTTCAGTTTACTTTCTCGGCGAAAGGACAGAATAATAATGATCTCAAAGATGCCATGATCACTTGTTCTGATAATTCCACAGTCCTCATGTAAGTATCCCAACATAATTGAATAATAATAAATAGTTATCGTTTCTTATAATTAAAAAATATTTCTGAATCTTTTTTAGAGCTCTCGGAGCGATTAGACGTCATGTTCAATGTGAAAACAGGCGATGGATGGACGATGAAAACAAAGTTTTCCTCGATTTTGATAACCAAAATCAACTGAACAAAATTAACGCTTTCTGTGCATCAAGTAAGATTAATTCCACTCTGTTAAAGTTGATAAAAATTACCTACGCCTTTTGGCACTAATTTTTCGTTAAAAAATGTGCCAGGGGAATAAAAATATTGATTCGCTTCAGCTTGCTCCAAGTTCATGTACGAAGAAGCAAAGTGTGTGGCACAGGGAAAATGCAATCCGGTATAGTTTTGCAATCTTTTCCACGTTTTTATCATTTATCTCAGGCAACATTTGATCAATCAATGCTCAGTTGTGAAAATCCTGATGACCTTCTAATGTATGATTTCTTCGTTTATTTATAATTGGAAAATGACAATTTAGATTTTCTGAGAAGAAAATTGTTTCGTTTACTGATCTGCGCTGCGAGCGCAAACTGGGATGGTTTAATGAGGGAGATGTAAAGATTTCTAATGCAAGCCAAACGAAATTTGAGGCATATTGCCACAGAAGTAGGTTGCAATTTAAATGAATATTTATTTATTAATATTTATCAAAATACTGAGCAAATCCTCCGATAAGTTCGTAATTTCGAGTGATTTGTGGATAATTATTGTATTTAGACATGGGTGAAATATGCCAAAAAATTGTAGCGAAATATGCATTGTAGTGCTCTAGTTACATACTTATCATTTTAAATAAATAACAAATAAATACATAAATGTTCAGGTTGCGATAAGGAGTATGTCAAGGAACAATGTAATGTACCCGATTGCAGGAATCATATTTATTTGGTTTGTTTTATTCACCACTTTTTTTAAAAAAATTTCGTTTCAGAACAATACAGTTTCGTGTCCCGATTCTTATATGCTGAGGTTCATCAGTTATAGTTTCCACATTAAAATGCCCAAATTTATAGAATAAATGATAACGATGCGTTTACGGGTGCTAAATGTTCGAAATTGGGATGGAAAACAATCAATAACGATACATTGATTCATGATTTCAAGCAATATCCAATGGCTACCGTCAATGTTAGCTGTATATCAAGTATGAAATAGTTTGTTTTTAAAAGTATGAGTATCTCGGATTACGACATCATAATTTTCGCTCATTCATTCTTAATATGAATTGGTTTTATGATCTGTTCAAAAGTAGAGAAAAGGGGAAAATCAGAGAAAACTCTCCTTATTTTTTCCTTGTTTCTTTACTTTTCACGAATTTTGGACACCATATTATTTAACAGGATGTTCCGGCTATTTTGTTCAAGATATATGTAACGAGTCTGAGATGACTCCTTGCACAATGGTACGATATAATTTGAAAATAAATAATCAGTCAAAGATTATTTAAGGCGAATTATGAGGAAAACGCTCAGATACTTACATGTGATGACCCCCACGATCTTCTATTGTATGATTTTAAATATTTAAATTTTTACACAATTAAAAATTGTAGATTTAACGATCAAGAGTCATTTTCTGATCTTACGTGCAAGCATGATATCGGATGGAATGACGAAAATAATGCGATTCTTTACAATTTTAACGAGAGTGTATATGTCAACGTTTCATGCCATAAAAGTATGTTCTAAAAAGTCTAAGCAAATATTTAGTTTACAATTTATATCGTTCACCCCTATCGTATAACATTTTATACTCTCAATTCATTCCGATTTATATTGAATCAATGACTTGTGTTCCGCTAGGTCTTACCAACGTGACCAATTGTTGATCGCCGTTTGATCTTTGATACACACCTAGTTACGAACTGCACTTCCCATCCTCCTCTTCTTTTTCTTCACCCACACGCTCTCATTGACTTGTTGTTTCAAACGTTGTCTCATGTTTTTTTTAATGTCCGGTAAATTAAATATTTGTTGTTAAGCATGCAGCAAGCATTTGATTGATGATTCGTGCGAATATAATGATATAGAATGTACCAAGGTAACCCTTTGAGAGTATTATTTGCAACATTGATTTTCTCTTTAGTTTGTCTACGATGAAACTACAACTGAACTTTCGTGCCCGGAGAATTTCCAGCTATTGTAAGTGCCGATCGTGTTATGGGAGCAACATCTTTTATTCTGACGTTACACTGGATTTAATCTAAATCTCAATCAAATAAATCAAAATTTCCAACAAAATTTCTTATTTTGCAGTGTTAATGATAAGGAAACAAGCACGGTTACGTGCAGCAAAGAAGGATGGATGAATATCGATCAAAGAATTGTTCATGATTACAAAACAAATCCGCGATCTCGAATTTCGGCCATATGCAAGCATAGTATGTAGTTTATGAAATATTTTCAAAGTTATCTCGTCGCAACTTCTAGTTTAATAAGCATTTTTATTGATTACGACAACTTAAATATATTATTAAACAAAGATTGCAATACTCAATTTATAGAATGTCATTCAAGTTTTTTGTCTCATAATTGCGATCCTTCTAATGGTGCGTGCCAAATGGTAGGATACATCAATTGCAAAAAAAAGTTAAATATGCTTGATTTTCAGTTCAATTATGAAAACCGAACGCTGAGCTGCACGGGGGAGTCCGAAATTCTAATGTAAATTTTAAATTTTTTTTCCATTTTGCATTGTAAAACCATAATACCGATTCATTTTTGATGCAAAGTGGAAAATACTTCTTTAAATTTTTTTTTTTCAGTTTCGAGACGGACAAAAAAGAAAGTTTTGATGAAGTTCACTGTATTGATGAAGGATACGTAGACAAAAACTCATTTTTGTTCAATCGAAATCGAAATGACTTCCATGTAAATGTGCAATGTAGAGAATGTTAGTACCAAGTTATATTCCATTTTTATTCGATTAATAACAATATTAATTAAGTATGTCATGGCTCTTATGTAAAGTCGGATTGCGATGAAGATTGTATTCACCAATATGAATCAATGAATGACATTCTGACTTGCGCCGAAGAAAATAAAATGCTGGAGTATGATTTTCATCTTATTCCTAAAAACTAATCAAATGAATATTCACTTCTCAGAATCAACGGAACAGCTGTATATACCGATCTTAAATGTTCTAAGGAAGGATGGTCGGATTCGAAAAACACGCTGATCTTCGATTTCAAGAATGAAACTAATCGAATTTTGAGCACAAAATGCGTTGAGAGTAAGTAAAATTCATAATTTTCATACCCCAGGAAATTTCTTCAGCACTGTAATAACTGCAACTTACAGATGATTGTCTTTTGAATGAATTCGCATGTTCGGAAAGTTCTGATGACATGTGCGAACATGTCAGTTTTTTAACTATTTTTTTTACCAATAACAATGTTCTGATCTATGATTTCAATTTAGCCAAACAAATCTGCGAAGAAATATAGTATGTTCTGTGAGAACGAACGCCATGAAATAAAGTGGGGAAGCTGGCTTTTTCAAATTTGAATTTGTGAAATTATAGGTTTAAAAATGATTTGAACGAAAGCATTTCCGAATATCTTGAATGTAGAGGTGGAAACTGGTATAATGAAGAGAATGTTCTAGTATTCACTAGCGAACGAAATGAGAAAATGCCTCTGACCTGCATTGCTGAAAGTTAGTGTTATTTTATTAGCAAAGATTATCTTTATTCAAAATCAAAATCGCTAAAATCACAAAATCAAAATTGCCAAAATTTGCAAATAATTGATTAATTCAGAATGCCAAAAGTGCGCCAATGCTGACTTTTCCCCTGAGGATTTCTGTGAATCGGGAATGTTATGCAACAAGGACATGGTTCCAAATATAACAACTTTTATCGTAAACGCTCAAGATATTGAAAGAGCAAAATCAGAGGGAGTAAGACCACCGAACCGAGAAATGTGTGGCAGATATTTCGTAAGTAAAACTTATTTTCCAAAACCAAATTCAAACATAGATGAAAAAAAGGTGAAAAATCAGATTTTTTTTGTTGAAATTATTCTAACTAATATTAATTGGAGCTCTTTTTTAGCTCGGCTTCAATGGTTTTATAATCAATAAAATTTCAGTGTTCATCGAAGTTTTACTATGTATCGAAGACCAATAATACTGGATTGTATATTAACGAAGATCATGAAACAAAAAAATTCGCCAATCCTCCAACTCAGTGTTATAAAAGTGGAGATTGGAAAGATGTTCGAGGAGAAATATTCGAATCGATATCTTGTCTTAAAAGAAGTACGGTATTTACAATGTTATTATCGATTCATCGCCTCCGCCCCCCCCCCCCCCCCCCCATCAAAGCGCCCGAAAGGGGAATTGGTAGTGACTAGATCACGCGGTAAAGTAGGTCCGAAGAAGAGATTAGGCCCTCCGGACTGAATTGGCCTTGGAAGATCGCTGGCCTAGCAGTGATCACCCGCAGGACTTCGTGTTAACGGGTTTCACCTTTACCTTTTTTTTATTATCGATTTGTACAATTCAAAAGAAACCTAATGATTTGTATTGCAGTTCCATGTGGAGAATATAGCACCCTCAGAACGGACTGTCCTATAAGAAAAGATTTCAACGCTACTTGCATAAGCACGGTATGGATTTCATTCCAGCTTCTACCATAAGAATTTTCGAAAATCAAACACCTTATTTAGTTTTATTTTATTTATTTATTTATTCTTTATTCCATCAAATATATAATAATAATAGGGTGATATGTATAAGGACACAAGAGGGATAGATGGATTTTCGTCGCAAAAGGCGATTTCGGTTTTGGCTCGGTGGCAGTTTGTAAAGGAAGGGTTTAGGGACGAATTCGAGAATCTTTAATGAGGAGGTTGGAGGGGAGATGTGATAACCCTGCACGGAAAGGTTTAAGGGTAGAAAGAACTAATTCTGAGGGGAGTGAATTCCAGCAGTCTATACTTCTAGAGGCACATGTAGTATGGGTAGTAGACTTCTTTCTTTCTTAAAACTTTATTGAATTACCAATTAAGGGTGTAATGTCGAAAATGGAAAGAGATTCAGTTCGCAGAAAAAAGGAAGAAGATAGTCCCCTAAAATGTCCTTCAGGATCTAGAATGTTGTAAGTATTTCATAAATAGTAATTTTTCCGGATATTGTGCATTGAACTTGTTAAAATGTATTATATTTTTTCTATTCAAGTTCTTTGGTGGGAATCTATTTACCGTTGTTACAGTATCTTTCTGGATGCACTTTCACCAACTATTTAGTTTAATTTACTTTATTACAGTTACTATGTTAACGAGGACAATACATGGATAGAACAAGAAGAGCTGAAATGTTTGAAGAATGGCCTATGGCAAGCCATTGTAAACGGAACGCGGGTCACATTAAAAAGAGGCAGAGAATTGGGAAATCTATTCGATGAGAAGAGTTTACTTGGAAATGAAGACAAAAGTTGGATAATCTGCGCTGATCAAAGACCGGATTACACTAAATTTAGTCAGTTTCAGATGCGTTGCGCTCACATTTTATTTTTTTTTGTTAATTTTTCAGTATGCAATCAATGCCAAGAGGAGGCGGGTAAAATGTCGATGGATTGTGAAAATTGCCTGAAAATGGAAGAAAACATCGAGTATAGTAAAGAAAGTGGCAAGGGAGTCTGCCAGTTAAAAGTTCTAGTTTTTATTTTTTCCCAATTTTTTTTGCTATTTATTTTAATGTTTCAGAGCAAAAAAGGATTCGCGTTTGATAACGAGAAGAAAGAGACGGAATCAAAGATTTCATGTATGCTAGAAAACAATGAAATTGTCTTTAAACTTGAAGGTGGTGAAAAAATCAGCAAATTTGCACCACTAAGTAAGTTTTCGGTTAACTAGTCTTGGCAGTGCAACATTTAACTATTATTTCATTTGCAGAAAATTCTCCAGAACAGCCCGTAAGTTTTTTTAAATCTCAAATATAGTGTATCGTACATGTAAAAATAGTTGTATCATGAACGGTGTGAATGGATCTGAACGGATCAGGCCGATCAAACGGGATTGTGAGCGAGAAGGCCATTTTCGTTATTTTTCTTTCTTTTCATTGTTTTTCTTTCCTTCGAATCTACTGTATTGAAAGAAATCACGCCAAAATATTGCCATTTAGCAAAAATCATTGCTTTACAAATGAATAAATTGTTCCGATTATACGCTGAATAAATGGGTCAATTTTGGTTCATTGGAGCAATTTATTCCTCGCGAAAATGATGATTTTTGTTCAATGGCAATATTTTGGCCTAATGTATTGATCGGACTGATCCGTTCAGATCCATTCACACCGTTCATGATACAACTATTTTTACATGTACGATAAAGAATTTTTGAGTTACATTTTTACGCGAACATCAAACTTAACATTAAATAAATATGTTACAGTATAAATATTAGGTCAAATAATGATTCTTTTCAAGATAAGTAAAGGCATTCTTTCTGTGATAATTATCATACCCATACTCATTGTAATTGGTATCATCGTTCTCGTCGTGATTTTGGTTAGTTTTTAAGAAACTTACTTATAATAGGCAAAAATGTCGTACTGAAATTGAATATTAAAAGTACAACGTAATGAGAAAATGTTAAAACAAATATTGTAAAATAGATTCGCTGGAAAAGAAGTGCCGCTGTCAATAACGCCAAAGAGAAGAGCGTCGAACAAAAGTATGAGCTTTTTTTTTGTTTTTAATTTTCCAACGTTAATTTTTTGATCCCATAATTTGAATGATTAGCGTATTATCTCACTTCAAGTAATTTAAATTATTTAAAAAAAAACCTAAATTCAGATTCGAATCGGTAACGGGTCAGACGGGTCAAACAACTTCTAAAACAGGAGTTGAGATTAAACAAATCAAATAAGCTATTCCTGAATAAATCTTTACAACATTTCACTAATGATCAACTAGGATACATGACATTGCCTTTCAAGTATCGATGATTATACAAATATTCATGATATAGATACTCTTTGTGATGTTTAATTTGATGGTCTACAGAGACAGTTGGTAAATTCAGCTGCAGATTTGTCCCGTAGATCCCATTTATGAGAGTGAGAGACCTCTCGTATCTCATTCGCGTTGTAGATACCAAAGAAAAAAACGGGCTAGATAAGTAGCAGATCATTCATTCAGAAATTGATGTTAGTGGTCGTAAAGTATATGTTCTTGGATTTTGATTGCTACGTTCGCTGATTTGGTCAGAATTTCATTTCGGAAAGTATGCAGTGCGCTCACAATACTGCCGAACTTGTACCCCTTGTATTACTTAAATGTAAAGATATTGTCCGTATTAAATGTTCTTGAATAAGAAAATTACAAAATCTAGGTATGAACCGATAGAAGAGGTGTAAACAAGTAACACCCTGAGCCAAATATTTCGCCTGCTCTTGATTGAATGAATTTCGTCACTGATATAGTATTCGAAATCACGAAAGGTCCATCATCAAGAATCATGAATGGCCTTTATGATAAATGAATGATCATAAATGAACGAACATAAAATTTTAGTGGCTTATTTGGTTATTCAATTCAAGTTTCATATGCGGACACTTTCTTGATTAGACTCGATAGATCTTCTGGATTAATATACCCCCCCCGTTTTGATCCCTCTACATATGATATACAGACAGAGTAAATATTATTGTATGCATGATCATGTATGGCATTTTTGAATCATGGACGATTTCAGATACTTTCCATAAAAACGGAACTTCTTCATTTTGGAACTTTCTATTCTGGAACTCTTCCATTTCAGATACTATAAAGAGTTGTATTCCTTTTTAAGGATAAACAATAACTTATTTTGCTTAATTTGGTATGCACGCACTGTTTCTCAGACAAAGAAATTGAGAAAGACTTAATAGATGAATGAATAGTTGAATTTGCATGAGCTTAGAGAACTGAACATTCAATGAATTTTGACTAAATTAATCATTCGCTCTCAATTCACTTTTCCCCCATTTCGTTCTTCACTTATCCTCAGAATCAGTCGGTTCGTTCCTGGTCTCTGTGTGATATCCATTAGGATTTCAGTCAAGTGAGTTTATATCTAATCTCAGTACTTTACTTCGGGCACTACTGCAGAAGCCCAGATCGACCTAAAATGGGGACGAGCCAGGGCCGAATCGGGTCAAAGAATATTTGGGTAATTATATTCTAGCCCTCCGAATCCCCAAATTAGGATGTCCCAGTGCGTTTTGAATTCGTGAATAATAACTTCAAAAGCATGAATCTAGGTGGACTGAAAGTATTTAGATATATATTCTTCTTTATTCTTCTTCCTAACCAAGACGTGACAACCGACGCCACAACATCTAAATCAATAGATCATGCGTAGAGGGGCCAAATCAGGGGAAGAGTCATATGCACATGATATAGATAGATAAAATGGTCTAATAGATGATCTACTAACCTCATGCAATAGGGAACGGGATCGGATTGGAAATTGATATTTTATGGTAAACCGATTGCTGCAAGCATGAATTACCCACTCATAGATAATAATAATAATATTTTATCATTTCTTACAGAGAGGTTACTTATGGTGGGATAAAATAGAGAAATTTGAGCGTGAAATAAAATATGAAGAAATGTAGTATGCACTGCAATTACTTGATCACAGCGACATTTTTCGTACGAAAGAACAAAACATAATTGGGTTGGGTTGACTAACAATACTATTTTCGAAAGAATTCCATAAAGGTACAATACGATTACTAATAAATGAGAGATAGTGAGCAGTGGATGATCGATATGTTCTAAGTTTCATATTATGGCCACGAGTACGGGTAATTGTGTTGGAAAAAAGAAAAAAAAGAAACGAAAATCGAATAATGAAAATCGATTTCTAATCTTCGATCTTTGTGCTACCATGTAAAAGTCCAAAAATGAACTATTTTTTCGATTTCTTTTCAATGATTTACGATTTAATATTTATTTGAAATTCACTATCTGAAAATCACTATCACTCAAATTCAAATTCAATTGAAAATTCACTATCTGAGGCGAAGTGGTGTAGTGGTCTATGGCGCGCCCCATCATTCCATCTGTCCTGGGTTCGATTCCCGGTCGTATCACCGCCTCCGCTGAACCAAGACGCCCGAAATGGGAATTGGTAGTGACTAGATCACGCGGTAAAGTAGGTCCGAAGAAGAGATTAGGCCCTCCGGACTGAATTGGCCTTGAAAGATCGCTGGCCTAGCAGTGATCACCCGCAGGACTTCGTGTGCCTTGAATAACGGGTTGTACCTTTACCTTTTACCTTTTTATCTGAAAATATTAGAATTGTCAAAAAGCCCATGAAACCGAAATATTGCTATTTTAATTTCCCTGTTTTCTCTATCAAACAAATTCTTCACTGATAACTTTGCCCACTCAAAACACTATCAATGACGGCAGCTTTATTATAATTGCTTACTCCTTAAATTGAATGATATAATTTGAATATTTTCATCATTTGATGAAATATAAATTTCAGATGAGGCGATATTTATGTCTTATCGTTCTACTATTCTATTTAAATCTGCCATCTTTGCATGCTAAAGGCGAGTCTGTACCCATGAAAATACGTATTGAATTAAGACACCGGCTCAGTAAGATTCAACAGTTGAGCCAGTAACCCCGGACAAAATTTGTTTATGGATACCCCCATGGGCCCCCATCAAAAAATGGGTATTCATTTCGGCTGGTTCCTTTAAACACAGCTGTGGTGGGTTATCGAAATTTGAAAACTCGATTTTCACCAAAAAAAAATATGGAGCGACCTAGGACCAATGTTAGTGTCGATTAATTATAAGTATAAATAGACAACAAAAACTGGCTATACGACGGTCCGGAGATCCGATCGCATACTGATTTTTTTATCTCCTCAAAACATTCTAAAATTAATTAAAATTTTAAAACAAAAAAGTGCAGTCTAATTTTTGCCTTATCTTATAGAGCAAACAATTCCGCGTCGAATAAGGGAAAAAAATAAAAAAATCGAAGGACCCGTCTTTTGAGATTAATGAACCTGAAGGTGATACAAAAATATTTTCGCTTTTGAAACCCCTCATCTTTGTACTCATATTGAAGAACTCATCGAGTCGAACAACTTTCATGTTGAACGTTTTGTCTGAAACTCATGTACAAGAGAGTTACACACGTTTATTCTGCTAATTTTGAGTAAAACGAAAATAAAATATTTTAAAAAAAGTGCAGTCCAATTTTTGCCGTATCTTATAGAGCAAAAAATTCCGCGTCGAATAAGGGAAAAAATCAAAAAAATCAAAGGACCCGTCTTTTGAGATAAATGGACCTGAAGTTGACCCGAAAATATTTTTGTTTTCAACCCCCCCCCCCCCCCCCCCCCTTATGTCTATACTCATATTGAAGAGCTCGACAAGTAGAACAACTTTCATGTTGAAAGTTTTGTCTGAAACTCATTTACAAGAGAAAAGAAACATTTTTTTACTTGATTCAAATCGTTTAGATTGTTTGTATCTTGAGAACAAACGACTTTCATAGATTACGACCAACGTAAAAAATGATGTACTTGACGAGTACTTTAAAATGAGTATAAGCATTTCAACGTTTCTACAATTTGTTTCTCAAGACCACTTTCCAAACCATATTTTTTTAGCATGTGGGTCTACAATTTTTTTCGTGAAACAACAGATGAAGTATGTATTTTTGCGTTCTACAATATAGGCGTAATCGCTTTGTGCACAAAAATATTTTACTTTCGTTTTACTAAAAATTGGGTGAACAAGCGTGTGAATAAATAAAACTCATGTAATTCTCTTGTACATGAGTTTCAAACAAAACGTTCAACATAAAAGTTGTTCAACTCGACGAGCTCTACAATATGAGTACAAACATGAGGAGGTTTGAAAGCAAAAATATTTTTGTATCAACTTCAGGTTCATTTTTCATTTTTTTTAAATTTTAAAATGATTTGAGGAGGTTAAAAATCAGTTTGCGATCGGATCTCCGGACCGTCGTATAGCCAGTTTTTGTTGTCTATTTATACTTATTATTAATCGACACTAACATTGGTCTTAGGTCGCTCCATATTTTTTTGGTGAAAATCGAGTTTTTAAATTTCGATAACCCGCCACATCTGTGTTTCAAGGAACCAGCCCAAATGAATACCCATTTTGTGATGGGGGCCATGGGGGAATCCATAAAAAATTTTTGGGCCAAATCGGTGAGGTCGATGTCCGGCCTGGAATCTTACTGAGCCATGTCTTAAGAACACAGTTTTTTTTTGTTGATATTTCAAAATAACGTTATTCGTTTTTTTGTTATTTCAAAGAAACGAAAAGCGAAGAAAATCATTAGACTGTACGATAACTTGAGTTCATTACCAGGGTGCGTTTTGAACGATGTGGAGTTCACGTGTAAAGAAGAAAATGAGTTTTGCAAACATCCTCTCGTATGTCGATTTATATTGCTAGAAATATTTAGATTTGTTCAGCACAACAATACCCTTAAATATTACCGTAATCTGTGTTTAGCGAATTTTCATTTCCCCCGTTATTTTTTTTCTACTCATAATTGCATAAAAAAAATAACATCTTTCAGTGTATACAATAGAATAAAGTAAATTATGTTCATTTTTTGGTGCACACAAACAAATAATTTTAGGTACGAAAGGACGAGATGTATTGTAAAAAGAACTTTATGCTGGAGTGAGTTCATAAATTTTGTTGAATTGAAATTTCTAAATTCGAAATTGTCACGAAAGAAACTTCATTACTAATTAACACATTATTTTAACTCGCGATTTATGCTGCAACTTTTCAAAATAGCTCGTAATGTGCATTCCCATTATTATGGGAATGATTGCTCCAAATGGTTTGTTACCATACATTGTCGAGCACCCACATTGTGAGTGAGCACTTTATGCCGATGCGTATATAGGAATATGCGGGAGAACGAGATTAGTAAGAATCACCCCATTTCGGGTCAGTTCCGAGTACTTGAGATGTATCGTACATCGAAAAATTATTGGATCATGATTCGTTTGAACCATTCTGAATGGTTCTAGCGAATCAAAGGCGATTATGACCGAATGAGGCATTTTTGTTCTTATTCTTTCTTTTCATTGTTTTTATTTCACTCTAATCTAGTTAGTCCGCGAGAATCATGATAAAATAATGCGTTTTCATAAAATCATGGTGAGTCGTAAATGAATAAATCGTTCCGAAGATTTCAAATTAGGATGGGCTATTTCGGACTATTTCCCGGTTTGGACTTCGGCTCTGCGTTTCCTTTGAATTAAGTTTGCGAAAACGCAATATTTTGGCATGATTCTCGCGGACTAACTAGATTAGAGTGAAATAAAAACTATGAAAAGAAGAATAAGAACAAAAATGGCTTATTCGGTCAGAATCACCTTTGATTCGCTAGAACCATTCAGAATGGTTCAAACGAATCATGATCCAATAATTTTTCGATGTACGATAGATCGGGTCAGTTTTGTTCTAATTTCGGGTCAGTTTGTAATTCACAAAAAACAATAGATTGTGGGTGGGGCGAAAATGTATGGTTGTCACGGTGGGTTAATGAGGTTAGCAACGATATGTAATGAGAAGAGATATTATTTATTTATTTCCTTAAAGAACGCAATAAAGAAATAGTGCCTTCGCGAAAATTAACGAATATTTTCATTAACGAAGATCTCTGATTCGGACACTTTCAATTGATAATGGAGGCCATTTTAGTGCCAACGGAGTTTTATATCGGAATCGAATAAATTGCACTGACAGAGCTTGGGGCGTCAATACCACTGCACCGCTCTTAGTGCAATGCATTCATGGTTTGTGAATAGGCTGTACTATTATTAAAGGGAGAGTAACCATTGTCAAATGCAGTATGCTAATCCCCCCTGTTTTTTCCTACGTTTTTTATTGATAGTTGTTAGATTAGACTAACTGAGTGCGAAAACAGCATTCTCAATTTTTCTTTATCGAATTTTGCATATTTGTATGCAATATTTTTACTCTCAACTTCAAATGAATGTGACGGTGGGCATACACATTGTTACTTCAATTTTGAATCCACAAATTTGGAAATTTTTATATATATCTGTAGAATTGTCACCAGCACATTTGCAAACATAGTTATTATAGAATTACAAAAGTTTTGCACACACCGCGCCAAATGCCGAATATAGTATGTAAACTTCTCCACCGTTGAGAAAAACGCACTCCAAATTTTCGGAAGGTTTTTTCGAACGTTTTTTCAATGTATATAATTTTATTTTTATTGAAAGTCCTGTGAAATGATGAGGAAACGCCATAAAATTCGATAAAACTAGAGAAAATGGTATGTCGCGCGAAGAAGTGGGCGGAGTCTGAATATTGCGCGGCAAATTGCGGAATTTGTATTGTTCGGACAGTTTTAATTCTATAATATGTAAATGTACACATTGGAACTGATTATAAGGAACACTAATTTTGAATACGCAAATTTGTAACTATGAATTTGTAACCAGAAAATTGTAACCAGAAATTTGTAACCAAACATTTGTAACCAAAATTTTGTAACCAGGAATTTGGAACCAAGAATATGTAACCATCATATTTGAACTGAGGAAAGTAACGAAATTGCACTCAACGTATCTGATACGAATCGAATCCAAACATGATGGTTCCAAATTCTTGGTTCCAAATTCCTGGTGACAAAGTTTTGGTTACAAATGTTTGGTTACAAATTCATAGTTACAAATTTGCATATTCAAAATTAGAGTTCCTTATAATCAGTTCCAATGTGTACATTTACATAACTATGTTTCAAATGTGCTAGTGACAATTCTACAGTTCTATTTTTTCGTTTTCAATTTGCCAGTTTCAAAGTGTTGTTATTTCCAATTTTTAAGTTACAAAGTGTATGCCCACCGAATGTGACTCGCTTCGGTTTTGACCTCCTAATGAATGACTGTTGCTAACGACCTCGTCTACAAAAAACTCAACTAACAAGGGAATGGTCTCAATTTGGCCTGACCTTATGAGATGTAAATAGTGTGACTAAAATTAGTTATATATGCCGATCGCAAATCGGTTTTTAGACAGTGCCTAATCGACCTGAGCTTCGGGAAAATCGATTTTGAAATTTGGCTTTCTGGGCTGGCTGTTCGATTCGAAAGTTTGCAAGGTCTCCTACACTAAACTATCCCGATGGGTTCATTAGCTCATCTCTCAGCAATCAAAACATCAACTTCCGTAGTGTAGTGGATAAGGTGTCCACGTTCACTTTTGGTTGCCACGGGTTCGATCCCCTTTGAAACAATTTTCTTTTGCTGATTTTTTTCTTGTCGAAAGATTGAAATATTTTGCTGTGATTATGAAAACCAGAAAAGAAAATAGGAAAGCAGTTCGTTGTCTCGATAGTTTACAGGAGTTAACGAACCCATCTGGATATTTTAGTGTAGGAGATAGCATGAACTTTCGAATCAGCCCAGAAAACCAAATTTCAATATCGATTTTCTCACATTTTTCATTTTTGGTTGTAAATCAGCTCAAACTTATGTTAATGTACTTACAGTATCGGCGTAAAGTCATGGGAAGCTTTTTATTTTTTTTATAACTCTTGAACCCTGAAAGCAATCAAGCTGATCTTTTGAGTCAATGTAGAGAATTTATCAAGGAATATTACCATGATGTGTTGGTGAAATTAACTTAGTTAATTTTTGCGTAGTGATGACGCTGCCGAAGTACACTTTTTTGAAAATTCCCATTTCTTTAGTGAAAAGCCCAGTTCTTCGGGAACACTGTGAGAGTGGAGACCCCCACTAGGGCTGTACAGTCAAACAATCCGAAATGGCTCCGACAACGATTTCAAGCTGTGGCAAGGTTGCAACTTTGACCTCCAAAATTTATAACTCGGCTTCTAGATGTGATAACGACCCGTTCTAAGCGCCAAAATGATGCTAGTGGCGAGTGATGTTTATCCCAGGAATATGGTAGTCATAGCTCGTCATTAGCCCTCAGGGCTTAAAAAATTTTTTTTGGGAGGACTGATTTTGAGACCCTACCGTTCAGAGAGGTCTACTCGGTTGCAGCGATCAAAGATCAAATTCCAAAGATCAAAGATCGAAGTTCAACAATAGTGTAAAAACTTTTGTGAACATCTCTAACATGCATTGGTACTTTGAAACTAAGAGATTTCATCAATATAGGTCCTGGGGCGAGAGCAGTAAGAGAGAAAGGGCAAGAGCGCGCACCGAGTAGACCTCTGCATAACATTTGCTGAGGGTCTGAAAGGAATTGGAACCAAACCAAAATAAGGGAAATAAATATATGATACATTGCAAAGCTGCTTGCGCAGAAACCACATTTTTCGAAGACCTGCCCTCTGAACGGTAGGGTCTCAAAATCAGTCTTTCCAACAAAAATTTTTTTAATCCCTGATGGCTAATGACGAGCTATGAATACCATATTCCAGTGATAAACATCACTCGCCACTAGCATCAGTTTGGCGCTTATAACGGACCGTTATCACATCTAGAAGCCGTGTTATAAATTTTGGAGGTCAAAGTTGCAACCCTGCTACAGCTTGACATCGGAGTCGGAGCCATTCCGGATTGTTTGACTGTACAGCTCTAGTGGGGGTCTCCACTCTCACAGTGTTCCCGAAGAACAAGGATTTTCACTATAGCAATGGGAATTTTCAAAAAAGTGTACTTCGGCAGCGTCATCACTACGCAAAAATTAACTAAGTTAATTTCACCAACACATCATGGTAATATTCCTTGATAAATTCTCTACATTGACTCAAAAGATCAGCTTGATTGCTTTCAGGGTTCAAGAGTTATAAAAAAAATAAAAAGCTTCCCATGACTTTGCGCCGATACTATATTAGCATATTTACCCTGTATCTCGACCAACCTGAAAATATTGTCTTAGTGGTTCGAATTCTCAACAACAACCATTTTTGAGATATGAATCGAAAAGTGATTTTATTAACGATCTTTTAATTCTTTCGTGGAAGATCTTTTTTTTATTCTTCAATTTCATTTTCGCTGTTCTTATTTATCATTTATAGATATTAGTTTATTGATCATTATGGTCGAAGAAACTGTGTGAATCAAGAATTTCTTCGAAAAGCTCTGAGAAATCACTGTAGATCATATCATAGATAAACCATTTCGAATGTTCTCATCTCATGTGATGAATATACAGTACCGTGCAAAAGTCCGGCCCCAAAATTTGAATCGCTATAACTTTCTTCGTACTTGACCGATCGGCCCTCGGTATGTTTTATTAAATAGTGTAACCATTGGAGAAAATTTTATGTTATTGATTATTACCTATGATGATGAAATGATTTCATCATTATTGAAATGCCGAGGTGCGATCGTAAAAATAGGTTTATTCTCAGGTAGATTTTTTCTATTATTCCAATTTTTTTATGAGGAACGAACAACTATCGGTGAACGTTTTAAGCCATTAACCACGTTGCTTACATATCGCTCCGAGGAATTAGCTAATTTCCCCTGACCCATCAAAATTTCGTAAAAATGTCATAACTCAGTCTGTAGTTGAGCTACGGGCCTCAGATTCAACAAGTATTATCACATGGTCATAGGGCACCACCATGCCAATTTCAGAAGGATTCCGCTTCTTGAAGAGAAAATTCGAAAAAAATCCCATACCATTTTTTGGGCATACGGTATTTCCCAGCCGGTTTTTCTAAAAATCTAAAAATCTGGTATGGTGTTCCCAAACATCTACCTAACACATCTACAAAGTGGCGAGATTACAGGAGTTCAATTACGACTTTGCCCATAAAAATACCATTGACAGTCAAAGTGACAGTGGCTTAAAAAGTTCAACGATAGTTGTTCGTTCCTCATAATAAAATTGGACTAATAGAAAAAATCTACCTGAGAATAAACCTATTTTTACGATCGCACCTCGGCATTTCAATAATGATGAAATCATTTCATCATCATAGGTAATAATCAATAACATAAAATTTTCTCCAATGGTTACACTATTTAATAAAACATACCGGGGGCCGATCGGTCAAGTACGAAGAAAGATATAGCGATTCAAATTTTGGGGCCGGACTTTTGCACGGTACTGTATGATTTAATGTGAATTGAAAAGGAAAACATCGTTATACAGCTAACGAACAGCTGGTGTATTTAATTGTAAGTCGCAACAAGCCAGAAAGGCGAAAATCGTTAATAAAATCAGTTTCGATTTATATATAAAAAATAATTGTTGTTGAGAATTCGAAAAAGTATTGTGCGTATAAAATGCACTTGCATAAGAAAATGACAAATGGTGCTAACGAACGGAAGTCACAATCGAGAGGCGAGTGAGATGTAGCCTTCTACATCTCGCCCCGCCTCTCGATTGTCTCTCCGCTGCCTCTCTCTAACCCGGCTGACCTTCGCCGCGCGCTATATTATATATAAAAGAGATCGGCATAGTTTCTGAACCATGCAAAACAAGAAAGTCTCTTGTGGGAGTGATTGGCTACTCTCGTACCAAATAAACAAGTGTATTTTATACGGTCAATAATTATAACTTCAATAACTTGAGGACGGGGAATCCGAATCTGCAATAAAACTCTTATCCTTTAGAGAACATTTTCGAGAAACATCGCATATTTTAAGCAAAACAAAAACAGTTTTCATACAATAACACATGAAGAACAACATTTCCGACCATATCTTTAGTTGAGTTATTTGTAGAGGTCATTAGCAACCGATTGAAAAAAATTTTGAAAAAAAATTTTTCTCAAAAACGAAGCGAGAAACATTCATTTGAAGTTGAGAGTAAAAAATTGCATAAATATGCAAATTTCAATAAACAAAATTTGAAAATGCAGATTATATGCACTCAGTTAAGCTAGTTTTTGGCCCAAAAATGTTTCATTTAACAACTATCTAAAATAACGGAGGCCAAAAATTTTTTTCCTGTGCAATGGCTTCATATAATTTTACAGGAGATCCGTGATATGAACGCTTTCAATAACTTTTGCATACCCATGTATGCAAAACTTACTAAATGTGTTTGATTATTACCACCATTGTAACGCCGTGTTGAGAGTCCCCCACGAGTTAAACGCGTATATTGAGAAAGGTTACTCTCCCTTTAAGAGGCCGGCTCGGTAAGGCTCGAGCATTATGACCCCCTGCCGGACATTCGCCAAGACCTTCGATCTGGGCCTCAATACTTTCATCATAGACACATACCGGGGGGAGACCGATGAAAGTTATAGTGAAAATGCCCTTGGGCTCAAACCCGGCTCACATATGTTTCATAAATTAAAAAATTGAAAAATTCATAACTTTTCAATCGTGATAGCTAGGACTTTTATTTCTTTTTATTGGTGAATAACATGTCATGCACTGTTGTAAACACTCCTGAACAATAATATCATATCGTTCTGAATATGTTTTTTCGTGATTGATTTTCAGATTCTTCTTCTTCTATCCTCGTTGAAGAGATACTGCAAGAAATGCCATAGTGTATATTGTAGCTCTGACGATTATGTACATGGTGGCCACATTCCCTTGGTCAGCCAGTTTGTCATAAGCCTCGAAAATTGCAACTGAATGTGAGATATGTGTAAATTGAAAAAATAGAAAATTAAATTTCTTGAAATTCGCAAGAGTGAGAGGTAGCTGTATTATGTCATTTTACTCGTAGTGATGCGCGTAAATAGGAAAAATATACAAATAGACTCGGACTACACTTTTAAAAAATTTAAAAAAAATAATTATTTTATTTTTATTTTTTCAACTCCCACATTCAGTCGACCGTCAAGGCAAGTTGATTCATAGGGCGGATGGTGGCTGATGCATGTCCGTTTGCGAAAACAACTGCCTCGTGAAGAATCGTCGTTTCGCAGATCTAGAATTTATTTATTAAACTATCAAACTTGAAAATTTATATGTTTCTTTGATATAAATCGGTTGGAAGGTGGCGTACGACAACCAAAGCTGTACCATTGTTATCAGTATTAGTGTACTGTACTGCAATACCGTAACCGTCAGGAATCGCGAACTAACTTTTTTTCAGTTGACCCATGATTTTCAACCATGACCCCGGGTTCATGGTTGAGAATGGCTGAGGTCGAAAAATTCATGATGATCCCAGACGGCATTATATCAACAGTGAGCCAACTATTATTTTTATGGATACCATAACTCGAATTACCGTAATAGTAATGCACGCACCTGAATTTTCCGAGAATCTCACCACATTATTATAGGATACGGTAGCTAGATTACGGTTATTCGAACTATAGTTTCCATAAAAATAAAAGATGGCTCACTGTTGATATAATGCCACATAGTATTTGGTCTAAGATCATGATGATTTTTTTGACCTCATCCATTCCAACCATGAACCCGGGGTCATGGTTGGAAATCATGAGTTGACTGAAAAAAATCAGTTCGCGATTCCTGCGTTGACGGTTATCCAATAGCGTTTACTCCTACTGATTAAAATGGTACAGCTTTGGATGCAATACGCTACCTTCCAACCGATTTATATCAAAGAAACATATACATTTTCAAGTTTGATAGTTTAATAAATAAATTCTAGATCTGCAAAACGACGATTCTTCACGAGGCAGTTGTTTTCGCAAACGGATATGCATCAGCCACCATCCGCCCTATGAATCAACTTGCCTTGACGGTCGACTGAATGTGGGAGTTGAAAAAATAATAATAAAATAATTATTTTTCTAAAAATTTTTTAAAAATGTAGTCCGAGTCTATTTGTATATTATTCCTATTTACGCGCATCACTACGAGTAAAATGACATAATACAGCTACCTCTCACTCTTGCGAATTTCAAGAAATTTAATTTTCGATTTTTGCAATTTACACATATCTCACATTCAGTTGCAATTTTCGAGGCTTATGACAAACTGGCTGACCAAGGGAATGTGGCCACCATGTACATAATCGTCAGAGCTACAATATACACTATGGCATTTCTTGCAGTATCTCTTCAACGAGGATAGAAGAAGAAGAATCTGAAAATCAATCACGAAAAAACATATTCAGAACGATATGATATTATTGTTCAGGAGTGTTTACAACAGTGCATGACATTTTATTCACCAATAAAAAGAAATAAAAGTCCTAGCTATCACGATTGAAAAGTTATGAATTTTTCAATTTTTTAATTTATGAAACATATGTGAGCCGGGTTTGAGCCCAAGGGCATTTTCACTATAACTTTCATCGGTCTCCCCCCGGTATGTGTCTATGATGAAAGTATTGAGGCCCAGATCGAAAGTCTTGGCGAATGTCCGGACCATGCTCGAGTCTTACCGAGCCGGTCTCTTAACGGAACATTTTACTTCAGAATGCTCTCCCTATTTTTTCGTTGATGACTCGCGAGTTCACCAAATTGGCGGGAGCCAAGCAACATTTGTGAGAATAATAAACATTATTATCTTTTATCGCGAGATCATTGAAATATTTTAATCTCGAATAACCTTACTCAAAAATCACCAAATTTGAAATCTCACAGCCAAAGATCCTACCAATTGAGCCACAAAATGACACATTGTTAGCTAACATATTTATTTTAAAATTTACATTTGCATACTTATTCTTGTGCATCTATTAATATTATCAATTTAAAAGTGAAGTTACTCGAATATTTTCGTGAAGACAGAAAGATAGCAAAAGCTATTCTACATACCATCAGAAAGAAATCCATCCAATATTGCTTGAATTTTGATTGAACTGTACCACATAATGAATTACTTCATTATAAATGAATGTACAGTATCGGCGTAAAGTAATGGGACGCGTTTTCATCTTTTTATAATTTTTGAGCCAGGAAAACAATCTAGCTGATCTTTCAATGTAGAGAATTTATCAAGGAATATTTCCATGGTGTGTTGTTGTAATTAACTGAGTTAATTTTTGCGTGGTGATGACACTACCGATGACTATTGAAGGTGTAATATAATAATATGTAATATAATAATATAATATAATAATAATAAGTGTAATAATATGAACATTATTCTCCATGTTAATCGTTGTCGAAGTCATTCATGCAAACTCGAGGGTCCCCTTCTTTAAACGCTGTCGTAACTTCGGCACTTTACTGATTTTTGGCCCGGGGAAAATTTGCATTAAGACATCGGCTCAGTGAGATTCCAGGAAGTGCCGGACATCGACCTCACCGATTTGGCACAAAAAATGTTTCATGGATACCCCTATGGGCCCCCATCACAAAATGGGTATTCATTTCGGCTGGTTCCTTGAAATACAGTGGTGGGTTATCGAAATTTGAAAACTCGATTTTCACCAAAAAAAATGGAGCAACCTAGGACCAATATTTGTGTCGATTAATTATAAGTATAAATATACAACAAAAACTGGCTATACGACGGTCCGGAAATCCGATCGCAAACTGATTTTTTTACCTTCTCAAAACATTCGAAAATTAATTAAAATTTTAAAACAAAAAAGTGCAGTCCAATTTTTGCCTCATCTTATAGAGCAAAAAATTCCGCGTCGAATGAGGCAAAAAAAATCAAAAATCGATCGACCCGTGTTTTGAGATAAATGAACCTGAAGACGACCCGAAAATAGTTTTGCTTTTAAACCCCCTCATGTTTGTACACATATTGAAGAGCTCGTCGAGTAGTGTGTACAAGAGAAATACATGAATTATGATTTATTGGATCCAAATCATTTCGATCGCTTGTATCTTGAGAACATACGACTTTCATAGAATATGACCAACATGAAAAATGACGTGCTCGACGAGTTCTTTAAAATGAGTACAAACATGACAAGGATCCGACAACTTTTTTCAAGACCATTTCGAATCCTTATTTTTCAGCATAGGGGACTAAAATTTTTTTTCGTGAAGCAACAAACTAAGTATGGATTTTTGAGTTCTACAATATAGGCGAAAGCATTTTGTGCACAAAAAATATTTTACTATTGTTTTACTCAAACTTGTCTGAAAAACCGTGTGAATAAATTAAACTCATGTATTTCTCTTATGCATGCGTTTCAATCAAAATGCTCAACACGAAAGTTGTTTTACTCGACGAGCTCTTCAATATGAGTACAAAGATGAGGGGGGGGGGGTTTGAAAGCAAAAATATTTTCGGGTAAACTTCAGGTCCATTTATCTCAAAATAGGTACTCTTCGATTTTTGATTTTTTTTCCCTTGTACTACGCGGAATTTTTTGCTCTATAAGATGAGGCAAAAATTGGACTGCACTTTTTTGTTTTAAAATTGTAAATAATATATATATATATTTTATCATCGTGCGTATGCACGAAACGAGACAAATGATGGTAACGAGAGATAAGGTTTCAAAAATATCAAAAATATGTCTGACTGATATGGATTTGCATAGGGGACTTGGTCGGATGGTATGCGAGGGTTGGAAGGGACTCTCCCAGGACACAATGGTCCCTCTCTTAGACGAGGCTCGGGAAGTGTGCAGTGAGGATACGTGCATGTGCGAGGCTGTACAAGTGGAGGATAGTGTATGTGGTGAGGCTGCTGATAGATGTCGTCCTTGAGAATAACCAAGACCAAGGGTCTACTGGGAGAGACAACGACGACTAATTTATGTGGAATGGTGGGAGCTAATGGAAAGGAAAAATAAACAAACGAAATGTATATACTACTCGCATAGGTGGTCGGACATGGCGAGATGAGAGACGATATCAATAATTAGATAGGATAAGAGAGAAGAGAGAAGGAATAGACGTAAAAGATAGGTAGACTTTATACTCTCTCTCACTTCTTTCCTTTAAGTATACAAAAAGGCCAAAATGGAAAGCACTATCACAAATACGATGTAGAGGTGTAGTCATCATGGAGTGAGTGCTAAAGCAACAATTAGTGCTGAAAACATAGATCATCATGATTTTTTGATCTCATTTATTTTATTCTTCCAAAGCAAGAAGAACAGAGGGGGTAATTTTAGAATACTTTGTGGAGGTAAAAAAATCAGTTTGCGATCGGATCTGTGGACCATCGTATAGCCATTTTTGTTGTCTATTTCTACTTATAATTAATCGACACAATATTGGTCCTAGGTCGCTCCATTTTTTTCGGTGAAAATCGAGTTTTCAAAATTCGAAAACCCGCCATATCTGTGTTTGAATGAACCAGGCCAAATGAATACCCACTTTGAGCTGGGTCCCATGGGGGTATCCCTAAAAAATTTTGGGCCAAATCGGTGAGGTCGATGTACTGGGTCACTGGCACAACCCTCGAATCTTACTGAGCCGGTGCCTTAAACTCACTATCATTCACCACTCGCTATTTCTTAATTTGTTTCTATTTCTCCATTGCGCGGTCTAAATGTGATGTAAAATGTGTAGAAACCGACCCTGCCATTGCGAAATGCGAAGATAAAATTAAGAATTGCTCTCTCAATTTTCGTACTCTATCGTTCAAATCCTAACACAATTTAATATAATTGCAAATATCTATATTATAACTGGTGATTTAAACTGTAAGGAAGTAGATTGGCCATCTTTATCCGTTCCTTCTCTTTCCATATCACATCCATCGTCAGCCCTCCTTCACTTCTCTATCTCTTCATCTCTTACACAATTGATTATCGATCCAACTAGAGGCAACCATATCCTTGATCTACTCTTAACTTCTCATCCTTCCATAATATCATCCTCGTTTGTAGAAGCTCCTCTCCCATCTTTAGATCATTCCATCGTACGCTTTAGTCTAGCTCTCTCACGAAACCTAAACCGCCGTAACTATGCAAATGTAGACTGGAACAATGTAAATTTCGAAATAGACTCGATTGATTTGAATTCTCTGTTCTCTAATCACACTGATGCCACCGTAATCTATACTATTTTTGTGGACACCATATCATCTATTATTGATCGCAATGTACCCTATAGATCTGTATCCAACAAACTTCTTAAATTCTCGCCCAAAGCTCGTAGATTGCTGTCAAAATGTAGGTCTCTATACAGAATGCGCACATCTATAGGTTTATCACCTTATCTCCGCACTAGTTCTTCGCTTAGAAAGTGCATTACACAAACCCGTAAGAATAAAGAAAAATTTCTATTACGATCTCATAATCTTCGCTCATTCTATGCATCAATCTCTATCGCTTCCTACTCTTGTATCTCCTGATGGTTCGCATTGCACCACTGACCATTTAAAGGCTAATGAATTGGCTCGTCATTTCTTGCAATCATTTAATAGCAATTCTTATCGTACGCCTGATACTTTCTCGCTCTCTTCTAATAGAACCATTGACTATATAGACATCCACCCTATTACTATATCTAAACTTTAACGCTTTTTGCCTGCTCGTAACTCCTCCTCTCCCGATATCATACCATATATATTTCTTAAGCACACATCAGACCATATCACGCATGTCAGTTAAGGATTGACTGATTCCACTACACACTTTTGAGTTGACCCCCTCTTTTCTCCACGGTTTTCGATGGTCCTTGGGTAGGACATCCCTGAACCAGAGTAGCAAGGTTGGTAGATCAATCGTCTCTCCAGGAGCTCACGTCAAAGTTCGTCGTTGAGGCTCCTTCCGATGCGATTTTCTCGGCTCACAGGAGAGCTAGGAAAAAGTGATCAACAGATGAAATGTATAATTTCTCGAGTACTTTCAGATAAAAATGTGAAAATCCAACTTATTGATTTTGTATTCCATACGGAATTGATTTTGTTCCACAGTTCCGGGACCTATTTTGTTTTGGGCTCAATCGATAGAGCTCGTCAATAGCTTTCATTTAAGCCCTTGGGAGTCGATTTAAGTTGGCATTTGGCTGAATGATGGCCAAAAAACTGAATTTGAATGCTGGTAGATCACTAATGAAAGCCGCGTATTGCTTTTATCTACTCGCCATTGTCGGTTAATTGACTGGATTGTCCTGTAATATACTGGAGAATGGGCTGACGATCAATCTGACGTCGAATCGCTCACCCAAGTTCATTTTGTTCTCGCTGCGGCCAAACCAGCGAAATTGGTCCATTCCGATGGTTCCTGGTACGGATTGACCGATGAATGCTGCAGATATGAGAGAAAGTTCCATTTAGAGCTCTCTGGATCTCTGGCCAAGTGATCTATGTTTCTCGAAGAATTCCCGAGAGTGTTCTCGCTGGATTGAATCGACGTAATCATCTGTGATGCCCTTCCACTGGGCGGAACTGGACGTCAGATTGATCGTCAGCCCATTCTTCAGTATATTACAGGACAATCCAGTCAATTAACCGACAATGGCGAATAGATAAAAGCAATACGCGGCTTTCATTAGTGATCTACCAGCATTCAAATTCAGTTTTTTGGCCGTCATTCAGCCAAATGCCAACTTAAATCGACTCCCAAGGGCTTAAATGAAAGCTATTGACGAGCTCTATCGATTGAGCCCAAAACAAAATAGGTCCCGGAACTGTGGAACAAAATCAATTCCGTATGGAATACAAAATCAATAATGCAGTGTTCAGAACTTGGAAAATGCACGAAAATGCGGAAAATGCTGTTCAGAAGTTCAGCCGGAAAATGCTCTGAAAATGCTCGCTTTCGAGGAATTTAAGCAATTTGTAATGGTTTTTTTGTTTAATATCAACCTTTATTGATCGCAAACAGTGTTAGGTACGCATTTTATTGATGATAAGTGATCATTTTAAATATGGACTCGCTAGGTTGATTTTTCGCACCATTTTCGTTGATTTCCGGATTAAAGTGCTCAAAAAAGGATGATCCGATATTTATTTCAGTAGCATACGTTATAAATGACCTAAGTTAGTTGTTTTCCATGAAACAACGAGTTTCATCACTTTTAAAGCGTAAAAATCCGTCTTTTTCGATCCAAAATCGACCATTTTCTTGCATTTTCCAAGTTCTGAACACAGCATAAGTTGGATTTTCACATTTTTATCTGAAAGTACTCGAGAAATTATACATTTCATCTGTTGATCACTTTTTCCTAGCTCTCCTGTGAGCCGAGAAAATCGCATCGGAAGGAGCCTCAACGACGAACTTTGACGTGAGCTCCTGAAGAGACGATTGATCTACCAACCTTGCTACTCTGGTTCAGAGATGTCCTACCCAAGGACCTTCGAAAACCGTTGAGAAAAGAGGGGGTCAACTCAAAAGTGTGTAGTAAAGCAGACGATTTTGGTCAATCCTTAGGTGACATGCGTGATATATGTGTCCCTCTTACCATTATTTACAATCGATTTCTTTTGCACGGATCTTCACCTTCATCTTGCCAAACTGCCAATGTCAAAGGCATATACAAGCGAAAGGGGCCTAAAAACAATGCCTTGTCCTATCGACCAATCTCACTTACGTGTTCCACATCAAAAGTATTTGAAAAGATAGTTGTCGCTGCACTTTGGCAGCATCTAATCGATAATAAACTAGTCTCCCCCTGTCAACATGGTTTTGCGCCAAATCGATCTTGTGTTTCTGCCATACTCTCCTCTTTCTCCCATTGGTACCCTGCTTTAGACAAAAACAAGTTCATATCTGTAGCATTCATTGATTTCTCGAAAGCTTTTGATTCAATTCCTATTGATCTACTTCTACATAAATGTTCGCTTTTGGGTATTAAAGGGTCCCTCCTTAATTGGATTCGTTCTTTTCTTACCAATAGATCTCAATCTGTTATTGTAGGGGATACCGTATCCCAGCCTTTCAATGTACTATCAGGAGTACCACAGGGTAGTTGTCTCGGTCCACTGCTTTTCTGCATGTACATTAGTGATCTACAACATGTACTCTCATCTACAGTACACTGTGTTATCTACGCAGATGACGTCTAACATTACTCTATATCTGACACATCCGCCCTCCAAGCAGCTCTTTCCGGATTGCAACAATGGTCATCTCAATGGGGTTTATCTATCTCACTTTCCAAAACAGTTATTATGCGCATTGGAAAAGTCATCCAAATATCGATTTCTTGATCAATAACACTCCCCTTCCTGTAGCGAAGCAATTCACTGATCTTGGCGTTACCTACAGTAATACTCTCTGCTTTTCATCTCACATTCAATCATAGTCGCCAGAGCCAAAGCTGGATGTTCATACATCTACAGTATTTTCTCCTCGAAAAATCCTATCTTGTACGCTCGCATGTTCTCCTTATATGTTAGGCCTATACTAGAGTATGCTTGCGAAATATGGTCTCCTCGCGAACAATATCTTATCGACCTCATAGAGAAAGTTCAAAGATCATTTACTAGTAGTATATATGCTAAATGTGGTCTCACTCCTACCTCTTATTTGAATCGACTATCACACTTAAACCTTGATCTCCTTGAGCAAAGACGCACCCTCATAGACTTGAGTTTCACTTATAAAGTAGTACATGGATTAGTTAGTATAGCCAATCCCTCCTTTCTTTTATCTTCACCCTCTAGAATTTCGCGTAGACACAATTATATTCTTCGTAAGCACCCCTGTAGATCCTCTCGCTTCTCACATTTCTTGTTAAACCGTATTGTAAACGTTTGGAACTCTCTTCCCAATAGCTCGATTATATGTCCTAATCCAAAATCATTTAGTAATTCTATTAAATCAATTATATGTAGCTCTTCTTAACTTTTTCAATGTCCACTACTATACTTATGCTACCCCGTTGTGGCATAGTAAATTATGTATCCAACCATTTTTCTTGTTTGTGTCCTATTTATTGTTCATTACGTACCAGCATAATAAAGTTATTATTATTATTATTATTATTATTATTATTATTATTATTATTATTATAAAAGCCGTCTTCCTTCTTCTTCGTTTCAGTCCAGCGCTCTCCCATTTGGAGGAGAGGGCGGGGAGCACGGGCCCCCATTGGACTGCCCTCCGTAAAATGGGAGGGCGTGCCTCCCCCTAACAGTTCTGCAAATGCAGAACTTATGTAAATTATCCTGGGCCAAAAAAAAAACAGGAAAGTTCCGTAACTTCTGGTGATTCTTTGAGTAAGGTTGTTCTAGCTTTAATAAAGCTGTGACGTTCTTTCAAAATTAACGGTCATATATTTAGGCTGTGGATAAACAAAAACACAGACGCCAAAAATACGAACCGGAATACGTGGAAGAGTATAGGAGAAGGTGGAGATTGGAAATCGAAAGATTAGAAGAACAAGAAAAACGAGGGACGGACAATAGATTCAAAATAGAAGATTTAGAAAGAAAACTAGTAGAAAGTACAGCAGAATCTCGCAATGAAAATGGACGTGTGCCCATTTGGCCCCTCAACTTTTGTGAATACTGTGAAAGCGCGGTGTATGTGTAGTGAAATGAGCCACTCAAATTGTGTGACGAATTTCTGATTTAAAGTTTAGAATTTTATAAATTACGTATCCTGAGGAAAAATATTTAAAATTAAAAACATTCTATTAATTTTTAGCAGATCCCGCACTAAAAATTGAAATGCGCGAACACGCTCGGCAATTCTACATATATATATATATATATATATATATGTAGAATTGCCGATATATATATCACGGACCTCCGGTAAAAGTGTATGAAAATAAGAACCTTTTTGCACAGAAAAAATAATTTTCCTCTTTTTTTATTGATTGTTGTTAGACTTATGCAATTTTTTTTACAATCAACTTCAAATGAGTGTGACTCGATTTGTTTTTGAGCAACTGTGTAAAATTTTTTTCATTCGGTTCCTAATGACCTCCTCTACAAATAACTCAACTAAGGATTTGGTCAGAAATGTTGTTCTTCATGTGTTATTGTATGAAAACTGTTTTTTTTTGCATACACAATGCGATGTTTCTCGAAATTTTTCTCTAATGCACTGTAACATTTGGATTATGTGCCTACGCCGTAACCCCCTCCGCCGCGTCGGACATGCAGTTTTTTTTGCAGATTCGGATTCCCCGTCCTCGAATTGGGGTATTATATATATCATTTAACCCAACTCTGTCCGCCCAATAGGATACTGCATATCATCGTCCTGGACTAAGTGCAATTTTCTCTCAAATCACATTTTTGGTTGTAAATCAGCTCAAACTTATGTTAATGTACTTATTAGCATATTTACCCTGTATCTCGACCAACCTGAAATAATTTTAACAGTTTGTTCGACCTTAACGATCAATAAACTAATATCAATAAATGATAAATAAGAACAGTGAAAATGAAATTGCAGAATAAAAAAAATCTTCCACGAAAGAATTAAAAAATCGTTAAAAAATCAGTTTTCGATTCATATCTCAAAAATGGTTGTTGTTGAGGATTCGAACCACTAAGACAATTTTTTCAGTTTGGTCGAGATACAGGGTTTAAATATGCTAATGAGCACATTAACATAAGTTTGAGCTGATTTACAACCAGAAGTCTGGGAGGATATACAGTATCACTATTGGGCGGACAGAGTTGGGTTAAAAGATATATCAGGATACCCCAATTTGATTACGGGGAATACGAATCTGCAATAAAACTCTTATCCTTTAGAAAAAATTTTTGAGAAACATCGCATTTTGTATGCAAAAAACAGTTTTCATGCAATAACACATGAAGAACAACATTTCCGATCATATCCTTAGTTGAGTTATTTATAGACGAGGTCATTAGGAACCGAATGAAAACAAATTTTACACGGTTGCTCAAAAACGAATCGAGTTACATTCATTTGAAGTTGACTGTAAAAAAATTGCATAATTATTGACCGTATAAAATACACTTGTTTATTTGGTACGAGAGTAGCCAACCACTCCCACAAGAGACTTTCTTGTTTTGCGTGGCTCAGAAACTATGCCGATCTCTTTTATATATAATATAGCGCGCGGCGAAGGTCAGCCGGGTTAGAGAGAGACAGCGGAGAGACAATCGAGAGGCGGGGCGAGATGTAGAAGGCTGCATCTCGCTCGCCTCTCGATTGTGACTTCCGTTCGTTAGCACCATTTTCTTATGCAAGTACATTTTATACGCACAATATTGAAATTACGAAAAACAAAATTTCAAAATGTTGTTTTCGCACTCAGTTACACCAGTTAGGCCACTATCAATAAAAAAGAGAAAATTATTTTTTTCTGTGCAATGGCTTCATACACTTTTACAGGAGATCCGTGACATATCGTACATGTAAAAATAATCGTATCATGAGCGGTGTGAATGGATCTGAACGGATGCGATTCGGCTATTTTCGTTATTTTCCTTTCTTTTCATTGTTTTTCTTTCCATCGGATCTACTACATTAAAACAAATTGGGCCAAAATATTGTTATTTAACGAAAATCATTGCTTTCACGGTGAATAAATTGCTCCAATGAACCAAAACAATTTATTCATTGGTAAGTGATTTTTGTTAAAAGGCAATATTTTGGCGTTATTTCTTTTTCGAATATAGTAGATTCGAAGGAAAGAAAAACAATGAAAAGAAAGAAAACTAATGAAAATGGCTGTATCACTCACAATCCCGTTTGATCGGCCTGATCCGTTCATTCACACCGCATGATACATTTTTTTAAATGTATGATACCTAAAAAGTGTCTTCTTACCAGAATTTCTTTTTCTTAAAGAAGGTTACCCACGAGTTTTTTCGTGACTAAACTGGCCAGACAGAACTATTGATCACATCTCCTTGTATACAAAAACAATTTTCTCTAAAACTTTAGATGCCCCAGAATACCGTAATTCGGACTTAAAGTTCATTGATATGCCCACGGAAAGGCGCGAGTTTTTGAAATTTAAGCATAAATGTATAGAAAATTGCAAACGGGAATCGAACCCGTGTGGCGCGGTTACAAGCGCTGACTACTAACCACTGAGCCACACCCTCTACGCGTTCAACCAGTCAAATCTAATAGAGAACAGAATGTCACTTCCTATGTCCCACGTTCTTCATGTCAATAGCGCAGCCCAAATCTCGTGGGTCCCCTTCTTTAACACAATTGAGTTAACAAAATTAAAAAAAAAAACTTTCCCGTGTTTCAAATTCGATGAAAACTGGAATAAAGCAACGCAAACAGTTTCAACGACTTATATACAAAATCTTGAGTCCAAATGGGCTCCCCGGTTCATCCGGCGCGTCCATTTTCACGTGAAGACTCTGCTGTACTGTATATTGTCAAACATTATCATCATTCCATGTGCAGCCGCGCTCAAACCTACATATGAGTTTGACTGTAAACGACCATCATATCTTATGTGCGTTATTTTAATTTTTTTAAAGTAAAAATTTTTAAAAAAAACAAACGAATGTTACGGATTTTACGGATTTCTAAACTGTAAATTTTACGTTTTTGCGGATCCAGGGTATTTTCACTTGGTACCCACAACAGGCGAAGTGGTGTAGTGGTCTATGGCGCGCCCCATCATTCCATCTGTCCTGGGTTCGATTCCCGGTCGTTTCACCGCCTCCGCCTCACCAAGGCGCCCGAAAGGGGAATTGGTAGTGACTAGATCATGCGGTAAAGTAGGTCCGAAGAAGAGATTAGGCCCTCCGGACTGAATTGGCCTTGAAATATCACTGGCCTAGCAGTGATAACCCGCAGGACTTCGTGTGCCTTGAATAACGGGTTGTACCTTTACCTTTTACCTTTACCCACAACACTCCAAAATTCAAGTTGACGGACACGTGTCCGAATGTAACACGATATGAAATTACGGCGTTCGTCCGTCGCGCAAATGTAGTACCGCATCATAGATTTAAAAAAAAATTTCATTAGTTGTGATCGTTGTATCATCAGATAAGATTTAAAATATATCGATTAGTAGGTCCGCGGCGAAGCTTTTGAAAACAGATTTGTCGGTCCCCCCCCCCCCCCTCAACCCTAACTACCCATATGGGTCCCTTACAGAATTGGTTCCGTCGCAACTGGTGCTTCCCTTGTAACAAGGGAACTCTCCCAACTTAATGTGGCCATATGACATGGGAATAATTTACCTGAATTAAGTTTTCGATGCTGATTACGAATCCGTTTTCAAACGTTGCCCAATCGAGCTGAGATTCGAGAAAATCGATATTAAAATTCGCTAGTTTATTCGGAAATTCGTGAGACTTCCTATATAAACCATCCCAATGCGTTCATAAACTCATCCATCAATTATCCAAACACCTCATGCTGTAATTTAGTGGATATTGTAGGTAAGCTGTGAATTTTCGAATCAAATAGTCGAATTTCAAGATCGATTTTCTCGAATCTCAGCTCGATTGGGCAACGTTTGATAACAGATTCGTAATCAGCATCGAAAACTGATTCAGGTAAATTATTCCCATGTCATATGGCCACATTAAGTTGAGAGAGTTCCCTTGTAAGATGACCTGCGAAAAAAAACACATTCGTGATTCCTTGATCTTGATTTGATTTTTTTCGATTTGGCAGATTTCGCAGATCGATTTCCTTCAATTACAATGTTTCCATAGACAACATTTTTTTCCGTTTCTGTTGTGACCTCACTCTTAACAGCAACGATCACATCTAATGAAATATTTTTTTAAAATCTATGAGAATGATGCGACATGAGGCGAACTTGTGAGAGTGAATGGGCGGAAAGGGCGATGGAACAGGATAAAGAGGAAACGGGGAGATAATGGCTCGATAAAAAATCGGCGAGAAATTGTTTTCCTCATTGTCATTATCAGATAACTTCTCTTCCTCACCGAAATCAACTTCATCGTCTTCTCTTGTTATTTCACCTTTCAAAAATTCATCACGATTGCTCAAATTGTATTCTTCGGAGTCGTAACATAACCTCTTCATTCTCGACTTTCTCCATTTTTTTGCGCTCCACCTCATCGACTTTCTCTTCTCATTCACACATCGACAAATTCAGTGAGATATTGAAATCAAGACGTAATAAAGTCAGTAAAACTGGTAAACATGGACAAAAATATTTTGAAATGCCAATTTACCCATAGGGAAGCCTCGGGCAGCTTTTGTAAGCGAGCGACAAATCATCAAAAGATTTTGTCCTTGGATGGGATTCGAACATTATCGCTCGATCGAGTCCCGATCGTGCGATAAATTCTCTTTAAAAGTATAGCGACATTGAATTTCCCCGGAGATTATCGTAAAGTGGTGATTTATTTTTTGAAGATTGAAAATATCCCAAAAATTTGCTTTTTCGCGCATTACTTGCGTTGGGTTGGACCAAAACCTTTGAAAATGTATACGCTAATAGAACTTTTTGCGATCGAGTGGTATACAGTGCGGGACATAATGATATGACACCCCTAAAATTTTGGGATTCTGGCCGAATTTTGAATGGAAATCAAAAGTGGTATATACCATTTGTATCCACTCATTGGATAACTAAGGTAGCCCACGAATGAGGAAATTCAATTTCCCTGTCAATGAGAAAATAATGATTTTCCGAAATTTTAACGGGACATAATGATATCACACCCTGATTTTTTCATGAGTTACTATTTTTATCAAACATCTGCATAACAGCAATGGATCAACAACAGGTTAGTAATCAATGTTGCGGCCCTTCCTCGAGATTGGACCTAAGATCCGATTTGGCATCCTCCCATAGAGGGCAGAAATCACTTGGGGCTCGATGCCGTCCCACTCCTTTTTGATGGCATCCTTCAACTCGGCAACGGATGCATACTGTTTGTTGTTCTTGTACACACGACTAACCAGGATGCCCCATATGTTCTACATGGGGTTTGCATCGAGGTTGCTCGTAGGGCATGGAAGAACTGGGATGTTCTTAACTGTGAACAATGGTTTTGAGGGGAGTTGGTGGCGAATTAGAAGCCGTCTTACTCGGAGATCAGATGGCGGGCACGGCTCTTCCTCATGAACGGAACGAGGGCAGTCTGTTGCATCACCTGATACTCCGCATAATCTATCCTGCTGGAGCGGAAGAAAATAAGCGGCTTGTCGAATTGTAGGAATGCGCCCCAGAACATGACCGAAGTTCATCCTGCTGAAATAGCGTGATTCCTTGATGAACTCACGTCAGATGCGGTTATAGCCGTCCGCACTATAGGGGTTGATCTTCTTCTCATCGGTGAATGCGATCAGAAACTGATAATTTCAATTTTTTGAACGAAATAACATGCACCGTACTAGGGCGCGTTCTCAAAATTCGACATGCCGCCCATCTCCTTCCGCTCCAGCACACGGCGGTTCATTGGAGGAAAGCCCCTACATTTAACTTTGGCTTGAAGCCTCCCGCACTACGAAAAATCGGCAAAGCTGAATTGCACCGGGCGGGATTCGAACCCACGAGGTTCGGATCGCCACCCAAAAGTTCTAGCCAATAAGCCATCTCATCATGTTTCGAGACTCGTAAAACTCGATGATAGCTCTAGTCAGAAGTGTTCGTGTGGCGAGCAGCCGCAGCAACGCGCCCATTTATATCGTATCTCAACTTCGCGCTGGGAGGACCTAATTCCTAGTGCAATTTCAATACTCAGTTTGCGATTCCTGTGGGAGCTTTTAATTACTATCATTGAAACGCCGTGCAGCAGGATGGACTATGGTATCGTATCGTGTGATGCACCAGACTACCCTTGTTCTGTTCATGAGGATGAGCCGTGTCCACTACCTGATCTCGAAGAACGACGGCGCCTCCTTCGCCACCAACTCCATTCAAAACCATTGTTCACAGTCAAGAACATCCCAGTTCTTCCATGCCCTACGGGCAACCTCGATGCAAACCCCATGTAGAACATGAGGGGCATCCTGGTTAGTCGTCTGTACAATAACAACAAACAGTATGCATCCGTTGCCGAGTTGAAGGATGCCATAAAAAGGAGTGGGACGGCATCGAGCCTCAAGTTATTTTTGCCCTCTATGGGAGGATGCCAAATCGGATCTTAGGTATAATCTCGAGGAAGGGCCATAACATTGATTATCTATTGTTGAACCATTACTGTTATGCAGAAGTTTGAAAAAAATAATATCTCATGAAAAAAATCAGGGTGTCATATCATTATGTCCCGTTAAAATTTCGGAAAATCATTATTTTCTCATTGACAGGGAAATTGAATTTCCTCATTCGTGGGCTACCTTAGTTATCCAAGGAGTGGATACAAATGGAATATACCACTTTTGATTTCCATTCAAAATTCGGCCAGAATCCCAAAATTTTAGGGGTGTCATATCATTATGTCCCACACTGTAAAACATGAAATGAAAATCTCAAATTGATTTTTCGCAAGATCAAAGATCAAAGATCACTTTTGGAGTCCAACTTATAGGCTGAAGTGTATCCCACCCCTAGGGACTCCACCTGTGAAGTTTGAGCACACAGAAACAATGACACCAACCGTGCCACTTTGCTCGCCGTTCCCTGTAATCTTACCGAGAACGCTTTTTAAACATGTCATCAAGAAATATGAAATATCTCGTTCGATTCGTGAGATTATAACTATCTCATTCCACCCCAACAGTCAGGTTACGAGAATACTCTAGGGTCTCCATCTTTAAGATACACTTAAAAGAGAATAATTCTTAACCATTACACTAATTGTTGAAAAAAAAACTTCATATTTTAACTTTCTCTTATTGATTTCTATCACTTATTTTTGGAGAGAATGTAACAAACTAGAGTAAAAGATCGGACGGGTTGTGAGTTGTGTGTGAGTTAGTGGAGTGATAATCGAAAGGAAGGCGAGAGAATTGCGAAACATTTGGTTCCGAGCGATGGCCCTTAAAGGCAGCTGGCATCCAACAATTTCGATTCGAAATAGTTAAAATAGTTGATCTCATGTTGATAAGCTCAAAGAACTATTCAGAAATATGTATTTGAAAGTTTGAAAAGACGCTCTGGTAAGAAGTTGGATTACTGTAGCCTGCTCCACACCACGGGCGAGGTTTCCGAACTACAGTATGCTAACTCCATCGAAAAGCTCAAAAAAGCCCATTATTGAGTTTTATTCTTCATAATTACCCACTGCGGATAGAATTATCATCAAAATATTCAATTTCATGTCGTATCCAAAGAGTTGGTGTGGCAATTAGGAAAAGGCTCCCGCTATCTGGAGCAGACTGTAGTTTTTTAACTGCGCCGTTCTCCTTACCAGAGAATTCTTATGATATGTGATTTATATATTTCGAAACAGAATTTCAAGCTCTTTTATATGAGATCAACTTGTTTTTCGTTTCCCGGTCCCTTTAAAGGTGGACTCCCGCGAATATTTTCGTGAACAAACGGTAAAGACAGAAAGGTAGCAAAAGTTATTCTACATACATACACCATTTATTTAACGCTTATTTTGCTTATTGATTGCTAGAAACATGAATGAATCATGCTTGCAATCGCAAGTAAAGGCGCGCTTTTTGAAAATAGGAAAGTTCGGCAATAGGATTCGAATCGACGGCCATGCGCTATCGAAACAGAAGTGTTACCACTGAGGGATTGACGAGCGGTGACTCGCTCTTCTTGCATATCACTTTACACTTGCATAAGCGAGATACAAGAGATTTGAATGAGCACCTTTAAATACAAGGGTTTCATACCCAATCCGTTTAGTGTTTGGTGCATAGGAGTACATGAGTTAAGAGAGCCTGTCTGAGGGAACTCACATATGAGGTGACATAGCGAAAAATAAATTTTTGTGTTTGATGTGGAATAAAATAGTGCACTGCCAGGTGACATCAGCCACACATATGAGAAAGTTTGATTTTGTGTCTGAAGGTCACTGTGGGCAAAAATGTTCGGTAGGTTGAAAAAATTATTTCGGCTCCCAAGCATCCGATGGACTCGGGAGTGGACTCGGGACCACATCAAACAGAAAAATTTATTTTTCGCTATGTCACCTCCTCCGGACAGAATGTCAATTCCCTCAGACATGCTCTCGTAAAGGGAGAGTGACCTCCCTCAATGGTCTTTTCATTGTGCACACTATTTCTCTGTTCTCTGACAACGAGAGAGCGTAGACCGTTGAGGAGACCTTTGTTAGAGGTTACGCTCCCTTTAAGTTTTTTTTCTGTGCGTGTACGCGTATGAATTTGAATACCACGGTATATTCACTCGCATGATTTTTTATGAATGTTTTCTAATTAATTATAATGGTCTATCATTAATGCGCTGATTAAAACCTGCAAAAAGAACAGCAAAATAAGCAAAAGAGTATGCAAAACGAGAAATTTATCTGCACTTTTTCTTTTCGTTACTTTTCAACGTAAGATCATGTTTTTCGTATAAAAAACCTATGAAATTGGTGAATACTTTTAGTGTAAATGGGTATGTGACTCCAAGAACGTCCTATGGCCAGTGTGAATCAAGATGGTTTGGTATTGTTGGACTCGATAGATCAGGAGACATGGACCATCCACGCGTATTTTGCTTTGACGGTAATGTTTTTATGATTTATTTATATCATGCGTAAGGTTCGAATAAACGGTGGATCATTGAAAAATTCGAAAATGAGCAGAGTTCATTTTTCGGTAGTCCATATGGTCCCTCACAAGGTGGCCAGAGCTTTTTTGCATATCTTCATTTTCAACGTCGAGAGACGGCGTCAAACTTTTTTTGACGCCGAAATCGGCCGATTTTGCAGCTCTGTAGCTCTACGGGGTGTGGTTTTGGTATCGAGTCGTCAATAGAATAATTTCCTGAAATGACAAGGAGAATGCGCCTGTATCATTGCCAGGTCGATATTTTAATTAGTATTTTTGTAAATCTATTTTGTTAATTGGTGTTTAACAAAAATCGAAGCCAAAGGATTTTAATAACTCAATCGACAGATCTCGACGAGAGCTTTTCAACGGTATGCTGGCGTGTACAATACATAATACAGCCTTCGAAAGTTATGAGCATTTCAATATTTTAATTGCGTGATCACGCGAGAGAAGATTGACGGAGTCAGTGATCTACCCACTCTTCTGCCTCGTGTGATCAATACGCCCAGTTTAATAAGTTATATTGTTGTTCTATTACATCTCCAAGTTATTTTTGCTAACTTTCGAGTATTCAATTCCATTATTAAATTCGCAATTAATAGCCAATCGATGAATATTTATCATCATGACTGCAAATGACAAAAAACAACAAAAAAGGCTTCAAATACACAGGAAAATTTTTTTCTTCCTCGACTCATCTTAAAAAAGTCATCTTTGTATTGTCCTAGAATTTCCTCATCCTCATCTTTCTCACCTTCTCAGTCCTCCTCGAAAACGTCATCGTCCAGCTCCGAGTCCTCCTACTCATCCCTCTTCTCTTCAATTTCTGGTCGTGTTAAAGTTTACACGTACTGATAAGTTAAAGAGTATTCTCGTTTCGGGATTTCATAATCACGGGAAAGCATTTCGACAAAAACAAAATCAGCAAAAGAAAACTGCGGCAAGGAGGATGGAACCCCTGACAAGCCAAATGTAAACGGGGCCCTTATCCACTACACTAACCAGCTAGTTGTTATGATGTTGATAGATGAGTTCATCAACCAATCCGTACGGATTGTGTATGAACCTACAAGAATTTTCCCAATCAAAATTTTTTGAAATCTTCATATCTTTAAAATAAATAATTCTGCCATAATTTGTCCCAATGTCAAAATCTTTCGTAATAGTATTTCTACCTATGCTTTATAATTAAAGTTTTATCATCATTATCTATTAATTAAACCTTACTACCTCGTTGTGGTATTTTATTTATGTGTCCCTAATGCATTTCTCTATGTATATCATTATCATTCTTACATGAAACGCACATAAAGATATTATTATCTTTCGAAGGCTATACAGTGGCAAAAAGATTTCACATTGGTATTTTTTCGCGATATAGTTTGTTGTACTGATCGAAACAGGATGAAATTTGGAATTCATGTTTCACAAGTTAGTAGAATAACGATATACATTTGGATTTTCAGAAATTTCAGAAATCCTGTACTTTATTAGCTCTTTATCAAAAATCACTGTTGCAAAAATCAACAGAAATAATTAAACTGAAAAAGGTTAAGAAGGGTCCATCACAACAAAATTAACATCATAGATCATTTTTGAATAAAATTTAGTGGAATAACCCTTACAATCAATTAATGCTGAGAGCAGAAGGGCATATGAAGGGTCGTACACAGGTCGTAAACCACCAGCTCTCCGAGCAATTCAGCACTTCTGTATGATAAGGCTACTGAAGCATATTATGTTTTCTGGGAATGTTTATTGCTCTGTGGTACCAGAGGTTCACCTCCAAACTATCAGGTTGGTTTATAAGTTCGATACATTTTGAGGATGTTTTTGCTGCGATGACGCTTTTCGTGGAAACATCAGATCTAATTCCCCATAGGAACCCACCTATAGAGTGTGAACATCTATTATTATTTTAAACTAAGCCCACAAGTCAATAGCATTGCCCACGAGCAATGGCCTTTGTTTTAATTCCGTCAGTTTTTCACTTTGGTCTAGACCTCATATTCCCGTAATTCTCAAAGCTAAAAGAGAAGGCTGGGGACAACCAAATCAGCACCGTGTACGGTGAGAAGACCATCATCCATCACATGCTGAGCGAATGGTAACAATTGTTCAAAAAGAAGGAATGCGACATCGAAGACCAGCCGAGGTCGGGGCGTCCCCATAATCTTGTAAGTGGACCTTTTGCGGAGAATGTTGGAGAAGGGCACATACCACAGCGTTCTCATGACTTTCAAAGCAAGAACGACCGCTCAACATACAAACTCTCTCGAATACAATGGTCTCTCCTTTGTCTTGCTTTGGAAGAAAAATGGCTTGGACCAGAATACTGTGATACCAGACCACCCGCGATATGGAGCAAGTACTTAGGGCCTACCATGCTACTATTGTCCTTGGATTGTAATCAGTCGAGACGACTAAAAAGATTAGAAGAAGGCTACCCCATACCCTGACTGATTTCGACCGTCAGAGGAGAGTCGACTCGTCGTTGAAACTCCTCACCTCCCATCGCCGGTAAGAATGATTCGATAGAATCATGACTGGCGATGAGAAGTGGGCGACGCACTCTTACTTCGAACCCAAGGGCGCGCGACTCAGTTTCCGCGTAGCCCCCGACCACTTCCTTCATGCAGAAATTGATGGCAAGAAATAGGTATTCTGGTTGTGATGGTCTGTCCGTGGCAGTGAGTATTGGGAGCTGCTATGGCCTGGTACCACCATCGACACCGATGTCTACGTTCATCAACTACGCAACCTTAAATTCCATTTCGATTCCGCCTGGGGAAGGACAGCACACATATCATTTCTGCATGATAACGCCAGATCGGACTCCGCGAAAAAGAACAAGAACAGCCTATCGTTGTATGGCTGGTCCTTCCTACCCCACTTACCCTACAGCTTAGACTTTACTTCTTCTAATTACTACCAATTCTCCGACCTTCAATACCATCTCGACGAGCACGACTTCCAGAATGAGACCGACCTCAATAGCGAAATGTCGACTATTTTGGTTCTAAGTCCTCGCAGTGGTAGGCAAATGGGGCCCTAGCCCTACAGGGGAGATCGACCACAGCGTTCTCATGACTTTCAAAGCAAGAACGACCGCTCAACATACAAACTCTCTCGAATACAATGGTCTCTCCTTTGTCTTGCTTTCGAAGAAAAATGGCTTGGACCAGAATACTGTGCGACGAAGGTCATCGCTCTTGATGGCCAATATGTATGATCATTCGGTTGTCTATTACTGAGATGCACGATAAACAAGTTTGACCAAAATATGGACCGGACTTTCTAACCAACCTAATAGTTGATTAGGCGATCGTTGTGACGTCACGTGAGGAACCGCGCCGCACTGCCGTCGACATTGCAGCTTAGCTACATATCTCTGACGTCTCCAATGTCTCTGTTCCGACTATCAGAGGATGTCCGAATGCTGATTACATTCGTAGATGTCGAGTAGTTAGCAATGCCCCGTCTACCGGGTTGATAGGGACAACTCCTTTTGCGCTGAGCGCACCCCAGATCATGAACAAATTTCTGCCGCGCTTTATTGTCGATAATTGGTACTTTTATGGCGACCTATATTTCGCCCACATTCCAAAAGCCCAAAATATTTTTTGCCCAAAATGCGAAATGCCCAAAGAGCTAGAGGCAGTACAAAAAGCCCAAAAAGAAATTCGCCCAAAAAGAAATTTGCCCAAAAAGAAGTTCGCACAAAAAGAAATTCGCCCAAAAATAATAACGCCCAGAAGTTTCGTCTTACTGTAATACAGGAGTTCAAGATGAGCTTAAATTAATATACTATGGCAATGTTTTAATTCCAAGTGCAAAATTCCCTTTTTCGATTTTTGATAAAATTATTTTTTTAGGTCCCAGGGCCGGAGGGTAAATAGCATTTTGGGCGAATTTCTTCGTGGGCATTATGTAGTATCCCACTTTTATCGGTACCTCGTTCCCCAAGGTCTCCCCAAATACTTTATCCCATCATTCAAATGTTGTCGCATCTTATTAATGTATGATAAATTAAATTAAATTAAATCGCTTTTGAACGATAGAAGCTTACTTTGAGTGGACTACAGAACATTTTTCCACTATTGAGGAGTCCAGTGGAGGCGCTCCTTGGCAGATGCTACTCAAGTTTTCGCATTCTTCAGTGAACCAAAGGGCTTGGTAACTGGGTGACAGCCACGAAGGTCAGCAGCATTCAGGCATCTCTTGAAAGTCGGAACAGGTACAATGGCGATGGAAGTGTGGCCGCAGCACATGCGTGAAATCATAACAGTCCTCTGATCAACTTGTCTAGAGGTTAATCTGGGTCTTGCTGTACCACAGAGCAACAAAAACTCTCATTAATCATATTGAGCTTCAGGAGTCTTGTTATAGTAGATACAGAAGTGCTGAACTGCTTGGAGAGTTGGTCACCTGTGCACAACACCTAGTTTGCCTTTCCGCCGTCAACATTAATTGATTGTACGGGTTATTCCACTAAATTTTAGTTAAAAAATGAACTATAATGTTAATTTTGTATTGCTAGACCCTTCTTAACCTCTTTCTGTTTAATTATTGCTGATGATTTTTGCAACTGTGAATTGTTGATTTTGGTCATTTTTGATAAAGAGCTAATAAAATTTTAAAAAAGGATTTCTGATTTTTTTTGAAAAAAAGCAAATGTGTATCGTTATTCTAATACCATGTAAAACATGTGTTCCAAATAAAAAAAATCATCCTATTTCGATCAGTACAACAACAGATATCACGAAAAAATACCAATGTGAAATCTTTTAGAGAGCTACTTTATATAGTACACGCCAGCATGACGTTGAAAAGCTCTTGTCGAGATCTGTCGATTGAGCTATTAAATCCCTTTAGCTTCGATTTTTTGTTAAAAACCATTTAAAGATGGAGACCCACGAGTTTTTTCGTAATAAGACTGTTCGGATAAAATGATAGAGATTCATCACACGAATCGAAAGACCTATCTGATATTTATTCCCGATATGTTTAAAGCACACTATGCGCATTAAAAGTATAACTTTCAAGGCATGTAGAGAGTGCCCATCCGATTTGCATACTTGACTCTCTCATTTTCTCATTGTCCCTTACTCCAATTACCATATAATATAAACAATAGCCAACATGCTTATCGTAGCGGGAGTCAGTCATGCCAACTCATGGGTCCCCTTCTTTAACAAAATAGATTTGAAAAAAATACTAATTAAAATATCGACATGACAATGATACAGGCGCATTCTTCTTGTCATTCCAGGATATTATTCTATTGACGACTCGATACCAAAACCACACCCCCTAGAGCTACAGAGCTCCAAAATCGGCCGATTTCGGCGTCAAAAAAGTTTGCCGTCTCTCGACATTGAAAATGAAGATATGCAAAAAAGCTCTGGCAACCGACCTTAGTAGGGACACTCTGGACCGCCGAAAAATCCATTTTAATATATTAAATATTAAAATATGTGGGGGTCATAAAATGTGCCAACCACCCCCGGAGTTTACTTGATTCTTTAGTGACACGCGTAATATAGTTTCTGTAAGGACTAAGCAAGAATTTGGCCTCTTATTGTCTGTCAAACATTTTCACATTAAATTTTCTCGAATTTGTCCCTAAACCTTTAAAAACTCTCACCGAGCCAAAATGGACATCGCGTAGATGCGACTGAAATTCGTCTCTTTTCTTCTCTTCTGAAGTTCTGAAATTCGAAATTGCTTCTCGGTGCACAGTCAACCTGGTCACCGTCATCTCTTATTTGGATATTTCCTCCCACTCTTACACCCTCCAAGAGAGATAGACCAGACGATGACACGATCCCAGTTTGCTTGATTTACTTCCACTTTATTTCCATACCTTGGGCACCGCTTTTTATATTTACTACATCAATTTATGAGAAAGGAACTTTTCAACTTTTTCGAGGAACTTTCGCGCGAAATTTTCGCGAAATCTTTCAAATTCCAGTTCTCTCATCTTTCTCCTTTCTTTTTCAAACAAAAGTTGCGAGAAAAAAATGTGGCGAACATTCGAAAAATTGTGCGAAGTCGGTTAGAGAAGGCGAGAGAGATGCAGAGAAAACTTTCTTTCAGATTTTAAAAACAGAATAATATATCAGAATATCGTCTCATTTTTGTCCTCGTAAAATTAGATCGAACTTTCCTAGGGATGATTTGTGGTTTCGAGAAATTGTTGCATAAAAGTTCGGCAAAAATTGAAAAATATACTGCAGGTTGCGATAGAAGGCTGTATGAGAACTACACACATGTCTCCTTTGATGGACACATACTCAAATGTGATGAAAAAGTCTCAAAATTAAGGTTAAAATTTTCCGTTATATATCGGTCTGAGCGTATCGTACACTCAACAAATTCGAATTGTCGTAATAACATTTACTGCAATTCACAAAATGACTGTAAACACGGCGATTCATTGGAGGGATATTACAACATTTAACTTTGGCTTGGCGCACTACGAAAAATCGGAAAAGCTGATTTGCCCCGGTAGATATTCGAACCCACCAGGTTCGGATCGCTACACAAAAAGTTCTAGTCACTAAGCCGTCTCATCATGCTTCAGAAAAAGGTAAAGTCGAAGATAGCTCTAGTCAGAAGCGTTCGCATGCCTATCAGCCAGGGTTGGGGGGAAAGGATAACCGGTAAAAAAAGGTAACGGTAATTTACCGGTCTAAAAGACCGGTAAAAAACGTAAGGCAAATGTAACGGTGCATTACGCTTTTACGTATTTAAAAATATTCATAAACATTTAGTGATATTTTGTGAATTGCAGTAAATGTTACTACGATGGGCGAATTTTGTTGAGTTTTGTCATTTTTGTAAATATTGTTACAATTTATATTACATTTTACATCATGTACATTTGTTACATTTTTGTTAATATTTCAGATTTGACCAAGTGTTTTATAAAATGATTAGTTGCAATTTTGGTTCGTGGCGCGGCACTATAGATGATAAGGATTGGAATAAAATACTTGATTTGGACAGGAATTTTACATACAAACTTGATCTTGAATGTGTCCCACGTAAGTTCTTATTCTTATTCTTCTTTATATCCATCACAACAAATTAGAGAGATTCTTCAATATATTATTTTTCTGCTTGCGTTTACCTTAGAATGTACATCTCGGTAGGGGTTCTTGCTCTATAATTTTGAGGATGGAAAATGAGCATCACAAACGTAGACCGGGTGCCAACATCGGATCCTCTCACGACCACACACCTTGATGAAGACTTAGATTGAGACATTTCCTTATCGCTGACTTATGCAAAGGATACCATGACTTACTCTTTATCAAAAGATATCGAACGTACTCAAAATTTGGCGGTAGTCTTCACTCAGTATTGCTATAAATCAAGAGAGAAAGAAGGAATTTTATTGCAACAAAATGCCTGCCAGCACTATCAAGAGTAGTGAACATTTGTGTTACCAAATTCAAGTACGGAATGTGAAATAAAGAGAATTGCAAATAGATATTATGCGATGTATCGATGTTACTAACCTGAGAAGACAGAGAAGACGAGGAATCCCACAACCACATGACCTTGCTACCTCTGATGCTCTGGTGCTCCTTGACAGGTTGTTCAAAAATTTCTGGAGGGAACAAACTTAAAAGGTGGAGTCCCGTGAATATTTTCGTGAATAAACTGTGAAGACGGAAGCAAAAAAAATCACACAATATCGTACATGTAAAAATTATTGTATCATGAACGGTGTGAATGGATCTGAACGGATCAGGCCGATCAAACGGGATTGTGAGCTATCCGGCCATTTTCGTTATTTTTTCTTTCTTTTCATTGTTTTATCTCTTTCGAATCTAATATATTTAAAGAAATCAGACCAAAATATTGCCATTTAAAAAAGTCATCATTTTCTTGATGAATAAATTATTTCGATTATACTCCGACTAAAAAGGCCGGCCACTTTCACTTTTGTTCATCGGAACAATTTATTGATCATGAAAATGTTAAATGGCAATATATTTGCCTGATTTCTTTCATAATAGTAGATTCGAAGGAGAGAAAAAACAATGAAAAGAAAGGAACATATTGAAAATTACCGATTCGCTCACAATCTTGTTTGATCGGCCTGATCCGTTCAGATCCATTCACACCGTTCATGAGACAATTATTTGTACATGTACGATATTTCTTTTAAAAAAGATTTTGCGTCGGTATAATCATGAATGAAAAATGTTCAATAGTACAGTGAATGGTGAAAGGGGATGGGAGAGGCCTAACGAGAGGGCAAAGGCGAAGTGCCAATCGCAAACTGATCATCAGCACACACTTATCTTACAGTACATGAATGATCGGCTCATGCAAAGCGTGGTAGTAACCTAGGATTCTTTTCGAGGTTCTCCATCTTTAATGATGACTTACGCCAAATCCTCACTGACTAAATCCCTGAGCATACAGACTCCGCCCGAAAGTCAATGACAACTATTAAACATACATCAGTGTAGTTTCGGCCATTTGCCGTCGAGAATTATGCGTTAAATAGTTAATTTATGAAATTCTTCAAATAATAATGCGCCAACCAAATAAAATGAAATATAGAATTATGACGAAAGAAATGAACGTCAGTACTAGTTTATCAATTTACTAAATTCAGATTGTAGTGACTTCAACATGAAGAAAGTCGGAAATGTGGTGAGTACTGTATGAATCTTTTCATCAATACGAGGACTGACTGATTCTTACTGTAATTTTTCGTCTTCCTCTATAATAGAGGATTGTAATGAAAAGTATTATATTATCGATATAAAAATATTTTTAAAACATAAAATGTAAAGCTAAATTTAAAAAGGTTTCAGCGAATTGGTTTTCGATGGACTTTCTAGGCAGTATTTCTTACAGATCAGAGAGAGAGAGAGAGATTGAATAAATATGTGGGATCGAAAGGGAACTTTAACAAAATTTCAATTTAGAATTATAACTACGGAAGTGCTTTGAGCTGCCAACAGGAAGAAAATATTGTGTAAGCCATAGATGATTTAACAAGATCGAAAATTTACAATTTTCAGCATTAACAATACCGTTGTGTTTGAATCCTCAATAGAATGTAAAGACGAGATCGGATGGGTGAAGATTGTGAATAACAATCCAATTACGATAATCGACTTCAGCAAAGGAATTGTTAACGTTGAAGTTTCATGTGTAAACAGTAAGTTTCAAACGATTGTCGAGTTTATTGATAATGGAAATTTTCAAGCTTGCGATTTAAATCTTCTCGTTGACGGTTGCAATGACAAAGAGGGCTGTACACAGGCGAGAATTTTGATTTTTTTAAAATTTCTAATTCTATGTATATTTAGGTAATATTAGTTCATACAGACCCTCTGATGATAAGATGCCCCAGAGGAACTCTACTTCAGTACGTTTTCAACTTTTTCTTATTACTGGCCACGAACTATTTGTCAAATTTCAGTGTTGGTAGCGATGTCGTGAATGATGCCTTGAAATGTTCTGGGAGTGGATGGTTGAGGTCAACTTCAAATGAAATTGCATACAAGAGATCCAACATTGATGATAAAATCAGTGTTTCATGCATACCAAGTTGGTTTTTATAACTATAGTATAAGTAGATAAACATTATACATTTTAAAGCGTAAGCTGCACTGCCACATATCGAGAACTTTATATACATATCTATTATGAAATTACAGAATGTGACAAGAAATTTGTCGAAACTGATTGCACCGACATTCCGAATTGTAATATTGCCGAATATTCAATGGGAAAGCTATCGTGTGCGGATAATACAAATATTCTTGTGTAAGTTATATTAAGAAAAACAACCTCGATATTTTAGTGATTCGAAATTAGAAAACGTGGAAAACATGAAATACAATTTTAAAAAAAACACGATATTTGTTGAAGAAGAGTAATATAATTGATTATTTAGATTACTAAACGATTTAGGATTAGGATTTGTATCATGTATCGCTAGTATTACTATCGAGACAGTTCCGAATATTTACAATACGATTTGCAAGGAAATATAAATATATTTCAAAATTTTCGAAAATTTGTTCAGATTCGATCAAACATCGTACTTCGACAATATCATTTGTGACAATCGTCAAGGATGGTCACTTCCTAATGGAACTTTGCTGAAGAAGTTTGACACATCGTCCGACAACCTCCAATATAAGCAAAGTGCTTACTGCCACAAAAGTTGGTCAATGCCATATTTTTTGCGTTGATGTCGTTTATGATTTTGTTGATGTACAAGATAAACTTCGATTTGCAGGTTGTGACGTCACGCAAGTCAATGACGCATGTGAAGCTGGGTCTATGAACTGCAACAAGGTGCTATATTATTTTGTTAATTTTAAATTTATCAAGTTCATTCCAGTTCACGTACGAAAGTCTATCGATTTCTTGTGACAGCGAACATAAGCTTTTGTGAGTTATTTCTATAAATTAACTGGAATCGAAATCTATTATGTGTTAAAAAGAATAGACTAAAAATCAATTTTGTAAAACAATAATAAATAAAATAATAAAAAATATATGATGAGAATATGATATTTTGAAGTATAAACGACAAAGAGACTGGAGAAGTTACTTGTTCGAAAGAAGGATGGAAGACAACTGCAGGAGACCTGGTGTTTGCATTTACCGATTACCAGAATACCATGATCGAAGCTGAATGCCGCAACGGTATTTGAATCTGATTTATATTATCTTATTTATGCAAATGATGCGAATAAACTCTATAGCCATGCTGGACTGAAATGCATATATTAAAAGTCTATTTGGTGGATTCTAGACAGTGGAACTTAACTCTAAATAAATATGTGCTGGTTCTTGAGATGTGTATTAATTTGTTTAAAAATCATGTTTCAGTCTTTTCCAACGCATAATGTATATTATTATTATTACCAGCCGTGGGCTCCGCCAAGTCGGAGCTGATTGTGAGAGAAGAGAGAGAGAGATGAGAGAGAGCGAGAGAAAAGAGAGAGAGGAGAGAGAGCGAGAGAGAAGAGAGAGATGAGAGAGAGCGAGAGAGAAGAGAGAGAGGAGAGAGAGCGAGAGAGAAGAGAGAGAGGAGAGAGAGCGAGAGAGAAGAGAGAGAGAGGAGAGAGAGAAATAGAGAGGGAGAAGGGGAGAGAGAAGAGAGAGAGCAGAGAGAGCAGAGAGAGAGTTGGAAGCCGACTAAGCCCCGCCCACCGCTGATGTTCCATCGCGCACCAAACCCGTCTGGTGTACGCCGAGCACTACATTGAAAGAGAGAGAGAGAGGAGAGGGGGCGTGGTCTGGTCAAACAGATGACTATTCTGTTTTATTTATAGTGTATTGATATGAGCTCTAAGTAATGTATCTGGATTGCCAAACAAAAATGACACCTCATTTGAGTTTTTTAAACTTAATTATTTCAGTTTGCCACAAAAAGCGTTTGGTCGAAGATAATGTAAGTTCGACTTTATTTCCCATAAAACTATTCAAAGAACTCAAAATATTTTCTCTGTTACAGATTGACTACACAAATAACGTTCTATCTTGCAACGAAGGCTACAAACTCGTGTAAGGAATATTATCTTCGATCTAATGTCATCTTGTACATAAATAGTGGGGAATTGTTTTCGTAAAAGCTGCCGGTTTTCCTTACCACGAATTCCTAGTTAATGTATTGATGTTACAGCGTTAATATAAGTTACGAGCCACTTCATGCGAAATGTGATTTGACTGGATGGACTGACGATAAGGGAAAGCGCATGTTTTCATTTGGTAGTGAGCCAAGCAAAACACTTGATTTCAAGTGTAAATCAAGTTAGTTACAATTTTTATTCAAATTGCAAGATGTGGTCGTTCTAGTTGCTGTTAGCATGATTTTCAATGTATCAATACGCAAATGTTTAGCTGAACTAGTTTACGAATAAAAAAAATGACTACCTTGGCTTACAACCTATTAATTTTCACTCATTCATACTTATATTAGTTTTACGATCAGCTATATTTATTATTGCTCTGTTCAAAAGTAGAGAAAAGAAAAAAATCAGAGAAAACTCTCTCCGTTTTCGCCTTGTTTCTTTTCTTTTCACGAATTTTGGACAATATATTACACATTTTAACAGGATGTTCCGGCGATTTTCTTCGAGGTATATGTAACGATTCTGAGACGACTCCTTGCACAATGGTATGTTATAATTTGCAAATAAATAATCTGTCAAATATTATTTAAGGCGAATTATGATGAAGACGCCCAGAAACTTAAATGCGACGATCCCCATCTACTTATGTATGCTTTCAAATATTTATATTTTTATACGATTTACCATTTTAGATTTAACGATCGAGAGTCATTTACTGATCTTACGTGCAAGCATGATATCGGATGGAGTGGCGAAAATGATTTGGCTTTTTACAATTTCAACGAGAATGTTCATGTCAATATCTCATGCCACAAAAGTATGTTCTAAAAAAGTTTAAGCAAATACTTAGTTAACAATTGTTATCGTTCAACCCCTATCGTATAACATTTTATACTCTCAATTCAAACCGATCTGTATTGAACCATTGACTTGTGGCACGGCTAGGTCTTACCAACCCGACATATAAATGATAGCCTTTTGATCACGACTTTCAACACTGACATTACCGCCTATTTTTCTTCACCCACAGGCTCTCATTGACTTGTTGTTTCAAACGTTGCCTCATGCTTTTTTATGTCCGATAAATTAAATATTTGTTGTTAAGCATGCAGCAAGCATTTGATTGATGATCTGTGTGAAGATAATGATATTGAATGCACCAAGGTAAGCCTTTGAGAGTATTATTTGCAACCTTGATTTTCTCTTTAGTTTGTCTACGATGAAACTACAACTGAACTGTCGTGCCCTGATAATTTCCAGCTATTGTAAGTACCGATCGTGTTATGGGGAGAAACATCTTTTATTCTACGTGAAACTGGGTCTAATGTCAATCGCAATCAGCTCTTGATAAATATAAAAAAAAATGAATCTCGCCTATACTAATAACTACTTCAGATATATTAATATCTAATTTTATGAGTACATTTGCATGTTTAACTGTGACATATTGCGATTATAAATTTCAAATTTTCCAACAAAACTTTATATTTTGCAGTGTTAATGATAAGGAAACAAGCACGGTTACGTGCAACAAAGTAGGATGGATGAACATCGATCAAATAATCGTTCATGATTACAAAACAAATCCGCGATCTCGAATTTCGGCAATATGCAAGCATAGTATGTAGTTTATGAAATATTTTCAAAGTTGTCGTAGCAACTTCTAGTTTAATAAGCATTTTAATTTTTTAAGAAAAAGTTTAAAAAAATATATTATTAAACAAAGATTGCAATACTCAATTTATAGAATGTCATTCAAGTTTTTTGTCTCATAATTGCGATCCTTCTAATGGTGCGTGCCAAATGGTATGATAAATCAATTGCACAAAAATTTAAATATCCTTGATTTTCAGTTCAATTATGAAAACCGAACGCTGAGCTGCACGGGGGAGTCCGAAATTCTAATGTAAATTTTAATGCATTTTGCATTGTAAAACCATAATACCGATTCAGTTTTGATGCAGAGTGGAAAATACATCTTTTAATTTTTTTTTCAGTTTCGAGACGGACAATAAAGAAAGCTTTGATGAAGTTCAATGTATTGATGAAGGATACGTAGATAAAAACTCATTTTTGTTCAATCGAAATCAAAATGACTTCCATGTAAATGTGCAATGTAGAGAATGTTAGTACCAACTTTTATTCCATTTTTATTCGATTAATAACAATATTAATTAAGTATGTCATGGCTCTTATGTAAAGTCGGATTGTGATGGAGATTGCATTCACCAATATGAATCAATGAATGACATTCTGACTTGCGCCGAAGAAAATAAAATGCTGGAGTATGATTTTCATCTTATTCCTAGAAAAGAATCAAATGAATATTCACTTCTCAGAATCAACGGAACAGCTGTATATACCGATCTTAAATGCTCTAAGGAAGGATGGTCGGATTCGAAAAATACACTGATCTTCGATTTCAAGAATGAAACTAATCGAATTTTGAGCACAAAATGCGTTGAGAGTAAGTTACGTTTAGATTTGCCAGCAATTACTTCAAAAGTTTATGATAACAAAAACAACTTGCAGATGATTGTCTTTTGAACGAATTCGCATGTTCGGAAAGTTCTGATGACATGTGCGAACATGTTAGTTTTTTAAATACTTTTTTAAAATTGCAATATTATGATATGTGATTGCAATTCAGCCAAACAAATCTGCGAAGAAATATCGTATGTTCTGTGAGAACGAACGCCATGAAATAAAGTGGGATTGTTAACTTTTTCAAATTTGATTTTGTAAATTCATAGGTTTAAAAGTGACTTAAACGAAAGCATCTCCGAATATCTTGAATGTAGAGGAGGAAAATGGTATAATGAAGAGAATGTTCTAGTATTCATAAGTGACCGAAACGAGAAAATGCCCCTGACCTGCATTGCTGAAAGTTAGTGTTATCTTTCGTTTTATTAGCAAAGATTATCTTTATTCAAAATCAAATTCGCTAAAATCATAAAATCAAAATTGCCAAAATTAACAAGTAATTGATTAATTCAGAATGCCAAAAGTGCGCCAATGCTGAATTTTTCCCTGAGAGTTTCTGTGATTCGGGAATGCTATGCAACAAGGACATGGTTCCAAATATAACAACTTTCATCGTAAACGCTCAAGATATTGAAAGAGCAAAGTCAGAGGGAGTAAGACCACCGAACCGAGAAATGTGTGGCAGATATTTCGTAAGTGATATTTTTTCCAAAACCAAATTCAAAGATGAAATGAAAAAAAAAGATGAAAAATCAGATTTTTTTGGAAATTATTCTACCTAATATTAATTAGAGCTCTTTTATAACTCGGCCTCAATGTTTTTATAATAAATAAAATTTCAGTGTTCATCGAAGTTTTACTATGTATCGAAGACCAATAATACAGGATTGTATATTAGCGAAGATCATGAAACTAAAAAGTTCGCCAATCCTCCAGCTCAGTGTTATAAAAGTGGAGATTGGAAAGATGTTCGAGGAGAAACATTCGAATCGATATCTTGTCTTAAGAGAAGTACGGTATTTACAATGTTATTATCGTTTCACCGCCTCCGCCCCCACCAAAGCGCCCGAAAGGGGAATTGGTAGTGACTAGATCACGCGGTAAAGTAGGTCCGAAGTAGAGATTAGGCCCTCCGGACTGAATTGGCCTTGAAAGATCGCTGGCCTAGCAGTGATCACCCGCAGGACTTCGTGTTAACGGGTTTCACCTTTACCTTTTTTTATTATCGATTTGTACAATTCAAAAGAAACCTAATGATTTGTATTGCAGTTCCATGTGGAGAATATAGCACCCTCAGAACGGACTGTCCTATAAGAAAAGATTTCAACGCTACTTGCATAAGCACGGTATGGATTTCATTCCAGCTTCTACCATAAGAATTTTCGAAAATTAAACACCTTATTTAGTTTTATTTTATTTATTTATTTATTCTTTATTCCATCAAATATATAATAATAATAGGGTGATATGTATAAGGACACAAGAGGGATAGATGGATTTTCGCCGCAAAAGGCGATTTCGGTTTTGGCTCGGTGGCAGTTTGTAAAGGAAGGGTTTAGGGACGAATTCGAGAATCTTTAATGAGGAGGTTGGAGGGGAGATGTGATAACCCTGCACGGAAAGGTTTAAGGGTAGAAAGAACTAATTCTGAGGGGAGTGAATTCCAGCAGTCTATACTTCTAGAGGCACATGTAGTATGGGTAGTAGACTTCTTTCTTTCTTAAAACTTTATTGAATTACCAATTAAGGGTGTAATGTCGAAAATGGAAAGAGATTCAGTTCGCAGAAAAAAGGAAGAAGATAGTCCCCTAAAATGTCCTTCAGGATCTAGAATGTTGTAAGTATTTCATAAATAGTAATTTTTCCGGATATTGTGCATTGAACTTGTTAAAATGTATTATATTTTTTCTATTCAAGTTCTTTGGTGGGAATCTATTTACCGTTGTTACAGTATCTTTCTGGATGCACTTTCACCAACTATTTAGTTTAATTCACTTTATTTCAGTTACTACGTTAACGAGGACAATACATGGATAGAACAAGAAGAGCTGAAATGTTTGAAGAATGGTCTATGGCAAGCCATTGTAAACGGAACGCGGGTCACATTAAAAAGAGGCAGAGAATTGGGAAATCTCTTCGATGAGAAGAGTTTGCTTGGAAATGAATACAAAAGTTGGATAATCTGTGCTGATCAAAGACCGGATTACACTAAATTCAGTCAGTTTCAGATGCGATTCGCTCACATTTTTAAAGTTTTTGTTATTTTTTCAGTATGTAATCAATGTCAAGAGGAGGCGGGTAAAATGTCGATGGATTGTGAAAATTGCCTGAAAATGGAAGAAAATATCGAGTATAGTAAGGAAAATGGCAACGGAGTCTGTCAGCTAAAGGTTCGATTTATTATTTTTCCCAATAAATTTTTGTGATTTATTTTAATCTTTCAGAGCAAAAAAGGATTCGCGTTTGATAATGAGAAGAAAGAGACGGAATCAAAGATTTCATGTATGCTAGAGAACAATGAAATCGTCTTTAAACTTGAAGGCGGTGATAAAATAAGCAAATTTGCACCACTAAGTAAGTTTTGAGTTAACTTATACTGTGCTTATATTATTGCGGTATTTAACTATTTTTTCATTTGCAGAAAATTCTCCAGAACAGCCCGTAAGTTTTTTTAATCTCAAATATGGCAAGAAGTTTAGAATTACATTTTTTAACAGAACATCAAGCTAAGGCTTATGTGGTGTTAATTTCTTGTAAATGGAATTGGAAGTTGTAAAAAGGGTGTTAATTTTGTCCATTTTTTCTCTGACTAGTTAGAGACTTGAAACTTGGTTTTTGGGCTAGAAACCACGAAACAAGCTTATAAACGAAGTTTCAAGTCTCTATCTCTACAAAGAGCGGAGATATTTGTTTTTTACAAGAATGTTCGAGTTTTTTTTCCTGAAAAAATCGTGTAAAAAGCAAATACCTCCGCTCTTTGTAGAGATAGAGACTTGAAACTTCGTTTATAAGCTTGTTTCGTGGTTTCTCACCCAAAAACCAAGTTTCAAGTCTCTAACTAGTCAGAGAACCGAGATATTTGCTTTTTACAATGCTATTTACAAGTGGACAAAATTAACACCATTTTACAATTTCCAATTCCATTTACAAGAAATTAACACCACATTAGAATTATCAACATCATTTTTTAGTGTAATAAATATGGAATAGTAGAAATATTAGGTCAACTAATGATTTTTTCAAGATAAGTAAAGGCCTTCTTTCTGTGATAATTATCATACCCATACTCATTGTAATTGGTATCGTCGTTCTCGTAGTGATTTTGGTTAGTTTTTAAGAAACTTACTTATAATAGGCAAAAATGTCGTACTGAAATTGAATATTAAAAGTACAAAGTAATGAGAAAATGTTTTTAAAAAACTATACAATAGATTCGCTGGAAAAGAAGTGCCGCTGGCAATAACGCCAAAGAGAAGAGCGCCGAACAAAAGTATGAGCGTTTTAGTTGTTTTTGATTTTTCAACTTTAAATTTTTATTATTGATCCCATAATTTAAATGATTAGCCTGTTATCTCACTTCAAGTAATTTAAATTATTTAAAAAATTTAAATTCAGATTCGAATCGGTGACGGGTCAGACAGGTCAAACAACTACTAAAACAGGAGTTGAGACTAACCAAATCAAATGAGCAATTCCTGAATAAATCTTGACAACACCTCACTATGATCATCTTGGATACATGACATCCTTCACGAATATATGATTATACAAAATATAGGTAGTCTTCGAGATAAATTAACAATTATAAGTTTGCATGTTCATTAGATTTATAATTATAAGATATGAACTTTACGTCTAGATACCATGAATCGTCGATTTTTAATTAGATGGTCTACATTGGAAGTAGTTAAATTGAATTGCATATGTCTCTTGTTGACCTCCCACTTTCGACCTCGCATCTCATCTCTCGTCCGCGTATTAAAGGGAGCGTAACCTCACTCAATGGTCTCTTCATTGCGCACACTATTTCTCTGTTCTCTAACAACGAGAGAGCATTGTGCGTCGAAGAGACCATTGAGTGAGGTAATGCTCCCTTTAAATGCCTGTGTTTTTTTTTCGTGTTTTTATGTGCTTACACACAGAATTTAAATAATTCAGTTAAAATTAGCGTATAAACACAAAAAAACGCAAAAAAACTCGATTTTCAGAATTTACAGTCTAGCAAATATTATAATAAACAATTAATGAGTACCACATAATCTAACAGTGATCACTATAACTCAGAGAAAAGGGTAAAATACACTTACAATGAGTCTCGATAAAATTGCAGAATTACGGAGACATGACTTCTTGCATTGTTCCTGCGGCGCTCTCGAAATTATTTCGTCGAATTTCATAATTATGATTTTCTCATGTCCGTTGTTTTTTGTGTCGAATGCTTTACATTCCGTGAAATGGCAGGTCTAGGTGCAACTCACTCCTGGCTCGCACGGTATGAAGTGGGAACTGTGCCACTGACATGATTCCCCTGGTTTTCGAGGATATTGATGTCAAAGTACCTTGCGTCGACTAAAGAAAAGCTGAAAAAAAAGCTAAAGCTCCAAAGTGATGCCGTGTTTCTATTAGTGTTATTTTGAGTGTTTTGATTGTTCAAAGTGATTTCAAAGTGGCAATGTCTAAATTGTTAGGATATGAGCAGAGGGCTTCCTCGAATCAAGCCTCTCAATTCACGGTATGAAGTGGGATCTGTGCCACTGACATGACTCCCCTGGTTTTCGAGGATATTGAAGTCAAAGTATGCAAGGAGTACTGCCGGGATGAGATCCTAAAGGAACCTCTAGACCCCTGTTAGGGGAAAAAAGCCTAGGTGCTTCCAGCAAGCTTTTCCTTCATCCGTTACTTGTAATCTCTTACTATCTCAATCCCCTCATTCACAATGAGAAACGGGACATGATGACAAATATTTCTGCCAACATTCATTTATGTGCATTCATTCCTCTTTCACTGTTATTTCAGTAAAACAAATGTCTCTCTCTCTAAACATAGAGCCACATTGTGGCTGTGGCTGGTTACTCTCGTACCAAATAAGCAAGTGTATTTTATACGGTCAATAACAATAATAACAATAATCATAATAACAATAATCATAACAGTAATCACTAATAACAATAATCATACTCATGTCGGCATACAGTCCCGCAAGGTCTCCTCTTGTGTAGGGGGGTGCGGCGAGCGCGGCGACCCCCTCTGGTCGCCTGGATTTTCGCATTCATTTTTCGCGTGAAATTGTGAATTAATTTATTTTCTCTATTCATTATCGTGTTCTTGGGCAAGTTTTGCTCGAGATACATGTAAAAAACTTTAAAATGCAAGGATTTTCATGATGCTCTTGGTCATTTTCATTGCTGGAAGAAATAAGTCAGTTCCGGTTCGTGGTGTGCCGAAATCCGGGAAAAAGAAAAACTCTGGCAATTTGCCAGCTCGATTTTCATGGCGATGAACACCGCTTGTTCATGCTATTTTTCAATTTGTTCATGTCAGTTGTGTTTGTTTCATGCTTTCTCATTTCAGGATACCCTATCCTCCACGTGATGAGCGGTGGCCGAGTTGGGAAAGGAACGAATTAGATAAGATTTTGACTGTCTTTCTTTTGTTTCTTTAGTTGAACGATTGCTTTGTGGTTAACTCGTTCAGGATTGAGGATCGTGTGAGCTCCCCTTCACGAGCAACTGCAACACAAACTCCATACAGGTGAACATTAAACAATAATATAACTATTGAAAGTAGAAGACAGAGACTTTGGACTAGAAAGACGGAGAAAAACTATGGAGAAGTATCTATAATGAGAGATGTACCTTGTCCCAATGCTTAATGTATCTTGCGTACATAATCTACAATATGTTCTTTATACACAATATTAATATTACACATTTCAGGTGTACCCTCGGTCTCTTCTGCTGTTCACGTTTCCCGTCTTCACACTCTTCTTCTCTATGGTTTCTGCCTCTTGTTCTACAAGCCTCTTCGACCGATCAGATACGTCCATTTCTTTGTTTTCTAAGGGATTATGACCTGATAATGAAGGGTTTCTATCGCATACCAAAATTGAGGAAACTAAAAGAATTTGAACAGCAATTTGCTTGTGGATGACTTATTTCAGCTTCTAACCGTGCCCTGTCCCATTCGTTCTCCGATATTAGCTGCTCTTCATCTTCTGACTGGTAAGTAGATAGTTTATTTAAATTATACGACAATAATCACAATTTCGATTTATTTGCCACAATACTTTGGCTGTGGGATATGAACAGCAATCGTGTCTGTCATTGATTATCGTTGGTTGTTGCAGTATCCATATGGGACTGCCATAGCATGAGCCCTTCTCGCGTTGCCATCTACTATGTCATCGGCGCATGGACAAGGTAACATTTTCAATTGTCAATTGTGGGGTATTCCTGACTTTGGTTACAATGCAGTTATTTTTATGATGTTGTCAATATATTGCTTTCATCAATTTTTTGTTTTAATAATATAACAATAATAACGTCATTGTCAGGGTCATCATCGCTGGAAAGTCGTCTGCTATGGAACAACTCTCGCCGATTATTGATTGATTATTCGACATTTATTGTGTTGCAACTATTTTTTTCCTAATCACATGATCCTATCGTGTGATACTAATATACTATTCATTATCATTATATTAGTATCACACGATAGTATCGTGCGATTAGAAACCACAATTCCATTTATTTGTTTATTCGAGAGAAGAAAACATATAATTATAAATAAAACTATTTTAAAACAACAGAAATCGATAATTCAACAAATCAATCAGTATCCATAGTTTGCCGGAGAAATCTTCAATAGTCCTGGATCTGATCCATTCGTGGTGAATATGCATGCCTCAAAAGAATTTGATCAATATTCGTCAATTGCATTCGAGAAACAATTGAAATTCACTCCCACAATTCGTTTGAAATATTTAGCAAGATTACTGGACAAAAAGTGCCCCCGATTGAACAGAATACAGTAACCCAAATCGTGAACATCCCCCAATTGACAATTGAAAATGTTACCTTGTCCATGCGTCGATGACAGAGTAGATGACAAGGCGAGAAGGGCTCATGCTATGGCAGATAAGGCTGAAATAAGTTATTCACAAGCAAATTGTTGTTCAAATTCTTTTAGTTTCCTCAATTTTGGTATGCGATAGAAACCCTTCATTATCAGGTCATAATCCCTTAGAAAACAAAGAAATGGACGTATCTGATCGGTCGAAGAGGCTTGTAGAACAAGTGGCAGAAACCATAGAGAAGAAGAGTGTGAAGACGGGAAACGTGAACAGCAGAAGAGACCGAGGGTACACCTGAAATGTGTAATATTAATATTGTGTATAAAGAACATATTGTAGATTATGTACGCAAGATACATTAAGCATTGGGACAAGTACCTTGTCCCAATGCTTAATGTATCTCTCATTATATCTCTCATTATAGATACTTCTCCATAGTTTTTCTCCGTCTTTCTAGTCCAAAGTCTCTGTCTTCTACTTTCAATAGTTATATTATTGTTTAATGTTCACCTGTATGGAGTTTGTGTTGCAGTTGCTCGTGAAGGGGAGCTCACACGATCCTCAATCCTGAACGAGTTAACCACAAAGCAATCGTTCAACTAAAGAAACAAAAGAAAGACAGTCAAAATCTTATCTAATTCGTTCCTTTCCCAACTCGGCCACCGCTCATCACGTGGAGGATAGGGTATCCTGAAATGAGAAAGCATGAAACAAACACAACTGACATGAACAAATTGAAAAATAGCATGAACAAGCGGTGTTCATCGCCATGAAAATCGAGCTGGCAAATTGCCAGAGTTTTTCTTTTTCCCGGATTTCGGCACACCACGAACCGGAACTGACTTATTTCTTCCAGCAATGAAAATGACCAAGAGCATCATGAAAATCCTTGCATTTTAAAGTTTTTTACATGTATCTCGAGCAAAACTTGCCCAAGAACACGATAATGAATAGAGAAAATAAATTAATTCACAATTTCACGCGAAAAATGAATGCGAAAATCCAGGCGACCAGAGGGGGTCGCCGCGCTCGCCGCACCCCCCTACACAAGAGGAGACCTTGCGGGACTGTATCATCTGGTATTTTCAAAGTAGTAGTTTACTTATATTTTCCACTAGCCGTAGACTTGCAAGTCTACGGCTAGTTGAACGTAAGTTTACTAGAAGTGGTGTATAATACGGTAATGCATTTCGTCAACTGTTCTTTGACTAGTAGTAAATTACTAGTCTTTGACGTAACGTAAACTACTAGTTTAGAAATACCAGCGGGGGTCCAAAACGATGGAGGGGTAACAAACGTATCCAAAAAATCTATCCTTCGGGCATTGCCGCCCCTCTGTCCCCCATATATGAGGTGTTCGGCACTGCTCAACTAGAAAAACTAAAATAAACACTAAAGAAATAGCATTTTATCCTAGGCTAGTATCCTTTTGGACTGGCCAGGTGTTCTAGAGAAGTGCCGAGGTGTTCGTATTGTTATACTTTGTCCACTGCTATAGATAGAATTTTTTTATTCAATAAGAGATATTCTTGATGTGCTGTCACGATTTATTCAGGATCGACGATATTTTTCGTCAGTGACCCTGTCACAATATTAGAGTACGATAGTCTTGGGCTCATCCATTACGGAGACTTGGTCCATCACAGAATCGTTCCTCAAGTTATTTTTAAGTTTAATTTGAATTTTTGAATGTATATTTAATCGCATAATTGTTAAAAACCCTGAGTCATTGAAATTTGAAAATGAATGTTCTGTGGTTTCGAGACACTAAAATAATCACTAAATCCCCATCCCTCTCACTTATAATAATTGTGATATTTTGCTGCCTCACACAGTTTATTTGCACTCGAACATTTTGTATTTGATGAAACACCCTAGTGGTGTACGATAAATAATTAAATTAATGAAAAGTTTACTTCTGCTCGAGACCCTTCTCCTGAGCTTTAACTTTATCGGCGTTTTGTTTACGTTTGCGAAGAATCTGGCAGATAATAGATAATTAATACTGGAAATAATCATGAAAAATAATCCTTAAAACTTGCCAGAATTGCTGCCAGAACGGCGATTCCAAATAGAATAACAATAGGAACAACGATGATTGTGGCGAGAATTCCTTTACTCATCTGGAAAATCAATAATCAATATTTAATGATACAATTATTATAATATCCTGGTTAAAATATTCATGGAACTTTTAACATGAATTGAATTGAACAACTTCTTCTCATTCGAAATCTTTTCAAACTTACAGCTTTTTCAAGCGGAGTATCTGGAAAAAAAAGGTATTTGATTTTGACATGAACAATAATTAATATAAATATTAGTTTGTAATATTAATAAAACATAAATAGTGCTATAATTCCATGATAAATGATCTTATTTCTTACCGAGTGGCGCGAATTTATCAATTCGCTTTCCATTATCTGTAAGTTTATAGACGGTAGTAGTATTGCCATTTTCTATGAAACATTGAATATCTGAGTCGGTTTCCTGCTTTTCGCCACCAACAGCGAAGCCCCTCTTGCTCTAAAATATTTTTAGCTTATTTTATTCTCCCGTTTCTTGGCTTTACATATAAACACCTCAAATTACGAAAAAAAATTGAACCTTTAGTTGACAGATTCCATTGCCTTCTGTGGTATATTCGATATTTCCTTCGATCTTCAGACAATATTCACAATTCATCGACATTTCAGTAGCCTTTTCCTTACAGTGCTTGCAGACTGAAATTGTTTTTTATGTTAGAAGTGCAAAGTTGCATTTATGATTAAAATTACTGGAAAAAGGTGTTGTAGTTGTCGTTGGTCGTGTGGTCGTGGTTGGTTCTTCAGTAGTAGTGATATATTTGATATAATCCGGTCTTTGATCAGCGCAGATTATCCAACTTTTGTCTTCGTCGCCAACAGAACTCGCTTCACCAATGAGACTTCCCAATTCTCTTCCTCTTTTCAAAGTGACAGATTTGCCATTCACAATCGCTTGCCAAAGTCCATTTTTCTTACATTTTAAAGTATCTTGCTCTATCCAAGTATCATCTTCATTAACATAGTAACTGAAATAAATTTGATTAAACTTAAAAATAATAACTGAAAACAAATATGTGAACTACCGTAAATCTTATTTTCAGCACTCTTTTTTTCAGACAACAGACACTATATACTTCACTATCTTTCATATTTTTTGTAGACGAGAAGAGTAAATTTTTATATAATACGTACAACATCCTAGTTCCTGATGGACATGTTAGAGGACGATCTTCTTCCATATTTCTTTCAACAGAACCACTTTCCAGTTTGGACATTTCTTCCTTAATTTTAAATCAATAACGAATAGAAAATAAACTTTTGTGCGATTTTAGATATTTCATGAGGAAAACCAAGAAAAAATATGAGAAAAAAAGCTGTGATTTAAAAAAAAGTCTGCAAATGATGTACAGTGCTTGTGCAAGTAGCGTTGAAATCATCTCTTGTAGGACAATCAGTTCTGAGAGTACTGTATTCTCCACATGGAACTGAAATTTACTCCATTTGGTACTATTTTAGAATATTTTATTGACTAATTTAAGAATAAATCTTAAACATAAATAGAAAATAGTTCCAATTCATATCGGGAATAAACCATACTTCGTTTGAGACATGTTAAAGAATCAAAAGGTTCTCCTCGAAGATCATTCCAAAGTCCACTTCTACCACAATGAATCGATGGTTTCTGGTATCTTTGCTTTTCGATATCTTCGCTAATATACAATCCTTTATCGCCAGGCTTCGAAACGTAGTAGAACTTTGATGAACACTGTAATGTTATAATGTTTTTTTTTTCAAATTTCAAAGAAGTTGAAAACGATAAAAGTTCGGATACTTACGAAATATCTGTGACAAATCTCTGGACTCGGAGGGGTTTCACCGTTTGAATTTGCCGTGTCAATATCTTGTTCGTTTGCAGTGAAAGATTCGATCTTCGGAGCCGCGTTTCGATTGCATAGATTTCCCGAACTACAGAATCTTGGCACATTCGGCAAAGTACTTGAGCACTTTCGACACTCTAAAAACTCTATTTTAATGACATACTATCTCACATAATAAACTAGAGTAAAAAATGCAAAAACTAATATAACGGAATAAATTATACTCACTATCCGCAATGCAGGTCAGAGGCATTTTCTTGTTTCGTTCACTTTTGAATACAATAACGTTGTTCTCATTAAACCAATTTCCTTCTCTGCATTCAAGATAGTCAGAGTTACTGGTGTAAGTATCATTCTTGAACCTAAAAATTTAAATATAAATATCATAAATGAAAGACGTAAAATATAAGATCAATAAATTTAAAACATATTTATTAATCAAAAAGACAAATGTTCTGTAATCTTCCCATAAATGATATAAACAAAATAAATATTCGTACTTTATTTCTAGACCCTCGCTGTCGCATGACAAGCGATACTTCTTTGCAATCTTGTTCGGCTGAATTTGTATGAAAATAAAATCAAAAGCAGGACAAAAATAAAAACAAAATCCAGTTAAAAGTGGAAAATAAAGTTGTAAACTAACATGCTTGCATGTTCCTTCGCTAGCTGAGCACGCGAAATCACTCAATAGACAATCATCTACAATTATTTATTACAGTAAAACACGAATAAGGAATATTTTGGAGAACATGCATTTTCATAATTACCCAATATGGCTCCTAACAAAAATTAGAAAACAACTTACTCTCAACGCATTCAGTATTCAAAATTCGATCCGTTTCCTTCTTGAAATCAAAGATCAATTCATCTTTCGAATTGAACCATCCTTCTTTAGTGCATGTGAAATCGGAATATATGGCTGTTCCATTGACTCTGAAAAGTATACGGTTTTGAAAAGTTGTTTAAGTGCTTGAATCTCAGAAATTTGCAATAAAATTAAGACAAAACTGTAATACATGAATTCACAAAAATATCTCACTCGAGCATTTTCTGTACTTCACTACAAGTGAGTTTATTTGATTTGTATTGATGAACACAATCTCCAGTACACGCCATAGCTGGTTTGACATAACTGCCATCACATACTAAATGAATATTCGTCATTAAATAATTAAATACAATTAAAACTTAAACGTTACTTAAATTAATTAAATTAATACAATCTTATAAAATATTTTAAAATAAAATCACTAACAATCTCTGCACTGTACTTCTACGTGGAAATTATTTTGGGTTCGATCGAATAACTTTGACCCATTATTTCCATAACCATGATCAGTACATTGAATTTCATCAAAACTTTCTTTCTTGTCTGTTTTAAATCTAAAAAAAAAATCAAGAAATTGAAGAAGTAGAACCGGGAGACTTGAAATGCACTCCTAATACGAAGAACGGGAGTTAAAATTGTCACATATTTATTTATATTACATATTTATTTATACTCGATAAGCTGAGGTGTTGAACGGTGCAGTAGTATTTTCAAACTAGCAGTTTACTTAAATTACGTCACTGAATTGAATACTACAAGGCTACTACAAGTGAAAGAACATTTGACGAAATGCATTACAGTATTACACACCACTTGTAGGTAACTTACGTCTTGCTAGAAGTAGACTTGCAAGCCTTCTTCAAGTGGGAATGATAAGTAAACTACTAGTTTTGAAATACCAGAGATCTAGCAGGAAGTTAGGGGGCGCACAACTCGGGTTTGATAAGCGATTTGCTATTTATTTTCCATATACATAGGATAATTTTCACACTTTCCTGTTTTCTGCTTCAGAAAAGAGTGAAATAGCCTACATTAGAATTTCTGACTGTCCTTCACAGCTCAGAGTACGGTTTTCATATTTGAACTGAAAAATCGATCATAATTAAGTAATTGTTTCGTTGAAATAATCCCTACGTTATGGCACGAATGGTCAGAAGAATCACAGTTCGAAGTCAAGAAGGATGAATAGCATTCTGAATTTTTATTTATTTATTTATTTTATTTAGGGAAAATATTTTCCTACAGTACATTAAAGAGGATACGGCATATTCCTCTTGAAACATAACAATGCGTGACATGCAATCAATACTTACTGTGTCTACAAATCGCCGAAATTCCAGATCGTGGGTTGCTTGTGAAATTATGAACGGCTTTGTTATCCTTATTCGTCCATCCATTTTTACCACAAGTTGATGTGCTAGTTTCATGATCGTTCACACTGTAAAAATATATTAGTAATTTGATTGTTTAATTTTTATTTTTGAAATGATGATAATTAAATAATATGTAACACTTTATTGTTAGTAGATAACAAATTCAAACAGACTTACAAGAGTTGGAAGTTAGCTGGACACGAAAGTTCTCTAGTTGTTTCATCATAAATAAACTGAAAAGAAAACGATAGTAGATCAGAGAATCCACATAAATTTAAATGTTACCTTAGCACATTCTTCACCCTTATCTTCGCATAAATCCTTGATCAAATGTTTGCTACATGCTTAAAATAAAATACTATATTATTATTAATGGAATAAGTTTAAATGAACATACTTTTGTGACACGAAACATTAACATAAGCATCGTCTTTGAATAGTAAGCGAAGATTATTATTTGTATCTTTCCATCCCATATCATGATTACAAGTCAAATCAGAAAACGATTCTGCGTTATTCAAACTGAAAAAACTGTTAAAGAAGGGGATCCACGAGATTTGGGCTGCGCTATTGACATGAAGAACGAAGGACATAGGAAGTGACATTCTGTTCTCTATTAGATTTGGCTGGTTCATCGCGTGTGCGAAAAAAATTTCGAAAAAAAATTCGAAAAACGAAATTTTTCGGAAATAAAAGTCGAAAAATTCGAAAAATTTCGAAAAACGAAAAAAACGTTGTACTAAAATGTCTAACAAGGGAATGGTCTTAATTCGGTCTGACCTTATGAGATGTCAATAATGTGATTAAAATAGTTATATATGCCGATCGCAAATCCGTTTTTAGACAGTGCCTAATCGAGAGCTTCGAGAAAATCGATCTTGAAATTTCCCTTTCTTGGCTGGCTGGTCGATTCGAAAGTTCGCATGGTCTCCTACACTAAACTATCCCGATGAGTTCATTAGCTCATCTATCAGCCATCAAGACATCTACTTCCGTAGTGTAGTGGATATTTTTCTTGTCGAAAGATTGAAATATTTTGCTGTTATTATGAAAACCAGAAAATAGTATGGGAAAGCAGGGGTCCATGCAATCTATCAAAAGATCGCAAAAAAGTTCGAAAGAAAGTTGCGAACTTTTCTTCGAACTTTTTCTCTAATTCTCTCAAAATCCCATGCTCTCTAACATCGAAGAAAAGATGCGAAGAAAGTTCCGAAGAAAGATCGCATCTTTCTTGAGCAAAAACTTCGTGAGCGCGCACATATACTAATTAATATTGTACACAAGTAATTCATTGAAAAATTGGAAATGTATTTGTCGTAAAGTGATCAACTACTCACTACGATTTTACTCTTACACACTTTAATATTTAGCTATCAATTTCTGCATTCAGTTTTCGGCGAAGAAAAAGTAAACGCCCGTTTACTTTTTCTGCACCTCTTCAAATTGCACGCTATTTCTCCATTTCTCTAACACCTCGGCAGAAAGTTGCGAACTTTCTTCGGATCTTTGTTCGCATCTTTTTGCCGAACTTTTTTAGGCGTGAAAAGAGCATGGGATTTTGAGAGAATTAGAGAAAAAGTTCGCAACTTTCTTCCGAACTTTCTTCGCGAACTTTTGATAGATTGCATGGGCCACAGGTATGTCTCGATAGTTGATAGATGAGTTAACGAACCCATCGGGATATTTTAGTCTAGGAGATAGCATGAACTTTCGAATCAGCCAAGAAAGCCAAATTTCAATATCGATTTTCTCGATGCTCATGTCGATTAGGCACTGTCTAAAAACGGTTTTGTGATCAGCATATATAACTAATATTGGTCACACTATTGACATCTCATAAGGCCAGGCCGAATTGAGACCATTCCCTTGTAAATGCTTTTTCTTTTGATTTCTCGCGACTTCGTTGGATTACACCAGTCCCACTTACTATATCAAGCGAAAGAGTATTATCTAAAGTGTCTTTTTGAGAGAGTTTCGATTAATCTATGATAATTGACATTATGAGTTAGACAAGCTATCCCTAAGAGAATTGAATTATACAGACAAAATATGGCAATTACAGTGTCAAAAAATTATTAAATTATTAAAAATATTGCCTGGAATACAACTAAAGAACTTTAAAATATCAATGAATCGATAAAATAATCACTTTTGAGTGTTATTTTATGTTCTCATTTTTTTTCGATTTTTCGAAAGTCGAAAAATTTTTCGTCGAAAAAATTATTTGAAAAAAGTCGAAAAATCGAAAAATCCGAAAAATCGAAAAACGAAAAATGCACAGCCCTGGCGTGTGGCTCAGTGGTTAGTAGTCAGCGCTTGTAACCGCACCACGCGGGTTCGATTCCCGTTTGCAATTTTCTATACATTTCTGCTTCAATTTCAAAAACTCGCGCCTTTCCCTGGGCATATCAATGAACTTTAAGTCCGAATTACGGTATTCTGGGGCATCTAAAGTTTTAGAGAAAATTTTTTTTGTATACAGAGAGGGAGATGTGATCAATAGTTCTGTCTGACCAGTTTAGTCACGAAAAAAACTCGTGGGTCCCCTTCTTTAAACCACATTTCAAAATGCTGAAAATCGTACATGAGAAGATCGTTGGGATCACTGCAGGTTAGAAGGGCTTTGTTATCGTAAACTGCCTTAAATAATTAATATTTAATATTTATCGTGTACTTATTGATTACCTTGTTACAAGGACTCTTTTCAGAGTCTTGACAAACATCAAGTACGAATTGACCCGAACATCCTATCAAAATTATTTTACATTAGCATAGACAGAATTTATTGAAAACGTACTCGAAATGCACGACACACTGATGCTACCCTTGGGATTTTGTACGAAATCATGAACCATCTCTTCGTTATCGATTCTTTTCCATCCATGTTTCGAGCATATAGCTCCAGAAAATACGTCTCTGTCATTTAGTCTGAAAACATATCTAATTTTAATCAATAATAAACGTTTTAATCGATTAACCTTAGCATGTATGAATCCGGGCACAAAAGGGTGTTGTTCTGTAAATATAATTATGGATTAATTAAAGATGATAAAAAGGAAAAAGAAAACTAACCGAGTATTTGTGATTCGTGCAATTGTTAACATTACATTGTTCCTGTATATAGTCCTCGCTACAACCTGAAACCATTAACCATTTTATATAGAATACAAGTTAAATATAACATTTTCATGGGGCCCGTAAAGCATGAATAACAAACGATTCCACGCTTTTGTATTTTCATGTTTAAAATGTTTTAAAAAATTGAAAATGTGTTCAAAATACTTACTTCTGTAACAGTATGCTTTGAATTTTTCCTGTTGAACATCAGAAATTTTGTCATTTCCTTCATTGTACCATCCCTTTTCTCGATCACAGCGAAGATCAGTAAACGAAACTTTTTCCTTGTCAGAAAATCTAAATTTTCAATTAAAAAATACAAATCAATAATGATATTATACATAAGAAGGTCATCAGGATTTGCACAAGTGAGCTTGGTTTGATCAAATATAGCCTAAAATGAACGAATGAACATCAAAGATTAAAGATCAGAGTTTGAAAGCATACCGGGTTACATTTGTCCGTGGTCACACAACTTCCATTTTCATACATAAAATTAGAACAAACTGAAAAAAAAACAAGATTTAAAGTCGTTCTGAAAACACTAAAACAGTTTACTTGACGCGCAAAACGCATTAATCTTCTTCAATTGATTTTCGTTATTCGTATCAAGAATTTCAGTATTTCCATCAACCCATTTCGTATCATCACAAACAGCAGTGCTTCTAATTTCGTTTTGAGCACTGAAAAAGATTCAATGCAATTTTATTATTTTGTAAATTACAAACATGAGAACTGTGGATCGGTCAGAACAAGTTATTTGTGCCTTCGCCTGATTATTTCTTCTTTGGGGCGAGAAAGTGAACTGAAATTTGAAATTCAGAATTTCAAAACAGAGAACACTTAACCAAATTAATTCAATGTGAAGTCTGAATTCAAAATTCAAAATTCGAGTGACTTAATCTTAAAATTTTACCGATTCTTCAACAATAGTGTAAAGATTGGGATCGGCAGTCTTATTCACATTTGATTCATCACAACCTCAAAAAGAAATTGTTAGACATACTTCTGATCTCCTTTCTACTTTACTTGTATACTTAAATTACTGAAAAGTTACTTACGTTTGTAGCAGTATGCCTCGATGTAATGATCTCTAGACTGAATAAATTTGTGAATCGGAGATTGGCTGTAGGAATTTATCCACTGTTGATTGACAGAATCACAGCTCGCGAAACCATCAACGGGTTTGTTGTTGAATCTGCAATTTAAAAAAAAAATATTCCCAAAAATAAAGACAAAAAACGAAGAACATTATGATGTTAATTTTCGAATTTGTGAGTGAATAGTCAAATTTCAACATTAATATGATGACTTGTACCAAAATAGTGTTGAATATTTTAAATAAAACACATACACAAGGGACATGCGATCAGCGGGAGTACCACATTCTAATACCAGATTCTTTGTATATGTTGGCTGAAAACAAAATATTGGAATAAATTACAAGTAAAATAAACTGAAAAATGGAAATTTATGTTGAATATTGTGGAAAAAAATTCGGTTACAAATAAACAAATATAGTACATTTTGACATGCATCATCTACGCACGAGTAGTTGAAGAATACTTTATGACATTCTGAAAATGTTCAATTTAAATAAATCAGAAAATGAGCAATCTGACTGTCAACGCAAGCAGACTGAAGCTTCTGTGCAGCCGTCGTTCGATCAGAAAATCGATCATTGCCTTTCATCCAAGATAATTTGGAACATTGTAGTGTGTTATTAACGGGTTTCATATCAACGCTGCAAAGAATTGTAAAATTAAATTTCACAGTTTATAAAATAAATAATTAATATTATTGAAAATAAATAAGTAGATTTGCAAATCGCATACATCAACTCCGACGTGGGATTTTCGCAAAAGGCAGTATTTGATGCATTGTATTTAGCCTGGAAAGGAATTTCAATGATGCAATGAAAATACTTTATCATCATATTCGAAGGGCGATTTTTGTAATATATAAGGTTGTTCGTATAATTGTTAATTTCCTACGTCGTAGCAGTGTCCGTGTTCCATTCCGTTTTGAGTATTAATCGTTTCACAAATATTTTCCAAAGCGATGTTCGCACCATCGCAACCTGGTTAAAAATTTATTTTATTGGTTTTAAGATCACAAAAAAAGAGAATGTTAAGAAAGAAAAGAAAGAAATAAGTAGTATCTTCCGAACTTCAAAGCAACTTGCTAAAATACTTACTGGGTGTACATTCGACGGGAATAAACTCCGTTAAGGGTTCAGCAAGCGAGTAAATTATTTTGCCTTCGTCTCCCATATATCCTTTTGTATCATCGCATTTAATATTAGCATACGAATTAGTGTGGTTTAATCTAAAATCGATCGATAATTGATATTTCCAGAACTTAAAATCAACGATATTGTCATTTCTGGATTATCACACTGCATTGAACCTCCGATCGTGTAATTGGCCTGAAAAATGTTAGTTATTTCTGAAGAAGCAAATACTTTTAAAGATGGAGGCCCTCGAATGTCTATGCAAATATATAACATATCGGCTATTCAAGGGCTAAATGATATGAGAGAAATTAGAATTTCCATTCGTGCATCCCTTGGTGTGGTGGTAAAGGCGCTGTCTAGTAAGCGCAACGTCGCGGGTTCGAAACCTATTGCCGAACTTTCTTATTTTCAAAATTTCGCGCCTTTGCCTGTACATCAAGCATGATTCACTCACGATTCTAGCGATCAATAAGCTAAATTAGCATAAATTAATTTATGTAAGGTATGCAGAATAACTTTGGCTATCGTTCTGTCTTCACAGTTTGTTCACGAAAATATTCCCCGGACACCACCTTTAAACATCGCTTGTTAGTGAATTGAAATTTCTCAAATGTAAGGTGTATTTTCGGGCACTTAAGCAGCGCTTAATCAATTTAACATCCTCAATTTCACTTACCGGAGGACAAATATTGGGATCGGGGCAAGTCAAGAAGATTGGATCACATTCTAAATAAACACATTTACATAAATATCTAAATCTGGATGGCAATTTTACTTGATTTGCAAGATGCAGTAATCTTATCAGAAGTTCGATTCCTTTGGATAACTGAAATTCCTCCAGTCCATGATTGTTTCGAACATTGTAGAACGTCGAGTACAGGAATATCGTTCACTCTGAAAAATATTACTTGCTTAATTTAGGGAAATGAAATGTGAATCATCTCCGTAAGGAGTTTAAAAAGTCCATCTCTACTCGAATATTCAAATTTCAAAATTGTGTCCTGGGAGACTCTGTTTTCCAACCCAAGCATCACCATCCTCATCCAAACATTCAAAACATTTACAATTATTTTCTCTTGTTATCGTTACTTGTTTCGTGCATATTCATGATGATAAAATAAATATAAAAATATTCATGAATGGCCGAATGGGAATATCATACTCTAGAAATTTTAACTAGGCACACTGACGGCAAACTGTCTCATATTTGAGGCATAGGTTATCTAAGATGCGACAATTAGAGAAAGGTTATCTCATATATGAGATAACTTAGTTGGCTTACTCCAGTCCCCGATACTATCTCGAGCGAGAGAGTATTATCCAACGTGTCTTTTTGAGAGCTTTTGGAGTAAGCTAACCTTTCCCTATGGAAATCTAGTTAGACAACCTATCTCTAAGAGAATTTGCCGTGAGTGCATACACTACACTTACACTAGAGATGTCGTCATGTCAGGACAACTCAAGATGTCATTCTCGTACTGAAAATTTATTTTTAGAAATTTATCTTTATTATTACAGTGTTGCTACTGAATCTGGAGTGGCAACACTGATCAGTTGATCTTGATAAAAATCGTGATACTGGATATTATATTATTATAAATATTTTCGACGAAATGTTTGTGTCATACTTTGTAGCATTTATCCTTGCAATCGGCGACAACTTCGGACGATGGACAACCTAAACGAATCAATATGTAAATCAAACAAATGAATAACAACTCATACTTGAAGCGCATGAAAGATTCATATGAACATCCGTATCCTTTGTGATATTAAAAATCGTTCGGCCATGCTTCGAAATCCATCCTTTTGAGTGATCACATTGAGCGTTGTATAAAGTTCGACCTTGACCGTGAATTCTAAAATAATAAACTAAAAATTAAACGCTTGCAAAACAATTTCGAACGATCTTACATTAGAGCTTCCTCAGGATTCTTACACTCTACTGATTGACCATATTTGTATTCGGTCTGTAAATTTTGAGTTGATTATATATTATCATTCATTAAACATACAGTAGAATTGGTCGAATCATGTACGAACATTGCATCGCATCCTGAATATCACATTTATTTTAGTTATATAGTTTTTAATGAAGATAATCCGGCAGTATAAAACTAAACGTACTACTCAGACAAATCGCTTCGACATTCGTTCTGGGATTAGCAATGAAATCATATAAAAGAGTCGTCCCGCGTCTCCATCCTGTTTTACTGCATGTTGCGAAATCCGTTTCGGTATGGTTGAATCTGTAGTTAATTTATTTTTAAATTTTAAAAATTTTGAAAATTTCGGTAAACTTACATGAGCCTGTGCTCATCGTCGCATCTTAAGTTATCACCGATCTTGTATGTGAACTGAAATTCAAAAAAAATCGATTCTAGAACGATTGATGACCAAATTTTATGAGAGGTTTTATTGAAAGCTTCAAAAACTAAGTTGAATATCAACCTCATTGCATCCGTTCGTATTGTTCACGCAAGTGTTATTGACTTGGCTTATATCGCAACCTTCAAATGAATATTCCATACTTTGAAAATCCTCGTTTATTAGCTACTTACTTCTATGGCAATATACAGTCACTTTAATGTCATCAACGTTTCCTTTTCCAGCAAATGAGAATCTAACTCCTTGATTGGTATTACCCCATCCAATAGATGGATCACATATCATGTCATCAAAAGACTCTTTGTCATTGAAACTGAAAGTTTTGAAAAATATTTTGTTTAAATATTTTATTTTATTACTATTTTTAATAAATTTTATATAAATATTTTAAAATATACGTAATCTTTCATTTATTTCCTTGAAAAAACATACATCAATAAATTATCCGGATTAGCGCATGTCAGATTGGAATTGGATGAATAAGTAGCCTAAAATAGAAAAAAAACTAAAACTAAAATTTTTCTAAACAATTAACAAACATGGGAACATGGCTTGTCCTTAGCGGGATCGCACTTAAAATCGATAAACTTGTAATCACACTCTGAATAACAAAATAAACAGGTAAAGGCATATAAAATGGTAATTTTAATTGCTCAACTATGCCAATACGCTTGATAAAGGTCATTGAATTGTTTTGCATTATGATTGTACTGTCTAAATATTCCAAAAGTATTATACTTACTTGAGTAACAAGCAGCATATATCTTATCATTGATACTGCTTCTATTAGAAAGTATACTCGATCCTCGTCCCCATGTTTTCTTTGAACATTGAACTTTGTCGCTGTTCATCGGCTGATCATTAACGCTAAAATAAGCAAAATTATCGAAAAACGCGTCAAAATTGCGATTTAATAACATACTAGAGGAAATTCGTTGAGGGACATTTGAGTTCCTTTGAGTCCTCCAGTTTAGCCTATAATTTTCATCTAAGCAATAATCGATAATCATAATATTATAGCAACCTCGATGCAGCCTGCTCGACCTTTGCAAACATCGATAACTAAGTACTGTTCACAGCCTGAATAACTAGAATTATTTTTTCAAATATTATGATGATTAAATACGACAAAAATCATTTGTTTGTGAGTAGACTACTCTAACAAATACTCGGGAAAACACATACTTGAAATACAGGAAACATTGATTCGAATAGAGGGATGTTGTTTGAAGTGAACAAGGGCCGTACGCTTATTGGCTCTTGCCCATCCATTTTTCTGATCACATTTAGCATCATCCAATGTACTTCTTCCATTGATACTGAATGACATCAATTTTTAAAGAGTACGCAAATCAACAAAATATATACTTGAGCATCAAATCGGACGGGCATACTAGCGTGTTAGAGGAATATGTCTGAAAAATATTCGAATATCCATAAAATACAAAGTTCACATACTGGTTTCTCGGCGTCTATTGAATTAGCGAAGGCGATGAAGCGCTGATCACAGTCTGAAATGTGTAAACAGAATAAACTTATAAACATAAACATACAGACCATAAACCGACTGATTATGCAGAGTATACATTCAAAAGTTCATTTTATGACTCAAAATTACAACAATATTGCCCAATTTTAAGAGGGCTTACTCGATACGCATTTGAATTTTATCGTATTCCTGGATTCATCGGCAAATGAAAATAATTTGTCTCCTTTCTCATTAAACCATCCGTTCAAATCGCATCTCACACGTCGAGGTTCATATTTTTCATCAACACTGAAATAAACTTGTACGAATCTGTACAAAAGTAGTATTGGAATTGCATCCTCACAATTGGATTAATTACCCAATTTTGAGGTAATTAATGATGGGCTGAATACCCGAACCGACAAAAAAACTAGTAAGCCCACTAACACTCACCCCATACAATAGTTTGGTATTCTGACAACTAAAGGGAATATGGAATTGTGAGTAAATACAGTAGCTAGTTTAATATTCCTTACACAAGTTTATAGCCTTCCTTGCAAAACAGAACGTTATTCTTGTAGTCGTACTAAAATTAATTAATAAAATCAAAGAATGTAAAATTAATTTTCATCATTAAAATTAAATCTAACGTTGCTTCCGACCAAACGGTTTCCATTGCAGACTGAAATGGAGAAAATTGTTTAACACTCTTGTAGTGCAACGGGTCTTTTATTGACAAAAAGTTACCGTCTAGACAATACGTATCAATATATAGATGGTATCCTCTGCCCCATCCTTTTGAAATGCATGTGATATCTGTGGTTGACGTCTGGTTCTCGTTAATTCTATAAGTCAAGTGTGTATCAACTTATTTAATGATTATTACATATACTATACTCTATGCGGTGCAACAAGATCAAATAAAATAATACTATAAGACGAACACGAGGAGATGCCTTGGAAGATGGTTGCACCCAATCAAACCACGATTATATTTCGACTGCAAAAAATGTTATGATAAAATTATTTGATGATCAACACGAGTTTAGAAAATTATGAGACAACTACGAATAAGAATTTAAAAGAGCTTTTTATTTGTTTTTTTTTTAAATTTTCATTTAGCGATTTTTTTAAAACGAAATACGAAAGTGTTAACCTCAGAGCAAAATTGTCTATTCGAACAACTCATCTTGGTTAAATTTTGAGTGCATTCTGAAATTCATTAAAACATTTTAATCGCGTGATTTTTATTAGAAAAAAATGAAACCCACCATTACTACAATGAACAGACATCTTCTCACTCCTATTAGTCCGAGAAACTTCTAGAACACCATTGACTGTCCAACCTATTTTCGTACAAGTAGGCACGTCTCGGAAGGGTTTGTTGTTCATCCTGAAAAAAATGTGAAATGTTGTTTTGAAATTATATCAATGACACACGTGAGATGATTGTCGGGTATTGTGCAAGATAAGTACTTTTTACCGAACTTTACATCGTGCAACTTAGTGTTCTTATAGCAAAATGTAATGAAGCTCCTCGTTCATAGTCATCAGAAGACATTCACAATCAAACATACCAATGGATATGATAGTCACTGTCGCACTTCAAATTGTAATCTATCTTTGAATCATACTTTGCCTGAAATTATAAATTGAGGCATCTAGACTATTTCAAAGAAATATTTTAAATAATAAAGTATATTTGAAGCGAGGGTGTTTATGTAACAAAACTAACTGTTACTGAGAAATCGTCTAGGACTTTTGGCTTAGAGAAGAACGATTCGTGGCAGGCTAAAATATGATTTTATGAGACCGTTTTTTCTATGCCAAAAAGTAAACCATCGAGTAAGCAATTTAATTTTTTTAAACGAAAATAAAATATGTACTTTGATGACAGCGGGCGTTCACAAATTGCTTGCTATGTGGTACAACAGGAACTCCATTCTCTATCCATCCCTTTTCCTCGTCGCAAACGAGATTTTCGTACTCCACATTGTCAAGTCTGTCAATCAATATGATCAAAATCAATCAATATTATGATTTGTTTAAATAACAACAAAAAAACTAGTAGCAATATGCATACAGTAGCTGATGGACTGGATCGGTGCACTGAAGCAATTTCTTGGAGTGATCGTAAACCGCCTGCAAATAATCAATAATTAAACATTTGTGTTATATGTATTTATCATATTTATTAAGAATGGCGGGAAACGGTAGTGTAACAGATTTCGCATAAAAGTTATAATAATAATAAAAATACTAATAATTTTAAAATACATCCAAACAAAAATTACTTACATCAGTACAGAATGGAGTGTCACCACAATTAGTAAACACAAATAGAGGGTCACACTCTGAAAAAGAGTTAATATGTGAATTTTTTTTGAATATCTCGATTTCTCAGATATTCACGATCTATCTGATCTAATGATTATTGATTGGTTTTATTGATTGATTGATCACTTACTTGAAATGCATTTAACTTTAATCTTGTCTTCGTAGGTCTTTCTTCCAATTAACGATACAGATCCATTCAACCAGGCTGCTTTCGTACATTTCAATTCACTGTAGACTGGCTTGTCATCCACGCTGAAAAGTGTCAGATTTCGAGCAATTACTCATTTTTGAAACGTACATTAAGCCGGTCTTTTCATTGGGGCATCTGAGCGTATGCTGTGTGAACTGAAAATTAATAAATTTAACTAGAACATTAAAGAATAAAGATCAAAGATTAAAGTTTTTTTTTAAACTAACAGCATAACATTCATTATTCTTCTTGCCTCCACAGTCAGGTTTTATGGTAGATTCGGGACAATCTAAATGATCCAAGAGGACTAGTTGCACTCTACGCTTTGACAACACTCTCTCATATGTTTATTCCTCGCACGCACTACACCGCATACAACACAACTTTAAGTAGACTAACGTTGAACTTGAAGCAGACTTACAAGTCCACTTCAAGTGCAGACTTTAAGTATACAACTAAACTTCTAAATGTACTAAGTACACTAAATATACTAAATATTATACTAAGTACTTACGATCGATACAGTCAGTCTCAACATGAATCTGCGTCTTGAAATCAATCAATATTGGCTTCTCTCGCGATATCCATCCTACGTTCTCATCACATTTAGCATCATACAAGGTTACAACACCTCCCACACTACAAACGATTAATTACTTTAAATAAACTTCAACCATAATTCAATTTTTGTTGTTTCATTACCTCAGAGCATGCTGGTCGCTGTTGATACAAGTGAGGTTTTTGGTGATGTCGTGAGGGGTCTAAAAAAGTTTAATTTAATATCTTTAATAAGTCTAGAAATTTCATTTCAATAAATTTACTTCACTTTAATCAATACTTTATCATCGAGCATCTCAAAATAAATCAATAAAATTTCAAGGAAAATAACTCACCACTCGGGTACTTTGACTGACAAAGTGATTATCACATTCTGAAATGAAAAACGTAAAAAAATACACAATTACATTTCATTTAATTTAAGATGTTTAAAACGACTAAAAAGTTGGCAAAATTAACGCTTTCACATGCCACAGCTAATTTGAAAATCTACGCTCTGGCCATGTTCTCTAGCCTCAGCCACAGTTTCAGATTAGCTCGGGTATGCCTTGAACAAACGTACTACTGCGACATTCAGCTTTGATCTCAGTTTTCAGCTCATCCACAAAGGAAAAGGCAATTGATTTGTCCTCATGTATCCATCCTCTTCTCGTGCAAGTTAACGTTCCCGCCATCTCAGCATCATTTAAGCTGAAGTATTTTGATACTAAAATATTGGCTTTCCGAACCAAATAAATACATGACATTATTACTCACAAGAGTTTATGACCGTTGTCGCAAAATAGTTTGAATTTGTCATATGAAAGCTGAAATCATCATTATATGAAACACAAGTGTTAGTATGTCAAAAGAAAAAAAATATAAATTTTGTTTTTCTAATTAACGAAATATTGATATTTAGATTAATAACCTTGTTACAGTTGTTCGACCCATGCACACATCCGTCCAAAATTTGGGAGACATCGCAACCTGATTTTAATTGCTTTTGTTTGCTTTAGTTTTGTGCGTTTTGACCTCGAGCTATGTATTTAGAAACGCTCTGCCCTCTGCCCTCTATCAATGCTCTCGCTTTCTTTGTCTACGAGAGACTGAGGCCAGAGCGGAGAGTGTAATTAGCTTTCACTATAAAATACATTATAATATCTTACTTTTGTGGCAGTAAGCACTTTCTGTGTTTGATTGAGTGTCCAAAGCGGATATAAATTGTTTGGACGGGCCTCCATTTACAAAAGTCCATCCATTATCCATATCACAAACGATATTGTCATAGTACCATTTCTTATTAAATCTGAAAAAAAATTGTAAAAATAATACATTATTTATGCTAAAACTGGACTCCTGGGCATATTTTCGAGAATAAAAATACAGAATGCTAGTCAAAGTAAACTCTGTAAACGCACTACTTCCCTTTTTTCAGACTTGGCAAACGAAAAATAACTACATTCATTTACACGTTTTAAAAGCGGTAAAAACTTACACAAGAATATCCGTGGCTGCGCACGAGAGCGTTTTTGAAGAATATTGGACGCCATTACAATTAGGAATGTTGTCGCAATTCATATTGATATACATTTTGTCACATTCTGAAAGAAAATTGGATTATGAGTGCTAGAGTTGGCTATTCGGGGGTTGCGGCCCGCAATGGCTGACTCTTTATTTCTAATGATTGCGGGCCCGCAAGGCGGTGTAAAATCATTGCGGGCCCGCAATAGCATTGCGGGCCCGTTGCGTGTCCGTTATTGCCAACCCTAATGAGTGCCTTAGTTACGATCGACCAATCAATTGTCCTAATCTATTTTGATGAATTTTTCGATGACATTTTTACAAGAATATTCTTGAGGTGATAATTTCCAACCTTATTCAAAACATACTTGATATGCACGAAACGTTGATCTTATCGTCCAATTTGTTCCTGGGATACTTCATGTCGTTTTTATTCAGTCGAAGCCAGCCATTCTTGGAACATTTCAAGTTATCTTCCACAGCCAACTTGCCCACGCTGAAAATAACGAGGTTGGTTACTATAATAATATAGCTTTATGCATGTCAAAAACTCACTGGAGCAATGCATTATTCTTGCAAACTAGAGATTTATCCGATCCGAATGTTGCCTAAACACAAAACAACTGTGTTGATCATTAATTGAATATTTTTTTATTTATGTATTTATTTATTTTTATTTAATTATTAATTATACCTGGGTACAATCCTCTTCGCCCGCACATCCATTAATGACTAGACTTCCAGTGCAACCTTAAAACAATCATCGATTTTTTTTATATTTTAGAAATTCAATATAATTTATAATTTTTTTAAACTTTTCCAAAACAACTTTTTTGGGCACAAAATCGCAAAAAAATAAACTCACTTTCTACACAGGAAACGTTAACATTGAATACTCCTTTGGAGAAATCAATAATCGGAGTACGATTGTTGTTCACAATCTTCTCCCATCCTGTCGCATCTTTACAGAATATTGTAGATTCAAACACTTCGATCTTGTTGATGCTGAGTTAGTAAGTAAAACTTTTTTTTTCATTTGGCAACTGTGTATCAGGGCTGTGCATTTTTCGTTTTTCGTTTTTCGTTTTTTTTCAATTTTTCGGGTTTTCTCGAAAAAATTTTCGACGAAAAATTTTTCGAAAAAAATTTGAAAAAAACAAAAAAATGCTTTTTCATCAAAAAGCAGAAAATTTCAAAAAATAATGACATTTTAACAAAAATTTAAAATTTGGAGACAAAAATTACAATTTCACTTGAGTAAATATGTGTTCTTTATCATTTATCACGGATCTCCTGTAAAAGTGTATGAAGCGATTGCACAGAAAAAAATAATTTTTCTCCTTTTGTATTGATAGTTGTTGGACTGGCCTAACTGATTGCGAAAACCACATTTTTAAATTTCGGATTTCGAAATTTGCATATTTATGCAATTTTTTTTCTGTCAACTTCAATTGAATGTAACTCGCTTCGTTTGAGCAATCGTGTAAAACTTTTTTTCAATCTGTTGCTAATGACCTCGTCTACAAATAACTCAATTAAGGATATGGTCGGAAATGCTGTTTTTCATGTATTATTGCAAGAAAACTGTTTTTTTAGCACACAAAATGCGATTTTTCTCGAAAATTTTCTCTAAAGGATAAGAGTTTTATTGATGATTCGGATTCCCCGTCCTCAACTTGGGGTATCCTGATATATCTTTTAACCCAACTCTGTCCCCCCAATAGGGCTACTGTGTATCGTCCGGGACAGTGCAATTTTATCTCAAATCACTTTTTCGGTTGTAAATCAGCTCAAACTTATGCTAATGTACTTATTAGCATATTTAAACCCTGTAACTCGATCAACCTAACAAAATTGTCTTAGTTCTTCGAATTCTCAACAACCATAATTTTTGAGATATGAATCGAAAACTGATTATATTAACGATTGTTCTCCTTTCTGACTTGATGCAACTTAAAAACACCAGCTTTTTCGTTATTTTAAAATAATTATGATGTTTTCTTTCACAATTTACTTTAAACCATCGATTGGATGTGGATGTGGCCGAGGATGAGATTAGAGTTAAAGTAATGAAAGAATGGTTTTAAAGTAGGTTGTGTTAGAAACGAAACTATGTAAAGACTGACTATCTAGAGATAAAAACGATCCAGTGTTTCGGCCCTGGTCCTAGACACTGGACCGACCCGTGTGGGATGGGCCTCATCAGTAGGATGACCCACACAGGACAGTTTTCAATAATACGATTTTTCAAAGGAAAGAAGAAGAACTTAATAAGGTTAAAGAGTGAACGATTAAAAATTGATTGAGATTTAGCTAATCTAATACTAATATTGTTTACATAAAAGCAAAGATACATAATGAGGGAATGATCGTTTGATTGCCATGTCTAAGTAGAGAGAGAGCGCGTCGTATGTGTGAGAGAGTGTGGAGAAGTGAGAGAGCACTAGAGAGTACTAGAGATTGATTGGTTGAGCGTGGGATAACTAGTGATCTACCTCTCTACCTATGTTCCTGGCAGAGAGTGATAACTTCGGATGCCATCTATGATATGATCTACAGTGATTTTTTTTTCTTTGAGTTTTTCGAATGTTCCATGGATATTCTTGATTCAAACAGTTTCTTCAAACTTAACGATCAATAAACTAATATCAATAAACGGGAACAATGAAAGTCACATTGAAGAATAAAAAAAGATCTTCCACGAAAGAATCAAAGAATCGTTAATAAAATCAGTTTTCGATTCATATCTCAAAAATGATGGTTGTTGAGAATTCGAAGCACTAAGACAATTTTTTAGGTTGGTCGAGTTACAGGGTTTAAATATGCTAATAAGTACATTAGCATAAGTTTGAGCTGATTTACAACCGAAAAAGTGATTTGAGATAAAATTGCACTAAGTCCCGGACGATATACGAGAGACTATCTGGCTCAAGTGACATTCTCTTGGCACTTGGCCAAAAAGTGATAGTAACCGATCGGGCCCAAATCGTGCACAGTTGTAGTATGGGGTGACATAAGCTCACATACGAAGTTTGTGTTCGTTATATCAACACCCTCGCTAAATAACGTAAGTTCGACAAAGTGGCATCAAAATTTCAAAGTTTACGGATTCGCTCGATATGTATATACAATGATGGGCAATATTAAGCAGGTAAAATCCCCCAATTATCATCCCGATCCAAAACCTTTAGACCCAGAAAAAATTTTAAAAACACAAAAAAAAATTTTGTTTTATTTTTCCTACAATTGCCTCTCGATGAGGGACTTTTTCTATTCCTTCAATTTGACGAGTATTCATTAGTGTAATTACTATACGAAAATGAACTAAAACAAATGGGTGGAATGTTGCCTTATTCCCGAAAAACCACGACTAATTTGCCTTTTTTATCGCGAACTGAGCCGATTAAGCGTATGCCCTACCGTAATCCAATGCGGAAATCATAACTGGAATCCCTGGAACTGGAATCCCGACATTCGGCTCATTTTTGAAAAATCGATTTTCATGAACCCGGGGTCATGGCAAAAAAATATGAATTTTCGAAAATAAACGATTTTCATATTGATTATGTACATTGCATAGTACTATGACAGAATGTTACAGAAAGCAAGTTGGAAACCGATTCAAACACAATTCTGATTTTTCACACGCATTCAGAACGAAAATTTTTTTTGCCATGACCCCGGGGTCATGAAAATCGATTTTTCAAAAATGAGCAGAATGTCGGGATTCCAGTTCCAGGGATTCCAGTTACGATTTCCGCATTGAATTACGGTAGAACACACGCTTAATCGGCTCAGTTCGCGATAAAAAAGGCAAATTAGTCGTGGTTTTTCGGGAATAAGGCAACATTCCACCCATTTGTTTTAGTTCATTTTCGTATAGTAATTACACTAATGAATACTCGTCAAATTGAAGGAATAAAAAAAGTCCCTCACCGAGAGGCAATTGTAGGAAAAATAAAACAAATTTTTTTTTGTGTTTTTAAAATTTTTTATGGGTCTAAAGGTTTTGGATCGGGATGATACTTGGGGGATTTTACCTGCTTAATATTGCCCATCATTGTATATACATATCGAGCGAATCCGTAAACTTTGAAATTTTTATGCCACTTTGTCGAACTTACGTTATTTAGCGAGGGTGTTGATATGACGAACCCAAACTTCGTATGTGAGCTTATGTCACCCCATACCACAACTGTGCACGATTTGGGCCCGATCGGTTACTATCACTTTTTGGCCAAGTGCCAAGCCATAAGCAAAATATTTTCACTGAGTCAGAAAGTCTCTCATACAGTAGCCCTATTGGGGGGGGGCAGAGTTGGGTTAAAAGATATATCAGGATACCCCAAGTTGAGGACGGGGAATCCGAATCTGCAATAAAACTCTTATCGTTTAGAGAAAATTTTCGAGAAAAATCGCATTTTGTGTGCTAAAAAACAGTTTTCTTGCAATAATACATGAAAAACAGCATTTCCGACCATATCCTTAATTGAGTTATTTGTAGACGAGGTCATTAGCAACAGATTGAAAAAAAGTTTTACACGATTGCTCAAATACGAAGCGAGCTACATTCAATTGAAGTTGACAGTAAAAAAATTGCATAAATATGCAAATTTCGAAAACCGAAATTTAAAAATGTGGTTTTCGCAATCAGTTTGGCCAGTCTAACAACTATCAATAAAAAAGGAGGAAAATCATTTTTTTCTGTGCAAAAAAGTTCTTATTTTCATACACTTCTACAGGAGATCCGTGTTATGCAGCATCAATAAGGAATCACACAGTTGAAATTCTTGTGTTTCCATTTTATCGATTGGAAAATTTAGTGAATTTGTGTTCTCGATAGGGAAAACAGTGTTTATATATTTTTCGAATTTTTCGGATTTTTCGAAAATAATTTCGAAAAATTTTCGTTTTTCGAAATTTTTTCGAAATATTTTTTTCGCACCGCCCTGCTCTGTATTACAAAAAAATGGATCAATGAAGATAGTCTTACACAATATTTTCCTCAGAATTGCAGCTTAAAGGTCCTCCGTAATCGTATTTCTGAAGATATTATGATTATCATAGTTTCATCGCTGTTTTTCGCATACTGGAGGATTTTGTGGACTTTTCGTGACGAATGGTACATTGCAATCTGAAGGCATCATTATTGTCATTTTATATCTAGCTTTCAAAGAATTTCTGTGAAAAAAAGTTAATTTGGAACGGAAATGTTGGCAGAAATTCTTTGTTAATTATTTATGATCACCATTCATAATTGAAATAGTTCACGTACAACTACGACACTGGACGATGAAATCTTTGTTGAGATCTTCTTTAGCAAAAGAGTAGACAATATCGCCAGTTTTTGTGTTATTCCAACCCTCCTTCGAACAAGAAAGTTCTCCAGTCTCCTTATCATCGAAGCTGAAGAATAAGAAAATAAATGTTAATTTATTTTATAAAGAATCTCTCACAATAGCTTGTGCCCTTGGTCACACGACAGCTTCCGGTTAGTATAATTGTACTGAAATTTATCATATTTCTTCACTGTAATATATCAAGTAGTCAGCTCAATACTCTATAATACACCTACATTAAGACAACCGGAGAGTGAACCACATCCGTTCTTCAGTTTATTTGCGTTACAACCAACAAATAAGTAATTTACTTCTCTTTTTCTGGAATTTCAAACTGACTATCGTGGCAGTATGCTTTTTGAGTGAAGTCCTCAGTCTCGAATTTGTTAATCGGGAACGTTGCCAACGATTTTCCACTTTCATCAGTCCAACCAACTCCGGCGTCACACTTCGCATTTTTGAACTGTTTATCTCCGTTGAACCTGAAATATAAAATTTGAAAAATTTGGACAAAAATTCTTATAAAAAATATGAAAATCTTAAATTTAGTGTCCTTTTATAAATATCAAAATACTATATATTAGTTTTTGATAAAGATTGAAAATATTTTTTCAAAAGTAATAATAATATTCAGGCAATACTCACACAAGAATATCATCTGCATCTTTACACGAAAGTTTATTTGCTGTATATTCAACTTCCTTGCAATAAGGTGTGGAACCACAACTTGTGTCGATGTATTTGGAATCACATTCTGCAATATTCGTAGATTACTTCAGAATTGACAGAAATGCATGAGACTAACTTAATATACATGCTGCTTTAATCTTATCCTCAACTGTATTCCTCTCATATAACACGACATTCGTTTTCTCTAGTATCCATCCAGCAACCGTACATTTCAAGTTATCTTGTACTGGTTTATCTTCGACGCTGAAAATGTTCTTGTCTTTTTTTAAATAAATAAATAATAAAATAACTAATCGAAATAAATTGAAAATACTGACTAAAGTAGTGAGTTTGGTGGGCACTGCAAGATGTCTCTTTTAAATCTAGCCTGAATAGAGAATGTAAAATAACACTTGAAAGAGTGTAGCGGCCGAAACACCATAGGGCACATTATTAGCTAACTTACAAATCTTTTTTTTTAAATCGATTTAAAAATCTACATTAGAAGTGCACGCATATTTTTACTCGTACATCTATTAATACTTTTAATTTGATTTCTAACCTTTTCGCAGTTAACATTGTTAGCACATCCATTGATGATGATTCTTGTAGTACAACCTGATTGTTGGAATTATACGTCAAATATATGTCCGTATAAAATGTGCTTGGAAAATTACCTTACTACTAGCTGCTAAAAAATATTACATGAGCCCCCCCCCCCCTACTTTTCCTCCCTTCCCTCCTCGTTCTCTCTCTGATCTACGTCCCATCTCGCTTGGGCTCTCTCCCTAAATATAGAAAGGTGTTGTGCCTGTGGCAGGCTCCTCTCATACCAAATTAAACATATTTTCGTTCAAAATAGCCTAAAACTTACTCGGCTTACAAAAAGTGTTAACTCTGATAAGATCATAGGTGAAGTTCATAATTGAAATAGTTTTATTCTTGAAAGTGCCTTCCCATCCCTTCCCGTGCACGCAATGTATTGTCGACGCAAGCACTTCTTCATTATTGATGCTGGAAAAATATACTTATAATTACACATATGTATATTTGTTGTCGTACAACATACTCTGGTATTTCCAAACTAGTAGTTTACTCACGTGACGTCACAGACTAGTAGTTTACTGCTAGTTTATCGTACATCGAAAAATCATTGGATCATGATTCATCTGAACCATTCTGAATGGTTCTAGCAGATCAAACGCGATTATGGCCGAATGGGGCATTTTTACGCTCTCCCTTTCTTTTCATTATTTTTCTTTCACTCTAATCTAGTTAGTCCTCGAGAATCGCAATTTAATATTGTGTTTTTCATAAAATCATCATTTTTATTTATTAATAAATCGTTCCGATGAAAGCATTTTGAGGGGCTACCGATTTCCCGGTTCCGGTTCTGTGATATCATCGGAACGATTTATTAATAAATAAAATTGATGATTTTGTGAAAAAAAAACACAATATCAAATTGCAATTCTCGCGGACTAACTAGATTAGAGTGAAAGAAAATAATGAAAATAATGAAAAGAAAGAGAGAGCGTAAAAATGCCCCATTCGGCCACACGTTAGTTCAGCCTCTGTAATAGCAGGGCACCAATGAAATATCGTTTTCCACAGCTGGCAGAAGTTTTAGAAAAAAGATTGAATATAAAGAGGGCGCGGCGGATGCCAGACGGGTTTGGTGGGATTCATTAGAGAGGATGTGCGTGCGCGATGGCATCCAATGATTGTCTCTATCGCAATCTCCGCCGCGCTACCAAACCTGTCTGAGGTGCGCCGCTCTGTCTAATGACTATCGTCTCATTATTGCAAAAACACACCAAGGCGCGCACCACAGATTTGGAAAGTCGCCTTCAGCATTCCTTCTGCCCCGCTATTCCCATCTCTTTCACATTTTGAACTAACGTGGCCATAATCGCGTTTGATCTGCTAGAACCATTCAGAATGGTTCAGATGAATCATGATCCAATGATTTTTCGATGTACGATACTGCTAGTGAAAGAACATTTGACGAAATGCATTGCCCTTTTATACACCACTTCTAGTAAACTTACGTTTAACTAGCTGTAGACTTGCAAGTCTACGGCTAGTGGGAAATATAAGTAAACTACTAGTTTGAAAATACCAGAGCGCAAGACCATTGGATCATGCTTTGTCAGAAAGAATGAAGCAATCTTGGTCTTATTATATCATTTGTTTTTGTTTCCCGGTATCTAGTTAATCCGCGAGAGTCATATTGCACAGCGTTCTCATGACTTTCAAAGCAAGAACGACCGCTCAACATACAAACTCTCTCGAATACAATGGTCTCTCCTTTGTCTTGCTTTGGAAGAAAAATGGATTGGACCAGAATACTGTGATTAAAATATTGTGTTTTTACAAATTCAACCATGATTATGGAACCGACCGTACGTGTTCATGTTTATTTACGGCACATGGATTTCACATCACCGGATAGATTTATTGATAAATAAACACGGTCGATTTTGTGAAAACACAATATTTCATTGTGATTCTAGCGGACTTACTACAAGATTTGATCGATACAAAATCAATTTAGGAAAAGAATATGAGCAAGATTACTCGACCTCTATTGCTATTGAATAAGCAGAATGATACAAAAGTCTTTCCGACGCAAGATCAATGATTTTCAACATAAATATAAATAGATCAAATTTTGCACAACTTACACATGATGACACCCTTCGTAACGGCAGCTTAGGTGAGACCACGGAACATACTTCTGAATATATCGTTAATAAATATTTAAGTAGTTTGTTCTTACCGGAATTCCAAGTGAATTGACGAATCGATGATTGCAATCTGAAAACTTTTTTTTTTCAAATTTAGGTGGGCGAGGGGGGGGGGGGTAAAACATCAAGGCCTGCGACATTTGCACAACTGTGAAACGCCCGAAGCAGGCTTATTGTTAGAAGGAGGGGAACATCTCAGGATCCAAAAAGAAAATGTAATGGATATTTGCGCGACGGACGTAAATCGTATTCCCACAACGGGTGACGCATCCGTTCACGTACATTTTGAAGTGTTTTAGATCTAGAGTGGAAAACCCTGATGGGCCACAAAAGTACTGCAAACGGTTACGGTAGTCATCCAGTATGGATCCATGGCTACTGTAACTTCTTACCGTTTCCCAATTAACAATAAAAAAACACTCCAAAATTGAAGTTGACGGACACGTGTCCGAATGTGAGACGATCTCAAATCACCGCGTACGTCCGTCGCTCAAATGCAACACCGCATAAGGGTTACGGAAGAAAGTTACTGTCAGAAAATCGAAGATCGCGGTAACGCTCTAAAGACCATTTTTTTTCGTTTGGGTCCCGTTTTCCATATTGGATGTTTTTTACTCCCATTTAGCACTTTTTGTTTCAAATATTGCCAATTGATCAAATATAGTTATAATTATAGTAGGAGTCGGAATCAGTCTTTCGGCCACTAGACTCCAAACAATCGGTCATTAGCTTTTGGACAGTAGGCACTGCTGAATGTGGTTTGCCTTCATTGGTAGAACATTAGTTGCGTCATACTATGATGGGCTAAAACTTTATGCAGAATTCACGAAAAGAAAAGAAAATTAGAGAAATCTCTCCTCTTTTCTCACACTCTTTCACCTCTTTTTATTAAAGTTTAGAAACGAACTAACAGCTGATGCATTCCACAGAGATTTCTTTCGTGGGATCCTGTTGTGCAGCGTACACAAGGGTTCCCGTTGCATTCTTCCAGCCCTCCTTCGAGCATGTAACGTTTCCAGTCTCCATACCGTCGACACTGTAGAATATGGAAATTAATCCATGTCCTTTTAGTCATTGTGTGTATATATATATATATATATATATATATATATATATATATATATATATATATATATATATATATATAAATCCTTACAATAACCGATATCCTCTGCCGCAGAACAACTTCTTCTTATCATATATGTGCTTCTGAAATACTCACTTTGTTGTAAAAAGGAAAAAAAAACGTGTGCTAAAGGTAATTAGTATGAGATCTTTTTTTTAATTTCTGAAAGTTTCTCGATGCTTATTAATGCTGCTTCGTATGATACTCCGCTCTCTGAGTTCACGCACACTTTCTTACTAGGGAAGGGTTTCGTGATGACAGAAACTACGGGGAATGGGTTACAATGATATAATTAGCATGATCGACTTAGAAAGAATCAACTTTCAAACGTAGCGATTTATCGATTTATTTCAATTGAAACGGCTGTGTATTGTTGAATTTTGCGCTGTTGCCCTTATGCCTTATGCGCGTATGCGCTTACTCTCTTATCTTGTGGCTGACATGTGACGGGTTGAACTATACAAAATCGCAACCTTTGATAGTTGATTCTTACTAACAATAAGTCGACCATGCTGATTATCGCTATGTAGGTCACTCCCTGTAGTTTCGGCCATCACAGAAACCATTTCCTAATTAGTTCACCAATGTTTGGCTGCAAATTCTCACCTGGCATCCGTTTGAAGTACATACGGTTTTAATTTTCGATGGGCTACATCCTGCAACAGCACAACTTACTTCACTTTTCTTTCTATTTTATACTCACCATCATGGCAGTAAGCATTCTGCTCAAATTTGCCACTCGAGAACTTTGACAATGATTTGCCACTTTCGCTAGCCCAACCAGAGGTAGCATCGCACTTCACATTTTCAAACACTGTAACTCCATTAAACCTAAAAGTTAAAGTTAAAAATTTCTTTTGCTATATTAGCTTACACTAGGATATGGTCGGGATCTTTGCAAGATAGCGTATTTGACGTATATTCAACTTCTTTACAATTATGATCGTTTCCACAATTCGATTCGACGTATCGTTTATCACACTCTAAAGATATGTGAATGTTTATACAACGTTCATGTGTTACTCAATTCAATATGTGTGCTATGCGAGAGAGTCGACCATAGCCCGCGGGGGGGGGGGTTCGGCACAGTAAAAAAATCAAATTTTGGGGATCGGGGGTCTCAAGGTTGCTGATGACGAAGGACATGTTCCTTTTGCACGTAGAGACACCGTTGAGGCCAGACTTCAGGACCCCATGGAAAACAATTCTACCAACTTGCGTCCGCCAAATTCGAGAAAATCAACTTCCAGAATAGTCATTTTGCCGGGTTGCAGGTGAGAGGCGAGAGAAAGCAGATGGGAGAAGCAATCCCGTTACACTCTTACCACACTCCTGCGCCTCATCCCTCCATTTAAACGGCAAAAAGACCACACTAAAAGTTGATTTTCTCAAAAATATGGGGCGCAAATTGGCTGAAATGTGTTTTATGGAGTCCTGAAGCCATTCCGGACCGATCTATGATTCCCTCAAAATGCATTTTTGCATTTGAAATTTTTTGAGGAAAAATGAATTGGACAGGCGTGATAAAATCCCGCACCGCATGATATAGTTTGGAAACTGTAGCACCATAGGGTGAAGAGGTACAGTTCGGCCGTACACAAGGAATCAGAAGTAGCCATAGGGTGTTGGCGATTTATTAGATCAAGTTCATCCGAGCGAAAAAAAAGGAAGAATAATACGAAAAAATTGTCTCGAGACAGATTCTAGAATACAGTGAACAAGTGAGAGTGCTGGAATGGAGTGATTTTTAAGCGGCGTTTGCGGCCAAAACTCGAACAATACTGTGCGTCTCGACCTCATGATACAAAAAACCACTTTTATTTGATAGATCATGCTTCTCCGGGTCCAATTCAGCCAGAACACAAAGAATCAGAAGTAATCCAAACATCCATCTCGGTATCATTCTGGAATATCAAAAGTAATATTATTATTAATATAATTAAATTAATAACAATTTAATAGAATATTGAAAATAATTTAGGACAAAATCTTACACGAACGATGGAGAAACCGATCTGAAAATCGAGAATGAGACGGAATGAAAAAAGAAATCGTTCTGAATGAAATGATTAGATAGAATCTTATCGTACATCGAAACATCATGGGTTCATAATCCATTTGATCCAATTAAGCCAATTAATTAAATCAAAGCTAATCATAATTGAATCAACGCTAATCATAATTAAATCAACGCTAGTGATTTTGAGTGACGATTGACCGCTTATTATTTACCATTGAGTTGGCATGACGGACTCCCGCAACGATTAACACGGGGAATATTGTTTATGTTTATTATTGCGAAAAAATCTAAAAATATTATAGTAAATTGTTATTACTTATATATTATTAAAATAGTAAGCTAGAAATGATAATTAATTTTAATTATTATTAAGTAATATTGCCAACTGACTATTTTAGGCTATTTCGATGTGGCTAATTCATTCATGAATTCATGAGCAATTCATGAGTGAATAAGTATTTCAAATTCAGAACCAAACACAACTCATCTGCACATATTAAATCATAATTCACTTAAATCATAATTCACTTCCGTTAACTACATTGTACAATTCATCATCAAATTCTATTAGGTTGAGTCATAATTAACCGTGGATTTTTGTGGTTCGACTTTGAACTTTTGCCGTTCTTTTGTGATAACACCTCCTGTCTCGCGATACTGCACACATACAATATCCCCCTCCATCTCTCACTCCCCGGGATATCAGTCAGTCTAGTCCTCGACAGTTGAGAAAATCAGAATAATTTCCATCCGAATAAACAGCATGTTCGGCATGTCATGCTTTTCCTTTTTCCTGTCTGGCCTCAAAGTCCACGTCGCATGGCTTAAGTTTACCACTCGGACACCCCTTCTCTAAGAACGGTGCAATATTGGTTCCATCGCTTCACATGGAGGAACTACAATATGAAGAAGAGGAAGGTCGAGATCGTCATCAAAGCTTCTATTTGGCCCTACTGAAGAATAGCATCGAGGCTGACCCGTATATGACCACCAGGTAAATGGTCATTACTCTTCGAGTGTCACAGTCCACCATCGTTCGCGAACTTCACTCAATCGGAAGGTGCGAAAAATGGGCGGATGGGTTCCTCATATCCTGACCGAGAAGAACAAGAATGACCATGTCGACTTCACCAGGCAATTGCTTAGCTACGAAAGGACCAACGCGTGGCTGGCCAATATCGTCACTGGTGATGATAAGTGGATACTGTACCACAACATTGTGCGCCGCGTCAAGTGGGTGAACACATGGGTTCAGGCAGAGGGCGTCTCCAAACCCGAGCTACACGAGAAGAATGTCATGTTCAGTGTTTGGTGGGGTGTCAAAGGCGTGCACTACTGGGAGATGCTACCCGAAGGACAGACTAACAACGTCACCCATTACGCTTCCCAACTACATACTCTCAAGCGGAAACTCGAATTTTCACGGTCGACAAGTGATCGAATTGTCTTTCAGCAGCATAGTACGCGCCCCTACATGGCGAAGGCTTTCAAGAAGGAGGTGATGTCGTTTGGCTGGCGAGTCCTCCCCTAGCCCAAGTATACACCGGACCTTGCTCCCTCCGATTATTGTCTCATCGGTGATGTGCATCGTGCCTTGGCGGAGAAAGACTTCCAGAATCGAGCCGAGGTCGAATGATGACTGACCTCATACTTCGCCTCCAAGCTGGTCACGTGGTTTGAGGAGGGGATCAAACCGTTGCCCACATTTTCGCAGAAGACCATCGATAATGATGGTTGGTGGCTACTATGATTCACACGCTCATTGATTGACAAAGAATTTTCAAGTCAAAGTTGAAGTTCAAAATCCACGGTTAATTATGACTCAACCTAATAGTATGTTCTGTATTTCACTCTTCAATTGCCAGATTTAAAAATTCAAATCTTTTTTTTTAATTATAGTAATTATAACTATTAATTATAACTATTCTTGATATATATTGTAGTAGTTTAGTTGTAGCATTAAACGTTTTAACATTCTCATTTAAAGGTATAGTTTCATATATGTCTCTAGAAATATTTTGTGCAGTCTTCTAAAGATAGAAATAAAACGGATACATTCGGTCCATGTAATCATGATAATAGCTTTATGTGGGTTACAGAAATGTATGAGAATGAATACAAAGAGAATGATACAGTAATATGTTCTCGTGCTATAATGAATGTGTTGCAGGGGTGCGCGGCAACTGAGTTGCCGATTGCCGGAATTGCCGAAATTGCCGACTTTTGATTGCTGAAATTGGTTGCCGGCAACGGCAACCAATTATGAAAAATTGCCGAAATAAAATTCAAGCAAAAAATGATTGAAAAAAGTCAGATAAGCACAAGTTTTGTGTAAAATATCTTAGAAATTTGATGTATACAGCAGGGATGGGCGAACATGAACGGACGAAAAAAATTCGAAAACGAAAAATTTTCGTTTCAAAACCTCGAAAAAATTCGAAAAATTCGAAAAAAAAATCCAATTTTACTGTTAAAGTAATTTATAATGTTGAAATCGTATAGCTCGAAAGTCATTCTTTATTGGATGCATCCAAAAAAATTATTTAGGCAAAATATGGAAGAGGACGAAACAATAAGAAACGTAAATTCGACACAACTTCACCTCAAACGAAACTCATGATAGGAATATTGACATTGAGAAAAATCAGAGATTCGAAAGAGGAATGAGAAAGGAGACTACGATTGTCGGTTACGATGGTTTCCGCAGTAGAGAAAAATCTGTCCACTTCCAGGGCGGAATTTTTTTCACATGAATTTTCCCTGCTAGATGTTCGTGAATTTGGCTTGAAATTATATGGAAAAACAGTCGTCAGCAATTCAGAAATAGTGAAAATACAGTAAGAACTCGATCATTTCTTGAGTGGAAAACATACAGTATGAAAAAACGTCATTGAATTTCTTTCGAAAATACCTTTTTTGTAGTTGAACATCCCGTTTTCCCCATATTTCGTTGGTTTTGAACTCCCAGAATATCTAGTGTAAAACTCGAAAAATTTCCGAGAAAGACGAAAATTTTTTCGATCGAACAATTTTTCGTCTGGGGGTCGAAAAAAACGAAAAAAAACGAACACGAAAAATCTTTTTTCGCCCATCCCTGGTATACAGTATACAAAAACGAATAATCGTGTCGTTTTGAGAATGAGAATTCGTTTGCCTTTGTGTTTTCTACAGGAAGTCGAAAGTTTTCTGTCCACTACACCGGACACTGATCCAGATGATCCTGATGGAGATTGATCCTTTCTCTCTTACTAGGGAATGGTTTTTGTGATGGTTGAAATTACGGTTAGTGACCTACATAGCGATAATCAGCATGGTCGGCTTAGTAAGAATCAACTTTCAATAGTTGCGATTTATCGATTTTTTGAACGAAACTCGTCGCATATCCGCCGCACGAAAGACAACCAAAAAAGATTTTTTTGGACTTGATTTTCATTGAAACATTTTTATTGCTGGAACTACCGTGCAGACATAAAATACTGTCGGGGGAATCGAACTCATGTTCAAAAAGGGAAAGAACACAAAAAATGCAACTTCTTGGCTATCTTTCGTGCGGTGGATATGCGACGGGTTTCATTCAAAAAATCGATAAATCGCAACTTTTGAAAGTTGATTCTTACTAAGTCGACCATGCTGATTATCGCTATGTAGGTCACTAACCGTAATTTCAACCATCACAAAAACCATTCCCTAGTTATTGACCGTATAAAATACACTTGTTTATTTGGTACGAGAGTAGCCAATCACTCCCACAAGCGACTTTCTTGTTTTGCATGGTTCAGAAACTATGCCGATCTCTTTTATATATAACATAGCGCGCGGCGAAGGTTAGCCGGGTTAGAGAGAGGCAGCGGAGAGACAATCGAGAGGCGGGGCGAGATGTAGAAGGCTACATCTCGCTCGCCTCTCGATTGTGACTTCCGTTCGTTAGCACCATTTGTCATTTTCTTATGCAAGTACATTTTATACGCACAATAGACTAATAATGTCACGAAGGCATAACACCCGCTTATCTCACGAGTAGCCACGAAGTATCTAATTTACCCATCCGGATATACGAAAGCAGAAAGACTATTCGTGACGGCGGGAATAGTTCTCAAAAAATACAGAAAGAATCTTTTTAAATATCACTGTCCAACTCTAAGAAAATTCTACTTATGGGTACATAAGTAACGAAAAATATTGATATTTCATTCTTTGTTGCAATTTTTCTTGCCATTGTTTTCGTTTGGTAACGATTTTCGATAAGTACTTCATGAAAAAAATCGTTGGCTCATTTTAAATATTATAGTTAAATTCAAAATTGCCGAAATTACCGGCAATTGCCGATTTTTTTATTTTCCGGTTGCCGGCAATTGCCGGTTGCCGAAAACAGTGGTTGCCGCACACCCCTGATGTGTAGCGAATAGGTTGAGCACATGGCACACCCGATCTTCTCACTAGTAGCCAGCTCACTGGGCCTCACTAGCTCACCTTACTAGCTCACTAGTGGTTGACTAGTGTCCAGAATTTGGAAACTATATCATTGGCATTTTACCCTCCAGTTCTCAGTGCACAACCAAAATATCCATATTACACGTAAAGGAAAAGAAAAAAATCATTGCATTTTATTCATACTTTGCGTGCTCCGTACGTAGATAAAAACATAATGTATATTTCGAAATATCGTTTTTCTTTAGAAGGACAGGATAATACCTCAACAGAAGTAAAAGACGAAACGGATAACACTCCAGGGACAAGCATTATCAATTGAAAGCCGTAGTGAAGCCCAGCAGGTTACCACAACACCGTTTTCCGAGTCACCTCGTGCCCAAGCCAAGTATACTCGGTGACATGATGATATAAGGAAAGATATGAAGATAATGGTTGAATAGGTCATACGACCAATAGTTAACCGAATCTTTTTGCATCTCCAAGAGAACAAAACTATACAACAACAAAAAAACAAGAATGAGGGTTAGAACAAGGCCCCAGGTAAAGAGATTTTTCTACGGTTAATAAAAATTGATTGCACTACTCCATGCATCTTCTCACTATTCTGCCATTTAGTGGCAACCATTCCCTCCCATAGTTGATTGTATGTACAAATAACGGTCTTTGTGTTGTATTCTTGCTTGAAATCATTATGTTGTCAAGATTTATTCTGTAGAGGGCCGCTCACTGGGGTCACTTCTCTACAGATTTATTGACTGCGGGTCATCCACGCTTATGTTGTCCATGACCGGATCGAGCCTAAAATTTTAAATTTTACTTTTTTTTTAATTTCGTTAATGAAAAATTCAGTGATATTGATAAAAACCATACTTTTGTTCGAGTCCTTTGGTCTGGGCCTTTTTCTCCTCCTTCTGTACGCGTTTCTTACGGCGAATCTGGGAGTAAAAGTTTAGTCAAGACCAAAAATACAAAGTATGTTTCAAGGAATAAAAAAAAACAAAAATATTAAAGCTAACCAGAATGAAGGCGAGGATGCCGATGCCACTTAAAATCAAAATAGGCACGAGCACAATTGCAACTATGGAACCCGTTGCCAGTCCTAATTTCTGAAAAGTTATAGATTTTTTCAAAAGATACTTATTTATTTAATACGTGTTTCAATTGTTTTAATCATCGCATGTTTTTTATCACGGAATTTTTTCCTAGGAATTCCTAGCTCTCCACTAGAGCCTCAACTATTATGGAATGTTGGACAAAATATTTGTTGATCAGTTTTGATAGTATTGATATGTCCGAGCAAGTGTGTATTGCATCATCAGACCGAAAACTTGCATTTTCGATTCCGGCAGGAGTAGTCTCTGAAAATGATATTTTAGAGACATATTATTATAATTGCAGTAACATTTTCGGAAAATGACCAAGCGTGAAAAAAGCAGGTCATCTAGAAAATAACAAACCAATAAAAACGGCGAAACAGTGTAAAAATGCTTACTGAGTGGTGCAAATTTGTAAATTCTTTCTTTCTTTTCATCATCAACTCGGAATACAACTTCAGTGCCTTCGATTGTGCATAAAAGAGAACGAGTGTTGATCTCCTTTCTGTCATCTCCTATGGCGAAGCCTTTAGTCGACTGAAAATGTTTACAATTTTTTTAAAGAAAACTTCATTTTTCTCAAGTTAAAATCAGTATAGTGAAGGTGTTTCCTTTAGTAATCTACAGTATCGGTCAAAAGTATCCGTCCATAACTGAAATTGGCGTAACTTTCTTCGTTTTCAAGCTACAGTTTCCAGATAATCAATCTTAGATAGTCATATAGTTATAAGAATACTGGTCATCGCCTGTAAAAATATGGAGGCTGCAGCTTGAAAACGTGGAAAGTTATGTCAATTTCATTATGCTTTGACAGTTAAATTCATTTAGTAAAGAATTTTGGATTTTTTATGAAATTTGAAATATTTTCAAGCTGAAAAATCTCACTTTGACTTGACATTTGTCTCCCTGTGGTTCATACATAAGGGATCCCTCCATTCTATAGCAGTTCGAGCACTCCAGTGCCATACGAACTGCTGCCGACTTGCACTCCTTGCACACTACAATCGTAAATATGAACGACGTGCTGCATAATCCACGGCGGTTCAAGGACAGTAGTTAAGAGCGACTCGCAGTTTTTAAAAATCAGGATAAATTGTTCAACAAATGTCTTACCACGAAAGTTCATTATTATATACGGTAATAGTTAGCGTAAGGGGAGGGAGCGACGCGACGCGCTCAACGACGCGCTGCGGTCCCTCCCCCACATGCGTTCATCATCGAGTTCTACGAGTTATGTAGCATGCCGAGATGGCTTAGTGGTTAGAACTTTTGTCTGGCGATCCGAACCTCGTGGGTTCGAATCCCACCCGGTGCAAAACAACTTTGCCGATTTTTCGTAGTGCGGGAGGCTTCAAGACAAAGCTAAATGTAGGGATTTCCCTCCAGTGAACCGCCGTGTAATCAGGGAGATTTTGTGCTTGTACATTGTTACAATCCCCCGAGAACCATATCTGGGGATTGGTAGGGAGTCTGGCAACTCTCTGGAAGAGTTTTGGAAGGGCGAAACCTTAGAATGGCCATAATCAATGCGGATAATTTTGACCCACCCTCTACAACTGTGTAATAAATGTCGCAAACATTCCGTGAACTTACAATTGAATACCGCAGTGGTGGTCGTGGGCATCGTCGTTGTGGTTGCTTCCGTCGTTGTTGGTATATGTTTCCGGAAATCCGGACTCTTGTTCGCACAAATTATTCGTGCTCCCTGAAAAAACTATGCATTCGCTCAAAATCCACACATCGGCCCGACCCAGTGAGCGATCAAATCACTTTTTTTAGACTTTTTTTTAAAATTACATATATAGAATGTATAGAATTTCTGTATAGAATTTTTGTATAGAATTTCTTAATTATTTTGATCCAGTAGCTTTATGTTTACACTTTTTTAAATTTATTACCGTTAGTGGTAGTCGCGGGTTGTTCATCGAATTATTGGCGTAGACCGCACTCCAGTGACCTTTCTGTTCACATTTTAGGTTCTTCAAGTCATCCCAGACCATCTCTCCGGAGACATTACGACCGTAGCTGAATTCAACAATATTGTCAAAATTTGGAAAAAAATCCTAATTTGATGAAATGAAAAAAGTACATTAATCATTGTAAAACATTGTATGCTCTGTTCAAAATTACGAAAAGAAAAACAGCGAAAACTCTCCACGTTTTACACACGCTCTCGCATCTATTTCTTTTCATTCAATAACCTACTGATGGAACATTAAAATGTCAGCATACTTTGACTTACCTGTTTAATACCTTTTTTCAATTATTTTAATAAAACTCACAACATGCTGTATCCGGTTGGGCATGCGAGAGTCTGGCCATAATTGGGATCGGTCTCTTGAATTGTCGCATCCGCGAGCTCTGTCATGTTTTGCTGAAATTACAAAATGACCATTTAATTATCATAACATTTATCTGTATGCGGTACCAACGGGAAAAAGTACAAAATGGGGTGGATAAGGGAGTATTGTCCGTATAAAATGTACTTCTATAATTGCATTGCTACTGCTGCTAAACAGAGGAAGAACTATCGATTAACCCCCCACTCTTTCCTCCTTTCCTTCCTCGCTCTCACTGATCTACCTACTCTCTCACCGGTGCTCTCTCCCTAAACATATAAATTCATTGTGGCAGTGGTTGGCTACTCTCATGCCAAATAAACAAGTGTATTTTATACGGTCAATACTTACCGATTCGAGACATGTTATGTCGTCGTCGTCTACACAGTCAAACGAAAGATCACTGTAGGCTCCACAAGGTACTGTAAAGGTTATTTAAAATAAATGTTGTTTTCGCTTTCAAATAATCGTTATATTATTCCGCAAAATACAGAAATCATACAAAAGACGGCAGAATACTCTCCTATATTTTAAAAACCTTTTCTTTCTTTTAAAAGGAGCATCCCAAGCTATTAAATATCCATTCTGGCAACGCGCTCGCATAGACCCCAAAAGCGAGAGAGTGTAGCCAGAGCAGAGAGTCTCAAATTAGCTCGTGATGTTCCTAGTGAACAGATACCAACTTCTCTTTATGCATGAAAGTTTGTTGAGTTGGTTTCCATAGATACTCAGCCAATTCCTGCGACATTGAACAGAAAGTTGAGGGACCTCATCCATCGCTGATGTATCAACATCGGACATGTACACTTTCTCGCCCGAAATTTCCTCGCCGAGGTAGAGTTGGGATGAACACTGAAATGTTTTCCATTAAGCAATCATGGGTGAATTTAATTTTCGTTTTCAAAGAGCGCATCTTTATGTTTTTTTTCAGTCGTGATCATGTGATAAATATCCCTGAGCATAGGAAAATGGTGTATTCATGAACTTTGCACCTCCATAAAATAAACTCGAAATTCTTTTCTTAGAGCAATAGAGCAATGAAACGGAAGTAAACGATCGGATACGCATGGATACGAAGTTTCCTTAGAAAGGATAAAAATCTTACAGCCAGTCTCAAACAAGGTTGATCTGTTGAAGTGATGTTCACGATAGCTGGTTCGGCTCCAGTACAAAGTCTTCCACACTCCGCTCGAGGTGGCTTATTCTTGCATGCCTGACAACCTGAAATCAATGTCCTCAGCCATGTCCTTACCCCATTCTTTAACTCAACTACGCGTCTAGTGGCGCATCGTTCGTGCCCTACTATAGTTTGTGAAAGATGAGCCCCGATTCAACCGGATTACGGTAATAAAGTTGAACTAACACGGCAATACGATTTACACATAGCACGTAAGAAGTAATAAGGATTACTAATAAGGAAAAAAAAGGATAATCAGGAATAATAAGGAATAATACGGAATAATAATATGTGAATAATAAGGATAATAAGGAACAGGAATAAGGAATAAGGATCGGTAATAAGGCCTACTTTCAGCATGGCAGACAAGGTCGATGGTCTCTTTAATGATCGAGTTGTTGTACACTTGCACATTGCCCTTAGCGTACCAAATTCCATCAAGACATCTGATTGGAAACATTATTTATTATTTAATTTTATATGCATTTCAGCTCACCTGAGGGGTTTTTCGAACTTCGTGTGGACTCCGTCAATGGAAAGTCTAAAATTAATAAGAACGTTTAGCATTTAAATAAATAATTTTTTTCCAAGAAAGGTGTTTTTCACATGAAGTTGAATAATTTTAATCAGTTATATGAACACGAAAGATGTGAAATTATGAAGTTTCTCATCAGTCTACCTTCTACGCTATACTAGTATCTAACCAGTCACGTTGTAGTTTACGTTGTAATTTTTAGTTACGATGTGTTAAGTTTACCTGAAGTCCAATTCGTCCCTATCGCATGTCAACTCATACTTTCTGGCCCTTTTATTTGGCTGAAATTTAATTATACGTTATATTTATTTATTTGAATGACTTTTTCCATCTTTCTATCGTCACTGTTTGTACAAATTTGCGGGAGTCGAGCTTTAAAATTTAAATTGCACTAAAAAACAAACCATGATTTGTCCTGAGGTTTCGGTGAACTTGCGAAGTAGACATTTATCTGAACGGGTTTTATTTACCATTTCAAAACGAATAATTTATGATTTGCAAAATGGAAAGTTATATTTTTTCAAAAAAATATTTGTGTGTTACTTCAGGTAAAAAGACCAAATTCTTGTCATTTCGTATAGTGCGTAAATTGGGATTAATTTAATTAATTTAATTTAATTTAATTTCAGCCCTATACTGTGTTTTTTTTTCATTTTTAAAAATTTAATGGTACGATCTTGTTATCGGAAGTCTTGAAACTAGACTCACTCTCGGTGCATTTTGTTTCGATGTTCCGATTTGATTTCTCAGTAAAATTGACAATCAAATCTCCGTTCCAAGATTTCCACCCATGCTTTGAGCAAGTTAAGTCAGAGTACACTTCCTGGTCGTTAACTCTGAAATTTGAATAGCACTTAATTTTTTAAAAATATCAATGATACAACACTTACTTTTGATCTACATGGGATTCAATTTAAAAAATATATATTTATCGATAAAACAAAGCGAATCGGTAATGTAAGATTGAATCTTGATTGAGTCAATAATGAACTGAAAATCTTACACAAGCATCTTATCCTCAGCACTGCAGGTTAACTCCTTATCAAGGGCGTACGAATGAAGATCCTGCGTTATTTTTGTTATTTTTGGAACATTTTTTTTAGAAATTTTTTAAAAAACAAAAGAAAGCTCTTGCACAAATTTTTCCTTAAATGCATATTTTTTTTTTTAATTACCGGTCCAGCGCAGATCGGATTGTCGCATTTCGGTGTAATATGAGTTGAATGGCACACTGAAAGAGTATTGATTTTGTTGGTATGTACAACTCTGTGCATGCAGTGCCAGAGGTTGCAGAGGTTCGACTCACGCCTACTCTGGTATTTCAAAACTTACATTTTACTTAAAATACTGACTTGAAGACTTGAAGTAGAAGTCTACTTCAAGTGAAGAACATTTGAAGAAATGCATTCCAGTATATACAGTGCATATTATACATCACTTGAAGTAGACTAACTTGTTAAGTTTTGAAATACTAGAGTAAGATTAATACATCTACTTATGATGCCAATACAAAAAATACAACAAAAACAAACATTGCAAGCATTGCGCAGAGATGTTGAAGTCATTCTGTTTCGGATTAATGAGAACATCAGAATCATTGTTGACAGTCCATCCATCATCGGAACAACTCGTCAGAACATCAAAGCTCTCCTCGAGGGTCTGGCCATTCTTGAGCCTGTAAAAGATATTGATTACTGCATTGATTAATCGATATTGAGTATATTGAATATTTTCAAAATTTCTGTTTGTCACGTACTCAAGAATTTCGGATGGATGTTTGCACGACAGTTGGCGATTCTCGTAAATGAACTGAAATCAAATAAGTATTGATCCTTAGGCGTATCGGACACAGATTATTGATTGAAAAACAATTGGTAGATTTTTATAATAAAATATAAATTTTTGATAAAAGATAAACCTTTTCGCAGCTGCCATCAGTCTTACTGCAACTTTGGCGAAGGAATGATGAGTGACATTCTGAACAAGTAGTAGGGGCTATAGACAAACGAATATCAGAAAAATTATATTCAACCATGGAGCATTTGTCTATAGAAATATGAGCTAATTGTGAAGAATTTGTAATTGTGAAAATCGATTGTTTTATTTTTATTGACTTGCCAGCAAAAAATAATAAAAATTCAAAAAAAAACATGTATATTAATTTAATTTTAACGTCTGTTAGGAAGAAAAATAAATCCTACTATGGCGGCACTCCACTTTAACACGAGATCGTGGATTCTTCGTGTAGTCTACTACCATCTTATTCTCCTCATTCTTCCATCCTCCTCGACCACATGTGACCGTACTCGTTGGAACATCGTTCAAGCTGCAAAATGAGCGTATTTGGTAGACAGTAGTCACGAAAAGAAAAGTGTGCAAGAGAGTGCGGGGAGAAGAGATCGTTCAAAATCGTGCAAATCACCATATCTCGAGCCGCTAAAGGTACTTCGTTACTTTCCTTCTCTTTTTGTGGCAATTTCAGATTTTTTTAAAAAATCAATTGTTGTTATAACAATATAACAGTATCTTATAATAAAAGTAAAAATACGATTTTGCTGGCTCCAAGTGACACAAAAGCCTTACAATAGTTGATAATTTTCCGAGCATGATAGTTGTCCGGTACTCTCGTCGAAGTCAAACTGCAACACAGATTTCGCATAAAATAGTGGTTTTTTTCCAGAAACAAAACTAAATTTTCAAAAAATAATTAAAAGTTTTTTTTTAAATTTAACTAAACTAAAATCACCTTGGCGCATTCTTCATCACCTTCAACACATGCATCGTCCATCAATGTCCTGCTACATGCTGAAAATGAATTATTTTAATAATGTTAATGACAAAAACTTATTTTTACAGGGTAAAAGTAAAGTACAAAACGAAATTCAAGGCAATTGTTGAACATACTTTTATGGCAGGAAGACGAAACAAAGATTGAGGGATTCTTAGCAAAGTCAAACAGTAGTTTCTGATCCGCTTTCTTCATCCATCCTTTATTGTGGTCACAGACTAAGTCGTCGAAGACTACATCGCCGTTGAACCTGAAAATGTGTTGAAATAGTCGACGATTTTTAATAATGCCCGAAGTGTCGAGTTTGCAGAAAGTTTACAGTGCAGTTATAATTCTTATTATTATAATTAAAACAAAATGAACTAGTACATGAGAAGGTCTGGTTCAGCGCATTTCAATGTCAATTGTTCATAAGACGCCTGAAATCGATATTTTTTAGTTAGTTTTGTACAATCGTATATTCAACGACTTTTTATAAATACAAAAAAAATTTAATTTCTTACTTTCACGCAAGGCATAGTGCCATTCACATCACAATTGTCGTTCATGAAATAATTGTCACATCCTGAAAATATTAACTAAATTAAACTTTAATTTAAAGTCACAATGAATAAAAAATGCCTTAAATTCTAAAGATTAGTTTATTATACGCACATTTTTACTTTGATTTTGTTAGCCAAAGGTTGTAGGCCCTTAAGGAAATGCCTCTAGGATCATCTCACTCTTCGCTCTAGACATACACTCTCACTTTCTTACTTTTCCAATCTACGTAAGAGCGTTAGCAGTGCGGACAGTTCACAATTTGCATATTATAAAGCACTCACTATTCAGACAAGTCACATTTGGACTTGACATTGGATCGGCTCTAAAGTCATGCACGAGCTTTCCATTCTCATTCGCTTTCCATCCTAACTTCGTGCACTTGGCGCCTCCAAAGACGTCCTTGCCGTTGATTCTAAAAATCGATTATTAAATTAATGTTGTTAAATATGAATTTTAAAAATTATATTTACCGTAGCATGTGAGAATCCGGACACGATATCTCCTTGTTCTACAAAAAAAAGTACAAGTTTAAATTTTACAACACCCATAAATCATTTATTATTATTATTATAAATCATTTAATATTATATTAGTTATTGTTGTACACAAAATGTGATGCAAATTTGTACATAGTTTTGGAAAAAGTAAAAAAATTACAATAGTAGTGTGAAATTAAGAAATTGTCAGACTAACCGAGTAACTAGGAGTCGGACATGCTATCGGACTATCGCACTTCTCATTCATTCTGCTTACATCACAACCTGAATTTAATTCATTTCCATGGCATCATCAAATTAACTTTTTTTAATCTCTCTTTTGTGTGGTGCTACAAGTGAGCAAGCACTGGCAAATAGAAGACCGCAGTTGAAGAAATAGGACGAATTCGAAACGAATTTAATAATACAAACAAACGGTTCAATTCTTCTTTAAATGTGCAACTTTGCTCCATTGGTTGACGACCCAAGGAATAGTTGAAAATGTTTAATGCGACCAACTCTTTTCGCAGTGTGCAGTGAACTTCGTTCCTATATCGTGGATCTTTTTTCCTCGTGTATCATTTAGCCATCCTTTCACACTATCACAGAAAAGATCGGTAAAACTTGCAGTGTTCCCGAATCTGCAATTAATCAGTTCTTTTCAATTTTTTAGTTATCAGGTGTTGGCATCCATTATGATGATGCGTAATTTTTGTAATTGATGGCATGATCATGCATGCAAGTTACTCGAATCATTCATGGATTCTGAACTTTCAAGCAAGAGCAGAAATTCGTGCATGATCAAGAATCATGAATGTCCATGCATGGACGTGTCATAGCATGCATGATGTTACTAGGATCCGTGATCAGCTATGGATTCAAACACGATTTACGTAATTTATAACTCTTTATAGAGCTAAACATTGTCGCCACCAAATCTTAAGTATTGAAAAAACAAATTATTGATTGAAAAATAGCGTACACTAGCAGATCCGTGGGTTCAGCACACGTCAGTTGTGAGTGATTCTTGTAGACTGCCTGAAAGTAGTCATATGTAACTAACCCTCTTTTTCTCATCTTTAAAAGAGTAAAACAGATATTTTTTTTAAATTTCAAAGCTAAAATTGTGTAAAATACCAATAAAAAACTTACGGGATTACACGTACTGCCCACACACGAGCTGTTACCATGCATAAATGCCGAACATCCTAAATTTATCCAAAATATTTGTTTTATGATGAAAATGATGATAATTGAAACGACTTTATGATATAAAAAAGATTTTCGGTAAACTTTGAGCGGGCTTACGGTAGGCACAGAAGGCGTTAAGCCGGTTCAGAGAATCGAGCGTCGGCATCTTATGAAATTCATCAGTATCGTCCTTCCAAGCGATCCGCGTACACTCCGCGTATGGTCGAATTTCCAGAACAGGACCGCCAGCACTGATTATTAAATTAGTTAATATTTTATTTATTAATATCACATAATGTTTTTTTACATTTTTCAATATCTTTAATATAGAGTAAAAAACATTGATTGAAACATTTTGCTATTGCATGATAGGTTCAGTGCTAAATCTAATCAGAACAGATATCAACGTAGATGTTCCACAGTTCAGAAATTCAATAATCACATTTAAAACATTAATTAATAATAAATAAATAGATACATCAAAACAGTGGCCGAGTTGTTACACGTGATCGTTTTGTTTTCTTTTGTTTCAGTGAAGTGGAACTGAAAAGATTTACTTCAAATACTGATTTTCCAAATTGTCCATGGACCAAGATCATTGGTCCAAGTCAAAACTATTCAACCCACCGATTTCGCATCGACGAGAAACTTGGACGAATCTGCTGTTCTGTTTACATTCACCGGATCACACCCTAAAGGAGTATAAATAATTCTTAAATGTCGTATTGTTATACGATGCTCATTCTAAAAAAATCAAATTAATCCCCAATAGCCAATAGATTGGAGGCGCTAACACTGCGACTCATTGTCAGCGGTATAGTGTACTCCCCAAAAAAAATTCCCCATGATTGAGCAGTTATGAGCGACTTCAGTCAATTTACTAGCCTAAAAAGGTAGTTCCGGGAGCTGTCTACGACCGGCAGAGCATAGGTGGTGGAAAATGCAAATACCAATTGAGGATTTGTTTCTACCACCTCACTTTCTAATCTAGTATAGGATTGAAAACAGGCCTACGGAGACGTTTGTAGAGATTTGATTTGTGTTTATAGCACTCACGTTTGTAGCAAGAAGCGGTGATGAAGTGAGTCTTGTTAGCAAAGTTTATCAGCGTTGTTCCGTCGTAATCCTTCGTCCACATATTTCCATCACATCTGGCGGACTCGCCCGCATCGTCACCGTTCACCCTGAATTTGTTTACAATTAATTTAATTTGATTAATTTAATTTAAATCTGAAAATAATTTGTTGCAGCACTCTTTTTTTTTTAAATATTGGCGCCTATACGAGAAACATGCTGTTTCGGGAAAGTTGTAACAAACTACCTTTATTGTTAGCACAATATTGTTTTATTTGAGCTCATGTTACTTGTTCTGATAGAAAAACCGAGAAAAATATTCAGGTGGAATGTAATCAAAAGGAAAGAGAGTACAGACGAAATGTTTGGTTGGCTTTTTACACCCGTTCTTTTTTTAAATCCGTTCTCTTGGTATTTTTATACGAACAATATATTTTTTTAAATCGCTTACACAAGAGATTTGAAATCCGCAGTAGGTCCGCAGTCCAATTTCTTATTAACGTACGTGGGCTAAATGAATAAAGAATAATTTCGAGAAATTACAAATTTAAAATATATTTTATTATATATTTTTACACTCACCTCAGTACAACCGCTGCTATTAGTATTTTTGCAAGTGAAATCGATGAATATCCTGTGACATTCTGAATTTTGTTTATTTATTTATTCATCAAAAAATGATAAACATCAAGGTAAAAAAAAAGAAACAGGCATTGTGCATTGTGGGTTCAGAGTATTCTCGTATCAAACTAAAAAAAATATTTTTATAGAATTACGTGTATCTATTTTCTCAATTTTTCAAAGTAGCGTTGGTATACCAAAAAAATTAAAATTGGATTCCAGCAAAATATCTAGTCATAATTGCTTAATTACTTACTGTTAACACAGACAGCATTCAATTTCTGTGCTGCAGTCTTTCGTTCGACTTCGACCTTAGCAAGACCACTAACGAAAGACCATTTCTTCTTCGCACACTTAGGGGCATCCACTTGTTTGTTATCGACACTACAAAAAAATGATTTTTCAATGAATCAAAACCGACAATAATTACAAGCAAATTCCCGAAACTGAATATCATTACCAAAATTGCAGAAAAAAAGCAATGCAACCTACATCATCTGTCTTTCGTTTCCAATACACTCCGGTTTGGGCCTCATTCTGACTACCATATGAGAAAGTTGCCTGGCAAAGAAAAAATGAATGTAGATAAATCGAAATAAATAGATCATTCCACTAAAATCAGCATGTTTTCATTCAATCGCAAAGGGATATTAAAGTCGGAGTATAATTCAAACCGCTTTTCCATTCTTTCTCTCTTATTCTCTATACTCTGAGAATGTTACTGCAGTGGAGAGCCAAAATAATAAAAATAGTAATGATCTGCGTTGTGAATTACTGATAAAAGAAAGTCGAATCGCTAGTTGTCAAAAAAATCAAGTCAATTTGCTTGCGAAACACAAACCTTTGTGCACTCCGCATCCGAGGGTTTACTATAGTTGGCATGCATCGCGAGGGCAGCGCAGCCATCTTCTACCTCGACGTTGCTAATACCGCAGCCTAAATCATAATAAATGTAGTTAATATTATTAAATACTAAATATTAAATATTATTAAATATTAAATACTAATGATTAAAATTACATTGTAAGATAAAGTTTAAAAACCATCCCGTACCCTTTTTCAAAGGAAAATGTATTTATTTAAATATAAACTGACTCTTTTTGCATTCGTAGGAAATCCTGGCCTTGAATAAAGTGCTACTGAAGTCGAAGACTACGCCGCTTTCACCGCTCCATCCCTCTCCAGAATTACATGTGAGCTCCTTGTAGGAACTAATGCCGTTCATACTGCAAAACATTTTTATTAGATTTGTTTTTGCTAAACAAAAAGCGTCGATAATATCAAGCATATAATTAAAATAATTGAATTGAACGAACAAATAGTGAAATTTAGAAATCATGCAAATGAACACAAGTTGTGGAAGTAGTTAATTTGTCGTGGTCAAGTAAAACTTTGTCAATAAGAATTATTTGAGCAACTTACGAAATCGTTTCATCCTCTTGCTCACATTGAAGAGATTTTCCCAATTTGTAGTCGGTCTGAACAGAGAGGCAAGTACCAAAAAAAAGGTTAAAATTCCGATTGCTTTAATTTCGGGGCTAATGTTTTCATGTTTTTTTCATGTATTTTTTCTTGAGATTAAAGCTAATTAATTTCTTTTCTTGACAAACACCAATAACGATATTCCATCTTAATTTTACCTTTTTCATGGAAGAGTTATTTAGAAAATTTCTAAAAAAATAATAGAAATACAAAAGAAAACCTACAGTATTACACGGTGGCTTGGCGCACTTGATAAAAAGCGGATCGCACTCTGGAAATGTTATGTTATTATGCGTGTGATATATCAAAAAAAAAGATATATGTCATTCAGTGACCACACAGCTTAGCTAATCTTGATAAAGCGTGAATAAACAAATAAATAATAATAATAATAACAATAATAATTGTTTAAATGTCATACTTGATCTACACTCCACTTTGATCTTCTGATCCGTACTATTGCGAGGGATGGTCAAATGGTCGTTAGACCATTTTCCCTTCGAACAGGACATAACTGCGTACGCTGGCTTATCGTTCACACTGCAATTTTGACAGTTTTGAAAACGTAAATATATTTTAATTTTCGAAAAAAACCAACACAAGCGAGGTCGTACTGTCTGGACAGCTGATTCGCTTATTTTCGTACTGAAATGACTCATTGGAAATGAAATGTGGCGTTCAAAAGGCACGAAAATGTGTAGTTATGTGGTCACTCTCGTGTTGTTCTTATAATTTCGCGACTTTTGAAACGAACATCAATAAATGGATGCTATAAAAATCATAAAATTTGAGACATTTGTATGCGAAAAAATACGTTTTGAAAGAAATTGTTCTTGCTTTTTCTTAATGAAAAGGCTTACCTCATAGCACTCAGATGCCGTTCCACAACCGTTTATAATTGTGGATTTAGGACAGTCTAAAAATATTTCCGCACATACTCAGCTCCCAAGACATAATTTATGCGTTTTTTTGTATTATATACCATTATAATTTTTAGTGGTAAACAAAAAAACATTAAAAAAATTCCAAAACTATATGGTAAAAAGCTTACTGTTAACACATTTGGCGGTGACATGGTACGCTTTTTTATCCTTCTTGAAATCGATCATGATCCTTCCGGAAAACGTCTTCCAGCCAATCTTCTCGTCACATGTCGCATTATACAGTGTCACCACATCGTTGATACTGCAAGCATAACGAGTTTAAAATAATAATTTTAACAGATTTACAAGTTTAGCGTTGCGTTCACTTTAAAGAAGTATTTTCGTGACTAAACTGGCCAGGCAGAATTACAAAACCAAAATACCAAACCAAAATACAAAACAATTTTATTAAAAATTTGAGACGCCCCGGAATTCCGTAATCCGGGTTGTTAGAGAACAGAGAAATATTGTGCACAATGTAGAAACCATTGAGAGAGGTAACGCTCCCTTTAAAGGTGAAGTACCACGAATATTTTCGTGTACAAACGGTGAAGACAGAAAGATAGCAAAAGCTATTCTGCTATATTATGCTAATTCAGCTTATTGATCGCTAGAATCATGAATGAATCATGCTTGATTGAGCAGGCAAAGGCGCGAAATTTGAAAATAGACAAGATATAGCTTCTTGCATATCATTTTTCCCTTGGATAGCCGATATGTTACGCATTTGCATAGATATTAGAGGCCCTGCATCATTGAAAGCCCAGTTGATTGATAGACTAGGGAAAGGCGCGAATTTTTAAATTAGAAGGATGCATATATAGAAAATTGCAAACGGGAATCGCGGCGCGGTTACAACCGCAGACTACTAACCACTGATGCGTCATGTGGTCAACCTCTCAAATTTAATAGAAAACATAAGGTTACTTCCAAGTCCCACGTTCTTCATGATAATAGCGCACCAAAAAACGACTTCTTTAAATTTATTTTTTTTTAAATATATGTAGGCTAGCTAATAATCCGCTACGTCGGCAACTACAAATATAAATAACAATAGCTAAGGGTTTCCTCAACCATTCTCGTTTAGAGATTTTAAAAAAATGTGGTTGCCCTAAATTAGTTGAAATTTCAAAGAAGACCATAAATTGTTGGGCTTAAGCTGTATGATTGGAAAAACCTGGGGATCATTTATGAACAATAACACCGGACCTGAGAGCGTCGTCCGTCGCGCAATGGAGCGTAGCGTCAAACGTATAGTTGGCCTGTAATGGATTTATAAAATATACACATTTCGAGCATACGCAGATGATCATACTACAAAGCAATGACCTCACAATAAACTATTAGAGGTAGGTTATGTTCGCGATTAACAATAATTGCCCAGATTAATCAAGCTGCGCAAATAATGAATACGTAAATCAATATGGAGTGTTTTTCACATTCGCAAATATAGTCTTGAAAGATAGTAATTTGGAAATGGTAACTTACGGGAACCGGATTTGTTGTTTGCAAAAATGAAGAGTGGCATTCTGAATTGTGAAAATGTAATAAATGTATTGCATTTTCGGTTGAGTGCTGACTCTAAACTGGTATTTTTAAAAAAAAAAGACTACTAAAACGCACTGCTGCGGCATTCGACTTTGATTTCACTTTTCGGATTTTTGGTAAAGTCGAAAACTATTTCTCCATCCGTATTGGTCCAGCCTGTCCTCGAACATGTCACAGTGCTCTGTTCCACTCCGTTCAAACTGCAAATTATTTTCTTCTTTAATTCGTATCGTGTTTTGCAAAAAAAGTTTTTTGGAGTATTAGATTTTGAACGGAATAGATTTAGCGCATTTTCGCATGCAAAAATTCAAAGAAGTGTATACGATAATATAAATAGAACTAAATTAAAATAATAAATAAAATAATTTGCATCACTCACAAAAGAATATGATCATCTCCGCACGACAATTTCCCAGTGACAGCATCATACTTTTTCTTTAAAATAAATTATTTTTTTGATTCATTTTTTTTGTTAAATTACCGAAATGCAGTCTTTCCTTCCGGCACATGTGTCATTAATGAGACCGGCATCACAGCCTACAAAATCAATGGTTTCACGATATTTTCAAATTTCAAATCTTGGAAATACTATTTTTGAACAATGATCTGTCTTTCAAACTAGGTGTTTTTTCAAACATTTTTTTGTTTTTTTTTCGTTTTTTTTTGTCCATTGAACAGCCAAAATTTTCTCGAAAATCAGCGGAACCCAATTTCCTCTTTTATTGTTAGATAATTTTGAGTTTTGGCGACCTACATATAAGGAGGCATCACAAGAAATTTACGACTTCATATGACAACCCTTTCATCCACAGGGAGAAATATTATCGAATACTCACTTTTGTGGCAGTAAGCACGAACAGTCGTCCCTTCTTCTGTGGTTTCATTGGTAAAATCGAGTACTGCGGGTGCCGTAGCGGTATCGTTTTCCTGTGACCACCCACGACCATCGTTACATTTCATGTTGTCAAAGTGAGGAGCCTTGTTGAAACTGTAATTGTAATCGTTTAAGAGGACTGTTCCCTAAGACTCGATCATATTCGACCACCCCCGGACACGTGCGCTAGCAATGAGAACTGGGAGTCCATACTTAGGTGTTAGGAGTGCCCCCGGCCCTTATTACACAAAACGGCTGAAATTTCCTGTTTGTGCCCTCAGGCTATTAGACATAATTTCTCAAATTGTTGAGATGAAGTCTAAATACCATCTGCGATGCGTCTATACACAGTGCTTGCTAATTCACTATTAGCATCGAATTGTTGATTCCTAAAGTGAGGTGAGTGCCCAAAATTGTATTGTAGCCTAAGCAATGCATTGATTTATTGGTATCGACTCGTCATCGATGGTTCTCCCGAACAAATGAGATTGGTGCGGAATTGTGGTCCACTCAAAGTTTAGAGGTGAGACGAGTAAAATGACACAAGAAGCCCATACTTGGATCAATTTGAAAATTTCGATCATGATCATAAAATTTCGAAATGTTTTCATTTATGTTTTTGTGAAGTACTAATAACTTGCCCATTCTGTCATAGTACACAATGTACATAATCAATATGCGTTTATTTTCGAAAATTATATTTTTTTGCATGATGATGAAATCGATTTTTCAAAAGTGAGCCGAATGCCGGGATTCCAGTTATACTATGTTTACTCATCATGAAACTTCACATTGCCATTGTCATTTGCTCATTGGCGCAGCATTCAAGTCGAAAAACTGCAATATTATAGAAATTTGCCATGAAAGTAGGCACAGGCATTTTCTGAATTTTCGAGAATAAACGATTTTCATATTTATTATGTACATTGCAAAATTAAGACAGAATTTTACAGAAAACAAGTTGGAAACCGATTCAAACACGATTCTCATTTCTCACACGCATTCAGAACGAAAATTTTAGAAAAATGATTGGAAGGAGAGATCAGCCATTGAGCATTGGCTGAATATTATTCACATCATTAGTACTTCACAATAAGCCACATAAATGAAAACATTTCACTTCATTTTACTCGTGTCACCTCTAAACTTTGAGGAAGTTCGAGCGAAAAATTCGACAAAATCGTCGATCGGGAAGAACCCAGTTTTAAGTCAAATCAATGCAGAATTGCTTAGGCTACAATACCTTGTCGGAAATTTTGGGCACTCACTAAAACAAGGGATGATTTGTCCCAAAAAACCAAAATTTTGAGTCAAAAAAGTGGTTTAGGAATCAACGCACATTCGATGCTAATAGTGAATTAGCAAGCACTGTGTACCCTAGACGCATCGCAGATGGTATTTAGACTTCATCTCAACAATTTGAGAAATTATGATTTTTTAAACTTAAAAAAAATTATTTTTTCTACTAGCCTGAGGGCACAAACAGGAAATTTCAGCCATTTTGTGTAATAAGGGCCGGGGGCACTCCTAACACCCAAGTATGGACTCCCAGTTCTCATTGCTAGCGCACGTGTCCGGGGGGAAGTCGAGTGTTAACGGCCATCTCTCTTAAGGCAAAAAAAAAATCATTCACGCAATTTAAGACATCGGCTCAGTGAGATTCCAGGAAGTGCCGGACATCGACCTCACCGATTTGGCCCAAAATTTTTTTATGGATACCCCCATTGGCCCCCATCACAAAATGGGTATTCATTTGGGCTGGTTCCTTGAAACACAGATGTGGCGGGTTTTCGAATTTTGAAAATTCGATATTCACCGAAAAAAATGGAGCGGCCTAGGACCAATGTTAGTGTCGATTAATTATAAGTATAAATAGACAACAAAAACTGGCTATACGACGGTCCGGAGATCCGATCGCAAACTAATTTTTTTACCTCTTCAAAACATTCTAAAATTAATTAAAATTTCAAAACAAAAAAGTGCATTTTTGCCAAATCTTATAGAGCAAAAAATTCCGCGTCGAATAAGGCAAAAAAATCAAAAAAAAAAAAAAATCGATCGACCCGTGTTTTGAGATAAATGAACCTGAAGATGACCCGAAAATATTTTTGTTTTCAAACGCCCTCATGTTTGTACTCATATTGAAGAACTCCTCGAGTAGAACAACTTTCATGTTGAACGTTTTGTCTGAAACTCATGTACAAGAGAAATACACGAATTAAGATTTATTGGATCCAAATCTTTTATATCGTTTGTATCTTGAGAACAAACGACTTTCATAGAATATGACCAACATGAAAAATGACGTGCTCGACGAGTTCAAAATGAGTATAAACATGGAAAGGGTCTGGCAACTTATTTTCATGACCACTTTAGAGATCTTTTTCAGAATAGGGGTTAACAATTTTTTTCGTGAAACAACAAATTGAGTATGGATTTTTGAGTTCTACAATATTCACACAAAAAACAAGCACAAAAAATATTTTAGATTGTTTTACTCAAACTTGTCTGAAAAACCGTGTGAACAAAGAAAACTCATGTATTGCTCTTGTGCATGCGTTTCAAACAAAATGCTCAACATGAAAGTTGTTCTACTCGACGTGCTCTTCAATAGGAATACAAACACGAGGGGGTTTGAAAACAAAAATATTTTCGGGTCAACTTCAGGTTCATTTATCTCAAAAGACGGGTCCTTCGATTTTTGATTTTTATCCCTTATTCGACGCGGAATGTTTTGCTCTATAAGATGAGGCACAAATTGGACTGCACTTTTTTGTTTTAAATTTTTAATTAATTTTAGAATGTATTGAAGAGGTAAAAAAATCAGTTTGCGATCGGATGTCCGGACCATCGTATAGCCAGTTTTTGTTGTCTATTTATACTTATAATTAATTAATCGACACTAACATTGGTCCTAGGTCGCTCCATTTTTTTTTCAGTGAAAATCGAATTTTCAAAATTCGAAAACCCGCCACATCTGTGTTTCAAGGAACCAGCCCAAATGAATACCCATTTTGTGATGGGGGCCAATGGGGGTATCCATAAAACAATTTTGGGCCAAATCGGTGAGGTCGATGTCCGGGGTCACTGGCACAACCCTCGAATCTTACTGAGCCGGTGTCTTAAAATATGTCCTTACAACAAACCCAGACCGAATTATGGTATTTTTTTAAATAAATATAAATAAAATATAAATAAGAATTTAAGGCAATAAACCTCCTCCAGTCTTCATGGCAAAAATAGAATTACTTTTTCTGTAAAACTATCGATTAATCAACTCACTAAAGTAGATGACTAGGGTCAGTGCACGTTAGAACATGACCAGCGTATACCGCGTCTTCACAATATTTCGCTGTTGACTCGCATTTTGTCTTGACGAATCGCGTTTCGCACTCTGAAGAACGCAATTAATATATTAATATTTAAAACATAAACTATTAGTATAGGACTAAGAATGAAAACCCTACTTGATATGCACGTCGCAGTAATCTTATCTTCAAGTTTGGTTCGCTCATATGTTATATTCGTAGATAGAAAATCTCCTTCATTCGCATCTGTTCCATTCAACGCTGCCTTCTTCGTCCAAGCCGTCTTGCTGCATACGAGGACGTCATCGACAGATTTGTCACTGACGCTGAAATGATATCACTTGTACAAATCTCTCTAAATAATCTGTCACCTAATTTATTTTTCAAAAAAAATATGTGTTAGATATATTAGCCAAATTGCAATCGAATTTTGAATCAATTATTGAGATATTATACACTATTGAGTATTTTATATAATTATTATTATTATTATTATTATTATTATTATTATTATTATTATTATTATTATTATTATTATTATTATTATCGTAATATAATAATTGAGCATTGGATGATCGGCAGCGAATAACGACATATTTTTTAATTGGAGAAATCAAATGGAAAAACTGTGGGCGAAATTTCATTCACTGTTCACAGCGTTTTTTTTTCACTGGTAAAAACAAAATTGTATTGCTAATTGTAAGTTAGAAGATTTTCTCACTGAAGCAAAGAGGTTGCATTGCATTCCAGATTCAAATTTTCATCATCAAAAGTGGCCTGAAAAAGGTACAATTCATTGTCTTCAGTTGTTGTATTCCATTAAATATCAGACATTTTTAAAATATTTAAAAAAATATGTTTTACCGATTTCGGAATGTACGCCTTCGTTTTGTAAAACTTGCGTATTCATTTTTTCTGGAACTCACAATGGTGCATTGAAAAGTACTATACCTGTGTACAATCTGTGCGGTTGCCGCATCCATTGATAACCAGACTCGTGTTGCAGCCTTTAAAGAAGCGTCATCTTTCTTGGCACAAATTCCGCTGTACCAAACATCAAAGCAAAACTTACTGGGTATGCATTTGAAGTGGACATCGGGCTGTGCATCTACCGTGAATTTGACAATCTCAACTCCGGATGGGGTCTTCCATCCCTTCTCGTCATCGCACGTTAGATTGCTTTCGTAGATCTCTTTGTTATCGTTGAAACTGAAGTGGTACGCATTAGCGAGCTCATTTTCAAGGATCCCCTACCCCCACCCCACCTCCGATCAGTTCTAAAGGTATCGTGGAGAATGGAAAAGGGGTGAGACAATCCAAATCAACAGTTTCAAATAAGCATCTTGGTACTAGAGACCGCCAAATGACTAGAGAAAGCGATATTTAAATGAGGGAGACAATTGGCCAAATGTCTCTCCTTTGTTATACATTCCATTTTCATTTCTTGACATAAGCTCAATCGGCTGCTCTCTCATTCTCTCTAACAATAAATGGTCTTTCCTCTTTAATTCCTATTTAACTTTTTCTCGTGTTGTAACAACAACCGGTCTCTTTGCTCTTCCGAAGAGGAAGATAATAGAGAAGTGGTGGCCGAGTGGGTATTAGTCTTATCTCAAAATCTTTTGCTCGTATGTTCAATTCTCTCAAGATGATTTCATTTTTGCTATTTTTTTCAAAGCATGAAATCAAAAATTTCTTAACAACAAAATAAGAGTAACATTTTTGTGAATATCTAGGTGTAAAGATATCCTCTCCCTCTCCCTCTCCCTCTCCCTCTCCCTCTCCCTCTCCCTCTCCCTCTCCCTCTCCCTCTCCCTCTCCCTCTCCCTCTCCCTCTCCCTCTCCCTCTCCCTCTCCCTCTCCCTCTCCCTCTCCCTCTCCCTCTCCCTCTCCCTCTCCCTCTCCCTCTCCCTCTCCCTCTCCCTCTCCCTCTCCCTCTCCCTCTCCCTCTCCCTCTCCCTCTCCCTCTCCCTCTCCCTCTCCCTCTCCCTCTCCCTCTCCTCCCTGCCTCTCCATCTCCCTCTCCCTCTGACTCTCCCTCTCCCTCTCCCTCTGACTCTCCCTCTCCCTCTCCCTCTGACTCTCCCTCTCCCTCTCCTCCCTGCCTCTCCATCTCCCTCTCCCTCTCCTCCCTGCCTCTCCATCTCCCTCTCCCTCTCCATCTTCCTCTCCATCTCCCTCTCCCTCTTGATCGTCTTCCCTCGAATCCCTGTTGCCATATACAAATATCTACTCTTGGGCGACTCTTGGGGCCAAGATATATGCAAATATCTCGGCCCCAAAAGTCGCCAGGAAAAAATAGTCAATAGAAAAACTTCTTATCTTTTGGAGACCTATCGAATGGCATATGTTTCATCCCGAAAGTCTATGTTCACTCTTTAGCCACGGACAATTCATTTGTCAAGATACTTTTGGCCAAACGTATCTTGAAAGGTATATATAGTCGTCTCCCGAAGTCATTCGTATATCACGATATACCTATGTTCGGTGAACCGTCTCTCGAGAAGAAAAAATCACTCCTCTCATTTTCTCATTCGCCTATGGTATATCGCTGTTTGGCGGTCTCTACTTGGTACCAAGAAGGTAGAAAACTATCACATACACAATGTTTTCCTCATCTCCACATTTGAAGCTGCGGGATGAATCATCATAAGTCTGAAAACAGCCAAAACTTTAAATATTCTGGGGTAATTGAATAAAAAAACATAGGCCTTACCAGGTTTTGCCCTTCTAGCTGTACAAATGTATGATGGCAATCTGAAATTTTGCCTCCTTTTGCTATTTTTCAAGGAAATTTTCAGAATATACAGAGATTTCATCGAATTCGTGCAAAAAGGAGGGATTTTGATAGATTGAGCTTACGAGGGATGCATTCGAACTGGAATTTAGTCTCAAGTTTCTCGGCGAAATCATGGAGCATTTCTCCCTTGTCGCTCTTCCATCCGTCTCGAGAGCACACAGCATGCTTCACGAACGTTCCATTTACACTACAATCAACATTTGTATTTCATGAAAAGCTCGGCCAAAAGTCTCCGGACACTTTTTCATTTTTTTATAACTTTTGATCCAGGAAAGCAATCAAGGTGATCTTTTCAGCCAATGTACAGAATTTATCAAGGAATAATACCATGATGTGTTGGTGTAATTAAATGAATTACACTGATGCGTAATGATGATGCAATCGAAATACACTATTTTGAAAATTTACAATTTTTTAGTGATATCTCCGCATTTTTAGGGGGGCCAATAATTTGGTCGAGTGTGAAAAGTTGAGCCATTATTTTGGTGGTTGAGCCAATAATTTGGTTCGAAGTGGGGCTGTTATTTAAGTCACAAAGTTGAGCTAAACTTTTGGCTTAAATAATGGCCCAACTACGGTAAGTCGAGCCGTTTCATCGAGAGCCGTAAAATAGGTCGGCGATGTTTGCTAATACCTTTCTTGTTTGTTCACATCGGCATGCCCGCCATGGAAGTTTTTCAACTAAATAATGTTGTTCTCGTTGCATACTAGTTTGTATTCTACTTTTCAAAGTATTTTGCTAGTTGAGTAGGCTATAGTTGTTTTCGCTCTTTCATTAACTGTGCTCATTAATTGTTCTTTTTTACTAATTTAGTTTGTTACAGGGAACAACAAGGGAATCTCTGCTCTCTCTCAAGATGGACCCGTTCAATTCGACTCTGCTAGAACAGTAAGCATCTTACTACTTATGAAATGTTAAGGGTATTTAATTGTAAGTAGTTAGTATTCATGCCAATTTAGTCGAAAGCGTTTGAGACCGTTAATTTTTTCATGTTTCAGCGTCTTGTCGCTTCGTCTTCAAGCCGTCACCGGCGCAAAGTGGCTGGGTTAGTTGATTTTTGATTGATTTTGAAAGATCTGACATGTTATTGATTTCTGTATCGTTACATTTGCCTTAAGTGCCTACACCGTAACCTCCTCTGCCGCGTCTCCGTCGTTACGGCGTAAGGCAAATGTAACGATTCGTTATCTATCGTTGTTTATCGATTAACTTTGTTCATTGTCCTTTGTTCAGGTGTACGTCTTCTACTACCAGTTCGCCGTCCATCACACTAGCAGTCAACATAAGTGCCCCTGCCCGTGTAGCTGTACAGGCTATAGCCATAAAGTCGTAGGACGCTTTATTTCATTTTTTTGAAACTTGATTTAGGAAAGATATCAAGTTGATATTTGAGTCAATGTGTGCACCTCATCAAGAAATACAACCATGATGTATTGGTATTATTAGATCAGTTCACTGCTGCATAATGATGACGCTTGCAGTTTTCGAACACGTATATTCTTTAGTGAAAAGCCCTGTTCTTCTGAAGCGACGTCAGGCATTGGTCGAAAAGTATGTAATAAGGTACCAAGCCTGACCGCATTTTGCGCCAAAATTTCCCAAAAATCGAAAATCCTGACCACATTTTGATAACCGATAACCGATAACCTAGCTATTCGACCTATGACGTCAGGACTGCCCAGGCGGGATATGTGAGCTGATAATAGAACTTCGCCATACGAGAAGACGAGCTGAGTTTCGAGAAAATCGAAATGCGGCTAGTCAATTTGAAAATTCGCGAGGGGTAGTGCATAAACATTGGTGAACTAATCTATCAACCTTCGATACAAAGTCCTGTGTAGTGTAGTGGATAAGGCGTCCGCGTTAGCTTTTGACTGTCACTGGTTCGATCCCTCTTGCAGGACTTTTCTTTTGCGGTTATTGTTGAAGTCAATATCAAACGTTCATGCTTCTTTGTCTGGGTAGATCGCCATCGATCGACTTTGTTCGCTCGTTGATCCTTTCTCGAGAGCTTTGTATGTCGTTAAAAAGCATTTATGCATCTTATTCAACATGTCGCATGACCATCACTCTTTCAATAAGATGTGTGTTCTCTTTTCTGGCTTTCATAATCACAGCAACACGTTTTTAAAAAAAATAATAAAAGAAAAGTGCTGCTAGAGGGATCGAACCTGTGACAATCAAAAGTTAACGCGGACACCTTATTCACTACACCTCACATGTCGTTGCTTCGAAGGTTGATAGATGAGTTCACACTACCCCTCGCGAATTTTCAAAATCACTAGCCGAATTTCATATCGATTTTTTCGAAACTCAGCTCGTCTAGGCACTCCTAAAAAGAGATTCGTAATCACCATCGAAAAAATATTGTAGTTATGATATTGCCTTGTCAAATGGCCAGGTAAAGTCCACAAGGTTCCCTTGTGAGACCACTATATTGTAAGGGTCAAAATGAGAGTGATATTTATCGCCAGTGGCCGTATGCATGAACCGTTTTCCAGGAAGATGTGACGTCGTTAGCGTAAGCGGAGGATTTTTGGAAAACGCCTTCGCCTACGCTAATGACGCCACATTTTCCTGGAAAATGGTTCTTGCATACGGCCACAGGATATAGCTCTTCATTTACCATCAGCGCATGAAATAATTTTTTTTGTGAAAAGACTGGGACCCTACCGTTCAGAATGCATTCTTAAATAATGGTTCATACGCAGGCAGCTTCACAATTTATAAAATGCTTTCCTGATTTTGTTTTAGTTCTGATTCTTTTCAGACCCGCAGCAAACATTCAAATTCAAATTCATTTATCATATCAGACAGACTTAGGTCAAACATTCTGCCTACTCAATTTCAGCAAATAACCTTATTGTTAGACGTATGCTTTCTCTCGCGCCCCTGCGCCCTTGTGATGAAATCTTATTTTTAAAGCTCCGATATATTTTAGAGGGGTTCTTGGTTAAATTGTTTTGGCTAAATCGGGTAGGTCGGGGGCCAAAGCCGACGGTTTCGCCCACGTGTGCCCACTCAGGGCGCGCTGAAAACGAGCACACCTTAGCAGAACGTTTGATGCGGCTCTGAATGGAATCAGAACTAAACCAATTCAAGCGAAATCATTATTTGATATATTGTGAAGCTCCCTGCGTTGGAAGCATAGTTTTCGAAGACCTAAACGATTGGGCCTCAAAAGTCTTTAAAAAATTTTCGGGCTCAAATTTGCAGCCCGCTGCAGCTTGAAATCGGAGTCCGATCTTCGATTTTTTCATGGGCAGCTCTTGATGAGGTCTCCGTTATCATGATGTTTCAGAAGAACAGGACTTTTTTCACTAAAGAACTATACGCATTCGAAAAGTGTACTTCGTTTGCGTCACTGCTATGCAACAGTAAACTAATTTAATTACACCAACCCATCATGGTTGTATTCCTTGATGAGTTGCACGCTTTGACTCAAAAGATCAGCTTGATTACTTTCCTCGAGCAAATGTTACAAAAAATTTTTTTTTAAAGCGTCCCATGACTTTATGAGTACTCCGGTATTTTTTTGTCCGTGGGCAGCACAATGGTGCGGAACTAGGGCACCCCACGGGATTTGGCCTCAGGACGGCGTATTCCATGTTCTGGAATGAACGGCCTACCCCACGGAATTTGAAGTCCGCCCCCAAATCTCTTGGGTTTCTCCCTAGTCCCACACCATGGTGCTGCCCCTGGCCCTCCCCACGGAAAAAATACCGGAGTATACTGTTTATTGTCACCGAACATATTTTGTTGTTATTCAATAGACGAATGTACATTGTTTTCATATGAGTCCGCTTGCGAGAGAACCGAGCATAGGGAGTGGGGTCTGGCCCAGTTAAGAATCAAATTTTAGGGGTCGAGTTTTCAAGGTTGTTGATGACGATGGACATGTTCATTTTGAATCTAGAATCTATAGATGGGCGCGTGAAAACTTTTTTGCGCTCGCAACATTGAGAAATTTCCATTCGAATCTGCAAAAAAATCCCGCATTTCCGGGAAGGGGGGGGGGGATCGTTTTGCCAACGATCGTTTGCGCAACGGATCATAAATCGGTTGAGATTTGGCGTATGGCAACCAAAGTTGTACCATTGTATCAGTGGAAGTGTACGGTATTGGGCTACCGTAACCGTCAGGAATCGCGAACTGATTTTTTTCATTCGACCCATGACCCTGGGTTCATGGCCGAAGTCGAAAAATCCATGATCTCCCGAGGCCAAATACTAGTTGCCATTATATCAATAGTGAGCCAACTTTTATTTTTTTGGATACCGTTACCCGAACTACCGTAATCTAGCTACCGTACCCTGTTATATTATAGCGAATCCCTGTTTGATTACGGTAGTACCGGTTACGGTATCCAGAAAGATAAAAGTTGGCTCACTATTGATATAATGGCAACTAGAATTTTTCGACTTCGGCCAATTTCAACCATGAACCCGGCGTCATGGGTCGAGTGAAAAAAATCAGTGACGGTTACGGTAGCCCAAGACCGTACACTCCCACTGATAGCAATGGTAAAACTTTGGTTGCCATAAGCCAAATCCCAACCGCTTTATGATCCGTTTTTCAAACGATTGTTGGCAAAACGATCGCCGCCCCCGCATTTCCATGCAGACAGCCTTTCCGGACAGATCTATGCAGGTCGCGTAATACACTTACCTTTGAGCGAACACCGTTTTTGAAAATGTTTCTTGAAAAAATGAATTAGACAGGTTTGCCATCAAGTTCTGCCAAGGGGAACATAGTCGCCTAATTTAGCATTGATAGATTCAAAGAAATTGAAATTGTGATTTCGACGCGACGGCGTCTGGTATCAACATACAAAATGACTATCCATCGTCATCAGCATAGTTTTAAAACACAGACCACTAAGTATCAGAAAATTAGCTCTTTTCGATTCTCTCGTAAACGCGATTGTATTGCATAAAATAAGAAGTTATAATATTGTTAGAAGTTATATATTGTTAATGATACAAAATCTATTAAATGTTTATCGTTCGTTGCATTTGCATTTTCATGTTGTAATTGATATGTAAATATTGTTTGTTCTGAGGATAAAGAAGTTAATTGATGTATAAATCATTTAAATACGTAATAAACATAAATGGAACTGGAATAATAGTAAGCAAATAAAGGGCTAAACTTTTAGTGGTCGAGCCAAATTACTGGCCAAATTATTGACCCCACTTGAAAAGTTGAGTCATTAATTGGGACTAAAGTTTAGCGAAAAGTTTAGTGGGGCCATTATTTTGACCAAATTAATGGCTCAACTTTTCAAGTGGGGCTTGTCTGGTAGCCAAATTCGAGAGTCAACTTTTGACAAATTAATGGCCCCACTTTGACCAAATTATTGGCCCCCCTAAATATGCGGAGATGTCGTTTTACACTAGAGCCGCACAGTGAAAAAATCCGGAATGGCTCCGACTCCGATTTCGAGCTGTAGCAGGGCCGCAACTTTCACCCCAAAATAACGACCCGACCCGTTCTAAGCGCCAAAACGATACTAGTGGTAAGCGATGTTTATTCCCAGATTATGGTAGTCATAGCTCTTCATTCGCCCTCAGGGCATAAAAATCAATTTTTTCGGAAGAACTGTTTTGGAGACCCCACCGTTCAGATGGTAGGTTTTCTAAAATTATAGTTCCACCACAGGCAGCTTTGCAATGTATCATATATGTATTTCCTTATTTTGGTTTAGTTCCGATTCCTTTCAGACCCGCAGCAAACTCTCTGCTAAGGTCTACTCGGTTGTAGCGAGTAAAGATCAAAATACAAAGATCAAAGATCAAAGTTCAGCAATAGTGTAAAAACTTTTGTGAACATCTCTAACATGCATTGGTACTTTAAAACTAAGAGATTTCATCAATAGAGGCCCAGGGGCGAGAGCAGTAAGAGAGAAAGCGCAAGAGCGCGCACCGAGTAGAACTCAGAATAACTTTTGCTACGAGTCTGAAACGAATCGGAACTAAACCAAAACAAGGGAAATACATATATGATACATTGCTAAGCTGCATGCGCAGGAACGATAATTTTAGAAAACCTACCCTCTGAACGGTGGGCTCTCCAAAACAGCTCTTCCGAAAAAATTGATTTTCATGCTGTATTGCCATATTCCATTGATACCTAGTGTACCTATACACCTATAGACCACACCTATGTACCTATAGTTCTAGTGTACCTAGTGTACCTATGATGGCTCACCGTAACTTCGACAGTTTCTTGTCACATGTGAGCATCTTCGTTTGATCATCGTAATTGGAAAGATTGGCAATATCGACAAAAATCTTGTTGCAACCTGAAATACGAACTTTTTCTATTCATTAGCACTTGACTCTCATTTGCAAACGGTTGTCATCCAGTCGGTTCTTAACAATCGTTTATCATCCGACCTAGTGTCCATTTTGTAATTGTAATTGTTGAGTCGTCCAAAGACACCTCGTTTATTATTCAATTATTGAGAATTTGGGTTTGGCACCGATCTATCCCAGGCAGATCGATTTTTAATGCTGCCCCACAGACGCACGGGGGACCGTAATAGCGAAGATGCCCGGATAAGCATCCCCACACTACTACACAGCAACCAACAACATTTTATGTACCAATGAGATGGAAAGAAGATGACCAGTTTTATGATTGTGAACAAACACATAAGAAAAAATTCTTCAAACGGTCCTCTTCCCGTTCCGAGGCTTCGTCCACCTTATCAATCAATAGCTTATATGGGAATGTGCAATCTACGAATTATCCCCTCCCATATTCTACTTCTATCACTGTACCCTCTCCCATCACTCAAACCACTTTACTTCTGTATATGTTTTATCACCTGCTGTTACACCCCGTTGGGATGTATCAAATAAATAAATAAATAAAAAGATATTATATCACAAAACAACGTGTAAGTTGAACATTACCATCGAAGCAATATGCGGGAGCGATCAAGACCAGGTTTTTGTCCATTATTTCTTTCCCATCGGAGCTCCATCCGACTCCATCATCACAAGTCGCTATAGGATTTTTTGTTTGGATGCCATTTAAGCTAAAAATTGGAATATTTAGAAAAATGAAAAAAAATAATTAAATTTAAAATATTATAATATTGTATATTCTAATATCACTAAAATAATTGTAAAATATGAAATATTACTCATCATGAAAATGAATACAACATTGATTAACAAAGGGTTAAGAGAGCATTAGAAAAAAAAACTTTGCAGACGGGGAAATTCATTAAAGACACATTCCAAGCAAACTTTACTCTTCGCAACACTCTCTCGTAGACAAAGAAAGCGAGATAGCGTTGACAGAGCGGAGGGTTTCAAATTAGCTCGGGGCGTGCCTTTAAATAATTGCTTACACAAGGTATTCATGCGCGGCGCATGAAACACTTCCGTTGGCATGTTTGACCTGAAATTTATGTTTGTCACAATAATAATATCTCCATTCCACCATTTTTCGCGGCATTTTCCAATTTTAAGTTTCGTGTCAACAGCACTAAAGGACAGTAAACGGCAATATTACAATACATGATAAGATGCAATTACAGTGATATGATACTCTAAGACAACATTTTTACTCAATATTTTTTTTCTGGTTTTAATCCGTATTGCAACGAAACACGAGGGGGCTGGGCCGAGCTATTAACACTTGTTGCGCTGACCGGCACTTCGGAGCGCATGTGCGCAAATCATCCGCGGAGTATGAATGTTTTTCGTTCCTTAAGATTTTCCGTTATAAAAAGTAGCTATTGAAACAAGATTTTACCATTGAAAATAAAGAGTTTGAGAATGGAAAAATATTCATTCTCCGATGAGATAAATATTAACAACACGTCCCAGATGCATTTTATTACATAAGTTTGAACAAACCACAAAAAACTTAAACAGACCTTATTTAATTACAATGTGACCTTTATATGCATATCAATCATTTTGACTATACGCATGAAACACGCATAGGTACAAGTAATCTTTTTTTCAAACTAATAAATAATTAAATTAAATTACATCAGATCTTCCTGTGTTGTTGTCTTTAGCTGACGTAAGCGAAGCTTGGTGACAGTCTGAACATGCATTTTTATGATATTTTATACACTAAGATAAGGCCTGCACTAATCTGTCAATCCAAAACGTACTTGGCAGGCATGTAACGTTGTAGTTAGGCTCCAAATGTGTTAGAGGTTCTCCGTTACTTTCCCAAGTCCCTTTTGCACATGATACATTTTCCTGGAGAAAATTCTGTCCGAATCTAAATATATTATATTAAATAATAATTGCCTTTCGTTTTGTGATGTTTTGGGCCGCTAAACGATTTCGTTTATGATAGTTACTACATAATACTCACTTCAGAAGTTTGCTGAATCCTAATTTGCATTGAATATCTGTGTATCCCTGAAAAAAACTTGAAACTAACTTGAAACTTGGCTACCGCAAATTTTCAGATTCCAGAGCCATGGTACCATTTTAGGCTTTCTAATCGTAGTTTTAAAGCGACACCCCAGGTAATTTGAAACTCACCACATATTCTCTATTGGTACATTTGCATGTTTATCAAGATCTTTCTCTATTTAGAGCAGTGGGATTTGTCGCATTTCACTCATCTATCGCATTCTTTTTTCGCGCTGTTCAATCAACAACTATTACAATATACATTTTTAAAAATTATTATTGAATAATAATATTATTGTTAAATTATTATATAATAATAATATTATTATTATTTTCTTTTTCTATTATCATATATAAATTTTGTTTAAATTAATAACTTAATATGTTTGTTTTATTGTAAAAACTCTTATAATTGTATACTTTTTCGTACCGTTTCATTATCTGTATCTATATCTATTTTGTAATGATGATCCTTTTGTGTGAGAGTGTACGCACCGCAACCTAAAATTCATACATTTCACAATAAATGATAATAACATTGACAGCAGTCATTTTGTGAGAGTGCTCCAATGATGAGCGGTCGTTCTAGCTTCACCAAAGATTAAATCTCAAATAACATTATATATGATTAATAAAAATGAAAATGATAATGATGATGTTATGTTAATGGTTGAAATGAATATTGTGGCACTTCATCGTAGAAAATAATGTCCTAATGCATGGCTTTGTTCGAAAAAATTAGACTTAGATTCGTTGAGCACGACTTTGTCATTTTCATTTCTTTCATTCTTGAATCGGCCGTGAATTAGCACGAATGCGGATCAATAATGTTCAATACAATTGGGATATCTCCTTCCAATCCTAATTGCAGATTTGAAGATTGTAGATCATCTAATCCATAGCTAAGGAAGGTGCATTCTTGGAGTCATTGCAACAGTTGATCAGGCAGTTGATTATGTGTTGTGTATTTACGCACAACTCGTAGTATTATGTAGACTTTATTAGGGATTAGAGATCCGCAAACGTGCGGTCATTCAGAAATGATTTCTCACTAATTAATGAATGAGAAATCGCGCGCACGGCATAAATATGATAATTAAACAATTACTCGTGCTAAGTCGCGCATTCGACTCATTCTTAATTAGTTCCATTGAATTTACGGTTAAAAATAATCGATATAAGGCCTGAAAATGGCTTGAAAATGATGCCCCAATGCACGCGTACGTTTTTAAATGTTATCGTGTTGCAAATAAAATTTCTGCTGGAGAACATGCTCTTATCGACCCACATGGCGCACACTAATGAACAGTGGAAAACGGAAAATGGCGAGTTTCCATTGTCTAAAAAAGTAACCTGGATTACTGAAAATGGAAAGTCTAAAATCCTACTCACATGAACTCCTGGCATGAAATGCCCGAAAAAAAAAATATCGTACATGTAAAAAACATTGTATCATGAACGGCGTGAATGGATCTGAACGGGATCGGCCTGATCAACCGAATTGTGAGTGATTTTCGTTATTTTGCATTCATTTTCGTTATTTGTCTTTCTTTTCATTGTGTTTTCTCTCGTTCGAATTTACTATATTAAAAGAAAGTAATCCAAAATATTGCTATTTAAAAAACCCCTCATCTTTGTACTCGTATTGAAGAGCTCGTCGAGTAGAACAATTTTTATGTTGAACGTTTTGTCTGAAACTCATGTACAAGAGAGTTTCACACGTTTTCCTGCAATTTTGAGGAAAACGAAAATAAAATATTTTTAAAACAAAAAAGTGCAGTCCATTTTTTGTCTTATCTTATAGAGCAAAAAATTCCGCGTCGAATGAGGGTAAAAATTAAAAAATCGATAGACCCCTATTTTGAGAAAAATGGGCCTTACCATGACTCGAAAATATTTTTGTTTTCAAACCCCCTCATGTTTGTGCTCATATTGAAGATCTTTTTGAGTAGAACAACTTTCGCGTTGGACATTTTGTCTGAAACTCATGTACAAGAGAGATACACACGATTTTGTGACCAATTTTGAGTTAAGCGAAATAAAAATATTTTTTTGCAAAATCGTGTGTATCTCTCTTGTACATGAGTTTCAGACAAAACAATCAACATAAAAGTTGTTCTACTCGACGAGCTCTTCAATATGAGTACAAACATGAGGGGTTTAAAAAGAAAAATATTTTCGAGTCATGGTCAGGCCCATTTTTCTCAAAATAGGGGCCTATCGATTTTATAATTTTTACCGTCATTCGACGCGGAATTTTTTGCTCTATAAGATGAGGCAAAAATTGGACTGCGCTTTTTTGTTTTAAAAATATTTTATTTTCGTTTTCTTCAAAATTGCAGGAAAACGTGTGAAACTCTCTTGTACATGAGTTTCAGACAAAACAATCAACATAAAAGTTGTTCTACTCGACGAGCTCTTCAATATGAGTACAAACATGATGGGTTTTAAAAAGAAAAATATTTTCGAGTCATGGTCAGGCCCATTTTTCTAAAATAGGGGTCTATCGATTTTTTAATTTTTACCCTCATTCGACGCGGAATTTTTTGCTCTATAAGATAAGGCAAAAATAATTGTGCGAATTTGTAATTTAAAATTTTAATTGATTTTAATGTGTTTTGAGGAGGTAAAAAAATCAGTTTGCGATCGGATATCCGAACCGTCCTATAGCGAGTTTTTGTTGTCTAATCATACTTGTAATTAATCGACACTAACATTGGACCTAGGTTGCTCCACTTTTTTTTGGTGAAAATCGAGTTTTCAAATTTCGAGAACCCGCCTCATTCATGTTTCAAGGACCCAGCCCAAATGAATATCCATTTTGTGATGGGGGGCCATGGGGGTATCCACAAAAAAAATTTGAGCCAAATCGGTGAGGTCGATGTCCGGGGTCACTGGCTCAACCCTCGAATCTTACTAAGCCGGTGTCGAACAAAAGCACGGTTTTCACGACGAATAAATTGCTCCAATGAACCAAAGTTGACCTATTTATTCAGCATATAATCGGAACAATTTATTCATCGCGAAAATGATGATTTGTGTTAAATGGCAATATATTGGTCTGATTTCTTTTAATATAGTAAATTCGAACGAGAGAAAAACAATGGAAAGAAAGAGAAATAACGAAAATGAAAGCAAACTGACGAAAATCACTCATAATTTGCTTGATCGGCCTGAACCGTTCAGATCCATTCACACCGTTAATACAACCGTTTATGATACAACGATTTTTACATGTACATACGATACCTTCAAAATTATGTCGCACATAAACGGGCAAGGCTCTCCGTTGAAACCAAACCGAGTGATAAGGACACAAATTCAGACACTATAGCGGAAAAAACGCCCCCATCATTCCATCTGTCCTGGGTTCGATTCCCGGTTGTTTCAGCCTCTTCCCCACCAAGGTGCCCAAACGGGGAATTGGTAGTGACTAGATCACGCGGTAAAGTAAGTCCGAAGAAGAGATTTGGCCCTCCGGGCTGAATTGGCCATGAAAGATCGCTGGCCTATCAGCGATCACCCGCAGGACTTCGTGTGCCTTGAATAACGGGTTGTACCTTTAGGTAAAAAAATACCTATCAAGGGACAAAATGGGATCATTATTCCCAATCAGTATCGGAGCTAGAGAGATCCTTTGCAGAATCCTTTGATATTTCTTACCTCCACCTGCAGCGGCGCCATCAATCACATTATAGTACAGAAGTAGAAGAATCAGCGTCAGTGGAGCCAGGTCCATCTGAAAAAAAAAACATTTTTGAAATCCCAGCCCTGACCAAAATGCCTCATTGTCAGGCAGTGTTGATTTGATCAAATTGCATACATTTTTGTAGACGAGGCCGATAACGCAGCTCCAAAACGTACCACCGATGGAGCTCTAAGAAGAAGAGAGAAAGAGCTAGTCGACCGATTGGAGTGAAGACCAAACGGTTGAATGAAGTGATTGAGAGAAATTTATCATTTCACCAAATGTTCTATGCTAATTACGCTCTTTATTCGTTTAATACTCTCTCACTTTCTTTGTCGGTTTGCTTATCTTTCCCTGAGATGTGCACGAAAAAAGGAAAGTCCCTATTCACCAGTAATTGATTGGAACCTCTGTGATTATAATAATAAGAATAATGATAATTTTATGAATTTCTTTACCTAGCAGTCATTGGTCTCAAACATGTTTGTGAGGTACGGTATATAAAATTGTTGTTTGAATAGGATCTTGAGTAGCAGTAAATGATATTTCTTGCATTGGAGTGTCTGACGTAGTAGTAAGAACAAAAATTCGGCAAAAAGAATGATCGTTATGTTTCATTCACATTTACGATTTTTGATCTTGACTTTTGATCTTTGGTCTTTACAGTCGAGCGTATGTCAACTTTACGGAGATCGATGGTTTTGGAATCATAATTTAGGAAACTACGATTCAGTTGAAATGATTCTGGAAAATTTATTTTATAACCGTCGAAGTGACATCGACAAATTAGCATCAATTCATATAGAATCTTAATTATGGAAATTAGAGAATAGATAATATCATCTTGAAACCAATCCTATAGAAACGACTTTTTGCACCCCGACGATTTAGAACCGTCAATCGCGAACTGATTATTATGGAAACGACTTTTTACACCCCGACGATTTAGAACCGTCGATCGCGAACTGATTATTATGGAAACGACTTTTTACACCCCGACGATTTAGAACCGTCGATCGCGAACTGATTATTCTGGAAACGACTTTTTACACCCCGACGAATTAGAACCGTCGATCGCGAACTGATTATTATGGAAACGACTTTTTACACCCCCGACGATTTAGAACCGTCGATCGCGAACTGATTATTCTGGAAACGACTTTTTACACCCGACGAATTAGAACCGTCGATCGCGAACTGATTATTATGGAAACGACTTTTTGCACCCGACGATTTAGAACCGTCAATCGCGAACTGATTATTCTGGAAACGACTTTTTGCACCCCGACGATTTAGAACCGTCAATCGCGAACTGATTATTATGGAAACGACCTTTTACACCCCGACGAATTAGAACCGTCGATCGCGAACTGATTACTATGGAAACGACTTTTTACACCCCGACGATTTAGAACCGTCAATCGCGAACTGATTATTATGGAGCCGACTTTTTACACCCCGACGATTTATAACCGTCGATCGCGAACTGATTATTCTGGAAACGACTTTTTACACCCCGACGATTTAGAACCGTCGATCGCGAACTGATTATTCTGGAAACGACTTTTTACACCCCGACGATTTAGAACCGTCCATCGCGAACTGATTATTATGGAAACGACTTTTTACACCCCGACGATTTAGAACTGTCGATCGCGAACTGATTATTCTTGAAACGACTTTTTACACCCCGACGATTTAGAACCGTCGATTGCGAACTGATTATTATGGAAACGAGTTTTTACACCCCGACGATTTAGAACCGTCGATTGCGAACTGATTATTCTTGAAACGACTTTTTACACCCCGACGATTTAGAATCGTCAATCGCGAACTGATTATTATGGAAACGAGTTTTTACACCCCGACGATTTAGAACCGTCGATTGCGAACTGATTATTCTTGAAACGACTTTTTACACCCCGACGATTTAGAATCGTCAATCGCGAACTGATTATTATGGAAACGACTTTTTACACACCCGACGATTTAGAACCGTCGATCGCGAACTGATTATTCTGGAAACGACTTTTTACACCCGACGAATTAGAACCGTCGATCGCGAACTGATTATTATGGAAACGACTTTTTGCACCCGACGATTTAGAACCGTCAATCGCGAACTGATTATTCTGGAAACGACTTTTTGCACCCCGACGATTTAGAACCGTCAATCGCGAACTGATTATTATGGAAACGACCTTTTACACCCCGACGAATTAGAACCGTCGATCGCGAACTGATTACTATGGAAACGACTTTTTACACCCCGACGAATTAGAACCGTCGATCGCGAACTGATTATTATGGAAACGACTTTTTACACCCCCGACGATTTAGAACCGTCGATCGCGAACTGATTATTCTGGAAACGACTTTTTACACCCGACGAATTAGAACCGTCGATCGCGAACTGATTATTATGGAAACGACTTTTTGCACCCGACGATTTAGAACCGTCAATCGCGAACTGATTATTCTGGAAACGACTTTTTGCACCCCGACGATTTAGAACCGTCAATCGCGAACTGATTATTATGGAAACGACCTTTTACACCCCGACGAATTAGAACCGTCGATCGCGAACTGATTACTATGGAAACGACTTTTTACACCCCGACGATTTAGAACCGTCAATCGCGAACTGATTATTATGGAGCCGACTTTTTACACCCCGACGATTTATAACCGTCGATCGCGAACTGATTATTCTGGAAACGACTTTTTACACCCCGACGATTTAGAACCGTCGATCGCGAACTGATTATTCTGGAAACGACTTTTTACACCCCGACGATTTAGAACCGTCAATCGCGAACTGATTATTATGGAAACGACTTTTTACACCCCGACGATTTAGAACTGTCGATCGCGAACTGATTATTCTTGAAACGACTTTTTACACCCCGACGATTTAGAACCGTCGATTGCGAACTGATTATTATGGAAACGAGTTTTTACACCCCGACGATTTAGAACCGTCGATTGCGAACTGATTATTCTTGAAACGACTTTTTACACCCCGACGATTTAGAATCGTCAATCGCGAACTGATTATTATGGAAACGAGTTTTTACACCCCGACGATTTAGAACCGTCGATCGCGAACTGATTATTATGGAAACGACTTTTTACACCCCCGACGATTTAGAACCGTCGATCGCGAACTGATTATTCTGGAAACGACTTTTTACACCCGACGAATTAGAACCGTCGATCGCGAACTGATTATTATGGAAACGACTTTTTGCACCCGACGATTTAGAACCGTCAATCGCGAACTGATTATTCTGGAAACGACTTTTTGCACCCCGACGATTTAGAACCGTCAATCGCGAACTGATTATTATGGAAACGACCTTTTACACCCCGACGAATTAGAACCGTCGATCGCGAACTGATTACTATGGAAACGACTTTTTACACCCCGACGATTTAGAACCGTCAATCGCGAACTGATTATTATGGAAACGACTTTTTACACCCCGACGATTTAGAACCGTCGATCGCGAACTGATTATTCTGGAAACGACTTTTTACACCCCGACGATTTAGAACCGTCGATCGCGAACTGATTATTCTGGAAACGACTTTTTACACCCCGACGATTTAGAACCGTCAATCGCGAACTGATTATTATGGAAACGACTTTTTACACCCCGACGATTTAGAACTGTCGATCGCGAACTGATTATTCTTGAAACGACTTTTTACACCCCGACGATTTAGAACCGTCGATTGCGAACTGATTATTATGGAAACGAGTTTTTACACCCCGACGATTTAGAACCGTCGATTGCGAACTGATTATTCTTGAAACGACTTTTTACACCCCGACGATTTAGAATCGTCAATCGCGAACTGATTATTATGGAAACGAGTTTTTACACCCCGACGATTTAGAACCGTCGATTGCGAACTGATTTTTTTTGGAACTATTACCATGCGGAAGGCAACGGTTCACCACGTGTCCCATTTTAGTGAAATCTGACCCATCGCACTTGATCTGACCCACCGAACCGGGTTACGGTACATTACGGTAGTTCACAATAACTGATAGTGATATGGCACACGTGGTGGGAATCGTTGCCTTCCGCATGGTAATAGTTCCAAAAAAATCAGTTCGCGTTTGACGGTTCTAAATCGTCGGGGTGTAAAAAGTCGTTTCCATAATAATCAGTTCGCGATTGACGGTTCTAAATCGCCGGGGTGTAAAAAGTCGTTTCCATAATAATCAGTTCGCGATCGACGGTTCTAAATCGTCGGGGTGTAAAAAGTCGTTTCCATAATAATCAGTTCGCGATTGACGGTTCTAAATCGTCGGGGTGTAAAAAGTCGTTTCCATAATAATCAGTTCGCGATTGACGGTTCTAAATCGTCGGGGTGTAAAAAGTCGTTTCCATAATAATCAGTTCGCGATTGACGGTTCTAAATCGTCGGGGTGTAAAAAGTCGTTTCCAGAATAATCAGTTCGCGATTGACGGTTCTAAATCGTCGGGGTGTAAAAAGTCGTTTCCAGAATAATCAGTTCGCGATTGACGGTTCTAAATCGTCGGGGTGTAAAAAGTCGTTTCCATAATAATCAGTTCGCGATTGACGGTTCTAAATCGTCGGGGTGTAAAAAGTCGTTTCCATAATAATCAGTTCGCGATTGACGGTTCTAAATCGTCGGGGTGTAAAAAGTCGTTTCCATAATAATCAGTTCGCGATTGACGGTTCTAAATCGTCGGGGTGTAAAAAGTCGTTTCCAGAATAATCAGTTCGCGATTGACGGTTCTAAATCGTCGGGGTGTAAAAAGTCGTTTCCAGAATAATCAGTTCGCGATTGACGGTTCTAAATCGTCGGGGTGTAAAAAGTCGTTTCCAGAATAATCAGTTCGCGATCGACAGTTCTAAATCGTCGGGGTGTAAAAAGTCGTTTCCAGAATAATCAGTTCGCGATTGACGGTTCTAAATCGTCGGGGTGTAAAAAGTCGTTTCCAGAATAATCAGTTCGCGATTGACGGTTCTAAATCGTCGGGGTGTAAAAAGTCGTTTCCAGAATAATCAATTCGCGATCGACAGTTCTAAATCGTCGGGGTGTAAAAAGTCGTTTCCAGAATAATCAGTTCGCGATTGACGGTTCTAAATCGTCGGGGTGTAAAAAGTCGTTTCCATAATAATCAGTTCGCGATTGACGGTTCTAAATCGTCGGGGTGTAAAAAGTCGTTTCCATAATAATCAGTTCGCGATTGACGGTTCTAAATCGTCGGGGTGTAAAAAGTCGTTTCCAGAATAATCAGTTCGCGATCGACAGTTCTAAATCGTCGGGGTGTAAAAAGTCGTTTCCAGAATAATCAGTTCGCGATCGACAGTTCTAAATCGCCGGGGTGTAAAAAGTCGTTTCCATAATAATCAGTTCGCGATCGACGGTTCTAAATCGTCGGGGTGTAAAAAGTCGTTTCCATAATAATCAGTTCGCGATTGACGGTTCTAAATCGTCGGGGTGTAAAAAGTCGTTTCCATAATAATCAGTTCGCGATTGACGGTTCTAAATCGTCGGGGTGTAAAAAGTCGTTTCCATAATAATCAGTTCGCGATTGACGGTTCTAAATCGTCGGGGTGTAAAAAGTCGTTTCCAGAATAATCAGTTCGCGATTGACGGTTCTAAATCGTCGGGGTGTAAAAAGTCGTTTCCAGAATAATCAGTTCGCGATTGACGGTTCTAAATCGTCGGGGTGTAAAAAGTCGTTTCCAGAATAATCAGTTCGCGATTGACGGTTCTAAATCGTCGGGGTGTAAAAAGTCGTTTCCAGAATAATCAGTTCGCGATCGACAGTTCTAAATCGTCGGGGTGTAAAAAGTCGTTTCCATAATAATCAGTTCGTGATTGACGGTTCTAAATCGTCGGGGTGTAAAAAGTCGTTTCCAGAATAATCAGTTCGCGATCGACAGTTCTAAATCGTCGGGGTGTAAAAAGTCGTTTCCAGAATAATCAGTTCGCGATTGACGGTTCTAAATCGTCGGGGTGTAAAAAGTCGTTTCCATAATAATCAGTTCGCGATTGACGGTTCTAAATCGTCGGGGTGTAAAAAGTCGTTTCCATAATAATCAGTTCGCGATTGACGGTTCTAAATCGTCGGGGTGTAAAAAGTCGTTTCCAGAATAATCAGTTCGCGATCGACAGTTCTAAATCGTCGGGGTGTAAAAAGTCGTTTCCAGAATAATCAGTTCGCGATCGACAGTTCTAAATCGCCGGGGTGTAAAAAGTCGTTTCCATAATAATCAGTTCGCGATCGACGGTTCTAAATCGTCGGGGTGTAAAAAGTCGTTTCCATAATAATCAGTTCGCGATTGACGGTTCTAAATCGTCGGGGTGTAAAAAGTCGTTTCCATAATAATCAGTTCGCGATTGACGGTTCTAAATCGTCGGGGTGTAAAAAGTCGTTTCCATAATAATCAGTTCGCGATTGACGGTTCTAAATCGTCGGGGTGTAAAAAGTCGTTTCCAGAATAATCAGTTCGCGATTGACGGTTCTAAATCGTCGGGGTGTAAAAAGTCGTTTCCAGAATAATCAGTTCGCGATTGACGGTTCTAAATCGTCGGGGTGTAAAAAGTCGTTTCCAGAATAATCAGTTCGCGATTGACGGTTCTAAATCGTCGGGGTGTAAAAAGTCGTTTCCAGAATAATCAGTTCGCGATCGACAGTTCTAAATCGTCGGGGTGTAAAAAGTCGTTTCCATAATAATCAGTTCGTGATTGACGGTTCTAAATCGTCGGGGTGTAAAAAGTCGTTTCCATAATAATCAGTTCGCGATTGACGGTTCTAAATCGTCGGGGTGTAAAAAGTCGTTTCCATAATAATCAGTTCGCGATCGACGGTTCAAAATCGTCCGGGTGTAAAAAGTCGTTTCCATAATAATCAGTTCGCGATTGACGGTTCTAAATCGTCGGGGTGTAAAAAGTCGTTTCCATAATAATCAGTTCGCGATCGACGGTTCAAAATCGTCCGGGTGTAAAAAGTCGTTTCCATAATAATCAGTTCGCGCTCGACAGTTCTAAATCGTCGGGGTGTAAAAAGTCGTTTCCAGAATAATCAGTTCGCGATTGACGGTTCTAAATCGTCGGGGTGTAAAAAGTCGTTTCCATAATAATCAGTTCGCGATCGACGGTTCAAAATCGTCCAGGTGTAAAAAGTCGTTTCCATAATAATCAGTTCGCGCTCGAAAGTTCTAAATCATCGGGGTGTAAAAAGTCGTTTCCATAATAATCAGTTCGCGATCGACGGTTCAAAATCGTCCGGGTGTAAAAAGTCGTTTCCAGAATAATCAGTTCGCGATTGACGGTTCTAAATCGTCGGGGTGTAAAAAGTCGTTTCCATAATAATCAGTTCGCGATTGACGGTTCTAAATCGTCGGGGTGTAAAAAGTCGTTTCCATAATAATCAGTTCGCGCTCGACAGTTCAAAATCGTCGGGGTGTAAAAAGTCGTTTCCAGAATAATCAGTTCGCGATTGACGGTTCTAAATCGTCGGGGTGTAAAAAGTCGTTTCCATAATAATCAGTTCGCGATCGACGGTTCAAAATCGTCCGGGTGTAAAAAGTCGTTTCCATAATAATCAGTTCGCGCTCGAAAGTTCTAAATCATCGGGGTGTAAAAAGTCGTTTCCATAATAATCAGTTCGCGATCGACGGTTCAAAATCGTCCGGGTGTAAAAGTCGTTTCCAGAATAATCAGTTCGCGATTGACGGTTCTAAATCGTCGGGGTGTAAAAAGTCGTTTCCATAATAATCAGTTCGCGATTGACGGTTCTAAATCGTCGGGGTGTAAAAAGTCGTTTCCATAATAATCAGTTCGCGATTGACGGTTCTAAATCGTCGGGGTGTAAAAAGTCGTTTCCAGAATAATCAGTTCGCGATTGACGGTTCTAAATCGTCGGGGTGTAAAAAGTCGTTTCCAGAATAATCAGTTCGCGATCGACAGTTCTAAATCGTCGGGGTGTAAAAAGTCGTTTCCAGAATAATCAGTTCGCGATCGACAGTTCTAAATCGTCGGGGTGTAAAAAGTCGTTTCCAGAATAATCAGTTCGCGCTCGACAGTTCTAAATCGTCGGGGTGTAAAAAGTCGTTTCCATAATAATCAGTTCGCGATTGACGGTTCTAAATCGTCGGGGTGTAAAAAGTCGTTTCCATAATAATCAGTTCGCGATTGACGGTTCTAAATCGTCGGGGTGTAAAAAGTCGTTTCCATAATAATCAGTTCGCGATCGACGGTTCAAAATCGTCCGGGTGTAAAAAGTCGTTTCCATAATAATCAGTTCGCGCTCGACAGTTCTAAATCGTCGGGGTGTAAAAAGTCGTTTCCAGAATAATCAGTTCGCGATCGACGGTTCTAAATCGTCGGGGTGTAAAAAGTCGTTTCCATAATAATCAGTTCGCGATCGACGGTTCTAAATCGTCGGGGTGTAAAAAGTCGTTTCCATAATAATCAGTTCGCGATCGACGGTTCTAAATCGTCGGGGTGTAAAAAGTCGTTTCCATAATAATCAGTTCGCGATTGACGGTTCTAAATCGTCGGGGTGTAAAAAGTCGTTTCCATAATAATCAGTTCGCGCTCGACAGTTCAAAATCGTCGGGGTGTAAAAAGTCGTTTCCAGAATAATCAGTTCGCGATTGACGGTTCTAAATCGTCGGGGTGTAAAAAGTCGTTTCCATAATAATCAGTTCGCGATCGACGGTTCAAAATCGTCCGGGTGTAAAAAGTCGTTTCCATAATAATCAGTTCGCGCTCGAAAGTTCTAAATCATCGGGGTGTAAAAAGTCGTTTCCATAATAATCAGTTCGCGATCGACGGTTCAAAATCGTCCGGGTGTAAAAGTCGTTTCCAGAATAATCAGTTCGCGATTGACGGTTCTAAATCGTCGGGGTGTAAAAAGTCGTTTCCATAATAATCAGTTCGCGATTGACGGTTCTAAATCGTCGGGGTGTAAAAAGTCGTTTCCATAATAATCAGTTCGCGATTGACGGTTCTAAATCGTCGGGGTGTAAAAAGTCGTTTCCAGAATAATCAGTTCGCGATTGACGGTTCTAAATCGTCGGGGTGTAAAAAGTCGTTTCCAGAATAATCAGTTCGCGATCGACAGTTCTAAATCGTCGGGGTGTAAAAAGTCGTTTCCAGAATAATCAGTTCGCGATCGACAGTTCTAAATCGTCGGGGTGTAAAAAGTCGTTTCCAGAATAATCAGTTCGCGCTCGACAGTTCTAAATCGTCGGGGTGTAAAAAGTCGTTTCCATAATAATCAGTTCGCGATTGACGGTTCTAAATCGTCGGGGTGTAAAAAGTCGTTTCCATAATAATCAGTTCGCGATTGACGGTTCTAAATCGTCGGGGTGTAAAAAGTCGTTTCCATAATAATCAGTTCGCGATCGACGGTTCAAAATCGTCCGGGTGTAAAAAGTCGTTTCCATAATAATCAGTTCGCGCTCGACAGTTCTAAATCGTCGGGGTGTAAAAAGTCGTTTCCAGAATAATCAGTTCGCGATCGACGGTTCTAAATCGTCGGGGTGTAAAAAGTCGTTTCCATAATAATCAGTTCGCGATCGACGGTTCTAAATCGTCGGGGTGTAAAAAGTCGTTTCCATAATAATCAGTTCGCGATCGACGGTTCTAAATCGTCGGGGTGTAAAAAGTCGTTTCCATAATAATCAGTTCGCGATCGACGGTTCAAAATCGTCCGGGTGTAAAAAGTCGTTTCCATAATAATCAGTTCGCGCTCGAAAGTTCTAAATCATCGGGGTGTAAAAAGTCGTTTCCATAATAATCAGTTCGCGATCGACAGTTCTAAATCGTCGGGGTGTAAAAAGTCGTTTCCATAATAATCAGTTCGCGATTGACGGTTCTAAATCGTCGGGGTGTAAAAAGTCGTTTCCATAATAATCAGTTCGCGATTGACGGTTCTAAATCGTCGGGGTGTAAAAAGTCGTTTCCATAATAATCAGTTCGCGATCGACGGTTCAAAATCGTCCGGGTGTAAAAAGTCGTTTCCATAATAATCAGTTCGCGCTCGACAGTTCTAAATCGTCGGGGTGTAAAAAGTCGTTTCCAGAATAATCAGTTCGCGATCGACGGTTCTAAATCGTCGGGGTGTAAAAAGTCGTTTCCATAATAATCAGTTCGCGATCGACGGTTCTAAATCGTCGGGGTGTAAAAAGTCGTTTCCATAATAATCAGTTCGCGATCGACGGTTCTAAATCGTCGGGGTGTAAAAAGTCGTTTCCATAATAATCAGTTCGCGATTGACGGTTCTAAATCGTCGGGGTGTAAAAAGTCGTTTACGGATGCTCGTTTCCTTCGCGTAGATTGCATAACAAAAGGGCACAAATCAATTTTGCTCATTCATCGGTATTCAAATAGTCGGTTATAAAATAAAAGTTTTAATCTGAGGGTTACAATTTCGCGGTTCTTGAATGATCAGTATCTAAATTATGAACCCAAAACCATCGATCTCCCAACTTTACTGTGCAATGTAACAATTTAATTGATTGTAATCAGTAGCGTGAGTTGAGACTAAGGGGCTTGTCCCATAACAAAGAATTGGAAGGCAATGATCGGTGCACAGGTAGCTTAATGGTAGAGCAATGCCCCGGATAGGCAGAGGTCGTGGGTTCGACTCCCTCCTTGTGCCAATCATTTGCCAACCTGTATCAAATGTAACAATCGACGTGTCGGTGGTCAGTGTGATGTTCCTCTTCGTGTATCTACAGTATTCCTGAATTCGTCCACATCCTCACAACCGCCTTACAATTTTGTTCTTGATTTGTACAAATTGTAGTATAGATGTTATTATATTGTGTTTCATACGTTATTTGTTTTATCCATTGCAGTATTTTATATCTTAGGGCATCTTATGAAAGAAAAAAATTCCATTTTTTGATTATTGAGTTTTTAAATTAAGTTTTTAAATTGATTTATATATAACTTGCATAAATATATTTGTCTATGCTGTTCTTGTTCAGACATGTGAAAACAATAATTAAAGCCAGCTGGCATCCAAAAATTTCTATTCGAAATAGTTAAAATGGTTGATCTCATGTTGATAAGCTCAATAAACTGATCAGAAATATGTATTTTAAAGTTTGAAACGACGCTCTGGTAAGAAGTTGGATTACTGTAGCTTGCTCCACACCATGGGCGAGGTTTCCGAACTACAGTATGCTAACTCCATCGAAAGGCTCAAAAATGCCCATTATTGACTTTTATTCTCCATAATTCCCCACTGCGGATAGAAATATCATCAAAACATTCAATTTCAAGTCATCCCCAAAGAGTTGGTGTAGCAATTAGGAAAAGGCTCCCGCTCTCTGGAGCAGAGTGTAGTTTTTTGACTGCGCCGTTCTTCTTACCAGAGAGTTCTTATGACATACGATTTATATATTTCGAAACAGAATTTCAAGCTCTTTTATATGAGATCAACTTGTTTTTCGTTTCCCGGTCCCTATAAAAAATAAATAAATTTATGAAATGGCAAAATTGGATTACCTGTGATATCCTGTGGTATTTCCAAACTAGTAGTTTACTTACGTGACGTCACATACTACTCCGCATTTTTAGGGGGGGGGGGCAATAATTTGGCATTTTGGGTGCCTAAAATTTGGCTACCAGACAAGCCCCACTTTTAAAGTTGAGTCAATAATTTGGTGGTTAAGCCAATAATTTGTTTCGAAATGGGGCTGTTATTATTGTCTAAAATTTCTGCCAAAGTTTGGCTAAAGTTTAGATAAAATTGTAGCCAAAGTTTGGCTAAAATTTTGGACTAAAATAATAGCCCCACTTCTAACCAAATTATTGGCTTAACCACCAAATTATTGACTCAACTTTAAAAGTGGGGCTTTTCTGGTAGCCAAATTTTAGAGTCAACTTTTACGGTCCACCAAATTATTGGCCCCACTTCGACCAAATTATTGGCACCCCTAAAATTGCGGAGTAGTAGTTTACTGCTACAGTACTTGCCAAAAGGTTATGGACTTTTGGTTTTTTCGCCATAACTTTTTTCAAACTCAACCGATCGAGTTCAGGTTTTCAGGGATTATTTTGAGAGTGTTTTTACGTGTGTTACACAAAAACCACCTCGGTTGAGCTCTTCCGGTGAATTTTATTTCGATTTTTTCAAAAGTCACAAAAATGAGATTTTCGTTTTTTTTCGATTTCTTCGATTTTTTTCCACTTATTTTGCCATCAATGTGTGTTATATCGTTTTGAATGCATGACACGGTTTCTCGGGAGCAAGAATCTACCGATATACGAGCGAGAATCCATTCGTCGTGGACGTCCGATGGGACTCTCGAAGGCATTCTGTCACAGCAGTTCCGAGTGTCTGTTTCGCCTATCCTGAAGGTCACCAAAACGTCAATCCGAGCTCAAACAATGAAGAAAATTATGAAGACAGACATATTCAAGAGACACATTTCCTTCTTTCAAAGATCTTTTCAGGGAAGTTTAGAAGCTTTAGATACCTCAATTTAGCGAAACTCCGCTAGTACTCGCTTGATGTCCATTGTAGTGAGATTCAGTTTCTCTTTCAAGATGCATGTTATCACATGATCTGATGTCGTGGTGATCTTGCGAGGTGGTACATTAACCTTCTTCATTGTTTGAGCTCGGATTAAAGTTTTGGTGACCATCAGGATAGTCGAAACAGACACTCGGAACTGCTGTGACAGGGTGCCTTCGACAGTCCCATCGGACGTCCACGACGAATGGATTCTCGTGAGCTCTGCCCAACCTCCGGTAGTTTAGTTGTACACCAAACCCGTCTGGGGTATGCCGAACTCTCTAATACTACTATTAGGTTGTACCATAAGTCTTTGTGCTTTTTGAAGTACACATTCAAATTAAATTATCTTCCTTTGTCGACGGCATTGAGGATGAATTTATTCGCTGTTGTGGTCGATGCCTCCTTGCTATGATCCAGCCGCACAGTTGGCTCACTGCTAGTGGAAGGACTTGGGTTATTGTGCGAACTTTAAGGCCAACCACTTTTCGATATCCTCTTTGTTCTTCAAATTATTATTTAATAAAACAAGTTGGGCGTCTGAACTAAGGCAGTAGCCCGAGAAAGTGAGGTCAGGAGAGTAAAGAGGAACGGGTACTATGTGCCAGAAAAATTTGGCTGTCTTAACAATAAGAGAGATGGCCGTTAAGACAGAAAGCAAGTTGGAAACTGATTCAAACACAATTCTGATTTTTCGCACGCAATCAGAATGAAAATTTTCGAAAAAATAAATGAAAACATTTCAAACTTGAGAAATTTTGAAATTTTCGACAATCGTGAAAATCTAAATTTTCAAATTGATCTAACAAGGGAAGCACCAGTTGCGACGGAGACGATTCTGAAAGCGATCCATATGGGTCGTTAGGGTCGAGGGGGAGACCGCCAAAACTGTTTTCAAAAGTTGCCAAACTGTTCTGGTAATCGATATTTTCAATCATTATGTTCAACGCATGAGCGGATAGAATGCCGTTACTCGGTGTTTAATGAAGCTGCAGGTTTCAAACATGGCAGATACAATACCCCACTCTGGTATTTTGCCACTTAAAGTCTACTTAAACTTTCCCACTTTAAGTAGACTTTAAGTAAACTTAAAGTGAAACGTAAGTCTACTTAAAGTGGTGCGTAAGTCTACTTAAAGTGAGACGTAAGTATACTTAGTGGTGTGGTATACTGTAATGAATTTCGTCAAATGTCTGAATCGTGAACTGGATTTAATTTTAATGAATATAAATTTCTTATTCGATTATATGTTAAGATTATTAATAAACAACCTTCTTCTAACACATTGCGAACAAGAATGTTCTTCAACTGTTATCGGTGGGAATTTTGAAATTCTTTTTTCATGCGCAAAAATGGAAAATCATTCACTTGCGAAGTATACTTTCCCGAGCTTCCTTTTTCGACAATATTAGCTACTGTGTTCATGCAACATTCATATATACAATTTACTTGATAGTATGCCAATCAAATGGCAATGTAAAGTTGATATTTTCATTGTCAGATTTTCAAATCTAGAAAAAGTAACTGGCCAATCGAACTTGTAAACGAAAGTATATAGCCAATCATTTCATTAAATAAGCCACCTGTGCTCAGCTGCGATCTCATAGAAACCGAATGTTACTATAATGCGAAAAAACACACGTCGGAAATATGCAAATATCACTCCACCCAGGGGCATTCTGCAAAATGAAGCCTTCTATTTTGAATGGTACATGTGCCATTACGAACACCAGAAAGTTCCTATGTCAGTGACATTTTTGGTTCAAAAGATGCCACAACTCTTGTGTTAGCGATCCATCTACTTTTAAAAATTTAACAATTATTAATTTAATTTAACAGTTTTAACACAAAACAAATTATAAAAAATTACAATTGCTAATATCCACACCATAAACGGATGAAAACAAGGAACAAAACATTGAAATGAGGGACAAGTAAAGAAACATATACGATCTTCGGTAGTTTTACAATACGTGACTACAGGAATAAAGGCTAATGATGAACGAAGGGCAGTTGTAATGAGCATACATACAATCGATACATAAATTAACAATTCAAAATATTACAATAATAACTCAAGATCAGATTACGTGTGACGTCACAATCAACTGCCCACGTTGATGATGGTCTGAGCCTCGACCAAATAGGCGCCGTCGGATGATGATGCCACGCACAGGATAGCTTCCTCTCCAGCTGAATAGCAACATAATAGAAGATCAAAGATCAGGTTGAGTAAAAGATCAAAGATCACAAGAAGGAAAGCACGTATCAGCAATTTTTGAAAAATCATAACTCCGAGGAAAAGTTTTTTCCAGCCTACCGTTCTTCTATAAGTTTGAGATCTCCGCGTCGGTTACTCTGAAAAAATTTTTGAGGTTGCCGCGATTTTTTTTCAAAAGCAGCTACCTTGCTGCGAAATGTCGGATGCAAACCCATATCTCAGCTCCAAGACATGCTAGAGATTCGTTCTTGGGATCAAAATGATCCTTATGATGCCCCAAACACACCCTGAAAGTTTGGTCTTGATCGGACCACAATTGCCTTCAATACACCAAAAAGTCATTTTTTCAGATGACATCACCTTGAGGTCCTACAATTATGGGAGTGATTTTCTAAAAATGTGGTTCTTGTGCTCAAATGTGCCAAATCCATCCTAGAAGTCAACATCACACTTTGGTGAAAGCAGCTTGCTTCCCATTTTCACGGCAAGCGTCAAGCGAGAAGGCACTCGTTACGGCGGCGCACCTCCAGCCCTTTACCTCCCTCCCCTTCTCTCTCCCTTATGCTGTGTTCAGAACTTGGAAAATGCAAGAAAATGCGGAAAATGCTGTTCAAAAGTTCAGGTGGAAAATGCTCGAAAATGCTCGATTTTGGATCAAAAAAGATGGTTTTATACACTTTAAAATCGTTGAACCTCGTTGTTTCATGAAAAAACAGCTAACTTAGGTCATTTATAAAGTATGCTGCTGAAATAAATATCGTATGATCCTTTTTTGAGCACTGTAAGCCGAAAATCAACGAAAATGCTGCGAAAAATCAACCTAGCGAGCCCATATTTAAAATTATTACTTATCATCAATAAAATGCGTCCATAACACTGTTTGCGACCAATAAACGTTGATATTAAACAAAAAAACCGTTAAAATTTGCTTAAAATCCTCGAAAATGAGCATTTTCAGAGCATTTTCCGGCGGAACTTCTGAACAGCATTTTCCGCATTTTCGTGCATTTTCCAAGTTCTGAACACTGCATTATAAGGTGAGTGGCGCGCGCACGCGCAGTGAGTGCGTGCGATAAAGACTGTGTGGCACCGAGGGGTTGCAGGATGGGTTCTCCCAAACTTCTAGACATATTCTATGATGGATTTGGCACATTATAGCATAAGAACCACATTTTTAGAAAAATCATTATCATAATTGTATACAACACACTATCTGAGAGAATTCAACAACCGATTTTTTTCTTGGTATTGACGAAAAATGAATTTTCCGGTTTTATGTATGATAATTACAGGCTCCATGAGTGAAGTACATTGGTACTTGGAAATATCTTTCAATTGAAAATTCGCATCAGGGGGTGCGTTTGGTGTAGTTTGGCGCTGTTTCCTAATAAGTTTATTTCGAATCCAATCGATTCGGGAGTGGGCGTAATCGACTCCTTGGCCAATTCTAAGAAACTATTACCGAGGAGAGTTTTTCGAGCAAAGGTCAACGAACGTTGGAATTGGAAAAAAATTACATTAAATTAATTCTCACTATTTCCCATGGCGAACTACAATTTTTTATTTGCTTAATAGCTTCTACATGTCATTACACATCTTCAATTTAAAAAGTATAATTTTTAAAAAATTACAAGTTTGTGAACGAATCAATTTTGTTCGCTGTATTCAATTGTGGTGAGGATTGGCGAGGTTTCCTAAAAAGTTTATTTCGAAACCAATCGATTCGGGAGTAGGCGCATTCGAATCGTTGTCTAATTCTAAGAAATTATTACTAAGGAGAGTTTTTCGATCAACGGTCAACGAACGCTGATATTGGGAATTTTCGAAAAAATATTTACATTAAATTAATTCTCACCATTTTCCATGGCGAATGTAAACTTTTTATTTGCTCAATCGCTTCAACATAGAGAGAATTATGGAAAAAAGTGAGAATTAATTTAATGTAAACATTTTTTTCGAAAATTCCCAATATCAGCGTTCGTTGACCGTTGATCGAAAAACTCTCCTTAGTAATAGTTTCTTAGAATTAGACAACGATTCGAATGCGCCTACTCCCGAATCGATTGGTTTCGAAATAAACTTTTTAGGAAACCTCGCCAATCCTCACCACAATTGAATACAGCGAACAAAATTTATTCGTTCACAAACTTGTAATTTTTTAAAAACTATACTTTTTTAAATTGAAGATGTGTAATGACATGTAGAAGCTATTAAGCAAATAAAAAATTGTAGTTCGCCATGGGAAAATAGTGAGAATTAATTTAATATAATTTTTTTCCAATTCCAACGTTCGTTGACCTTTGCTCGAAAAACTCTTCTCGGAAATAGTTTCTTGGAATTGGCCAAGGAGTCGATTACGCCCACTCCCGAATCGATTGGATTCGAAATAAACTTATTAGGAAACAGCGCCAAACTACACCAAACGCACCCCCTGATGCGAATTTTCAATTGGAAGATATTTCCAAGTACCAATGTACTTCACTCATGGAGCCTGTAATTATCATACATAAAACCGGAAAATTCATTTTTCGTCAATACCACACATATGTCGATTTTCTTAGATAGCGTGATATACCCTCAAAGTGAGGTCATCTGAAAAAATGACTTTTTGGTGTATTGAAGGCAATTGTGGTCCGATCAAGACCAAACTTTCAGGGTGTGTTTGGGGCATCATAAGGATCATTTTGATCCCAAGAACGAATCTCTAGCATGTCTTGGAGCTGAGATATGGGTTTGCAGCCTACATTTCGCAGCAAGGTTGCTGCTTTTGAAAAAAATCGCGGCAACCTAAACAAATTTTTCAGAGTAGCCGACGGGAAGATCTCAAACTTATGAAAGAACGGTAGGCTGGAAAAAAATTTTTCTCGGAGTTATGATTTTTCAAAAAAGTGGACTTCTATTGCGTCATCATTACGCAATAATGAGAAATTTTCATGACTCGTCAATATCAGATTCGGATTCCTCGATAATTTTCCTATGAGAACTCGCGGGAGCGGCCCGATAACACGATTGGTTCGCAAAATATAACAAAAACAAAAAGTTGGCACTGACTTTCCGGCGCGACAGTACTGCTAAATCAAACTCCAACAAACATCGTTTGCTACACCAACTCATATGAGCACTTCGAAAGTGTTTACACTTATAAGGGCTTCACTCTTTGTAAGCGCAGCGGTATGGAGTAGTATCGCCGATTCAAAAGAATTTTTTAAATACAGTAATAATATTAAGATAATAATAATAATAATAATAATAATAATTTTGTTTTGTTATGGCCTACATTTTATGTCTAATGGTGTCATAAATAAACTAAATATCTTACGAGAGACATGGGAGAAGTATGTGAGGGCGTCGTTGGTGTACACTCGTAGTCCGTCGCACTCGCTTCCCAGTTGGGCGTAAGTCGCACGGAAACTGAAAAGCGCATGGGATTACGGTAGGTATATGATAGCGCAATTTAAGTTGAGCAAGTTATGCAGGTATACGGTAAATTTGTACGGGTTTTACAGCTTTTCTAGACTTTTTTTCCGGACGAGACCAGGGGTCCATGCAATCTATCAAAGTTCGCGAGAAACTTCGAAGGAAAGATCGCACCAAACTTGCGAAGAAAGATGCCAACTTTTCTTCGAACTTTCAACTCCCCCCCAAATACCGTCAATGGGGCTTATATAGTAGTATTAGAGAGTTCGGCGTACCCCAGACGGGTTTGATGTACAACTAAACTACCGGACGTTGGGCTGAGCTCAGCCGGTTCAAACATATACCAAGTTAACTCATTAGTGAAGCCACCATAATCTACCGTAATCCACCTACCGTAACCTACAGTAACCCAGTCCATTGGGTCAGATTGATTCCGCTGGGTCAGATTTAGTAATTATCGCGGGAATAAGCAATGCGTTCGCAAATATGATTATGGCCTATCGTAAACTACCGTAACCCGGTTCGTAGGGTCAGATTAAGTCCGGTGTGTCATTTTTTTCGGACCACATAATTCGTCCGTTTGAACGTACTAATACAATGTGGCATGTACTTTAGCTAATTTCGTTTCGCCAATTTACAACTTTATATATTATTTTCATTATTATTAGTATATTTCGGAACAACGACGGTGTGGACAACTATATTTATAGATATTTATAAACAATTTTAAAACTTTAAAATAGTCAAACATGGAATTTAATGGCTTTTCTTTGATAAATTGATATAAAAAATGATATAAAAATATTTACAATGAAAAAAAGTAAATAACGGATAAAACACAATATAATCTATAATACAATTTGTACAAATCAAGAATAAAATTGTAAGGTGGTTGTGAGGATGTGGATGAATTGAGGTATACGGTAATCACACGAAGATTAGCATCACAGTGACCACCAGCACATCGATTAGGACATCGTAGAGTAACGTTGACGTACGTTCGACTGTAAAGACCAAAGATCAAAAGTCAAGATCAAATATCGTTAATGTGAGTGAAAGATAACGATCATTCTTTGAGCCGAATTTTTGTTCTTACAACTACGTAAGACACTCTAAAGCAAGAAATATCATTTACCGCTAATCAATAAATTGATCCTATTCAAACAACAATTTCGTATACCGTACCTCACACGAATACAGTCATCTTCTGCACACCATCCATGGAACTTCCAGTCGAACATGCTCTTCTGGTCTGCAATGAAAATAATGATTTAACAATATCCAAATGCTTTCCCAATTGCCGCTGTGACAACACAAATTCATAAACAATTGTTCAGCTCCTAGTTCACGATCAAAAAGTATGAGCTAACGCACGTGGTACCTTTTTTTATATAGTCAATACAAGGACTAATGTTGTATACAAAGTATCTCTCTATGACATTTTACCGCAACCTAATCACATTCCACACAACAGACAACTACCATAGCCACTGACTGTACTACCTGTACTACCGTAACCCAATCTACCGTACCTACGTACCGTACCGTAATCTACAATCAACCGAATGTACTACCGTAACCCAATCTCTTCCTCCTACCGTATCCCAAACTGTACCTGCTCCTTCATCTCCTTGACCAAGTCGCCGACGTTCCGCGAGCGGTCAGCCGCGCGTCCAGCGTTTTGCTGCGTAAGGACGAGTATCCTATTGAATGAAGATGAGGTGGATGAAGTCGCCTACAAGTAAATCATGCATTCATACTGTTGTCCATATGATTTAACTTATGATGGTCGATTATTACACAAACTCATGTGACAAAAACTTTCAACAAATTTGACTTAATGTGTTTCAGAAGTACAAAAGATGTGTGTGACAAATGTGAAAGCATGCTGTACATCTGAAAATCATTGGATCATGATTAATTTGAACCATTCTGAATGGTTCTACCCATTCAACGGCGATTATGACCGAATGAGGCATTTTTGTTCATATACTTTCTTTTCATAGTTTTTATTTCACTCTAATCTAGTTAGAATCAAGCCAAAAATATTGCTGTTTTACAAACCTAATGTAAGCTGAAACAATACTCGAGGGAAACACAAAACCGAAGGCGAAACCAGAAAATAGTCCGAACTAATCCATCGGAATTCAAGAAACTAACTAGATTAGAGGGAAATAAAAACTATATATACCAAATCTGTATTAAAGCGTTTCAAACGCGAATTTATCCATGAAATGAATAGATAATGTTAATTCAAATGACTAATAAATCTTTGAAAGCTCGACGTTTCTGTGGGGTCCGTTATCTTATAAAACGCCATGAAAGCTCTCAAAGTAAACGAGACACAAACCTCCTAAATACGATCGAGCGTCTCTATACTGGGTGAGAAACCTCCGTGCAGGCAGAAGATCTGTCCATCGACCAGTGCTGTCAGAGGGAAGCAGTCGAGCAAATCAGTGAAGTACTTCCACACATTTGAATTGCCGTACTTTCGCAGACATTCGTCATAGAAACCGTATACCTGAACGCCAATATGAAAAGTACAACCGATTGCATAATCCGCATTTGCATAAATCGATAGAAAGTCAATGAAAATAATCAATACCTGAGTAATTTGCCTAGATTCGTGGTTACCACGGAGGATGGTGACTCTGTCCTTGTAGCGGACCTATAAACGATTGTTTAATTGCATAATAAAGAATTAAGTAATTTGCTCGTGTTCAAAATCGATACCTTCAAGCAAACTAGTAGTGATACAGTTTATACAGAGTAGTATCCTCTATCTACGTAGTCACCCATGAAGAGGTAGTTCGTTTCTGGACATTTACCTCCCATCTGAAATGTATTGATTATTGTGAAAGGAATGATAAACAAATCGAGACAACAATGCGTCATGAATCACCTAAGTGGATGCACAACATACATGGGCGCCGACATGGAGGTGCTCACTGTAAAATTAAGGCATTGCACAATTTAGGAAACGTAAATAGGATTTTGAGAAACTGCAGCGAAAACATATAGCATAGATCACCTTGAATAGCTCCATGAGATCGTGGAATTGTCCGTGAACATCACCGCAGACGGTCACGGGGCAACGTACTTCTTGCACATTTGACTACTTCGTCTCGTTAGCCTTCAAATATAAACGATTACTTTGCTTTCATATAATCAATGTTGTTGTTATAACCATTATATTATCAAGAACTTTAAAATGAAAAATGGTTTAAATATGAATATACTAACCTTCTCGCAGAGGGTTTCCACTTGAGCCTCGGACAATTGCTTGCACTCGTAGAGCCCACTGGCCGACGTCTCTAAGGAACGGTCGATCGATGGGATCACCGGACGCCACTCTTCCCATTCCTGAAGAGTCAAGAGGACATACTTGGCTTAAATATCATGGTCACAAGATCACAAAACAAAAAGTAAATGACAAAAACGCACATTAGGAGACGTCAAAGATAAAGCAAATCAATCAATTCAATGTTATCGTTCGTAAACGGTGTGTATAGAAACACAGCGGAATAAAAGAGGGGAGAGTGTGGAGAAGAAAGAAGCACGAGAAGAAAACAAGAGCGGATGGGGTGTCTATGATCTTTGAAAGATGCAATACAGAAAATGCTAAGAAAACGTTCACTAGGCATGATCGAACAAGAGCTTAGAGACATTCAACTACACGAATTAAGTACAATAACAATCACAGTAGTTATAATAAGCGTATATAACGAAGAATTCATCGAAAATTGAAGAAGGCAAGAAACGAAGCGAAGTGTTTGAACTCGTAAGAAATTGGCGCACCACAAGCACACTATTTTCCGGCCCAAACTCCGGACTTTAGTTCGATCTTTTGTACGAACTTTTCGTGAGCGCGCACACATATTAATTAAATTGTACACAAGTGATTCATTAGAAAATGGGAAATAAATTTGGCGTAAAGTGATCGAATACTCACTACGAATTTACCCTTACACGCTTTCAATATTTTACTGTCTATTTCTCTTTTCAAGAAAAAGTAAACGACCGTTTACTTTTTTTGCACTCTTCAAATTGCACACTATTTCTCCGTTTCTCTAACACTTCGGCAAAAAGTTGCGAACTTTGTTCGCATCTTTTTTTCGAACTTTTCTTCGATGTTAGAGAGCATGGGATTTTGAGAGAATTAGAGAAAAAGTTCGAACAAAAGATCGCAACTTTCTTTCGAACTTTTTCGCGAACTTTTGATAGATTGCATGGGCCACAGGATCATAGGTCGAATAGCTAGGTTATCGATTTTCAAAATCCGGTCAGGTTTTCCGATTTTTGTGATATTTTGGCTCAAAATCATGTCAGGCTTGGTACTTTGTAACATACTTTTCGACCTATGACCAGGATATCCCTCATGCGGTGGTACATTTGCGAGACCGACGCACGCAGTCTTCCCTTTACGTGAGACGAATCCATCAACGTAAATTTTGGAGTGTGTTGGGTCACGAATGGAAAATCCTAACAATAAAGGTTCATAAAACAAAATCATCGATTATTGATCGATGGATACGGTAACTTCTTACCGTATCTCAATTATCAATTAGAGTTTCCCACTTGAGACACAAAACACTCTGAAAAAGTTGACGTTTCAGAATGTAACAAGATTTCAAATGAAGGCGTGCATCCGTTCCGCAAATGTAACACCGCATTAGGTAATATAAACAACAGCAATTGGTAAACCTCAATCTGTCCAAAAATTGGTTTAAAAAACGAATAAGGCAGACAACAACTACAGTACTCAGCCAATCAATAATCAATCAATACCTCACTCAAAGGTTTGCTCGGTGTCTACCGATGAGAGACGAGAAGAGTGAAGAGGTATTGAGGAGAGGAGAAAGGAGAGCTACGAATGGGTGATCTGAAACCAAAAATAATCAATCAATCGATAATAAGTCAGATATTAACGTTTATAGCATGCGTGGCATGAATACGATACATCTTCTAATGTTATTTTTTTTCAATTCAAGAATAATATCAAGCAAATGTACCTAGAGATGATCCATGTGTTTGTTCGATCACATCAAGTGGATCGCGAATCGAAACCGCTCTAGAAAGTAATGATTACTGCAGTTAGTGATTACGGTAGCTGATCAGTAAGATTATGGACATACCTCGGTGAAGATCCTGGTAGTTCTTCCATCAAAACAGGAGAGAAATCATACGATCTGAAAGAAAGAAAATCTATTTTGTACTCTATAATATTTCAGTCTTTCCAAATCACAGTCGTACATACAACATTCCATATTGTTTCATAGCATAGGGATAAGAATACGGCATTCGTAGGTCGAAAAGTACGTTGCAAACTACGAAGCCTGACCGCCCTTTGGAATTTTTTTTGAAAACCCGAACGCCTTTTTGTGAAAACCAGACCGCATTTTGCAACTTTGTAACGTAGCTATGACCTAGACGGTATTCATTGAGAGTGCTAAGTGGGAGAGATTAATAATAATTAAATTGTCGATATCGTGTAACTTTTCTAGCCAATAACACGCACCAAATGGACAGCAAGAGAAAAGATGAGAAAATAGTTATGAAATACATACAAATAGCCTACGATCTTCTTCCAGTCAATCTCCACGCATCAACTCAACTCCAGCAACAATTTGGTTGAGTGGGCGTCAGCTGTAAATATCATTGCGAGTTATCAGTAATCTCAGAAGGGACCGCGAAGGGCTTTGAAATCAGCGAAAGGGACAGAAATAAAAATATACGATAAAACAACTAACACAAATGGCTAGACTGCATCCGTTCACCGCAGAACGACCAACTGAGTTCACCCTGTAGGAAAAAGATTGTCATTAACTCGATTACGCGTGATAAACGCTAAAGAAACGTTGGTGAAACTGGTCGAGACGAACATACAGTCCCGCAGAATCGCCGCCTTAACAGGCGTCACGCCACGTCACGCGGCGTGACGCCTTGATCGCCATGCTGTTTTCTGCTCAACTGTAAGTGTTTTAGGTGTCTCAAATACGTTTTTGATAAGCTATTCGGTCATATGCATATAATGCACATGAGAAAAGAATAGAAAATTATTTTAAAATTAATGAAAATTAATTTTTAAAATATGGCACGGCAATACCGTTTTGTGGTGTACTACTGTATTTCTTCATTTTCCCAATCGATAATTGAGAATTTCGGTATTACACGACACCAGTGAATATTTTAAAAATTAATTTTCATTAATTTTAAAATAATTTTCTATTCTTTTCTCATGTGCATTATATGCATATGACCGAATAGCTTATCAAAAACGTATTTGAGACACCTAAAACACTTACAGTTGAGCAGAAAACAGCATGGCGATCAAGGCGTCACGCCGCGTGACGTGGCGTGACGCCTGTTAAGGCGGCGATTCTGCGGGACTGTACATAAGTATCTAGAACAAACTCTTGCGCCAATTTAAACTTTGCGATGCTAAAATTTACAATTAACTAGTTCAAAATAATATTGCTCAACACTACTACGCATTACAAAGTTCTACAACTAGGAAAACATGTGAAAAATTCATTTATTTAAAAAAATTACCGCCGAGCCATTTGCAAAACGCAATCAGAGTATACGGTATTAAATAGGTGCACCACTTATCGTGAACTGACAAGACTTTAAGTCTACTTACACCATAACGCACTTTGCATTACAGTATACCACACCACTCAAAGTAGACTTACGTTTCACTTTAAGTAGACTTACGTTTCACTTTAAGTAGACTTACGTTTCACTTAAAGTTTACTTAAAGTCTAAAGTCTGTGACGTAGTTTAAGTATACTTTAAGTGGCAAAATACCAGAGCATGAGTGATACAAAACCTGGTCTAGTATGAGCCCGATCAGTTGAACTCTGTGAAATTTCGAAAATTTATTTTTCTTATTTTTAGAGGTACAGGCAGTACCTTCTCAGGTTAATTTCGATTCAATTTAAAAGCCAAATGTCTTCTATATATAGTAGACGACAATATACTAGAGTTTCATGAAATTTTGTGTTTTCGGGAAAAGTTAAAATTGAAGAAAGATGGTAGAAATTGTCTGAATTTGTCCGATTAGGCTTAGACTTTGCCACGACAATTATCATGAAGACAAAAGATGATCCCTATAATAGAATAGCAATGAATGCTCTTTTAGTCCCACAGCAAATAATTTTACTTTTTTAGACTTTCTGCGAAAATCGAGTATGTTCAAAATTGCTCAAAATTCAACCGGTCGGGCTCATTCTCTACCATGTTTTGGAAAACTCGTGGGCTATTATCTCTGCCAAGTTTGGGATCTGCAGCTTCATTGAATATAGAGTTATGGTATTTTAGCGGCGCATATTTTGAAAAATATTGATTGAAAATATCGATTACCAGAACAGTTTGGCAACTTTTGAAAACAGTTTTGGCGGTCTCCCCCTCAACCCTAACGACACATATGGGTCGCTTTCAGAATCGTCTCCGTCGCAACTGGTGCATCCCTTGTAAGTGATGGGCTTTTTGTGTCATTTTACTCGTCTCACCTCGAAACTTTGAGTAGACCACAATTCCGCACCAATCGTTTGGAAAATACAGCATTTGTTCGGGACAACCTTCGATGACGGGAGTTCGGGCGAAAAATTCGACAAAATGGTCTAACGGGGAGAACCTAGTTTTAAAACGCATTCTCCCTTACAGCGGAGGGGCCGTAGCGGGGGCATGGCACAATGTTTCAAAATCATCCTGGATGACTCATATTTGATGGTTGGAGTCCCTAGGGGCGGCATACACTTCAGCCAAAAACTTGACCCAAATTATCGATTTTTGATCTACCAAAAGTCGAAAAATCAAAATGTGATTTCAATGTCAAGTTATATACCATTTGATAGAGGATCAAAAGTTACATAAGAATGCTAAGTTTCATAAATTTTCATTTTCTCCTGTTCGAAAAATATCCGATTTTCCGATTTTGGACTAGGTTTTTTTTGTTTTGATCTCATGACTTACTATGTTACCATGATTTCCCATTCTAGAGCCTTTGATATATTATGTAAAAATGGATGGGCTATCCGAATATCACACTTATTTGGACCTGCTACAATCCAGGCATAGTGATATCACGTGAAATAGTGGGATCATTTGACGTCCAAACTCCGACGAAGGTTCGAATCCCGGCACGGGCAAAAATTTTTGCAAATTTTTTTTCGACTTAAATTTGACTATAGATTATACTAGCATGTGTGTTACCGTGTCTACACTAATTTATTGTACGAAATATCCACAGAGATTATCAGAAATACTAAAAAATCTTATAACTGATTCAATATCGGAAAAAAAGTCATGTGACGAGCGAAAATAACGGGTTTTCGTCAATGATACCACTCTAGAATGTATTTTTTGTTGTTATTTTCTGTTATAAGATGATAAATATACAATGAAAATCTTAACATATCGGTTTTCTCGTTTGAAAAATTTTACACAACGATCAAAGATCAAAGTACAAAGATCATAGACCCAAGTTGAGCAATAGAGTTATAAATGAACACATCATATACAGGAGCTTTGAAAGTAAGAGAGTTCATCACAAGAGGCGCAGGGACGAGAACTGCGAGGGAGTACGAACTGCTCACGCGATGTAAGTACAGGGAGTCCAAAAAGTATTGTTACACGAATAAATCCATGTATCTTCCTCAAAACCCATCATAGACAATTGAAACAGGGCACAGTATTTATCACTAACCGTAGCAACATAACAATGAATGGTCACACGATCTGGCCTCCATTGGCCGCGATGACGCCTCTGAGATGATGAGGGACAAAGTCGATGCTGGGCCGCTGGTAGGCGATTCCGACTTTCTCCAATGATTTTTTAAGGACTTCTCGGTCTTCAACAGCCATAACACGAGGATAATAGCCCAGTCTCCTCAGCAAGCGGATGCCAGTGGAGGAACCACTTCTTGCATTGTCTACCCCCAATCAGTGATGGTTTTTGCTGGAGTGTGCTTGACGGCCAAGAGTCCCCGTGTGCTCGTGGATCTCAAGTCGGGGGGGGGGGGTGACATTTCCGCAACCGACATTTCCGCACCCGACATTTTCGCAACGGCATTTCCGCAACCGACATTTCCGCAACGGGGAATAACTCGGTTCGTAGGGGTCATAGAAATTTGGGATGGGTATCATTGTGATCAGCATCAGTAGCACTACCGTAATCTACCGTAACCTAGTTCGGTGGGTCAGATCAAGTTCGGTGGGTCAGATCGGGGCATAACTCGGTTCGTAGGGGTCATAGAAACACGAGATGGGTATCAATGTGATCAGCATCAGCAACACTACAGTAATCTACCGGTTCGGTGGGTCAGATCAAGTTCGGTGGGTCAGATTTAACTAAAAATTGTCGGAATGGCCACTACGTGTGCGTTATCATTTTGAGCTATTGTAAAATACCGTAATCTACCGTAACCCGGTTCGATGGGTCAGATCAAGTTCGGTGGGTCAGATTTGACTAAAAATTGTCGGAATGGCCATTACGTGTGCGTTATCATTTTGAGCTATTGTAAAATACCGTAATCTACCGCAACCCGGTTCGGTGGGTTAGATCAAGTTCGGTGGGTCAGATCAAGTTCGGTGGGTCAGATTTCACTACAAACTGTCAGAATGGCCACTACATGTGCGAAATCATGATGAGCTATTGCAAACTACCGTAACCAGGTTCGGTGGGTCAGATCAAGTGCGGTGGGTCAGATCTCAGTATAAATTGTCCAAATGATCACTATGTGCGGGGTATGATTATAAGTTATTTTAAATTACCGTAATCCACCGTAATCCGGTTCGGTGGGTCAGATCAAGTGCGATGTATCATATTTCACTAAAAAGTGTCCAAATGGTAGTTTACAATTACTCATAATCATACCACGCGCATAGTAATCATTTGGAAATTTTTTTAGTGAAATCTGAGCCACCGAACTTAATCTGACCCACCGAACCGGGTTATGGTAGATTACAGTAGTTTGCAATAGCTGATAATGATATCGCACATGTAGCGGCCATGCAGATAATTTTTACTGAGATTTGACCCGCCGCACTTGATCTGACCCACCGAACCTGGTTACGGTAGTTTGCAATAGCTCATCATGATTTCGCACATGTAGTGGCCATTCCGACAATTTTTAGTTAAATCTGACCCACCGAACTTGATCTGGCCCACCGAACCGGGTTACGGTAGATTACTGTAGTTTACAATAGCTCATAATGATATCGCACACGTAGTGGCCATTCCGACAGTTTGTAGTAAAATCTGACCCACCGCACTTAATCTGACCCGCCGAACTGGGTTACGGTAGATTACGGTAGTCTACAATAAGTTATAATCATATCACTCACGTATTAGTTATTCCTGCAATTTAAACTCCAATCTGACCCTTCGCACTTGATCTGACCCACCGAACCGGGTTACGGTAGATTACGGTAGCTCACCATCGCTTGGACGCGTGTGCGGGTGTCGCGAGTATCTTGGCAGCAAGTCGAGTCTCTGGGATCTCTGGGGGCGCGTTTGGCGTTCGGAAAACGGCATTGAGGGACGCGATGCAAGGCTCCACCCTGCATTAACATTCGAGCGTTGCATCCATTTTAGGACCTCGCTTTCACATGGTTCCGGAAATGGTACCGACTTCGGACCGATTGAGCGCGTGGCCGATATGTGGCCGAGTAGGAAAAGATCAAAGGTCAATTATTGGTTGGATAAATACATGTGATGAGGAGTCGAACGATACCCTTTCCGCTCGTCTTGGATGATTTTGAGCGAAATCACGACTCATTGCAAAAATGTAGCGGTTAGCAAAGATCAAAGGTCAATATGTGACATGATAGTGTTACCGATGTTGATCACAATGATACCCATCCCAACGCTCTAAGACACCGAAGAGCCGAGTTATTCCCCGTTGCGGAAATGTCGGTTGCGGAAATGACGGTTGCGGAAATGTCGGTTGCGGAAATGCCGTTGCGGAAATGTCACCCCCCCCCCTCAAGTCAGGATGATTTTCGAGAAGGCCCTTCTCTCAGGGGGGGGGGGGGGTGACATTTCGGCAACCGACATTTCGGCAACCGTCATTTCGGCAACCGACATTTCGGCAACGGGGCATAACTCGGTTCGTAGGGGTCATAGAAACTTGGGATGGGTATCATTGTGATCAGCATCAGTAACACTACCGTAATCTACCGTAACCCAGTTCGGTGGGTCAAATCAAGTTCGGTGGGTCAGATCGGGGATAACTCGGTTCGTAGGGGTCATAGAAACACGAGATGGGTATCAATGTGATCATCACCAGCAACACTACCGTAATCTACCGTAATCCAGTTCGGTGGGTCAGATTAAGTTCGGTGGGTCAGATTTCACTAAAAATTGTCGGAACAGCCACTACTTGTGCGAAATCATTATCAGCTATTGTAAACTACAGTAACCTACCGTAACCCGGTTCGGTGGGTCAGATCAAGTTCGGTGGGTCAGATTTAACCAAAAATTGTCGGAATGGCCACTACGTGTGCGATATCATTATGAGCTGTTGCAAACTACCGTAATCAGGTTCGGTGGGTCAGATCAAGTGCGGTGGGTCAGATCTCAGTATAAATTGTCCAAATGGTCAGTATGTGCGGGGTATGATTATGAGTTATTGTAAACTACCGTTATCCACCGTAATCCGGTTCGGTGCGTCAGATCAAGTGCGATGTGTCATATTTCACTAAAAAGTGTCCAAATGGTAGTTTACAATAACTCATAATCATTCCACGCGCATAGTAATCATTTGGACAATTTTTAGTGAAATCTGACCCATCGCACTTGATCTGACCCACCGAACCTGGTTACGGTAGTTTGCAACAGCTCATAATGATATCGCACACGTAGTGACCATTCCGACAATTTTTAGTGAAATCTGACCCACCGAACTTGATCTGACCCACCGAACCGGGTTACGGTAGATTACGGTAGTTTGCAATAGCTCATAATGATAACGTACACGTAGTGGCCATTCCGACAATTTTTGGTTAAATCTGACCCACCGAACTTGATCTGACCCACCGAACCGGGTTACGGTAGATTACTGTAGTTTACAATAGCTGATAATGATTTCGCACAAGTAGTGGCTGTTCCGACAATTTTTAGTGAAATCTGACCCACCGAACTTAATCTGACCCACCGAACTGGATTACGGTAGATTACGGTAGTGTTGCTGATGATGATCTCATTGATACCCATCTCGTGTTTCTATGACCCCTACGAACCGAGTTATCCCCGATCTGACCCACCGAACTTGATTTGACCCACCGAACCGGGTTACGGTAGATTACGGTAGTGTTACTGATGCTGATCACAATGATACCCATCCCAAGTTTCTATGACCCCTACGAACCGAGTTATGCCCCGTTGCCGAAATGTCGGTTGCCGAAATGACGGTTGCCGAAATGTCGGTTGCCGAAATGTCACCCCCCCCCCTTCTCCCATGGTTCCTCTCCCACTTCAATGGGGTTCACTGGAACTTCTAGCAGGATTCAGCGCCTGCTCATTCGGAAAAAAGTGGTGCCGCACCCATATGTCTGACTTCATCTCGACTCTATAATGATCCAACAACTCCTCCGATCTGAAATCCTGGACTTCAACGTCTAGGTAGTATTGTAGAGGGAGTCCTGCTCTACCCACCATTAATACAGCAAGTCTCTCAAGAATGGCTTGGAAAAGACGTGGGAGAAAGTCGGCGTCCCCTACCAGCGGCCATCATCGACTTTGTCCCTCATCACCTCAGAGGCGTCATCGCGGCCAATGTAGGCCATATCGTGTTTCATTCATTGTTATGTTGCTATTGTTTCGTGATAAATACTGTGCCCTGTTTCAATTGTCTATGATGGTTTTTAAGGAAGATACGTGGATTTATTCGTGTAACAATACTTTTTGGACACCCTGTAGACCACAGCTGAATGTTTGCTGTGGGTCTGAAAGGAATAAGAACTAAACCAAAATAAGGAAAATAAATATATGATACTTAGCAAAGCTGCCTGCGGAGGAACCATAATTTTAGAAGACCTGCTCTTTGAATTGTAGGATCTCAAAATCAGTCCTTCCAAAAAATGTTTTTTCATGCCCTCAGGGCGAATGGAGAGCTATGACTACCACAATCTGTGGATAAACATCTCTCACCACTAATATCATTTTGACACTTATTGTTAGAACGGGTGGGTCCTTAGCATATCTATAAGCTGAGTTTTTAGTTTTGAGGTTCAAATTTGCAACACATCTACAGCTTGAAATCGGTGTCTTCCCTGTGCGTCTTTTGATGACCTCTCCAATTTTCAAATCTCTTATTATAGAATTACAAAAGTTTTTCAAACACCAATAAAATGCGGAACTTAGTACAGAAACTTGCAAGTGTTTTATACTTTTAGCGCGGGAAGAGCATTTCGCCTTTTCAATTCTATTTCGACTATTTTGTTCGCTGTTCCCAGTTACGCGCAATAATTTAAGTGTTTTTGCGTCGATCTAGACCTAAACGATTGTAAACGAAATGCGAAAAGTGATTGGGGGAAGGGATTAAAGATTTATCACTGCGACCGTGAAATAGCATATACACGTACATACTTTTTCACGGATACGGATAAAAACCGCCCGGATACGGATGAGAAAGAATTCGTACCCGTTGCCCTCCGTGAGTCGCGCGGAGTTGGGGCGCGCGCGTGTAATCTCGATGGCGGAAATCTCGGCTCTAAGATCAGGTAGGCCTTCACTTCCAAAAACATAAATGTTCAAAAACATTATAAGAAATATTATAAAGATTAATTAACATTACTGAAACGTTTTTTCCACGTGGAAAAGCAAAATATAGTTTTTTTCAATTTTTTCGGAACTTGGTGATTTTGTGTTTCAAATAACTGTCATATATGGGTATTTTGAGCTCGTAATGTTTTTTCGGATGTTTTTGAGTCATTTTAGCTCCTTTGCTGTTTCTTGATAAAGGAATAAGCCGAGGTCGCGTCACTAAATAAAGGAATAAGCCGAGGTCGCGTCACTAAAATCAACGCCTTTTTTTTCCATTTCGGAAATCCTCTGAAACTTGGGTCATTTTTAGACACATATGGGTGCAACAAAACGCGCATAGAAGAAAAGTGCACTTTTCCGATTAGGAAAGTTACGTCACTTTTTCATAAAACCGACCGCCCCGCACCGGCGCATGGTCGAAAAATGACGTCATCAACTGGGAAATGGTGCCCAAGATCTCCTCTTTCGATGCTTTTTTTGAAAAATTGTCTATCATTATTTTGAACGGAGTTATGATCATTTTTCTGACGCACACTCGAGCCAAAAATACCGTACCTGCCAACTTTGACCTACCGCTACTCGAAAATGAGAGCAGATATGCAAATTCGGCCAACGCAGTTCGATAGAGCATCGTTCAAAGTACTTAATCTGAATTTTTCAGGGGGTCGAAATTTCTATGTCCGCGGACCCTCCGAAACGGTCGATTTTCTCGCGATTCCTCTCCTATAGTCAAATTTAAGTCGAAAAAAATTTGCAAAAATTTTTTCCCGTGCCGGGATTCGAACCTGCGTCGGAGTTTGGGCGTCAAATGATGCCACTATTTCACGTGATATCACTATGCCTGGATTGTAGCAGGTCCAAATAGGTGTGATATTCGGATAGCCCATCCATTTTTACATAATATATCAAAGGCTCTAGAATGGGAAATCATGGTAACATAGTAAGTCATGAGATCAAAACAAAAAAAACCTAGTCCAAAATCGGAAAATCGGATATTTTTCGAACAGGAGAAAATGAAAATTTATGAAACTTAGCATTCTTATGTAACTTTTGATCCTCTATCAAATGGTATATAACTTGACATTGAAATCACATTTTGATTTTTCGACTTTTGGTAGATCAAAAATCGATAATTTGGGTCAAGTTTTTGGCTGAAGTGTATGCCGCCCCTAGGGACTCCAACCATCAAATATGAGTCACCTAGGATGACTCATTGTGAAACATTGTGCCATGCCCCCTCCGCTTATGATACAGTACACCATTTATTTAACGCTAATTCTGCTTATTGATTGCTAGAAACATGAATGAATCATGCTTGCAATCGCAGGCAAAGGCGCGCTTTTTGAAAATAGGAAAGTTCGGCAATAGGATTCGAACCCACGGCCATGCGCTATCTAGACAGAATTGTTACCACTGCGTTAAGGGATTGATGGGAGGTCACTCACTCTTCTTGCATACCACTTTACACTTGCATAAACTAGATACAAGAGATTTGCATGAACATTCGCGGGTCTCTACCTTTAACGGCCATCTCTCTTAAAATAACGAGTTGAAGTTCGAGCGGAGCCGTAACGAAGAAACATTTGATACTGCTTTGGACGCGGCAATATGAGCTATGGTTTCAAATCGTGTTGTTGTTTACAATAGAGATCATATTAGTGACCTCAACTATACGCATGCAATTGATTGGCTCCTTTCAAACTTCTTTGAACATAGAGCATCTCCATTTTCTGATGTTTTCAGGCTTAGTGATCGATTCTAGTTTCTCTACTTATTAAATTTACCGGCTACCACTGTACCCAAAAACCCTCACCGATATCGCTACATTAGCGACGGACATCCATCAATCCCTTTTATATCACTATTTCCCTGTTTCGTATATTATGATGGAATAAAGAATAAGATAAGATAAGATACCACCTTAATTTCGGCCGTATCCGTCATTCCCCCTTTCCCAACATCCGATCACTCTGGTATATCTTTCTCCCTCTCCTTCCCTCTCCCTCCCTCTTCTCCTCCTAAGATCCGCGACTACAGTCGTGTTGATTACCCTGCCCTGAACAACCACTTCGCCAATATTGATTGGTTATCTCTGTTCCGTGACTGCACCCACATTGATACCGTCTATTCCATTTTCGTGTCTGAAGTTCATTCTGCCATAGACTCTTTTGTTCCCTATCGTACCCCCAGACCACCTTTCATGTCCTACCCCCCTCATATCATTCGCCTTATGAAACACCGTAATGCATTATTCTCTAAGATACATATACCTTCTGTTAAGATCCTCTTTGACCAATGTAGCAAAAACCTACTATTTGAAATCAACAAATGGACCCGTTTCTGCACTCGTAAGAAACTCCTTAATTCCCGTGATTTATATAGACATACAGTACCGTGCAAAAGTATGGACGCAAAATTCGAATCGCTATAACTTTTTACGTACTTGGCCGATCGGCCTCGGATTAATTTTATTATATAGTATGAACATTGGAGAAAATTATGAAGGTATCGATTGTTACCTACGGTGATGAAATGATTTCATCATTCTTCAAATCCCGAGGTGCGATCGTAAAAAGAGGTTTATTCTCAGGTAGATTTTTTCTGTGAGTCCAATTATTTTGTGAGGAACAGACAACTGTCAGTGAACAATTTAAGCCATTAACCTCGTTGGTTGCACACCGCTCCGAGGAATTAGCTAATTTCGCCTGACCCATTAAAATTTCGTAAAAATGCCATAACTCAGTCCGTAGTTGAGCTACAGGCCTCCGATTCAACATATATTATCACATAGTCATGGGGCAGCACCATGCCAATTTCGTAAGGATTCCGGCTCTTAAAGAGAAAATTCGAAAAAAATCCCAAACCATTTTTTGGACTTAAGCTATTTCCCAGCCGGTTTTTCTAAAAATCTAAAAAGTTGCCATGACGTGCCTAAGCATCTACCTAACACATCTACAAAGTGGCGAGATTACAGCACTTCAATTACGACTTTGCCCATAAAAATGCCATTGACAGTCAAAGTGGACGGAACCTAATTTCGTTCGCTATGGAGAATTATTACGGGTCAATAACGCAGTATTTCATATCAATTTTGATCGGATTTTGAACCTCATGTTTAATAGGCACATTTCCTGCATGTATCCTCAATTTAGTTCCACTATTGGACATTCCACCTTTTTTATCTGTCTCTTTTCTCGTAAAATTCCGCTTTGACTGTCAATGGCATTTTTATGGGCAAAGTCGTAATTGATCTCCTGTAATCTCGCCACTTTGTAGATGTGTTAGGTAGATGCTTAGGCACGTCATGGCAACTTTTTAGATTTTTAGAAAAACCGGCTGGGAAATAGCTCAAGTCCAAAAAATGGTTTTGGGATTTTTTTTCGAATTTTCTCTTTAAGAGCCGGAAACCTTCCGCAATTGGCATGGTGCTGCCCCATGACTATGCGATAATATATGTTGAATCGGAGGCCTGTAGCTCAACTACGGACTGAGTTATGGCATTTTTACGAAATTTTAATGGGTCAGGCGAAATTAGCTAATTCCTCGGAGCGGTGTGCAACCAACGAGGTTAATGGCTTAAAATGTTCACTGACAGTTGTCTGTTCCTCACAAAAAAATTGGACTCACAGAAAAAATCTACCTGAGAATAAACCTCTTTTTACGATCGCACCTCGGGATTTCAAGAATGATGAAATCATTTCATCACCGTAGGTAACAATCGATACCTTCATAATTTTCTCCAATGTTCATACTATATAATAAAATTAAACCGAGGCCGATCGGCCAAGTACGTAAAAAGTTATAGCGATTCGAATTTTGCGTCCATACTTTTGCACGGTACTGTATATCGAATCTCACTAAGCCCAAACTCACCATACCTGATCTACGCAATTCCCTCAATGATACTGTATTAGACTCATCATCTAAGGCCAATTTACTTGATTCCGAGTTTGCCTCACATTTCACTATTGATGATGGTAGTATCCCTTCCCTCTCCACCTCCCCCATCCCCCCTTCTCTGTCATTGTTCACAATATTTCCACAATCCGTATATAAAGCCCTCCGTAGATTGAAACCATCATGTTCCACTGGACATGATGCCATTCCCCAGATAATTTTCTCCAAATGTGCTAGTTCCCTATCAACCCCCCTCGCTGATATATATAATCTCACAAGGGAGCTCTGTGGTCTTGTCTTGGCCATATGAGAAGGCACTATCATGACTAGATTAAGTTCTCGATGGTGATTACGAATCTCATTTTAGGGCTGCCTAGACGATCTGAGTTTTGAGAAAATCGATATTGAAATTCCGATGGTCAATTCGAAAATTTTCGGGGGATAGTACACAAACATTTCCTATGAGTTGGTGAACTCGTCTATCAACCTCCGAAGCAACGACCTGTGTAGTGTAGTGGATAAGGTGTCCGCGTTAGATTTTGAATGTCACTGGTTCGATCCCACTTGCAGAACTTTTCTTTTGCTGATTTTCTTTATGTCAAGATGAAACATCAAAAAACATTTTTTTTTAAAACATCGAGATCAAAGATCATTCTTTATGTTTCCAAGATGTAAGAATCGCTTTTCTTTTGATCATTTTGTTTTTAAAGAACGCGCACGCACACACACACAAAGAATGATCTTTGATCTCGATGTTTTTTGATGCTTTACTTGATGTTTTAAAAAAAAATGTTTTTGATGTTTCATCTTGACATAAAGAAAATCAGCAAAAGAAAAGTTCTGCAAGAGGGATCGAACCAGTGACAGTCAAAATCTAACGCGGACACCTTATCCACTACACTACACAGGTCGTTGCTTCGGAGGTTGAAGACGAGTTCACCAACTCATAGGAAATGTTTGTGTACTATCCCCCGAAAATTTTCGAATTGACCATCGGAATTTCAATATCGATTTTCTCGAAACTCAGGTCGTCTGGGCAGCCCTAAAACGAGATTCGTAATCACCATCGAGAACTTAATCTAGTCATGATAGTGCCTTCTCATATGGCCAAGACAAGACCACAGAGCTCCCTTGTCAGCCTCATATCAGGTACCGTACCCTCCTCTTGGAGGCATTCCTATATCACCCCCATTCCCAAAGTAGGCAAGGATAAGCACCTCCCCTCCTCTTACCGACCAATATCCATTATATCCCTGCAGCAAAGACCATGGAACGTATAGTTAAAGACCATCTCGTACATCATCTATCCCGTTTCAACATTATTCCCTCCAATCAACACGGTTTTCGTTCCGGTGCTAGTGTTGTTACCAACTTGTAACAATGCCAAAATGATTGGACCATTGCCCATTCCAATAAACTTGTCACAGATGTTGTGTACATAGATTATACACGTGCTTTTGATGTTGTTCCTTATCCTAAATTACTCTCACGATTGCTTCACTACGGTATCCACGGTTGTTTGTATAACTGGCTAGTATCTTTTCTATCCGATAGATCCTTTTGTGTTAGACTATCTTCCATTCTCAGTAACTCTTTTCCGATTGTCTCTGGTGTTCCCCAAGGTAGCGTTCTCGGCCCCATACTTTTTTTTCGCTTTATCTCTCTGATTTATCAGCTACTCTGTCTAGATATCATAATGTCAAAGTGCAATGTTATGCTGATGACGTTAAGTTGTATGTTTCCTATAACCGTAAGAACCTTGATGCTCTTACTTCCGAATTTCAACTTGCTCTCGATTGTTTGTATAACTGGTCTAATGCCAACCAGTTGTCTATTTCTGCTTCCAAATGTTCACACATTCGAATAGGCTCACAGTCACAATCCAATCGTTACCATATTGATTCAATACCCCTCCCCCTATCTAATAATGTTCGTGATCTAGGTGTCCAAGTTCGTTCTGATTTAAAGCATACCTCCTCTGTCAAAACCCGTGCTCTACAAGCTCGTAATAAGATGTTTCTCCTATTTAAAGCCGTCCCCGTTAATTGCCCTGAAATCCTTGTCAAATGTTATAAGACCTATGTATTACCCCTCCTCGACTTCGCTTCACCCTTTTGGAATCCACATTATCTTTCTGATATTCGTTCCCTTGAAAATGTTCAACACACTTTCACTCGTCAGGTTTTCTACCGTTGTTTCCCCTCCCCTACATATCCTGAATCTATGCCCTCCTACAATGATCGGATGAAAACCCTAGGCCTGCGCGCGTTAGTTGAGAGGAGAGTCATTAGTGATCTTTGTATGTGTTATTCGATTATGTCCGGTTCCACCATTATCGATCGCTCATCTTTTTATTTATACAAACCTTTACGAGATCGAACGTCCTCATTCGGCTAATGTACACTATTATTGCGAATGATCCACCTCTTCAATCAAGCTACCAGATTGTCTACTCATGCGCTTGTTCCTTTAAAGAAGGGGACCTCGAGTATGTTTTTTCGAGACTAAACTGGCCAAATATAGATCTTATCTCCATGTATACAAAAACAATTTTCTCTAATATTTTAGGTGTCCTGGAATGTCGTAATCTGAGCATAAAGTTGATTGAGCCCCCTGGGAAAGGCGCAAGTTTTTTTTTGAATTTGAAGGGCAAATATATAGAAAATTGCAAACGGGAATCGAACCCGCGTGGCATGGATACAGGCGCTGACTACTAACCACTGAGCTACATGCTCTACGCTGTCAACCTCTCAAATCTAATAGAGAACATAATGTCGCTTCCTGTGTCCTACGCTCTTTTTTCAATAGCGCACCCCAAATCTCGTGGGTCCCCTTATTCAAATTTCGGTCAAATGGCCATATATTCGTCTACATAACTTTTTGACTTTTTTTTTAAAATTCTTTAATTCTAGTGAAATAGTGGGTGTGGATGATCCAAGTGTGGCTTGCATTTATTGACGGGTATCACATGGATCGCACTTCTTTAAGACTAAAAGCGCAACTCAAATTCCCGGCGTAACCATTCTTCTCTTTTATACTATATTTTCTTAGTTTAACTTTATGTAACCAATTAGTCAGTGTAAGGTTGGAGGGGACATATGTGGGGCACACCTAGCCCAGGTGTTGATTGATTTTGATTAAATACAGGGTGGGGATTAATTAGTGACACATCGTAAAAAACGGAATATCTTTTTTCAAAAAAATTCGAGTTCCGTTCAAATGTATACCAAATAATCTTCAAACATCTGGGAATACAATAAAACAATCATTGCTCGATTCTGCCTCCATTGGGCTTGATGATGTCCTTGAGAAGGGAGGGGTACGCCTCTCTCAATATACGCGGATAGGGCAGACCCTCAGGATCATGTTCTCCGATGAGAAGCTGTTCATCGTGAAAGCCGCCTATAACCCCCAGAGTCATGGAGTGCTTACTACGGACTCCCAGGTTGCTAACTGTAATGGTAGGATTGTCCATATCACCTCCAAATCCCTAAAAACTAAGGGTTTGGGCAGGTATTTTCGCCACCGTAAAGTTTTTGTGAATCCGGGCGCCAAGATCAACAAGGAGTGCCTATGGAAGATAATCAAAGACGCATTGCTCCCCTGGAGCCGTTCCCACTTCGAAAACTGCTCGTGGACCTCAGAGCAGGATGGAACGCCAGTTTATAAGGCAAAGATCGTTAAGGATTGGTGAAAGGAACAGTTTTCCGAATTCATCCGAGGAGATTATTGGCTGCCTCCTAGCCCGATCTGAGCCCCTGGTCTACTCAGCGTGGGGCACCTTGGAGAATAGGTCCTGCACTACTCCCCATACAAAGCTAGAGACCCTGAATAAATCCTTGGAGAAGAAGTGGTCGAAGATGAACACCACCTACCTGCGTACAGTGAGAGAGGCGTACCCCTCCCTTCTCAAGGATGTCATCAAGCCCAAGGGAAGCAGAATCGAGCAATGATTGTTTTATCGTACATGTAAAAATAGTTGTATCATGAACGGTGTGAATGGATCTGAACGGATCAGGCCGATCAAACGGGATTATGAGCGAGAAGACCATTTTCGTTATTTTTCTTTCTTTTCATTGTTTTTCTTTCCTTCGAATCTACTGTATTGAAAGAAATCACGCCAAAATATTGCCATTTAGCAAAAATCATTGCTTAATAAATTGTTCTGATTATACGCTGAATAAATGGGTCAATTTTGGTTCATTGGAGCAATTTATTCCTCCCGAAAATGATGATTTTTGTTGAATGGCAATATTTTGGCCTAATGTATTTCAATATAGTAGATTCGATGAAAAGAAAAAAACAATGAAAAGATAGAAAAATAACGAAAATGGCCGGCTCGCTCACAATCCCGTTTGATCGGCCTGATCCGTTCAGATCCATTCACACCGTTCATGATACAACTATTTTTACATGTACGATATTCTATTCCCAGATGTTTGAAGATTATTTGGTATACATTTGAACGGAACTCGATTTTTTTTTGAAAAAGATATTCCGTTTTTACAGTGTGTCAATAATTAATCCCCATCCTGTAGATGCGAGAGAGAGCCGTGAACAAATTAGACTTTAAAACTAGATTTTCACCTTTGACTAACAGGTGTGGCATACTCATTATTCTTCGAAAGTATCGGGCGAACTTTTCGGTCAACCTGCGAACTTTTCTTCGAAGTTTCATGCAATCTTTGATTGATTGCTGGACTAGTGAAACCGAAGAAGTGCCATTCTAATTATCTTAGATCTTGTCTGAGTGTGTGTCTTTGATGCTTGCAATTTTACTGTACGAGAGTCCACCTCTTGGTATTTTATTTTACCATGTTCAATGGCCAATAGCCTCTTTCTACGGCCTCTTATACATATTTCATTGTCCAATCTACAAACTATGTACAATGTCGATTCAATTAATCACCTTAATCACCATTATATCTTGTTAACATCAATCTTAACAGATTAGGATTAGCATCTTAATCTTAACAGGACATCTTAATCACAACGGACAACTTCAATTCAAATTGATTACAAACGCCAACAAACCTCATCTAACAAAGAATTCATAGTAATACCGCTTCAGTGAACCTCACAATCAGTCAATGACCTCTTCAATGAGTGCGCTATTTCTCTGTTCTCTAACAACGAAATAGATCATAGAGCGTTGAAGAGACCCTTGAGCCCCCCCCCCCCCCTGTCAGCCCCTTTAAATACATTATATGTATTAGTCCTCTATCAAATTTTAGTAAGTTCTGTATTTCACACTTTAATTGTCCGTTTTACTGTTAAATTCAAAAATTGAAATCCTCTTTCGCTTAATTATAGAATTACATAGTAGTTTAGTTTCAGAATTAGACATTTTACCACTCTCAATACAACTCCCCATTCAATTCCCATCAGTCAGGCTCTAGTAGTGCAACGATGTATGTCCCTAGTGATTTCCACAACCGTCATCTTCCACTTCACCTCTTCCTATCCGACACCACGATCAGGGCTGGGATTTTTTGATTTTGATTTTTTGATTTTTTTGAATTTTTTGACCATTTCAAAAATTCAACATTAAAAAGGTTTTTTGAATTTTTCTCAAAAAATCAAAAAAAATTAAATGTATTAAAGTACCATTAAAACGACAAAAAGTGAAACACTTGTGACAACATTTGACAAAAATTGACAAGATTCCCATTTTTTATCATTTTCACGGTCTTATATTTATATTTCATCTACATGCACACGCATGCAACGACACATGAAAATGAATATGATCAAAAATAAATAGGTGATGATAATGACTTCACTGTCTAGCAGAAGAAATAAGTGAAACGTGACTCGGGGCGGGGGGGGGGGGGGGAGGATCTCCATACTTGATCAGTGGTCCCACTCGTAGATTATCTTGGTGGCACATGGAGCGTGAGCAATGAGCAGTGGATGAGGCTGCATGGAATGAGCAGTGGATGAGGCTGCATGGAATGAGCAGTGGATGAGGCTGCATGACATCGTGAGGATTCGGTAATTGTAGATAGTTGAGATGACCAAGACCAAAGATCAGAATGGAGATAGGCAACAAGGTGGAATGGGTAGGTGCTAAAGGAAGAGTAAATAAACAATACTTTACACAGTAATGATATCACTTAATACATTCGATTGTAACAACAGAGATCCAAATTGTCTATGGGAAGCACTGGAAATAATGTGAGGTGGTAGCTTCTTGAAAAGTCTACTGGTTCTTAAAGCGAATGAATGATAACGACAAGTGGCACGAGTAAATTCTCTATGAATGGCAAAAGTATTAACTCGAGATCTTGAAGAAAAGGTTTCTAAGGGTGCGGTTGGTTTGCACAATGCACTGACGTAGATTTTTTTACATAGTGAATAATTATTGTATCATGTTTTTTTTGTTTTCCATGTTTAAGAATTCGGTTGATTGAGTAATTGACTGTTTTAGCCACTTTCAGGCAAAAATTATGTGTCTGAATTGCTTATTATCATTTTAAACAAAATAAAAAATTGGTGGGGAATGGATGGTGTGATCAGCAGGCAGCTGCACCCCGAAGGCATGACAATTTTCAGGTCCAAGTGCGTCACACAACTACTGAATATGATGAAGGCAGTCGATCTTTCAAGCCAGAAGAACAAAAAAGTATATTATCACCACTATTACCCCCGTCACCATGTCTTCAATAAAATTAAGCAGGAACTGGCCTTATATGGACCCCCTCCATCACCCCCCGTATACTCCTGACATGACCCCGTCGGATTACTAGCTTTTTCTCGTCATTTAATCGGGCTTTCAGCAAAAATGAAATTATGTGCATTTACAAAGCGTTCGGAAAAACATGTATGCAAAACTTTTGTATTCCTATACTAGAAGAAATCTCCCCCCCCCCCCCCTCCATCTCAAAGCAAATGTACCCCTGATAATCTAAAGAAAGAAATTAAATAATCTAAAGAAAGAAAACCATTGCAAATTGAAAACCAAAACTTTTGGAAACCATTCCCTCCATGGGTTGAATGTGCACAAATTGTAGTGTTTCTGTTGTATATATATTTAATCTACGCCCGAGAGCGCAACGAGAGCAAACTGTTGTATGAAGATAGACTGATTGAGAGGATGTTGTTAAGATTTATTCAATTGCACTCAATGTGGAGCGCTCACTATGAGCCATCCCTATAGGTTTTTGGACTGGGAGTTACCCACACTTCTATTGTCCATGACTGGTTCGATCCTGAATTTATTTTTAATTAAAAAATCGAAAATAAGCGATACTTTAAAAATACCCTACTTTTGTTCTTTGGTCTTAGCGTTGCTCTCCTCCTTCTGCTTCTTTCGACGAATCTGAGCGCAAAAGTTTAGTCAAGAACCCAAATACAACAAAGTGCAAGACTCGCGGAATAAGAATAATATTTAAGCTCACCAGAATGAAGGCAAGAATGCCGATGCCAATTAAAATTACTATAGGCACGACCACAATTGCAACTATTGCTCCCGTTGCCAATCCTGATTTCTGCAAAGTTATATTTAAAAAAAAGATATGTATTGATTTATTTAATAAGCCGATTCTTATGATGGAGAGCGTTTAAATTATGTTAAACCATTTCGTTGTTTTCATTTAGAAAATTTTGTTTAAAGGCAGCTGACATCCAAAAATTTCTATTCGAAATAGTTTGGTTGATCTCATGCTCAATAAACTGATCAGAAATATGTAATTTAAAGTTTGAAACGACGCTCTGGTAAGAAGTTGGATTACTGTAGCTTGCTCCACACCACGGGCGAGGTTTCCGAACTACAGTATGCTAACTCCATCGAAAGGCTCAAAAATGCCCATTATTGACTTTTATTCTCCATAATTCCCCACTGCGGATAGAAATATCATTAAAACATTCAATTTCAAGTCATCCCCAAAAAGTTGGTGTATCAATTAGGAAAAGGCTCCCGCTCTCTGGAGCAGACTGTAGTTTTTTGACTGCGCCGTTCTTCTTACCAGAGAGTTCTTATGACATAAGATTTATATATTTCGAAACAGAATTTCAAGCTCTTTTATATGAGATCAATTTGTTTTTCGTTTCCCGGTCCCTTTAAGTTTTTTTGTTTTTATTTTTTAGACAGAAAACTTGCAGTTTCGATTCCGGAAGGAGTGGTCTCTGAAAATGTCATTACAGATTAGTCTAGCAGTAATACTTTCGAAAATAAAAAAATATTTTTCTGGTTTCGAATGACTTTTTTCGGTTGCTCTCTCTATCCCTCGCGGTGGAAACATAGATATGTAGGCTTACCTCTGGCCGGACGGACCGTGCCATTGATAGCTTCCTGATGGTCCTTGTCATTGATATGTTTCAGGAAATCCGGACTCATGTTCGCGCAAATTATCCAGGCTCCCTTAAAAGCTACATTCACACAATATTCGCTCAAAATCCTCTTATTTCTCTTTTAGTATACCGGTAAGTAATTCAATCTCGTTTTAGCCAAAAGCAAAGATGACTTTTGCATTGAAATTACAGACCTTCTTGACCAATTTAAACTTTAAAATTTATTTTTGTATGTTTTTTTCTTACAATGAGAGAACACGTGAATAGTAGGAGCTCGCATATCCCGATTTTCACGAAAGTGATAAATCGACTCTACTAAATCGACTACGCTATTTCTGAATCTTCCTTAAAAACTTGATTGTGAGGAATGTTTTTTTCCAAAGCGAGTTTAACCCCGACGAAAAGCGATATTTAATAATTTTTCAAACGACTGTTCAACTGATTTCCCCCATAGGTCGAAAAGTATGTTACAAAATACTACGCCTGACCGGATTTTGAGCCAAAATTTCACAAAAATCGAAAAACCTGACCGGATTTTGGTCCAAAATCTCACAGAAATCGAAAAACCTGACCGGATTTTGAAAACCGATAACCTAGCTATTTGACCTATGATTTCCCCACGAGAAATGAATTTTATCTCTTCTCCATTCTCATCACTATCCATTCCTAGTTGTAAAGTGGTAAAGTGGGATGATGGTTTGTTGGTATTCCGGAGGCTCGATTCCCGGAATATTAGCTTCCTTTACTTATTAATGGGTGATCCGTTTGCAAAACCTGCCGGTTCGGTAGGCCAGAGAAGTTACCTGTTATTGGACAACGGATAAAAAAGGTACAACTTTTGCAGTTAAAGACCTCAACCACAAACTTATGCCGAAATGGGCGTTGCCGAAAAGGTTACGTCCCACAATTCGCACCACAAAATTCCGAAAATATTTCTGGCCGTTGATTAGATTACATTATTTGACAAAGGTTTCTATCTTTTTTTTAACACCTCCATTTGCGTATTACCGTTAGTGGTAGTTGATAGTTCTCAACTAAACTATCAACGTAGACCGCACTCCAGTGACCTCTCTGTTCACATTTGAGATTCTTCAAGTCATCCCAGACGACTTCCCCTGCGACATCACGGCCGTAGCTTAATTCAATACGATGAAAAATAGGAAAATTCAAAATTTGATTCAACGAAAAAAGTAACGTTGTTTGCATTAAACATTGCATTGGAGAACATTTCCAGGACTATTAATGCTCTGTTTACAAATCACGAAAAGAAAAGAAAAAGGCAGCGAAAAATCTCATTATGAACACTCGCATTTATTTCTTTTTTCGATCATTTACGAACGGAACATTAAAATGCTAACCTACTTCGGTTAACTTATTTGTCATTGTTTTCAATAAAACTTACAACATGTTGTGTCCGTCTGGGCATGCGAGAGCCTGACCATAGTTGGGATCGGTCTCTTGAATTGTCGCATCCGCGAGCTCTCTCATTCTTTGCTGAAGCTTACTAAGTGATCATTTATTTATCATATAAATTATGTTACCGAGTCGATACATGTTATGTTGGTGTCGTCTACACAGTCAAACGTAAGGTTACTGTAGACACCACAAGGAACTGTAAATGATATATTTAAAAAAATATTGTTTTCGCTTTAGAAAATAATGATATCAACGACAGAAAATACACTCATAAGTACTTTCTCCCAAATCTTCCTTCGTTTTAATAAGTTTTCAACAGACACCAACTTCTCTTTATGCAGGAAAGATTGCTGAGTTGATTGCCATTGACACTAAGCCAATGCTTTCGGCATTGTACAGCCGATTTCGGGATATCATCCTTCGCTGATGTATCAACATCCGACATGTAAACTTTCTCTCCCGAGATTTCCTCGCCGAGGTAGAGTTGGGATGAACACTGAAATAATTGAAATTAGGTCAAATTCTTTGCGCGAACATGCGGATGGGTTGGTGAACTATCTTCTTCCGAAACATTGGCTTGTGTAGTGTAGTGGATAAGGTGCCTGCGCTTACTTTTGACAGTCAGGGGTTCGATCCCCTTGCCGCACTTTTCTTTTGCTGATTTTGTTGTCGAAAGACAGAATTGTAAAAACCATTGTATCCCGCTGCAAACAAAGAGTACTGTATAAAACACTATCTGAGAGAATTCAACAACTGGAATATATTTTGGTATCGATGAAAAATGAATTTTTCTGTTTTAAGTATGATAATTACAGGCTCAATGAGTGAAGTTCACTGGTACTTGGAAATTCCTTCCAATTGAAAATTCGCTTCAGGGGGTGACCACACAACGATTTGGCGCCTTTTCCTAAAAGGTTTATTTCGTATCCAATCGATGCGGGAGTGGACGCAATCGACTTCATAGCTAATTATTAGAAACTATTGCTAAGGAGAGTTTTTCGATCAAAGGTCAACGAACGCTGGAATTTGGGAATTTTCGTTATAATTTTCACATTAAATTAATTCTCACTATTTTCCCATGAAGAAAGTAAACTTTTTATTTGCTCAATCGCTTCTGCACATTATATTACACCTTTAGTTTAAAAAGTGTAATTTATAAAAAATTGGAAATTTATATATTTACGAATCAATTTTGTTCGTTGGACTTAATTGTGGTGAGGATTGGCGACGTTCCCTAAAAAGTTTATTTCGAATCCTATCGATTCGTGAGTGGGCGCATTAGAATCCTATTCTAATTCTAAGAAACTATTGCTGAAGAATGTTTTTCGATTAACTGTCAACGAACGCTGGAATTGGGAATTTTCGAAAAATAAAGTTTACATTAAATTAATTCTCACTATTTTCCCATGGCGAATGTAAACTTTTTATTTGCTCAATCTCTGCTACATAATATAACATATCTTCAGTTAAAAAGTGTAATTTATAAAAAAAATATAAATTTGTGTTCGAATCAATTTTGTCGTTGTTGTATGAATTATGGTGAGGAATTGTGGTAATGGTAAGAATGCGAGATTTCCTAATCGATTTTCTGTCGCTTTTCTGCTAGTTTCGTGCGTATTTCAACGCAATAACACGGGTATTTGACTGTTCATCCGGTGGTTCGGAGTTCTGCCGCAGTTGGGCAGTGTTGTTCACTATTCTAATCATCATTGTGATGTAATTTTTATTCTATTTACTTATTCGTATACGCGCTAAGATGTGTTATGATATATAGCAGCGATTGAGCAAATAAAAAGTTTACATTCGCCATGGGAAAATAGTGAGAATTAATTTAATGTAAACTTTATTTTTCGAAAATTCCCAATTCCAGCGTTCGTTGACAGTTAATCGAAAAACATTCCTCAGCAATAGTTTCTTAGAATTAGAATAGGATTCTAATGCGCCCACTCACGAATCGACAGGATTCGAAATAAACTTTTTAGGGAACGTCGCCAATCCTCACCACAATTAAGTCCAACGAACAAAATTGATTCGTACATAAATTTCCAATTTTAGTGAGAATTAATTTAATGTGAAAATTATTACGAAAATTCTCAAATTCCAGCGTTCGTTGACCTTTGATCGAAAAACTCTCCTCAGCAATAGTTTCTTAGAATTAGCTAAGGAGTCGATTGCGTCCACTCCCGCATCGATTGGATTCGGAATAAACCTTTTAGGAAAAGGCGCCAAATCGTTGTGTGGTCACCCCCTGAAGCGAATTTTCAATTGGAAGGAATTTCCAAGTACCAGCGAACTACACTCATGGAGCTATAATTATCATACATAAAACAGAAAAATCCATTTTTCGTCGATACCACACATATGTCGACTTTCTAAGATAGCGTGTTGTATCATGTTTCGGAGTATTGAAGCTTCCAAGATGAAGTCTGTGATCTCATAGCTGGTTTCAAGTCATTCATTGATTGATTATTGATGGAAAAATACTCCTCAAGGAAAATTGAACTTTAATCTTTTTGTTTATGGGATTATTTTTGCAATCACCTTCTCCCTCTCCCTCGCCCGAGGTCGAGGTCATGCAATGAATGAGGTCATGCAATGAATGACCTGACAAGGGAACCACCAGTTGCGACGGAAACGATTCTGAAAGCGACCCATATGAGTGGCAAGGGTTGAGGGGGAGATGGAAAAAAGTGGTTTCAAAAGTTACTTACGGGACCTACTAATCGATATTTTTAATCGATTGCACATTTAACTATCACCCCTACCCACGGGTTCGATTCCCGCTCCCCGTCAAAATGTTTTTGCTATTTTTTTAAAAGCTTCCTCAACATCATTTTCGTTGTATTATCGAAATTCGCCGGACATTTCCGAACATTTTCGAAATTTGATAGCGTATTTGTTAAAAAAATATCGATTAGTAAGTCCCGTAAGCAACTTTTGAAATCACTTTTTTCCATGTCCCTCTCAACCCTTTCCACCCATATGGATCGTTTACAGAATCGTTTCCGTCGCAACTGGTGCTTCCCTTGTGAAAAAACAGAAATGAGAGTTCAACGATCAAAGATAATGCGAGTACGGTAAGTTCTTCCATTTATTCTCTTCTTGGACTGTCTTCCGAAGCCATGATGACATTGTTCTTCATGCTCATTCATTACGTGCCCCAGATGTGAAAATTGTCTCACAAAGTTCACACTTGTTGATAAGATAGAGTGTGTTCTCTTTTCTATCTTTCATAATCACAGCAAAACAATTCTGTCTTTCGACAACAAAATCAGCAAAAGAAAAGTGCCGAACCCCTGACAGTCAAAAGTAAGAGCAGGCACCTTATGCACTACACTACACAAGCCGAAGTTTCGGAAGAAGATAGAAGAGTTCACCAACCCATCCGCATGTGTTGTGTAGGGAGCCACACGAATTGGACCTAATTTCAAGATCGATTTTTTCGAAGCGCATAAACATTTGAGTTCTCTTATCAAGGGTGTCTTATCAGAATTCCATGGCGGTTCCAATGGTGTATGTCACAAATCATAACTCGACGGAGATGGTTGACTATTCCCTTGTTAGCGTATAAAAATCACTTGTAGTATTTGTAGAAGAGGCTATTTCTTGTTTTGCATGGTTCAGAAACTATGCTGATCTCTTTTATATATCAAATAGAGCGCGGCGAAGGTCAGCCGGGTTAGGTGAGAGGCAGCGGAGAGTCAATCGAGAGTTGGGCGAGATCTAGCCTTTGAGCGACTTCCATTCCTTAGCGCCCTGTTTGTCATTTTCTTATGCAAGTACATTTTATACGCACAATAATAGTAATCATCTGTGGTGTGTTCAATCTGTCAAAAAAGATGCGAAGAAAGTTGCGAAGAAAGTTCGCAACTTTGTTCGCATCTTTTTCTCTAAATCTCTCGAAATACACGCTCTCTAATTCTCTCTAACAAAAGTTGCGTCGAAAGTTGCGAAGAAAAGATGCGACTAAAGTTGCGAACTTTGTTGCGAGGTCGGTTAGAGCAGACGAGAGAGTGTGCATTTGAAGAGGAGCAGAAAAAGTAAACGGAGCTTTACATAAAGTTGCGACGAAACTTGAATATACAAAAGTGATAGTGTGATGGTGAAATTGTTATTGCTCAACTCCTTATGAGTGTGTGTTCAATATGTTATGAATTTTTTAAAAGAAAACTCTTATTATTTATTCAAAAACTGCAAAAGAAGTCGTGTGCGCGCTCACGGATTTTCGTTTGAACTCTAGCTAGAAGGGGCGGGGCAACTGTCACCAAACCCGTCTGGGGTTTGCCGAAGTCTTTAATACAAGTATATAAGGCCCTTACCCACCAAAGGGGTAGGAGAGCCTTCGGATGCAAGTTGAGAGGAAAGGTGTGCCTAACCCGTCTGAGGTTCGCCGTAGGCATTCTTACAAGTATGTAAACCCCTTGTCTATGTGAGGGGTAGGAGAGCTTTCGGACGAAAGTTGCGAGGAAAGTTCGCATCTTTCTGCTGAACTCTCGCTGGAAAGTTGCGAACTTTCTTCTGAACTTTCGATCGAAAGTGACAGATTGGACGGACCCCTGATAAGAATACCGCAGAAACAAAAAAAAATTGGTTGACTCAGTATCAATGTTAGGATACTGTACCTTCCTAAAGTATACAAAAAATTAATTTTCCAGAGCATAGTGTCCGTGTAAAAACTTAGACTTGTTATTATACGCTAGTAATTTATATTGTTTGCCAAAGAAATAAAAGAAAAGTGAGAATTGAACATACAGTCAGTATTAGACATGGATCATCTGTTGAACTGGTGTTTCCCAGGGCAGGCTCGGCTTCAGCACACAATCTCCCACAATCTGCACGAGGCAGCGTATCCCTGCATGCCAGACAACCTGAAATCAATGTCTTCACAAGGGAAGTCTTTTTATGTCTCGTTGTGAGACTTTTGATAAGATAGGTGAGATAGGTATATCATAGTGAGATAGGTATATCACGGGTCTCCTGTAAAAGTGTAGCAAAAACGGCCGGATCTGCAACAGGGAAAAATTTTTGTCTCCGATTTCGATGAAAGTCGGTCAATGTGTATGGTTGGGAGCCAAAATTCCAAATTATCGATTTTTTGTGATCTACCCTGAAAACGATCATAACTCGGTTCATTTTCGTCGTACAAAGAGCTGATAGGTGCCATTCGAACCGTATTACGCTCTCAAAAAGATGTTCATGAGCCATTCGTTGTAAAGTCGTCTTCAGGGCGAAAAACGCGAAACACATTTTTTTTTTAAAAGGGTGACCTGTTCTCGAAATTTTTCTCTTGGGATCATTTGTATTATTGCAGAATATAAGTTTTCAGATGACGTACAAAGTCGGTATGTTGTTCATTTAGCGCATCTCTGTCCCCCCCAATACCGTTTAATAGAGTACAGGGGAAAATAAAGTAGATTGGGTAGCTTTTAGCTGTACAAAGAATAATTTCCTTTCCGTTCATTCATTGGAATCGATGAAAATAGAGAAAGTTTAATGATTTTCCTCGAATAACTCGAAAATGGGTTGTCATAGCTATTCGATCATGAGAGCATCTTTTTATTCGTCTTTCCGAGAGCATCATTTTCCTTTTTTGAAATAGTCGATTGAACCATTTTGAAGGCAGATACGATCGAAAAACTGTTGAGGCGGAAAAAATGACTAAGCTCGTGTACTCTATTAAACGGTATTATGGGGACAGAGATACGCTAAATGAACAACATACCGACTTTGTACTTCATCTGAAAACTTATATTCTGCAATAATACGGATGATCCAAAGAGAAAATTTTCGAGAACAGGTCACCTTTTTTTCCAAAAAATGTGTTTTTCGCCCTGAAGACGACTTTGCAGCGAATGGCTCATGAACATCTTTTTTGAGAGCATTATAATACGGTTCGAGTGACACCTATCAGCTCTTTATATGATGAAAATGAACCGAGTTATGATCGTTTTCAGGGTAGATCACAAAAATCGATAATTTGGAATTTTTGCCAAATCAAGTGGCTAGGGTTAATTCGGCGTACTTTCATCATGGCATACAAGATCGATAGGTTCTGTAGTGATATAGTTGTTGTACACTTCTACATTGTCTTTATCGTACCAAATTCCATCGCGACACCTGATTGGAAACATTATTTATTTATTTATTGTATTTATATTTAACGCGCCTGAGCGGTTTTTCGAATCGCTTATGGACTCCATCAACGGTGAGTCTAAAAGTAATAAGAACTATTAGTATTTATGCGAATAATTCAAGTCAGTTTGAGTCATGCAATTGTTACCTTCTACGTTATACTAGTCTATCATTAGCTATTTTCTAGTTATTATTGATGCAACTAGAATTTAGTTCACCTGAAATTATACTCCTCCATATCACATGTCATCTCATATTTCTTGGCCTTTATATTTGGCTGAAATTTATTGTTTTTGGCCGTTGTACCGCGAAATAACACGTTTTCAAATGTAAATTGCGAGAAAAGACACACCATGATTTGGCCTTTGGCTTCGGTGAAATTACGAAGCAGACAATCATCTGAACAGATTTTAAATTTAAAGATGGAGGCCCTCGAATGTCTATGCAAATATATAACATATCGGCTATTCAAGGGCTAAATGATATGCAAGAAATTAGAACTTCCATTCGTGCATCCCTTGGTGTAGTGGCAAAGGCGCTGCCTAGTAAGCGAAACCTATTTCCGAACTTTCTTATTTTCAAAATTTCGCGCCTTTGCCTGTACATCAAACATGATTCATTCACGATTCTAGCGATCAATAAGCTAAATTAGCATAAACTAATTTATGTAAGCTATGCAGAATAACTTTTGCTATCTTTCTGTCTTCACAGTTTGTTCACGAAAATATTGCCCGGGCACCACCTTTAAAATAAAAATTTCAATACAGACAAGTTATAGTCGATCCCGTGGGATACTATGACTACTTGTCTAGGTTCAAGATAAGAATAGAAGATGAAAATACTATAGAATGTCTCCTTCTGTGATCCCCTGTTATGTGATAGAACGAGAAATTGAACTAACAAAAGGAATATTTATTAATTATGTTTACTCTGATTCTACTACTAACAATGGGTTCACTATTATGAGATCAATCTGATAGTATATGTACAATTAAACCTCAGAGTTATGACCGTAATCTTCTTCCTCTGGGTATGCTTTCTGCTTGGGATGATAGGGGTAGATTGTCCAGTCTGGGGTCCGCCGTACGACCTCAAACTTGGGTAATTAAACAACAATATAGCGAAGTTAAGTGAGCGAGAAATAAGCGTTAAAACAACAGAATGACTAGAGAGTGAAGTGGGCAAATGGGGAAAGACGACGAAGGGAAAGCAGGAGAACTTCATCTGATTTGAGGTAATATTCTGAGCTATGACGAATAGAGTTCATATGTGTTTTCTGTCTGATTATGAGGTATAACGAACAGCAATAATCTGAGTACTGACGAGAATATGTGATATGAATATAGCAGGGGAATATGGAATAATAAGTAAGATAAGTTAAAGGAAAAACCGGCGTGAACGTGGCCGCTGACGTAGAATTAATGAGAAATCATAGGCCAGAAGTGAAATTGTGAGGGCGAGAATCTTACTGTAGTATTCTGTGTGAGACGCTCTACGCTTATGAATTTGAATCTTACTGTAACTTGCCGTCAGCTGCAGAGTACTTGCTATCGCATTCTGACTTTATTTATGAATATTTGCTAATTAATTATGATTTAAGTAGCGGTTTCGCTACACTCCCGCCTTTCTGAAGCTCGCCCACGGCGAGTTTTGAAGAGATACATTTTGAAAGAAAAGAAATTATGATGTTTATGATTCTATCTTGAGATTGAAAAATATGGTCTAGGTGTTTGATTGTCTGATTATGGTATGTATGATTCTTGAGTTGAAGAGTCGCTTGACTCCCTCCCCCTCTTTGAAGAGGAGACACAATTGTAGATGATCTTTGGTCTATGTATGAGTAGGATGGATATGATATATATGGAATATTGAATTAAAATAAACAAATGCAACTGGATAGCAATGGGCAACACTGAATATGTGTCATCACCATGAAATCACGGAGAGGCTGGTTATACAGACTGCACTCCGTGATCTGCCATCACCCTTGCATGATCTGGTACATTCACTTCTTGATTCTGCTGTGCCTTCATAGTATGATTGTATTTGTTGATGAGAGAGTGATTGTTATCTGATCGAAGTCTTGATTTGATATTGTCTGTTTGGATTCTGTTGTATGAGTCTTTGTCAATCTTCTTGTTCATGCTTTTCAGTCGACTTGATTTGGTCTCAGTCTTTGACCAATCTACGATACCGAGATGTTCTTTCATTCGTTTGATGAATTCTGGGTCATTTTCAGGAGGTTCAACTTCATCTTTTCCAACTGACAGAGACTCATTTATGGTATTGATGATAGCTATTTGATTTATACTGAGTTGCTCTTCTTGAGCCTTACTTTCTGATTGAGTGCCTCCCATGACCAATCCAATTGCTGTATCATGGATTCTGAGACCGCTCGGAAGAGTATATTTGGATAGAGTATGAATCAATGAGAGAGTATCTGACACACCCAATAGCAATTGAGGATGAATAGTACCATTTCTGTTGGGATTATCAGCCAATCTGAATTTGTTTACTCTGATATGATTGAGATCCTCTGTAGACAGACTACGTACTTGTATGGCGCTGGTGACAGGGCCATCCAGCACTACAGCCTCTATGCAATGATAAGATTTGTCAATCTTACGAACCTTGACCTTGACGATGTCGTAGCACTGCGGCTCCTTCTCGACTCCAGTAGCCAGTGACAGCGTGAGAACCTTGCTTCCCGAAGGCTTGATTCCCATCTTCTGCACGACACTTCTAGAAATGAGATTCATCTGAGCACCAGTACACTCAGAGAAAAAACCCTAAGGGTTGTAAACCCTAACCCAAATCCTAAGGAATTGCAGAGACAAAACCCTTACTATTAAGGGTTTGGCCAGCGCGCCAACTAGGGTTTGAAACCCTTATTTGTAAGGCCCCACGCCTCCCCTTTGTATGATATATGAGTTCTGTGGGAGTAGCAGCATGTCCGTATAGCGCAGTGGGTAAAGCGCTTGGGTAGCGTGCGGAGGTGTGCGCCTCCGCCTGTTCGATTCCTGCTATGATCAAAATCTTTTGCAACTTTAATTCAGCGTCTTTTCGAGGTCACTAAGGGTTTCAAACCCTAGTTGAAAGCCTTACGGGTAAGGGTTTCGAAACCCTTACCAGTAAGGGTTATATACAGCGCAGCATGCCAACTAGGGTTTTAAACCCTTGCATTTAAGGGTTTTTTCTCTGAGTGTATCTAGAAGAATATCGATTTCTTCTGATTTGCGTCTCGTTCGATCTGTTCTTTGACTACTATCTGATATCATTGCTTTTGCTGTGAGTAGTCTGGATGTTTGTGTGTTCTGATTATCTGTGTGATTGACTGATATTGTTAGTCCTGTGACCTTAGCTATACTTGCGAAACATATTGCATCATTATGAGGACCACCACAGAGGGAACAACTCTGATTACAATTTGAATGTTGTTCTGAGGATAGACATCTAGGACAGAGTCCTTTCTGTTGTACTATCTCCTGTCTAGCTTTGATCATCGGGACACATCTACACACACTAGGGTTGGGGTGCTTTCCACAGAACACACATAATGGTTGACGATTTGTCTTCTTTTGATCTGATTGATTGGAAGTATTTGATGGATGAAACGGATTTGATGGTGTTATTGAAGGATTCGATAGATAACCATTGTTCATGAATGGATCGATACGAGGTTGAAATGATGCATGATATTGATTAGAGGAATGATCGTATGAGTTCATGGAATTATCATAACAACTCTGCCTTGCATCTTTGATATCTCTGAGATCTGTTGTACCTGAAGCTAAATCCAGTTGGATTTCACTTCTGATATGACTGATGAGGAATTTTAGCATAGGTATGGCCTCCTTATTCTGATCTGCCTCATGCAGTTTGCGTCTGTATGTTGGCGCGAACTTGTCTATGAGAATCAAGCAAGAGATGTTTGTGTCTTCTCCAAGGTTCTTCAGCTGTTGAGCCAAAGCGAGAAGCTCTCTGGCCAAATCTATCTGATCATTCGCTCTGTCTGAATTGGCTCTTATTCTATGAATAGTCTGATAGATGTATGAAGCTGTTTCTTTCTGACTACCATATTCATCTTTGAGCGCTTCTAGAGCTTCTGATAGAAATGACCCATCTCTTGGATAGGGTTTGATCACCTTTAGTGCTTCACCTCTGAGATACCCTTCAAGGTATAGATGTTTCTGTGTATTCTGAAGACCTTTCCTTTCCATGATTAGTGATGTGTATAGTTTGATAAAGATATGATATTCTGATCTGTTTGATCCATCGAATATCGGAACACTGAGTACAGGAAGAGGAGGTTTCTCATATGATACAATCTGATCTTCTGATACATCATGATACACTTCTTCTTCTTTGACAGCCGCTGCTTGAAGTTTGAGTGCTCTGATGATTGAATCTGAGTTATTATTGAGTGCTAGTTTTGCTGCATTGAGCATACGAATCGAGAATGAATCAAGAGCCTTTGGATCTGAGGGTTTGGATCTTTCATCTACATGACCTTTCACAGCATTGAAAGTCCTTTGTTCTCTTCTCTGTAGCTCTTCTTGATCGATAGATCTGACCTTATCCTCCAATTTCTGCCACAAATGTGAATAAGCATCTGTTTCTATTCTGATATCAAGATCAATCTCATCAACTTTCTCACTTAGATCTTGATGGTCATTTCGAGTTTTGCATCTTATGATCTCTCTGATAGTCTCTGTGAGTAAGTCAATATGTTTTATGAGTTGTATTCTGGTAGTCTCAATTAGCTCATAGTCAACTCTGTATTCACTTCGTTCGGTATTCATACTGACTTTGCCTGCCACGCGGGTCTGATATGAATGATTGATATGAGAGAATGAATGAAAAGTTTGATCTGTTTTATCCGTGGATATCAAGATCTGAATGAATTCTGATGATGAAACAATATGATTCTTATGAAGCTATAATCTGCGTAAGACTAATAACTCGGCCGAATCTGGATTCTTATGTGGACCAATGCACCATATAGTCGATCCCGTGGGATACTATGACTACTTGTCTAGGTTCAAGATAAGAATAGAAGATGAAAATACTATAGAATGTCTCCTTCTGTGATCCCCTGTTATGTGATAGAACGAGAAATTGAACTAACAAAAGGAATATTTATTAATTATGTTTACTCTGATTCTACTACTAACAATGGGTTCACTATTATGAGATCAATCTGATAGTATATGTACAATTAAACCTCAGAGTTATGACCGTAATCTTCTTCCTCTGGGTATGCTTTCTGCTTGGGATGATAGGGGTAGATTGTCCAGTCTGGGGTCCGCCGAACGACCTCAAATTTGGGTAATTAAACAACAATATAGCGAAGTTAAGTGAGCGAGAAATAAGCGTTAAAACAACAGAATGACTAGAGAGTGAAGTGGGCAAATGGGGAAAGACGACGAAGGGAAAGCAGGAGAACTTCATCTGATTTGAGGTAATATTCTGAGCTATGACGAATAGAGTTCATATGTGTTTTCTGTCTGATTATGAGGTATAACGAACAGCAATAATCTGAGTACTGACGAGAATATGTGATATGAATATAGCAGGGGAATATGGAATAATAAGTAAGATAAGTTAAAGGAAAAACCGGCGTGAACGTGGCCGCTGACGTAGAATTAATGAGAAATCATAGGCCAGAAGTGAAATTGTGAGGGCGAGAATCTTACTGTAGTATTCTGTGTGAGACGCTCTACGCTTATGAATTTGAATCTTACTGTAACTTGCCGTCAGCTGCAGAGTACTTGCTATCGCATTCTGACTTTATTTATGAATATTTGCTAATTAATTATGATTTAAGTAGCGGTTTCGCTACACAAGTAGGAAAGGAAAAAACCAAAAAGTAAAATTCTTTTTTCCTAAATGAAAAATTCTGCTGATTGTTTTTAAATTGACAACGTTATAATCTTCAAAGTGGAAGTGTTGTAATTTTAAAAATTTAAAATTCTACTTTTAATTCTGCTTAACATCTACTACCTTAAAATGGAAATTTTCCTGTTATTTCCTATATATAGCTCATCACATCCCATTTTAAAATTGGCGATAATTCTTAAAAACGAGACTCACTCTCAGCGCAAGAAAAATTCACGTTTCTATTTATTTCTTCGGTAAAATTGAAAATCAAATCGCCGTTCGAAGATTTCCATCCGTCCCTTGAGCAAGAAGCTACGTCAGCGTAGACTGCCTTTTGGTTAACCCTGAAATTTGAATGATACTTAAATTTTTTTTTAAGTGCATCCAATTACATGGGTTTCAACATTTAAAATGTCAAAAAAATCAAAGTGAAGCGAATCGGGGCCCATTAGTATAAAATTTAATCAAAATGAGCTAAAAAATCTTACATAAGCATCCTAGTTGAATCAACGCAAGTTCTGATACCGTAAATGAGCGCAAGATCCTAAATTATGACGTTATTTTTTTTCTTTTCGGATTTTTTGTTGAAGTTCACTGCTCCATTTTAATCGCTAAACATTAATGATTAGCGTTATAGGCCCATTGGCGATTCTCCTCTCTCATATACAGTGAAATAGTAATAGTGCAACGGGAGCGGAGACTTCCAAACTAGCTTGGAAGTGTCGATTCAAGGGAATGGAAAGAATATGGTAATGAATAGACGATAAGATCTGTCATCAAATTGACTCAATAATTAGCTGTATTTCACAAATACCACCGTTTAACGCGTTTAAAGCCAAAACAATTACCGGTACTTCGCAGGGCGGAATGCCGCATCGTTCTCTAACATACTCCACACTGCACACTGAAATAGCATCGATTAGTATGTTCAACTTTATGCTAGCACGGCCCTTCCAGGACAGAAACAGAGGTCGTGTGTTTGACTCCAACATAGTACCAAATTGTCCAACCAACCAATCCAACTATGTATGATGTTAATAAACATTTTTTACAACTTAAAAAACAATCAATCAAATTAAGGAGCAAAAAAAAGACAGACATTGCGAACATCTCGCTAAGATGTTGAAGTTGTTCTGTTTCGGATTAATGATGGCATTAGTATCATTCGTTTTAGTCCATCCCTTATCGGAACATGTCAGACCATCGAAGGTCTCCTCCGCAAAGCTTTCGCCATACTTGAACCTGAAAAACATTCTAGATATATTGATTACTTTACAATTTTCAGATACGTACTTAAGAATTTCAGACGGATGCCCGCACGACAACTGACGATTCTTGTAAGTGGACTGAAATCAAATTATTATTGATCGATAACGCGTATATGTCAAATATTTTTGATGTGGAAAAATTCGGTAGATTATTTTTTCAAACGTGGATAAACAAAAAAAAAGAGATAAACCGGATCGCAGTGTGTCCTCATCGAATGTTCACTATCGACACAATGTTGAAGAATGAACGATTGGTGACATTCTAAACACAAACCGTCAAAACGAGAGAAAACGCCTCAAGTAGGAGAATATAGGGTATTATATATATATATATATATATATATATATATATATATATATATATATATATATATATATATATATATATATATATACAGTTGCGCTCAAAAAGATTTCATGTTGGTGTTTTTTCGCGATATCTTTTGTTGTACTTATCGAAATGGGATGAAATTTGGAATACATGTTCCTCAAGGTATTAGAATAACGATACTGATTTGGTTTTTCAAGAATTTCAGAAATCCGGTAATTTTTTCACTAAAATCAACAATTCACAGTTGCAAAAATGAACAGCGATAATTAAACTGAAGGAGGTCAAGAAGGGTCCAGCACTACAAAATTAACATCATAGATCATTTTTAAACTAAAATTCAGTAGAAAAACCCTTACAATCACTTAATGTCGACAGCGGAGGGGCATAATATAGGTCGTACATAGGTGATGACTCGCCACCAATTTTCCAAGCAATTCAGCAATTCTGTATCTACTATATCAAGTCTCTTGAAGCTCATTACGATTTCAGGGAATGTTAATTTCTTTTTGGTTCCAGGAAGACCCAGATTAACGTCAAGACTAGACGATTAGACGATCATTATGGTGTCACGCGAGGACCATCGAGTCCAGTGGAGGCGCTCCTTATCAAATGCTGCTCAAGTCTTCCTATTCTTCATAGAAACAAAGGCCTTGGTAACTCTCCGGCAGCCACGAAGATCAGCAGCGTTCAGGCATCTCTTGACAATCGGTAAAGAGTCATTGAAGACGCCCGAGGACTGTAGCTTAGCTGCAATGTCGACAGCAGTGCGGCGATGGTCCTCGCATGATACCATAATGGTCGTCCAATCGACTAGTCTGGACGTTTATCAGGGTCTTCCTGGTACCAAAGAGTAATAAACATTCCCAGAAATCGTAATGAGCTTCAAGAGCCTTGATATAGTAGATACAGAATTGCTGAATTGCTTGGAAAATTGGTGGCGAGTCATCACCTATGTACGACCTATATTATGCCCCTCCGCTGTCGACATTAAGTGATTGTAAGGGTTTTTCTACTGAATTTTAGTTTAAAAATGATCTATGATGTTAATTTTGTAGTGCTGGACCCTTCTTGGCCTCCTTCTGTTTAATTATTGCTGTTCATTTTCGCAACTGTGAATTGTTGATTTTAGTGATTTTTGATAAAGAGCTAATAAATTACCGGATTTCTGAAATTCTTGAAAAACCAAATCAGTATCGTTATTCTAAGACCTTTAGGAACATGTATTCCAAATTTCATCCCATTTCGATAAGTACAACAAAAGATATCGCGAAAAAACACTAACATGAAATCTTTTTGAGCGCTACTGTATATATATAATTTGTTTATCTTTAACGATAAACAGAGAGGTGAAAGAGAAAATAAAATAAAATAATGACGAAGCAAGTTAGATCAAAGTGAGATTAATTGTATTGAGAGTTATCCATATTTTTCAATTTTGCAATTTATTGTGTTGAATTTCAGGATAAACGACATTTGATTTTCATTCAGATGTGTCTCACCAATCCAACAGAGAAAGAAGATATGGCGAAGTTGCAGTTTTGATAGAGAGAAGAGTTAATGATTAGAAGAGCAATTCTTCCACTGTGTATCACGGTTTCCGGGAAAAGAGTAACAAGGCCTGCCACTAGGATTTTTTTGCCTCCGAGTTCGATGAAAGTCGGACAGTGAGTGTGGTTGGGGGGTCTTGAGAAAATTCGGTTCGAATGACACCTGTCAGCTCGCTGTACAATGAAAATGAACCGAGTTATGATCATTTTCAGGGTAGATCACAAAAAATCGATAATTTGCATTTTTGGCAAAATTAAGTGTCTAGGCCTTCTCAAGACCCCCAACAACACTCACTGTCCGACTTTCATCGAACTCGGAGGCAAAAAAATTCCTAGTGACAGGCTACTGTTTTCCTGGAGACCATGATATGAGAGAGAACAAAAAAATACTAGATCATGAAACCAACAAAGACCAACGTGTAATGAAGGGTAGACTGGCTCAAACCCCGTCAGTCTTTAACAAAATATAGAAAAAAATAGAGTTGAGATTTAAACAGTAGACTGCTATTGTCCGCATAAAAAGTGCTTGCGAAATTTCCTTGCTACTAGATGCTACACACAGAAATATTCGATGATTCCACCCTTATCTCCATTTCCTCACTTTGGTTTGGAAATACCGGAGCAGTAGTCAGTCTAGTCAGTAGCTGACTGTGGAGAATATGATAAAATTTCGATTATTTTTTTTAAAATTAATTGCACTTAATTTTTGCTATGTATGCTCCAAAGTCTATTGTTATAACCCAAACTGCACATTAGCATACGCATTTGCATGTGACCACATTACCCTATTCTATGCTAATGACACGTCATCGTAGTTGACGTGCTGTCTATATTGGTCATTCCTTCATTCTTATCTAGTTCATCCCTTTGTACCGGTGGTACCATTTCTCTCTCTTAATAAAGTATATATATTACTTCTACTTGTTGTGTCCAAATACATAACATTATTGGTGACCAGGATTGTTTCACGAACTAACGCGTGAGTTCTTCATTCTTCATTTCGTCACGTCTTCGCTGCGGTGATAAGGTCTGCTTCGTGAGGACCTTATCAAGTTCTACTCTTCGGTGATACTACCTGCTTCGTGAGGATAGTATCAAATTTTCTCTTCGGTGATAATACCTGCTTCGTGAGGGTATTATCAAATCTCTGTGGAAACTGCTTCACGTACTTTGTGAGCGTGGCAGTGTACAAACTTTGTGATTGTACGTCTTCTGTGTGGATTCTGTGTGGTACTTGCAAGAAGTACGCCGAAGGCTATCGCGATTTTTTTTTCTCTGAGCTAAGTGTACTCAAATAATTCGTAGTCAGGATGCCTGGAGATGAGAAGCCTGAAGTCACGTTGGCAACAGTATTGGAGATGTTTGTGAAGATGCAGCAGGAGCAGAATGAGAAGAACAATGAAATACTCGAGATGTTAGCGAATAGAGAGACTGTAGTTGTTAATGGAGAGGGGAGCCAAAGACAAGTTCTTCTTGGACCGATGCGATGGAAGCTCGCATTGTGGGATTCGATTATGATGCTGAGGAATGCATTTTGGATAACTGGTACGATCGTTATCGAGACTTCTTCGAGTATGATGCAAAGCAGTTGGATGACTGTAACAAAGTCAGAATACTATTGCGTCATCTGAGTGTGAAGTGCAATGCATTGTATCGTGATCAAAAAGTACCCGATGATGTGATGAAAGTATCGTTCGATGATACGATAAAGGCACTCAAGGCACTGTTTGGCAAGAAAGAAACAGATTTCGAACTGCGTGTTCGATTCTTCAAACTGAGCATGGCTATGAATGGTAGTACGGATGTGATGGAATTCGCTTCTGAAGTGAATCGGTTGTATCAGAAAGGCAATCTGAAGGATATTAAGGAGGATCAGATGAAGATCACGATGTTCCTTGCTGGATTGGATTTGCTTCAACTGAAGTACGTACTCAACTATTCAATGCTGTGAGCCAGAAGGCAGATATCACATTCAAGGAACTTCTGGAGAGATATTCGTCGTTGAGAGCCCTCGAGCATAATATCTCAGTGGTGCAGCAGAAAGCAGCAAATATGGTGGAAAAATCTGACAAGGAAAAGGGAAAGAATCGTAAGAAGCCAAAGACCGAGAGATCAAAAGCCAATGTGGAATGTATACATTGTGGCAAGAAGGGTCACACCGATGAGAGATGCTGGCTGAAGCATCCAGAAATGAGACCGAAGAAGAACCACTGGAAGAACAATTCAGTACAAGTGAAGGATTGCAATCAGATTGAAGTTAATCGTGTGTACGTGAATGTATCCATGGATGGAACACAGATGGAGTGTCAACTTGACACAGGATCTGATCTGACGCTCATCTCGGAGGTTGACTGGAAGGAGATGAAGAATCCTAAGTTGATTCCCGCTCCATGTACCGTCATGTCCAAATGGTCAAGGTATGAAGATCCTCGGCAAGTTCCACAGTAGAATGGAATACTGTGGAAAGGAGTGTGACGCATGGGTCCACGTCACCCCAAGACCGATTCGACTATTCGGCAATGATGTATTCTTCAAGCTAGACTTGAAGCGAGCATTCTCAGATGCGAATGATGAAACGGTGATTGCACACATCAAGTCAGGAGACTACACAACCTGGGTAAAGGATGTCTTCCCAGAAGTTTGTGAGCCTGGACTGGGGAAGTACAACAAGTCTGCAGCTAAGTTGTACCTGAAGCCTGGCGTGAAGCCAGTATTCCGTAACAAGCGGCCAGTGCCGTATGCCAGCCAGCAGGTATGTGATGAAGAGATCGATCGATTATGTGATATGGGAGTAATTCCAAAGTGGAATACTCGGAGTGGGCGGCTCCGTTCTTGCTTGTCGCAAAGAAGAATGGTGCAAAGAGATTGTGTGCCGATTTCAAGACAGGATTGAACGACTGTCTGGAGGATTGTACTCATTCGCTCAAACTGCCGGAAGACATATTCGCTTCATTGAATGGTGGAACAGTCGTCTCCACGATCGATTTCTCGGATGCGTATATCCAAGTTGAAGTAGACGAGGAAGCTAAGAAGCTGCTCGTGATCAATACGCATCGTGGACTGTATCAGTACCACAGATTACCGTTCGATGTGAAACCTGCTCCAGGTATATTCCAGTCCATAATGGACCACACTCACAGAAAAATCCCTTATATGTAAGGGAATAATTCCCTGGCTAAGGACCCCATGGGAATTATTCCCTTACAGGTAAGGGAAATATTCCCCTGACCTGTAAGGGATAAATTCCCTTACATATAAGGGATATAAAATAGATTGAAACAATAAGAAAAATTGGCAACGTTGATTTGCACCAGGTAGGAATCGAACCTACGAGGTTCGGTTCGGTACACAATACTCTTGCCACTAAGCCATGTGGACATGTATCAACTCTCGATAGAACTTGATGATAGATCTAGTCAGACTTGATCGTTCATATATGAATGAAAAATGGGAAATCCCTTACAGGTAAGGGAAATTTTTAAGGGAATATTTCCCTAGTAAAAATTGCATACCTATAAGGGATTCTGAGTAGATAAGGGAATTATTCCCTAAGGGAAGTGCAGTTACGAAACTTCCCTAAGGGAATTTTCTGTGAGTGCAGATGCTGACAGGAATGAGCAGGACAGTGGCATACTTGGATGATGTCATTGTAAGTGGAACGACGAAGGAAGAGCACGACGAGAACCTGAAGATTCGTGATTCTGGATTCAGAATCCGACTGGAGAAGTGAGCATTCGGACAGAAAGAAGTCCACTTCCTTGGATTCATCGTGAATGAATCTGGACGTCATCCAGATCCTAAGAAGGTGCACGCACTCAAGGATATGCAAGTGCCCAAGGATGTTGCTGAAGGTTGTGCAAGTGCTGTACAGAATCCATCTAAGGCAGAGCCAATAAACTGGCCAGTTACGAGTCGGCCAATGGAGCGAGTCCATATGGATTTCGCAGGTCCAATGAAGGGACGTTACTACTTGATCATTGTGGATGTTTATAGTAGATGGCCATAGGTCGTGACAATGGAGAGGATTACAATGATACCCAATTTCTACCCTTCGTACCCTCTTCAAGTTCAATCCCTATCGAGAGTATTTCTGTGAATTATTTATTTATTTTTGCTTCACCCACATGTATTGTTTCATGCTGAGCATGTCGATAAAATATATATATTACGGCTGATGCAACCGTCAAAGCATTGAGAGACTTCGTATCAAGATACGGTAGTCCGGAGACAATGGTCTCTGATAATGGAACTCAGTTCAAGTCTGAGAAGATGAGAGCATTCTGTATGGAGTATGGAATCAATCACATGTTCTCGCCACCGTATCATTCGCAGAGTAATGGACAGGCTGAACGGTTCGTGGATACGTTCAAACGGGCACTGTGAGAGGAGAAAGCCCGGAGGATGAGAATGTGCAGAAGTTCTTGATGATGTACAGATGCACTCCAAACAATCAACTGAAGATGTGTACTCCAGCGGAGATCTTCCTCGGAAGGAAAATGAGATGTCGCCTCAATCTCATGTCGCCCAGGGAGTTCGCGAGATGTCGCCTCACTCTCATGTCGCCCAGGGAGTTCGCGAGATGTCGCCTCACTCTCATGTCGCCCAGGGAGTTCGCGAAAGGAGACACTGTGTATTATCGTGATCGGGATGGTCCGAATCACGAGAAGTGGACTGAAGCCGTAGTGCTCAGAAGGAAAGGAAATGCGATCTATGAGATCCAGAGATTGGATGGTAGTCATGTGACTGCTCATGCAAATCAATTGAGGAGGAGATGGATTGAGGATCGTGATCCTCTGAGCGTTTTGTTGGAGAGTTTCAACGTTCCCGCCGACAACGTGGTCGAGAGCAACGTCCAGGTCGAGCCCGCCAAGTGCAACGTCACGCCGTCTGTCGCTGATGCCGTCGTTACTGATGTTGATTCCGATGCTGTCGTCGTACCCACGAACAATGTGGAGAACAACAAACAGACTATCCCTAAGCCTACCTTGGTTAGACCAGGTTCTACAAGGCCTACCCGTGTTAGACTACCACCATCTCGTATGAACATTACCTCTACTAGTGGTCAATCCTATTGAATCGTACATTCCTATCATTGATTCATGTATTAATGCACTGAGAATGAACTTACTTACTATTAAGTCACTCACTCACTAACTTAGGGGTACCATGTGAGTAGACGCTGTATAGTAAGTCATTTGGATTCGCTAGCATGGTAAGTCAATCCAATTGACTTACTCTACTCCCCTCTCCCACGTGAACTAATCGTTTAGTCATTTGAATTGACTTACATATAAGTGAATTGCATTCACTAGGGGGGACTAAGTGAATAGACGCTTAGTCACTTGAGCTAGTGAATGAGTTACTAAGTCAATTCATTCTCAGTGTGCTTACCACCAATGATTTCTCTATTATTGATCGTTCATCCCATCACATTACTGATACTGTACTATATGATTGTGTTCATATTATTGTTTGTCAGATATGCCGTAGTTCATATCTTGGGGCGGAGGTGCTATGTATGCTCCATAGTCTATTGTTATAACCCAAACTGCACATTAGCATACGCATTTGCATGTGACCACATTACCCTATTCTATGCTAATGACACGTCATCGTAGTTGACGTGCTGTCTATATGGTAATTCCTTCATTCTTATCTAGTTCATCCCTTTGTACCGGTGGTACCATTTCTCTCTCTTAATAAAGTCTCTACATTACTTCTACTTGTTGTGTCCAAATACATAACAATTTTTTTCCAACTAAAATGAACCTGAAAAAAACTTTATAAACTCTAAAAAATTGTTAGGAACATAAAAATGCCTACTATGGCGGCACTCCACTTTGACACGAGAGCGTGGATTCGCCGTGTAGTCCACTACCATCATATCCTCTTCATTTTTCCATCCATCTCTACCGCATGTGGCCGTACTCGTCATAACATCGTTCAAGCTTTAACAGGTTCATCTTTGGAGTCACGAAAAGAAAAGCTTGGTGCCCAAAATTCACGAAAAAAAAGACTAATCCTAATTCAGTTAATATGCAGCTAGAGTATAAGATAAAATAAGACTAAACATAAACGGACTTAACTAGCTCCAAGTTCCACAAAATGACTTACAATAACTGATAATTTTCCGAGCATGATAGTTTTCCGGTACTCTCGTCGAAGTCATACTGCAACACAGATTTCAAAACAAATTTTTTCATAAAAAAGCAAACCAAATTTTTTAAAAAATTAGTAAATTTTGATTAAACTAAACAAAAAAAACAACCTTGGTACATTCTTCATCGCCTTCAACACATGCATCGTCCATCAATGTCCTGCTGCATGCTGAAAAGAAATTATTTAAATTATCTTAATCCTGAAATTCATTTCTAAACCCACTTTTATAACAGGATGAAGTGAAAAAGATCGAGGATGGATTCTGATCAAAGTCAAACAGTAGCTTCTGATCCGAATTCTTCATCCATCCTCTATTGTGATCGCAAACAACGTCGTCGAAGACTACTTCGCCATTTAACCTGAAAATGTGGAATTCGTGTTTTTTTAAAAACATTTTTTAATGTTATTCGGAATCAGGGCTGTGCGAAAAAAATATTTCGAAAAAAAATCGAAATGAAAGAAAAAATCGAGAAGAATATTTTTTTTAAAATATGAAAAAAAGTTAAACAACAGTTTCTCTATCGAAAACATCCATTCGCTGAATCACTGCGCTACTCGTACACGCTGGCACATCGCGCAGAAACTTATACTCCTATAGCCAGAAAGCGGGCAAATCGATTGCTCGAAATGGGCAACTCCAGATTTCTGGCAAATCGTTTGCCAGGAAATTGGGTTCGGCTGCTTTTTACATCTCTCCCTCAACTCTAACCCTATGGTAAAGTCCCTATGGTAAAGTGTCAAAAAGATGATTTTTTATTATTTTTTAAAATATACTGTTAACAATAAGAGTCCGGATTTGCAAGACTCGACCATGGTAAGGACATCGCGCCAAGAATTTTGATTCAGCCTACTCCACTTTATGGGTGTAGGGTACCTTGAACCCTGATTACAAAATGGTACCCAAAGTGGCCCTAGCAGTGGAAAGCGGCGCGCCAGGTGGGCGCAAAGTTGGAAAACTCCATTTTCATATTTTTTCAACCGAACAAGCTAGAGTAAAAATTTTTTCTGCACTGTTTTACACATGCCGAATGTGCACAGAAATACTTTTAGGATTGGTTTTAAGCAATTCCTAGACTGATTGTTATGGCTCGATTTTTCGTTTTTTTTTCGAATTCTCGGCATCTCAATTTCAATTCCGCAAAAGTCCTCTAGTATATTCATGGAGCCCAACTACTAGAGCATGTAACTCTGCTACGCGCAAATCGATCTTGGATTGCGTGTGTCGTAAAAAATCAACTGATTGTCTCCAACTTTAATCAGAATCGTTATTTCCTGATTTTTTCTGTATCTTGCAAACGATTAGTGCATAATTGTGGTCTACTCAATGTTTAAAGGTGAGACGAGTAAAATGGCACAAGAAGCCCATCATTTGGATCAATTTGAAAATTTTGATTTTCAAGACCCTGGTGTGATGGTCGAAAATTTCAAAATTGTTTGAAATGTTTTCATTTATGTAGCTTATTGTGAAGTAATAATGATGTAAATAATATTCAGATAATGCTCAATAGCTGATCTCTCCTTTCAACCATTTTTCTAAAATTTTCGTGCTGAATGCGTGCGAAAAATCAGAATTGAGTTTGAATCAGTTTCCAACTTGCTTTCTGTAACATTACGTCTTAGTACTTTGCAATGTACATAATCAATATGAAAAACGTTTATTTTCGAAAATTGGGGGTCATGAAAATCAAAATTTTCAAATTGATCCAAGTCTCAAGTCAGGGCTTCTTTTGTCATTTTACTCGTCTCACCTTTAAACATTGAGTAGACCACAATTATGCACTAATCGTTTGCAAAATACAGCAAAAAATCAAGAAATAACGATACTGAGTTAAGAGGCCGTTTGTGTAAGAGTCGAACAAGGGTTGGCACAGGCCAAAAATTTTGATACCCTCAAAACTTGTGTATAGGGGTTATCGACCATGCTGATGAAGATAGGCATAGTTATTTTGGCTCCAGTGGTCCCGCAACGCCTGGGCGGGATAACGGTAAGATCACGTTTTCAGGTCATTCTCGGTCCATAGTAGAGCTAGAGGTATGAAAATTGGGCTCCTAGGACAGAATTCGATGGCGATGATGGCTGTCTACATCATTAGTTTTGAAAAATTTTCAAAAGGTCGATTATTGGAAATTTTTATGGAGACGTTTGCGCCCCAGACGAGTATGACAGTTCGAACCGGCGTGACGAGAGGATCACAATGATATATTATGAGCCTATATCTACATTGCCACCTCAATAAATAAATAAATAAATAATATTGCCTCGATATAGTGATCTGCAAAATCACGAGGAGTTGTCTGCGTCTCTCTATTCCGCGCGCTCTCTCGGCACTCTCTCATTTCGCCGCGCTCTCTCGAGAGTGCGAGAGAGCGCGCGGAATTGAGAGAGTCCTCTTGTTTACCTCTTTCGAAAAAAAATTTTTGGCCTGTGCCAACCCTCTCCCAGATTTGCCCGACTCTTACACAAACGGCCTCTTAAGTTGGAAACAATCAGACCGATTTTTTCCGTCACGCGCAATCCATCATCGATTTCCGCCTAACAGGGTTACATGCACTAATAGTTGGGCTCCATGGATATACTAGAGAACTTTTGCGGAGTTGAAATTGAAATGCCGAGAAATCGAAAAAAAACCGAAATATCGAGTCAAACAATCAGTCAAACAATCAAACAATTGCTTAAAACCAATCTCAATAGTGTTTCTGTGCACATTGGGTATGCCTAACACAATGCCGAAGAAATTTGGACTCTAGCTTGATCGGTTCAACTTGGCGCCCACGTGGCGCGTCGCTTTCCACTGCTAGGGCCACTTTGAGTACCATATTGTGATCACGGCCCAGGTACCCTACACCCATAAAGTGGAATGGTCTGAATCAAAATTCTTGGCGCGTTGTCCGAAATCTGGCCGAAATGGTCGAGTCTTACAGATCCGGACTCTTAATCAGAACCTAATTAAGATTAACAGTTTTATTTATATTATTTTAAAAGAATAAGCGTACATGAGAAGATCTGTTTCGGCGCACTTCAATGTCAATTGTTGATAAGAAGCCTGAAATTGATTGATTTTTGAAATGAAACAAATCAGAATATCAAGAAAATAATAAAATAATAATCATTAAATATCAGTCTTTTTTATATATTTTAATAATTTTTTTATTTCTTACTTTTACGCACGGCATACTGCCATTCACAACACAATCGTCGTTCATGAAATAATTATCGCATCCTGAAAATATGAAATTAATGTAAATTTAAAAATTATTTCAAAGTGTCAATGTCTCAAAATGCCATTGTGTTGGCAGAGCGAAGAGTTCGCGTTTTGTATTTAAGTATACTTACTACTCAGACAAGTGACATTTGGACTAGACATTGGATCAGCTCTGAAATCATGCACGAGAATTCCATCCTTTTTCCATCCCCAGTCGGTTTCCCATCCCAATTTGGTGCATTTTGCTCCGCCAAAGGCATCCTTGCCGTTAATTCTGTAAATAGACTATTAAACGTATTTTTTAAAGATTATTATTAGATTAGATTATTATTTTTTTAGATTATTATGATTATTAATAGATTATTTTTTTCAAATATGAATTTTAAAATTATATGTACCGTAACTTGTGTGATTTCGGACACGAGATTTCTTTATTCTATAATAAAAAGAGTACATTTTATAATTTCCATATTTTATAATTTTGCATTTAAAATATTTATAAATCGTTTAATATTAGATCTAGTGGTATACGAAATGAAATCTACATGTAGTTGTAGAAAATGTAAATTATTATAATAGGGTGAGATTAAAAAATTGTTAGACTAGCCGAGAAACTAGGAGTCGGGCATGTTATCGGACTATCGCACTTCTCGTTCATTCTGCCAACATCGCAACCTGAGTATATATATCTTTTTTTTCCATTTAATCATTATTTTTTTTGCAATTAACTTTCTGATGTCCGGCGCTTCAATTGAAAAGCGGTGGAAGATAGAATTAAAGAAATAGAAAGACTTATTATTACAAATAATTCAGGATTGGCTTGACCAAACCTTTTCCCACTCTTTTTTCTTTCCCCATATCGGGAAATTTACATGAAAGAATAATTTTATTGAAAATACTATATTTATTGAAAATTTTATTGAAAATACGTGTGGCTGAAAAAAAAATAACTGTATGTAAATACCGAGGCAACGGACGTTTGCACTATCTCGCCTTGCTCTCGATTGCCTCTAGACTTCCTCACATTTAACCCGTCTAACTTTCGCCGCTCTGATTTTATATTTAAAATCGATCGCCATAGTTTCTAAACCATGCTAAACAAGAAATAGACATCTCGGACGCTCTCGTACAAATAAAACAAGTGATTTTAATACACTTATTAGTTTCAAATTTTTTCAAGATATATATTAAGAGGCCTGTTCCCTAAGACTCGATCATACTGACCACCCCCCGGACGTGTGAGCTAGCAATGAGAACTGGGGCTCCATACTTAGGTGTTAGGAGTGTCACCGGCCCCTATTACACAAAACAGCAGAAATTTCCTGTTTGTGCCCTCAGGCTATTAGAAAAAATAATTTAAGTGCGAAAACTTTTAAAAATCATAATTTCTCAAATTGTTGAGATAAACTCTAAATATCATTTGCGATGTGTCTAGGGTGCACAGACCTTGCTAATTCACTATTAGCATCGAATGCGCGTTGATTCCTAAACCACTTTTTTGACTCAAAATTTTGGTTTTTTCGGACAAATCATCGCTTGTTGTACTTTGCTCCCAAAATTTCTGACCAGGTATTGTAGCCTAAGCAATTCAGCACTGATTTAACTTAAAACTGGGTTCTTCCCGATCGACCATTTTGTCGAATTTTTCGATCGAAGTTTCATCATCGATGGTTGTCCCGAACAAATGCTGTATTTTACAAACGATTAGTGCGGAATTATGGTCTACTCAAAGTTTAGAGGTGAGACAAGAAAATGACACAAGAACCCCATCACTTTGATCAATTTGAAAATTTCGATTTTCATGACCCGGGGGTCATGGTCTGAAAATTTCAAAATTTCTCAAGTTTGAAATATTTTCATTTATGTGGCTTATTGTGAAGTACTAATGATGTGAATAATATTCAGCCAATGCTCAATGGCTGATCTCTAATTTCAACCAATTTTTCGAAAATTTTCATTCTGTTTGAGTGCAAAAAATCAGAATTGTGTTTGAATCAGTTTGCAACTTGCTTTCTGTAACTTTCTGTCATAGTACTTTACAATGTACATAATCAATATGAAAATCGTTTAATTTCGAAAATTCAAAAAATTCAATTTGAGTGCCTACTTTTTCGGAAAATTTCTGAAATATTGCAATTTTTCGACTCGAATGCTGCGACAATGAGCAAATGACAATGACAATGTGAAGTTTCATTATGAGTAAACATAGTAGAACTGAAATAACGGCATTCGGCTCACTTTTGAAAATTGGATTTCCATGACCCCGGGGTCATGGTGAAAAAATATGAATTTTCGAAAATTAACGATTTTCATATTGATTATGTACATTGCATAGTACTCAGACAGAGTGTTACAGAAAGCAAGTTGGAAACTGATTCAAACACAATTCTGATTTTTCGCACGCAATCAGAATGAAAATTTTCGAAAAATTGGTTGAAAGGAGAGATCAGCCATTGAGCATTGGCTGAATATTATTCACATCATTAGTACTTCACAATAAGCCCCATAAATGAAAACATTTCAAACTTGAGAAATTTTGAAATTTTCGGACCATGACCCCATGGAAAACCCCGGGTCATGGAAATCGAAATTTTCAAATTGATCCAAGTGATTGGCTTCTTGTGCCATTTTACTCGTCTCAACTCGAAACTTTGAGTAGACCACAATTCCGCACCAATCGTTTGCCAATCGTTTGGAAAATAAAACATTTGTTCGGAAATTCGAAAGTTCAGAAGTTCGAGCGAAAAATTCGACAAAATGGTCGATCGGGAAGAACCCAGTTTTAAGTGAAATCAATGCAGAATTGCTTAGCCTACAATACCTGGTCGGAAATTTTGGGAGCAAACTACAGCAAGCATGATTTGTCCGAAAAAAAACCAAAATTTTGAGTCAAAAAAGTGGTTTAAGAATCAACGCACATTCGATGTTAATTGCGAATTAGCAAGCTCTGTGCACCCTAGACGCACCGCAAATGATATTTAGACTTCATCTCAACAATTTGAAAAATTATGATTTTTTAAAGTTTTTTTTGCAAATTATTTTTTCTAATAGCCTGAGGGCACAAACAGGAAATTTCAGCCGTTTTGTGTAATAAGGGCCGGGGACGCTCCTAACACCCAAGTATGGACTCCCAGTTCGCATTGCTAGCTCACGTGTCCGGGGGGTGGTCGAGTCTTAACGGCCATCTCTCTTAACACAAGAATTATGGAAAGTAAGAAGGGAATGTAACTATGCGCGAGGGAAGGGATTGTCGAAGGCGCGTAAGGACTGAATCAAGGAAACAAGAAGAAAAAACCAAAAAAACGGTTCAATTTGAAATGGGCGTTATTTGCTTGACTGCCTCGACGCCATCCGTTTAACCGCACCAACAAACCCAAAGAATAGTTTTAATATGTTAAATAAGACCAACTCTTTTCGCAGTGAGCAGTGAACTTCGTTCCCACATCGTGGATCTTGTTTCCATATGTATCATTTAACCATCCCTTGCTACTATCACAATAAAGATCGGTAAAACTTGGAGTGCTACCCAATCTTAAATTGATCATTGATTTTTTTTTCAATTTGCAATTTCTCACTCTTTAGCGTGTCGCCACCAGACATGGTCCATGGCTATCCCACGGCCAAAAAATGCGGGTGGGCACACAAAAAAATGGGGGAAATGAAAACTTTTTCAACTCCGTTATTATTTCAGTTTGCAAAAATTGGAATCTCTGTATATATATATATATATATATATATATATATATATATATATATATATATATATATATATATATATATATATATATATATATATATATATATATATATATATATATATATATATATATATATATATATATACAGTAGCGCCCAAAAGTCTGAATACACTTTTTATTTCTGTTGTAATTTTTGGGTCAGTTGAGATATCAAGCTGTAATTTGGACATTATGTACCCAATGTATGTATGTATTCGATACCCTTATAAGGTCTCACGGGCCTTTCTGGTTATTGCATAGTGATGACGCAACCGAACAACACTTTTTCGAAAATTCATTATTCTTTCAGGGATTTTTTCGTATAGGCCAAACTTCGTGAGTATTGAGAGAACTGCAAGGCCTATCCAGAAAAAAAGTTTCAGGTTGCTGCGAATTCGGGTATTGGCTGCAGACTTGCTGCAATTTCGCGGTCGCAAAATCATATCTCGGCTTCTAGAAGAGCTTTAAAGGAGTTCAAAGCTGCAAACTGATTCTCTTGGTCATTCCTGATAATCCTGTAAGTTTGGTAGCGGTAGCTCATCATTCATCCTCATGGATCGAAAAAGTCACTTTTTTACAAGACCCAACTTTGAAAAATCACAATTCTTAGGGCGGACATTGTAAAAATTTGGTTTTTGGATAGGAATGTAGAAAATATATTAATTAATCGATTCCCCGCTTTTTAGAGCGATTGCTAATTTTTCTTGCCTGCTGCATTCGATTATCTGAAGGATGGTCGTTTAGGCCGCGCTCTCTTCTCATCTCGCGACCCGTACACATCTCTAGGCTTTTCACACTGCTCAATGACGATTTAGCCGCCTTTAGTGATTTGATTAGTCAGAATAGAGAAACACTGTATAAATCCAGTTTTTGGACTGTGATCTTTGTGTTTACGATATTTGATCTTTGATTTTTGCTCATTTTTCGTCAAATTTTGCTCAAAATCATAATGAAAAGTTGTTTCATTCGATCAAAGAAGATCAAAAACGCTTTCTTTTATAGACTATGATGTTCAGGATTAGCGACAATACGTTTTAGAATGATTTCATCTATCAAAACTCGTTGAGCAGTGTGAAAAGCCTAGAGATGTGTACGGGTCACGAGATGAGAAGAGAGCGCGGCCTAAACGACCATCCTTCAGATAATCGAATGCAGCAGGCAAGAAAAATTAGCAATCGCTCTAAAAAGCGGGGAATTGATTAATTAATATATTTTCTACATTCCTATCCAAAAACCAGATTTTTACAATGTCCGCCCTAAGAATTGTGATTTTTCAAAGTTGGGTCTTGTAAAAAAGTGACTTTTTCGATCCATGAGGATGAATGATGAGCTACCGCTACCAAACTTACAGGATTATCAGGAATGACCAAGAGAATCAGTTTGCAGCTTTGAACTCCTTTAAAGCTCTTCTAGAAGCCGAGATATGATTTTGCGACCGCGAAATTGCAGCAAGTCTGCAGCCAATACCCGAATTCGCAGCAACCTGAAACTTTTTTTTCTGGATAGGCCTTGCAGTTCTCTCAATGCTCACGAAGTTTGGCCTATACGAAAAAATCCCTGAAAGAATAATGAATTTTCGAAAAAGTGTTGTTCGGTTGCGTCATCACTATGCAATAACCAGAAAGGCCCGTGAGACCTTATAAGGGTATCGAATACATACATACATTGGGTACATAATGTCCAAATTGCAGCTTGATATCTCAACTGACCCAAAAATTACAACAGAAATAAAAAGTGTATTCAGACTTTTGGGCGCTACTGTATACAGTAGCGCCGGAAAGTCAAAATACACTTTTTATTTCTTGTGTAATTTTGGCGTCAGTTGAGATAGCAAGCTGAAACTTGTACATGATGTACCCACAGTATGTACGTATTCGCTCCTCTTATAAGGTCTCACGGTCCTTTCTGGTTATTGCATACTGATGACGCAACCGAACAACACTTTTTCGAAAATTCATTATTCTTTCAGGGATTTTTTCGTACTTGTCAAACTTCGTGAGCGTTGAGAGAACTATAAGGCCTATCCAGAAAAAATATTTCAGGTTGCTGCGAATTCGGGTATTGGCTGCAGACTTGCTGCAATTTCGCGGTCGCAAAATCATATCTCGGCTTCTAGAAGAGCTTGAAACGCGTTCAAAGCAGCAAACTGATTCTCTTGGTGATTCCTGATGATCCTGTAAGTATGGTAGAGCTAGCTCATCATTCATCTTCATGTATCGAAAAAATCACTTTTTTACAAGACCCAACTTTGAGAAATCACAATTCTGAGGGCGGACCTTGTACAAATCTGGTTTTTGGATAGGAATGTAGAAAATATATTAATTAATCGATTCCCCGCTTTTTTAGAGCGATTGCTAATCTTTCTTGCCTACGGCAGTCGATTATCTGAAGGATAGTCGTTTAGGCCGCGCTCCCTTCTCATTTCGCGACCCGTACACATCTCTAGGCTTTTCACACTGAGCAACGAGCTTTGATAGATGAAATCATTCTAAAATGTATTGTCGCTAATCCTGAACATCATAGTCTATAAAAGAAAGCGTTTTCGATCTTCTTTGATCGAATGAAACAACTTTCCATTATGATTATGAGCAAAATTTGACGAAAAATGAGCAAAGATCAAAGATCAAATATAGAAAACGCAAAGATCACAGACCAAAAACTGGATTCATACAGTGTCTCTCTATTCTGACTAAACAAATCACTAAAAACGGCTAAATCGTCATTGAGCAGTGTGAAAAGCCTAGAGATGTGTACGGGTCGCGAGATGAGAAGGGAGCGCGGCCTAAACGACTATCCTTCAGATAATCGACTGCCGCAGGCAAGAAAGATTAGCAATCGCTCTAAAAAGCGGGGAATCGATTAATTAATATATTTTCTACATTCCTATCCAAAAACCAGATTTGTACAAGGTCCGCTTTCAGAATTGTGATTTCTCAAAGATGGGTCTTGTCTGCAGCCAATACCCGAATTCGCAGCAACCTGAAATATTTTTTCTGGATAGGCCTTATAGTTCTTATATGCTACGACCAAGGAAATAGAAAAATAAATTCAGTACGCGATAATCATGGCTGAAAATGCACCCCTCCAAACAACACTTTCCCACTATAATTTTCTTATTTCTTATTGCCCACTGTGTTCTCTGTCGACACGCGACTCTGTAAACGAAAAATCTTTTTTTTAATCAACTCATATTTCAGTTTTTGGTAACTTTAAATTCCGACACAGAGTACTGAACTTTTTAAAGATTCACTGAACTTTTTAAAGATCGTACTCTTCTCATATTCGTACTCCTTTATTCAATTTCTAGGACATGATTAATCAATAATTTTAGCATGTCGATATTTTTCGAAATTTTGCGGGTGGGTATCCAACTTTTTCAAAACTTTGCGGGTGGGTCTATCCCATGGGATAACCATGGACCATGTCTGGTCGCCACTGAATCAAGAGTATAAAAAAAACAAATTATTGATTGATTTTGACATAACATACACTAAAAGATCCGTGGCGTCTTCGCATGTCAGCCAGTTACTCTCATATATTGCCTGAAAGTATTATAATTATAATGTCTTCGTGCATGTACGACGAACATCCTAAATTTCTCCAAAATATTAGGTTGTCTCATAAGTCCCTGACTTTTTTGTGTCATGATTTCGAAGAGCTCTCTTTCTAGCTATGAACATACAGGGTTGTCTGGCCAAGCGCTACTGATAGCACATTATCTCATCTGTGTAAGCATGATGTTTGGAGCATCAATAGTTTTCAAGTGGAAAATTACGCTAAATTTTGTAAAAATAATTTTTATGAAAAAATTGTGATATTTTTTATTTTGCTCTCTTCCTTTAAGGAGAAGTTCTATGAAGTCATGTGAAGAGTCTTTGTTGATTGATAAGACTGAACGGGCAGGAAACATTCCGAAACGTGATTTTTAGCGCAAAAAATGAGGAGTGAAATTGCGCTAGATAGGTAAATGGGTGAAACACTTGCAATTTAATACCGATATATCTACTATTTCCGCCACCTCTTATACTCTCTGACTACGGGAGCAGAGGTTTCGTGCTTTATATTTTAGTAATCAAGTTATGAATGATAATGATTTTATGATTTAAAATTTAAAAAAAAAAACTTTTGAACGGGCTTACGGTAGGCACAGAAGGCGTTTAGTGGGTTCAGAGAATTGAGCGTTCCCATGATATGAAATTCTGCACTGTCGTCTTTCCACGTGAAATTCTGCACTGTCGTCTTGACACATTCCGCATATGGCCGAATTTCCAGCACAGGGCCACCAGCACTGATAATTCAATTAGGCAATATATTGTTTTTTTTTAAATCATATAATGTTTTTCATGTAACAACTATGCGATCCGTGATAAATTATATTATGTTATGTTATGTTATAATGTTTTTTTATTCCAATTACTATATTATGACGAATAAATTTCATTGAAACATTTTGCAATTGCAGGGTAACTACAGTGCTAGATTTGAACAGCATACGTCAAAACCTGTAGTTATGTAGTTCAGAAATTCACTAATATCAAATAAACAACAGTTACATCAAAACAGTGGCCGAGTTGTTGCACGTGATCGTTTTGTTGCTTTCAGTGAAGTGGAGCTGAAAGGATTTTATTGATTTAAAAAATATTGATTGTGTTGTTATCTTCGATTGGTCGAAGTCAAAACTATTCAACATACCGATTTCACATCGACGAGAAACTTAGACGAATCTGCTGTCTTGTTTATATATACCGAATTACACCCTAAGCGAGTAAATATTTTGCATATCTTATTCTTATTGTCGCTCATGTAAAAAATCAGGGAAATGAATAAAAAAGGGAATGATTGCTAAGGGAATGGTAAGAATGGTAAGGGAATGGTTCCATGCCTAACAATTACAGTTATGATTGCAAAATAGTGTATGGAGCCGTTGGTAGGGACTTACGTTTGTAGCAGGATGCGTTGATGAAATGAGTCTCCTTAGCAAGGTCTATCAACGTTGCTCCGTCGTTCTTCTTCCACAAATTACCATCACATATCGCAGACTCGCCCGCTTCCACACCGTTCACACTGAATCATTTTATATGAGGCCGTTTGTGTAAGAGTCGAACAAAGGTTGGCACAGGCCAAAAATTTTGATACCCTCAAAACTTGTGTATAGGGGTTATCGACCATGCTGATGAAGATAGGCATAGTCATTTTGGCTCCAGTGGTCCCGCAACGCCTGGGCGGGATTACGGTAAGACCACGTTTTCAGGCCATTCTCGGCCATTCTCAAAGGTCGACAACTGGAAATTTTTATGGAGACGTTTGCGCCCCAGACGAGTATGACAGTTCGAACCGGCGTCACGAGAGGATCTCAACGATGTATTATGAGCTTTTATCTCCATTGAGAAAGCTTTCATAGTCTCGTTATAGTGAAGTGCGCCTTGCAAGAGGCGTCTCTCAATTCCGCACTCTATCTCGCACTCTCGAGAGAGGCGAGAGAGCGTGCGGAAATGAGAGAGTGAAGAGGGAGCGCGCGGCATTGAGACGTAAACAACTCATGATGCTGGCGCGGATCACTATAACGAGACTATGAAAGCTTTCTCAACGGATATAATGGCTCATAATACATCGTTGTGATCCTCTCGTCAAGCCGATTCGAACTGTCATACTCGTCTGGGGCGCAAACGACTCCATAAAAATTTCCAGTTGTCGACCTTTTGGAAAATTTTCAAAACTAATGAAGTAGACAGCCATCATCGCCATCGAATTCTGTCATAGGAGTCCAATTTTCATACCTCTAGCTCTACCATGGACCGAGAATGGCCTGAAAACGTGATCTTACCGTAATCCCGCCCAGGCGTTGCGAGACCACTGGAGCCAAAATGACTATGCCTATCTTCATCAGCATGGTCGATAACCCCTATACACAAGTTTTGAGGGTATCAAAATTTTTGACCTGTGCCAACCCTCTCCCAGATTTGCCCGACTCTTACACAAACGGCCTCATATATATTTTTATCCACAGTGCGAGTGAGTGAGTGATAGATAACTCTGCTGTCGACCATGAAGGAGGCAACTGTATCATCCGTAAGAGAAAAAGAAAGTTTAATAGCACTCTTTGGGATTGGCAATTTGTGTATATAGAAGAAAAGCAGTTTTGGGAATGTTAAAAATTCCTTTGGCCCAATCTTGATTTATTTGTTTATGCCGTTCAGATAGAAAAGCCGAAAGAAAATATTGGTACAGTATTGTCAGAAAGTCATTGGAAATTTTTTTTCATTCAAGTAAGCAATCAAGCTGATCTTTAAAGGTAATGTACGTAATTTAAAAAGGAATACAACCATGATGTGTTGGTGTTATGAAATTAGTTCATTATTACGTAATGATGACGCAATCGAAGTACACTTTTTTTAAAAATTTTTAGTTCTTTAGTGAAAAGTCCTGTTCTTCTGAAACGTTGTGAGAGAAACATCCACTAGTGCTGCACAGTCAAGAAAATCGGAATGGTTCCGACTCCGATTTCAAGCTGTACCGTGGTTGCAAATTTGATCGCAAAATTGAAAACTCAGCTTCTGAATGTGCTAATGGCCCGTGCGAAAATGATGCTAGCGGTAAGTGCTGCTTATTCCCAGAATATGGTAGTCATAGCTCTTCATTTACCCTCACGGCATGAAAAACTTTTTTTTTCGATTGCATGATCATGGGGTCCTAGCTGTTCTTGTTCTTGTCAAATTCTCATCAAGAGTCGACTATCGCAAAAAATCATACTTCAGTGCAACGCACGGACCACCAGCCGAGATACCATTCACGTCAGAGCTCTCAATTCTTCTCCACTACCCCGACCCCCTTACTATTAGGGAGGAGATTCTTTGTTGGCCTCTTGACAAAACGTGTTCAAAATATTTTTAAAAAAACAATATATTAGGTTGCAACATAAGTTCCTTTGAATTTTGATGTACTCATTCAAATTAAATGATCATCGTTTATCGACGACTTTGAGGATTAATTTTTTCGCTGTTCTAGTCGAAGGTTCCTCGCTATAATAAAGCCACACCGTGGGCTCACTACTTGCTAAAGGACTTGGGTTATTGTGCAAAATGTTAGACCAACTTCATTTCGATACCTATTTTGTTCATAAACTTTTCATCTACTAGAGCAAGTTGGATACCTTAACTAAAGCGACAACCCGAGAGAGTAAGGTCCGGAGAGTAAGAAGGCACATATGTTATACGCCAGAAAAAAATTGCTGTCTTAGCATAGCGGGTTTTGTTTGGTCAGTTCGAACCGAGCCGCAACAGAAAAACATTTGAAACCGCTGTGGACGCGGCGATATGAGTTGTGAATTCAAATCTTGTAACTATTTACAATAGTGGTCCCTGATTATATCAGTGTCCCCAACTATTCGCGTGCAATGCATTGGCCCTTTTCATACTTCTTTTAACCTAGGCCATCTCCATTCTCTGATGTTTTCAAGCTTATTGAGCTGTTCTAGTTTCTCCCCTTTTCAAATTGACTGGCTAACATGCACACTGTGATTGCGAGTGATCCATCTCTTCAATCAAGTTACCAGATTGACAACTCAGACTATTGCCCTTTTTAGAAAAATAAAAGAGGTAGCGGTCTCAATTTGCGATTTTATTCAAATTCCTGGCAAATGACCGCTTTTCATCTAAACAACTTTTTGACTTTTTCAAGATTCCTTAATACAGTCAGATAGTGGATGGATGATCCAACTGAGGCTAACATTTAACGGGGGTATCAGTTGAATAGCTCTCCTTTGAGACAAGATGGTTAACTCAAATTCCCGATGTCACCATTCCTTTATTTTATAATATATTTTCTGCTTCTAAATTTATGTAAGCAATTGGTTAACGTATGGTTGTAGGGGACATATGTGGGGTACACCAACTAAGTTGATGATTGGTTTTGGCTAAATCCACTAGAGAGAGAGCCGGGAACAAATTGGACCATACAACTTGATTTTAATTTTAGACAAACAGGCGAGGCATACTAATCATTAAAGGGAAGTCTGAATCGATGGTTCTGTGGGTTATGTAGAGAGGGAACAAAAGTGCAAACACAGCACTGTCAAATTCAAAGGAACTTATGTTACAACCATATATATATATATATAAATATATATATATATATATATATATATATATATATATATATAAATATTCTCAAATCGCTTACAAAAGAGTCTCAAACTCTCCGCAGTACAACCTCCTCAATCCGTACGTGGCCTAAATTAATAACGAATAATTAATTGAGAACATAGGATAAATTTTATTTACGCTCACATTAGTACATCTATTTTCATCAGTACAAGTGAGATTGATGAACATCTTGTGACACTCTAAATTTAATTAAATAATTAATTCATTTATTTATTTCTTCATAAAAACTATTACAAACTAAAGACGTCACTTCATTTCTTCGTTCACCAAATTTAAGTCGTACATAGGCATTCATTTAATTTTTTTTCGCGCTTAGGCATTGTGTACTAGAGTTGGCTATTCGGGAGGTTGCGGGCCCGCATTGGCTCGTAAAATCATTGCGGGACCGCGACCTTCTAGAGAGACGAGGGGGAGCGATTGCGGGCGCGAAATGGTTCGCAACATCACTTCAGTAATAATAGTATGTGCGCGGGCGACACGAGACGGGTTTAAACGGGCGGCGGAGGCGGTGGGAAAGGGGCGTGGCCTCTATGCGGCCGCAACGTATTGCGGGCCCGCATCCTGCAACCCGAATAGCCAACTCTATTTTATACGTTCACCGGAACCTTTTCAATTTTCTTTTCTTTTCAATTTCTAAGGTACTATGAAACTCTTAGACAGAGAAATGAGAAAGAACAGAGAGGGGAACAGAGAGGCACCTACCAGAACCCGAAGTATAGCAAATGCGCCTCTATTTTGAAAATATCGATTTATTAGGTTGATTCTTAAGTCTTGTCGCATTTTGGAGGAGGTATTTTTGTGCAATCAATGCTTAGTCGTACGTTATCAATTATCCCGTCCTTTCTAGCAGTAAGCCAGTCACTAATACCACTCTTTGAGCAGTGAATTGTGCCAACATCGTGTCTAGTGGCTAAAATGCTGAAATCCTAGTTTGTTTAGCGCACATGCGACACGTCACTTTGCTCTTCTTTCTATCCGAGCTCAAACCTTCCGATGTCCACATCCGTATGGCGGTAGTCTACAATACTAAGGCCCCTAGTTCCTTTTATCTGTTATTCCAAATGTTGTCGCATCTTATTGATGTATGATAAATTAAATTAAATTAAATTAGTACATCCACTGTGCAACGGTGGTTCAAACTCTTCGAAGAAGGGGAGTACGACGTCGATGATGAGAACAGGTCTAGATGGACCGCCCAGCTGGACTTTGACGTGCTGAAGCAGCTGCTACCACCAATGATATGGCGACGAGTCTTGAGATAAGCCAACCTATCATAGTCCGTGATTCGATCGAGAAGAGCAGACCAATCCCATCGCCAAACCCGAACTTTATCTCGCCAATTACAGACCCTGGGTCTAGTTGGCGAGGTGCAGTCTGGGTCCAACTACAGAAGTCCAGGGTTACTTCCGTTCCCTAGCTGCGCAACCGGATTCACTTCCACCACGACAACTCCCGACTCCATGTGGTAAGGACGACCAACAGGACGGTCCTGTTGAACCTTGATATTGCAGAGATAAAGTTACTTTAATTTGTTTCATGGTCCAAAACTGCGACGAGACTTATGAATCTACCTATTGTTACTGGGTTGTAGATGACTACAATGAATTCTAGCTAGAATATTTAGTAACTATTATATAATAACTTACTATTCACACAGACAGCGTTCAATTTATGAGTTGCAGTTTTTCGATAGACATAGACATTATAACCAAGACTATCGACGAAAGACCACTTCTCCCTCTCACACGGATTAGATTTATCCACTGGTTTATTCTCGACACTACAAAAGTACATTTTTTCAATGAATCAAAACCGAGTATAACTATCAAAATCCAGAAATTTAATACAACTAGCAAAAGTATGTGTATGTTGATCCTGAATAGTAAATAATGCAACCTACATCATCTGTGTTTCGTTTCCATTACACTCCGGCTTGGCACGATCCTTACTATCAAACGAAAAAGTTGCCTGGCAAAGGAAGAAGTTGTCTGTGTGGATAAATTAATAAGTTTAGGTGAATAAATCATTCCACTAAAGCCAATAAGCTTTCGATGAATAGCATCAACATATTAACGGAGTGGATAGCTAAATTAATTACAATATACCAATAAATAGTTTGCGTTGTGCATTACTTAATTTTTGATAAAAGAAAAGAGAGTCGAACCAGGGCAGGGCTGGGATTTTTTGAATTTGATTTTTTGAATTTTTTGAGTTTTTTGACCATTTCAAAAAATTTAAAATCAAAAAAGTTTTTTGAATTTTTCTCAAAAAAATCAAAAAAATTAAATGTAAAAAAAGTATCATTAAAACGGCAAAAAGTGAATCATTTGTGGAAAAAAAAAATTTGACAAAACTTGATAAGATTCCCATTTTTATCATTTTTCATTTTCTTTATGAGAAGGATTCTAAGGGTTTTAGTGTGCATTAGTTAGCCCAATGCGCTGACGTAGAATTTTTAGAAAATAAATAATTATTGTATCATGTTTTTCATGTTTCAGAATTCGTTTAATTGCGTAATTGACTGTTTTAACCACTTTTCAGGCAAAAATGATGTGTCTGAACTGCTTAGTATCCGTTTAAACAAAGTAAAGAATTTTGTCAAAATATTTTTGAATTCAAAAATTTTTTGAGCCATTTTTTGTATTTTTTGATCAAAATTATTTTTGAAATTATTTTCAAAAAATCCCAGCCCTGAACCATGGCTGTGCGGTAAGGAGTTGGCGGTTTGCCGAATTGCCGAAATTGCCGGATTTTCCATTGCCGTAATTGATAATCCGATAATTTCGGCAATATTTTATAAACCGGCAATGTATATTCTAAAATATTTTGAGGGTTTAATCACGATTAACGTTGTCTGTATTGTTGATCGTTGTTCCAGTTTGTGCAATAATCTTTATAGCTCGAATTAAATCTACAGAAGATCAAAAAGTCATTAAAATGTTTTTGGGGAAAATTGCCGAAAAAATTGAAAATTGTCGCCCTATTTGCCTAAAATATTTGTTTTCACTTTAAAATATGAATTGCTGCACAGCCCTGAGTCGAACAAATTATGTGTGCATTAAATCAGTGAAAAATAGCGCGCGAAACACAAACCTTTGTGCATTCCGCGTCCGATATATTGTAATTGAAACGCGTCGCCAATTCAAAACAGCCATCCTCTATCTCGACGTTCCCAATACCGCAGCCTGCACCACAAATTAATTATGGTGTTGAGTTAATTAATATGGTAGTGTATTATAATCTAATTTATTCGGCATAGTATTATCATATAGCTAATGCATAATAGTTATTGTGCATTATCCCTAATTATCATATTTATTATTTTGATGCTTAAGACACCGGCTCAGTAAGATTCGAGGGTTGAGCCACTGACCCCGGACATCGACCTCACCGATTTGGCTCAAAATTTTTTTGTGGATACCCCCATGAGTCCCCATCACAAAATGGGTATTCATTAGGGCTGATTCCTTGAAACACAGATGTGGCGGGTACAATGCGGCTCGATTGTATGATGTATGCGGCTCGATTTTTACCAAAGAAAAGTGGAGCGACCTAGGTCCAATGTTAGTGTCGCATAATTACATATATGTCTATGCAACAAAAACTCGCTGTTGGAGGGTCTGGATATCCGATCGCAAACTGATTTTTTTAACTTCTCAAAACACTTTAAATTGAATTAAAATTTTAAAACTAAAAACGGCAGCCCAATTTTTGCCTCATTTTATAGAGCAAAAAATTCGGCATCGAATAAGATTAAAAAATAAAAAATCGATCGACCCGTGTTTTGAGATAAATGAACCTGAAGATTGTACCTATTGTAAAATGCATTTTAAAATACATTTTTTTTTATTTCAACATGCAAATATATCGTTATGATTTTATTTTTCATTACCAAAGAAAGAGATATAAAATGTTTAGATAGTCGGATGTTTTAAAGAAAGACTTCACGGATCTGATTATAGGGAAGAGTTAAAGAGAAAGACTAAAATAGGATGTGTTGCAAAAATTTTTCAAGAGTGGTGTGGGATGGGCCTCATCAGTAGGATGACCCACGCAGGAAATTTTTACAAAAGAAAAGAAGAAAATTTGGAAAAGGATAAGGTTCGTTCAACACATGATTGAGATTTACCTAGGCTAATACTAATATAGGAAAGAAAAGGAAAAGGATTTGGATTGTGGTGAGTCTAACAGAACTGCATCGACTACTATCGCACAGTTAAATTGATAATAAGAAGGGCACTTTCCTGATTTTTGGCCCGGGGAAAATTTGCATTAAACTCACTATCATTCACCACTCGTCATTCCATAATTTGTTTCTATTTCTCCATTGTGCGGTCTAAATGTGATGTAAAATGTGTAAAAACCGACCCTGCTATTGCGGAATGCGAAGCTAAAATGAAGAATAGCTCTCTCTATTTTTGTACTCTCTCGTTCAAATCCTAATAAAATGTTATATAATTACAAATATCTATAAAAGCCGTCGTAGTCCTTCTTACCCCTTCTCTGTCTCATACCCCTTCTCTGTCTCATACCCCTTCTCTGTCACATACCCCTTCTCTGTCTCATACCCCTTCTCTGTCTCGCCAGTGAGAGGTCGTGGCCTCACTGGCTCTTTTACTGTTAAACCGACCAAGAATTCGTCGTTCGCTTTCTGGTTTTCATTACCCCAAAGGCAATCCGGTGGGATCTAAGACCCTTACGTCAGGGTCGACACAGTCCTCCTGTCCAGGCGTATAGTTTCATTCTTCGGAGTGTTTAACTGAGGCAGGGCCGGTTATTGCACTCCCCGGGTCTTTCACAGGTTGACCAGTAGAGACAAGAAGGGCTTGGTGAGCCCAAGTACCACATGTGTAGGGTTTCGTTTCATTGATTTGTCTTGATCTTTGATCTTTGAACTCTGATCATTATCTCACTGAATCAATTGTTCCACGTGTCTGCGCTGTTCTCTCTCTGTGTTCTCCCCCTTCCTATCTGTCTTAATCAATTGATCAATAGTCGTCTTCCCTCTCTCGTCTCACTCTTTCTCTTCCTTATTGTTCATCTGTCTCTAATAGTCTTCTTATCCTATCACGTAATCATCTTCTCTTTCTGACGACATCATCAGATCTCTCATAGAAGAGATTCAACATCAACGTAAGCAGGATAAGTCGACGTTGAACGAGCTCACTAAGGTTGTAAGCTGTATGGGTAAGAGAATTGACGAGGTTGACAGACGGAGTAGGGAGAGTGACAGTAAGTTGGCTCAAACACTTACAGCCATCTCACACACTCTTTCTACTCTAGTTGATCACGTTCGATTAACCCAGTCAAAGGTATCATCCACAATTGCTAACTCCGACGTCATTCGAGAGAAGGCAACACGGGCTGTCATCGTTGGCCTCCCTGAGCAGGATACTGATGAGGACACTATACGGTTTGATAAAGATTTTATTGTTAGAATCATCTCAATGATCGATGATCCTATTCTGACTGCCTGTCAATCTAAGATTACTGTACATAGACATCCAGCTGTTAGAAAAGCTGGCTCTAATCATTCTCGAGTTTTGAAGGTTCAACTTCCCGATCATTCTATTCAACAGAGGTTCATCAATATGGGTCGTAAGAGACGCGTATGCAGTTTATCGGGCAACCCCCACTGCTATCTGCGCCCTGACTACACTCAAGAGCAACTACAGTTGGACAGAGAGTTACGAAAGGAGGCAGGTATAAAGAATGCTGAGTGTGGACAGCTCCAATATATTGTTAGAGACCTTGTTGTGGTTAAACTTTCCTCTCCAAGGCCTCTGCCTCCTAGATCTAAGGCCTCACTCGAAAAGAGAATGCAGTCCAAAGATCAAGGGGGCGGAGCTTCCTCGCCTTCTCCCCATTCTACTTTTACGTTTGACTCCTTATCTCAATTTCCTCCTCTTCATGCATCATCTCGCTCTACTCCACCTCGTGTTAGCTCTCTTCCCCGTTCTTCTGTTCGTGGTCGTGGGAAATCTAAAGGAAGAGGTCGTACAATCTCTCAAAATAATGGTCGAGGTCCCCGTAAAAGGGGCACCAATGAAGCCCAACCATCTTCTCCCCCTCAATCTCATTCTAAAAAGGGGAAGAGTGGTGAATCGGTTGAGACCTCCTCTGATCCCGTACCCGAACCGACTAATGAGGATCCTGAGGTAATCGAGGTGGACGAGGATATGAGTGATGCACCTTCTCCTACTCTATAGGTTTTGAATTATCCGGCTGACTCCTTGTCTAATCTATCTCGTATCTCTCTTCCCATCATTTCCAATGCCAATGACTCTATTTCTGCTTGCCTAATTAATACAAGAAGTGTTGGCTACAAACTACCATACTTAGATGATTATCTCTCCACTTTTGATCATAATATTGTTGGCCTTACTGAAACATGGGCTTGTCCTTCTACAGTCTCTGATTCTATGTTATCCATGTCTCGTTATTCAGTTTATCGTAATGATAGAGATAGATTTGGTGGTGGCATCGCGCTTCTTATATCATCTTTGATTCCCTCCTTTATATTATTTTCGAAATCTTTCTCCTCTTTTTGTCAGTCTTTAGCCGTCCAAATTAGTCTCCAACAAAATTTCTCCATTCTAGTATTTCTTTTGTATCGTAGTCCTAGCTGTGATCATCAAAGTTTTTCATCTTGTCTTGACCATATCTATGATACTATATGCAGTTCCAATCTCCCTCATATACTGATGGGCGATTTCAATTGCCCTGATATTGATTGGTTATCTGAACTTAGCAGATACTCTCTATCCCCCCACTCTTCGTCTCTTGTTGACTTCTGTCTTTCACTCTCTCTTAGCCAATGCGTTCTCTCTCCTACTAGATGCCAAAATATACTTGATCTTGTATTTACCTCGCACGAATCACTTATATCGTCTACTAGAGTTATTCCACCGTTGCCACGCCTTGACCACTGTATCGTCAGTTTCAACATTCGTGCAAGCATGCCTAAGCCTAAGCATCTTCTTATTCCTGATTACCGTAATACGAACTGGATTGCGGTACAGTACGCCATTGCTAATATTGATTGGTATTCTTTGTTTGCATGCTGTCAACAAGATGCTGATACAATGTATGACATATTCACCGAAAGGATTTCCTCAATAATTAATCAATTCATTCCAATGAGAAAGATTGTTTCTCATAAATCTCATCTTTCGTCAAAGTCTCTAAACCTTTTACGTCGATGTCGTAAACTCTACAAACGTCGTCTTCAAATTGGATTGGGACCTTATCGTCGTCTCAGTAGTCGATTGCATGAATCAATACGTTCAACTCGTCGTGCACGTGAAAAAACTTTGTACACTAAGCATAATCTTAAAAAGTTTTATAGATTTGCAGGTGATCGCATCAAGGATGACTCTCGAACCATCGGTTGTATTATCGAGCAAGGTGACGTCATCACGGATGATGCCCTTAAGGCCCAAGCATTTGCCAATTATTTTAGTAAATCCTTCAATTCTAATCAGTTCTGTGCACCCTCAACGCCAGTGATTGTTACTGACAAGACCATAGATTACATTTTGTTTACCCCAGCACGAATAGCATCTGTTATCAAAAAACTGCCCAACAAAAATTCAACATCTCCAGACGGTATTACATATGCCTTTATAAAGAAGACTGTTGACCAGATCAGCATTCCCTTGTCACTGCTTTTTGAACGTTTCCTTTTACTATCAAAGTCACCTTCTATCTGGCTAACCGCCAAAGTTAAACCTGTATACAAAGGGAAAGGTTTAAAGAGTTGTGTTGCAAGCTATCGCCCAATATCGCTTACGTGTGCATCCTCAAAAATAATGGAGCGAATAATATGTCGAGATATAACTAGTTTCTTAACATCAAACAATCTTCTTCCCTATCAACAGCACGGTTTTCGTAACAAGAGGTCATGTTCTACTTGCCTGATCTCGTCTTTCTCTCATTGGCATGCTGCACTCAATAAGAAACAATATGTATCTTGTGTTTATATAGACTTTACGAAAGCCTTTGATACCATACCATTAAATTTATTAGCCCACAAATGCCAAGTCTATGGTATCAAAGGTCGACTTCTCGAATGGCTGGTATCATTCTTACAAGACCGTAATCAATCTGTTTCTATTGGATTGAATGAATCTCGTCCTTATGATGTCACTAGTGGAGTGCCTCAAGGATCATGTATCGGACCACTGCTCTTTTCCTTATACATTAGTGATATTCCAAGTTTGCTCCCCTCTGGCGTTTTTAGCTGCATGTATGCTGACGACCTTAAGATCTACTCAGTCAACAACCCTGATGCTCTCCAATCAGCATTGAATATAATCTACGAGTGGACCCTCGCATGGGGGCTGTCTTTGTCTCCTACCAAAACTGTTGTTATGCATATGGGTAACAACCATCCGGATGTGTCATTTACTGTTGGCAATACTACTCTTCCTCTTGTGTCTTCAGTCACTGATCTAGGTGTGACTTATAATAATAAGCTAACATTTGATGAACATATATGTCGCATTATTGCTAAGGCTAAAGCACGCTCTGCTTATATTCATCGTTCTTTCGTGTCTTGTAGTACTAATACTTATGCCCGATTGTTCGTCACATATGTTCGACCTCTTCTCGAGTATTGTTCAGAACTCTGGAGTCCTCAATCATGCACGTTAAATAATAATATTGAATCCGTTCAGAGACGTTTTTCCAGACTGGTCTTCCGCAAGTGTGGAATACGGTACACGAGCTACCACGAGAGACTCCGCCACCTCAATCTCCCATCCCTCGAATCAAGACGTAGACAAAACGATATAATTTTCGTATATAAGACGATTCACAATTTTATTGACATTGATCCCCGCTCTTTGTTCCTGTTTTCAAACACGATTAATTCAACTCGTGGTCATAATATGAAGCTTTGTCTTCACCCAGCATCTTCTTCTAAGTTTTTAGCCTTTCTAAGTAACCGAATAGTTTATCAATGGAACTCTTTCGATAATTCAATTGTAACTGTGCAAAACCCTGTGTACTTTAGTTCTTATGTTCGTGATTTAATACTGTGACCTAGCTGTTACAGTTCGTTTCGCTTCTTCTTATTTTATCACTTGTACTATCAATTATTTTATTTTAACTTTGTCATCAAATTGAAAGATGCGATAAATATTTATTATTCTTCGTTTCAGTCCAGCGCTCTCCCATTTGGAGGAGAGGGCGGGGAGCACGGGCCCCAATTGGACTACCCTCCCTAAAATGGGAGGGCAAGTCTCCCCCTAGCAGGGGAGCAGTTCTGCAAATGCAGAACTTATGTAAATTACCCCGGGCCAAAAAACAGGAAAGTTCCAATAAGAAGTACCCGTAACAATCCGTGCAATTTTATTCAGAAATATAATGAAATGACTTGATTTCAATGCAAACTGACTATTTATGCACTCGTAGGGAACCTTGGCCTTGAGAAGAGTGTTATTAAATTCGAAGACTATGCCGGTTTCGCCGATCCATCCCTTTGCAGGATCACATGTGAGCCCTTTGAGGGAACTAATTCCGTTCATACTGCAACAAATTTGTATTACAATTGTTTTTTTGCTGAACAAAAATCATCTATACATAAGGTGAATTCATAGATGAGTAACGCTCGTTTTCCATTTTCTAAAAAGATTATCATAAAATCCTCCATTCGAATGAATCTGGCCTTTACCGTCCATTTTATGGATCCCTTCGTGGGACTGGGGCTAATTCCGGAAATAGGTGTCGAATACGGTCTCGATAGTGGCTCGGTGCCGTAATAGTCGTACCTCGGGTTGGAGTTTCCAGTACTCGACTCCACGTACTGGCTGTACTAGCACTTACTGGCTGGCTCCAGATGCATAGCACAACTTTTTGCGGTGCAAATCGTGATTGGGGACATCTGCTGACTGTTCGAGCTCACTGACCAACTGTCTCCTTGCCTCTTCGTTATCGTAGTGCACCCACTTTTCATCACCGGCTGTAACGTACGGTTTGAGTGGTGGCTCGGTCTTTGAAGCTTTGCCCTTAGAGGAAGTGATAGAGGGCCAGAAAAGGTGACAACCATAGTCGGCATGGTAGGGTGAGTACGTAGGGTGGGGGAGCACAGTCCAGTCATAACCCGTTAGCTAAGCCTTGGTCGTTCTTTTGGTATGGGGTTGAGCGTCGTCATGTGGGAATTAGATCCGAATGTCCTTCCTGCGTGATTGATCGAGGTGGAGTCTTAGCTTCAACAGCTGTTGAGTGTAAACCTGTGCCGAGATACCGTCAAAACGAAAAAAAGTGAAACATTTGTCAAAATTTTTGAAAATTTTTGACAAAAGTTCACAAGATTTTGAAAATTTTGAATCATGATATCTAAATGGGGTTGCTAGTTTTTTATTGGATAGTAGGGTATTTGAGCATCTCTGACAAGGAGTCTCTTATGTCTGTTGGTCACATTCCCTTGGCCAGCCAGTTTGTCATAAGCCTCGAGAATTGCAACTGAATATGAGATATGTGTAAATTGGAAAAATCGAAAATTAAATTTCTTGAAATTCGCAAGAGCAAGAGTTAGCTTTATAATGTCATTTTACTCGTAGTGATGCGCGTATATAGGAAAAATATACAAATAGACTTGGACTACATTTTAAAAAAAATTAGAAAAATAATTATTTTATTTTTATTTTTTCAACTGCCACATTCAGTCGACCGTCAAGGCAAGTTGATTCATAGGTGGCGAAAACTGACGATTTATAGCTTATCTGAAAGCCCTTTCTCTGCAGAATAAGAATGTATGTTTTTGTAAAAAATTCGGAAGAGCTCTGTACATGGATATAAAAAAATCCAAAGTTTGAGCAATTTCTGCCTTGAAATTCCTGTGTAATGGCAGTTGAATTGCGGTACAATGATGGGCTACTTCTCCGCGTTCTCTCTCCGAGCTAGTGGTGGCGCAGTGGTAAAGATGTCGCTTACAATTTTTGCGCTGCGGGTTCGATCCCCACTGATGCGACTTGTTTTGCATGATTTTTACACTTGTCTTTTTACGTTCTTCTTTTTAAATCATACATAACACAGAAAAAAATTGTGTACAGTGTTGAAAATATCTTATTCCTATCATGTCTTCCGAAGAGTCGTTACGAATTGTCGACGAGTACAGGAAATAGCATAAAGAATAGAAAAAAAAAGAGGAAAAAAGAAGACGAGTAGATCAGATTATAGAATTATTGATTGACTTATTTTTTTGTTATTCAAATCTTTGAGTGTTGTTCTTTGTTTCATCGATAGTTTTCTGAAATACGTTGAATCTTTCAATCAGCACTGACAAACTTTTAGACAGATTGGACTCATGGATATCAGTATGCACATTGGGAAATTTTTAAAAAAAGAACGTAAAAAGACAAGCGTAAAAATCATGCAAAACAAGTCGCATCAGTGGGGATCGAACCCGCAGCGCAAAAATTGTAAGCGACATCTTTACCACTGCCTAATTTACCTGTGAAGAATAATTTTGAGATAAATCAATCTGAACGCTGTTTTGTGAAACTGGTATACGGTAGGATTTTCTACAGTATACCACTTTTGCAGCCTGATCTTTGCCAAGATCCAAACAGTGCAAATTCGCTATAGGAAGTCAGGTAATGCTATATATAACCATTATTAGGCGAAAAAAGATCGATGGATGCTACAGTATACCAATTCTGCTATGGAGCGTTCCCGATTATTTTTTTCACTTTTGTCGTGCACAACTGTATTGGGCAAACACATCCACAATGAAAAACCTTAGATAATACAACATCAAGATCGTGAAAAATGCTCAAACAGGGAATCTTGTGAACTTTTGTCAAAATTTTTCAAAATTTTTGAAAAATGTTTCACTTTTTTTCGTTTTGACGGTAGTCATACCCTCAGGTAGGAGTTCTGGCACTTCTTCGGTTTCTTTTCCCTAACTCCCCCTCCTCTCTCCTCTCGCAATCAAGTAATAACCGAGTAATAACCGACCCTCTTCTCGGTCGGTGAAAATCGGGTTCGGGTGCATCTGCTGGCTGTTCGAGCTCACTGACCCACTGTCTCCTTGCCTCTTCGTTATCGTAGAGCACCCACTTTTCATCACCGGCTATAACGTTGACCAGCCAATCAAACTAGCGATGCCTGAGCGAGAATAGTTGTAGCCATGTCCACTCGCGATCCTTGTCGTAGGGGGAGGGAGTTAGTTCACATCTTCGAGGAGAATTCATGTTTCTCCAATTTTTGATCCACTTTCTCACCGATGTTGCGTGATATGTGCACCACCGCTAAGCGATGTCGGATGTCGGTCGGTTCCACGCCGGAGAGGAAGAGAAACAATATAACGTCGCGAATATGAATTCTGTTGAATACGAAATTGTGCAGAAATCACGCTGGGATCCCTTCGAGGATACGCTTTAACTGAAGCGAAAAGATCAGCGGAATTCTCGAGGGATCCTCTCTCAGTGTAAACTGGGCGAAGGCTGGCAAAAACAACTGTGCAAGAACGAGGAAATTGAGACAAAAACAAGCGCTACTTATGAATTCACCTTAGTTTCAAGTAAATAATTACCGTAGTTAATTTGGTCATGATATACTTTGGCTTAGAACCATAAAATATTTGAACAACTTACGATATAATTTCATTATAAAAACATTGATGTTTGTCGTTCCATTTGCTGTAGGTCTGAACAGAATATCCAGTACAAAAACATTGTTTTTTTCAGTTTCATTTTTTTCTTGGAGATTCAACATCACCAATAACAATAAATAATTTTTACTTTTATCTTTTTCCATCATGTAATTACAATTTAATTTAGAAAATCAAAGAAAAATAATAAAATGAACATACAATATCACACGGTGGCTTCGCACACTCGATAAAAAGGGGATCACACCCTGCATTTGGGAATGTTATTTTTAAAAGCTCAGTATCAACACCTCTTATGGCACGTTAAGAAATGATGGAAAACCAAAAAAAGAGTTTTTTCGGGTGTTAAAAATATACCCTCTATGCATTAAAATCAAATTCGTACCCTGGAAATTCGGAAATGTAAAGTCGAAATTTGAATTCACTGGCGTGAATAAGGTGCTGTAATTAAAATTTCGACTTTCTGTTTTTTTTTAAATTACGTAAATCAGGAATTTCTTTGGGGGACCCACGAGATTTGGGCTGCGCTATTGAAATGAAGAACGTGGGACATATGAATTGACATTCTGTTCTCTATTAGATTTGACTGATTGAGCCCGTAGAGCGTGTGGCTCAGTGGTTAGTAGTCAGCGCTTGCAACCGTGCCACGCGGGTTCGATTCCCGTTTGCAATTTTCTATATATTTGTGCTTCAATTTCAAAAACTCCCGCCTTTCCCTGGGCGTATCAATGAACTTCAAGCCCGAATTACGGTATTCCGGGGCATGTAAAATTTTAGAGAAAATTGTTTTTTTATATACAAGGAGATGTGATGTACCCGGCCAGTTTAGTCACGAAAAAAATCGTGGGTCCCCTTCTTAACTTTTACTTTTCATTTTATTTAGGCATCGGAAACTCTCCCCTTGCACCATTTTCCTTCGTGCCAAGTATTCCTGTCATCGTGCCCGTCGAAAGAGCAAATTTGAGTTCCCGCACAATATTTGCGAACGCGAAATCAAATGGCGAGTTTCCATTTTCGGCTTTCCAGGGTACATTTTTAACACTTGGAAACTCGCTTTTATCGGTTTTCCACCATTTTTTAACGTGCCATTAGCTAACGTTGATAAAGAGTGCATAAATAAATAAATAATAAAAGTGTCATACGTGATCTACACTCCACTTTGATTTGATGATATGCGATTTGGGGTCGGCCATGCGTATTCACCTGTATAATATGCTGAATTCATAGTTATTTATTTCGTTTTTTTATTCATCTATTCATCGAGTTCGGGAGTAGCCCAATTTTGATCAGAAGATGCCAATATGTGTGGCATCGCTACTAGGTGTGGCGAGGCTGATTGTGCTACTAGGTGTTGCAAAATAGTGAAGCTTCCTCTTGTTTTCATTTGAAAGAGTCGAACAGTTCTACCCAAACGGGAGAACGATCCTCATCTTTACTTGATTGAGAGAGTGGATAACTTTACATCCGGGTTCGAGCGATTGATGGATATATAGGCGTTAGTCCACTTTTCCTTCGAACAGGACAGACTTTCGTACGCTGGCAGATCGTCCACGCTGAAATTTTGATGTTTTCTAAAACCATATTTATTTTAAATTTCGAAAAAAACCAACACAAGCGAGGTCGTATTGTCAGGACAGCTGAGTTCTCTATTTTCGAACTGAAATGGAAGTATTAGAAAAGATTTGAAATTTGGTATTCAAACCGCAAGAAAAGGAAAGAATGAGGGACGAGAGAATATGAAATACAATCTTTTCATTTCTCGACTTTTATCGGAACATTTCCGTTCCCTCGTTATTCATTCTCGAATTGTCATCAGTCTCTCTCCTCCCTCTCTCACGGCTGGTGACGTCGTTTCTTGCTCTTGCTTTTTTTATTATTATTTCGTGTTAATTCGTTGTTGTCGTTCACCCCTCTTAGTTGATTATATTAGTTAGTGTTTCCTTTGTCTCTTGTAGATAAATATTGTTGTGTGAATTACCGTCGTGCGTATTCACAGTTTATTGAAGTTTATTCTGATTATTACGTCATCCTTCGTTATTCTCCTTGCGTTGTAAGGGGAGCCTAGTCTTCTACTTGACTCTGTCTTCGAAAGCTTGGAAGTTAATTCTGTGTGGTTGGCGATAGTTCACTTTGTGAAAGAACTATCGTCATATTCTATGTGGTTAAGCAAGTGCGTCTCGACTAGAGTTAGATCCATGCATTGTATCTTCTTCAAAAGACACCCCTAATTTTACTCTCCGCTCTGGCAACGCTGTCTCGTAAGCAAAACAAAGCAGGAGAAGAGCGGAGAGTTTAAAATTACCTCGGCTTTGCCTTTCATGAAACAGCTTACCTGATAACACTCCTTTTCCGTTTTGCAACCGTTAATAATGGAAGATTTTGGGCAGTCTAAAAGTATTTTTGAACATATTTGTCGCTTCTTTTTTTGATGTATGATTAATTTAATTAAATTAAATGTTACATCCCTCGTAGAATATTAATATGTACAATTATTAACAGAATTCCAAAAAATTATAAGAGGCCGTTTGTGTAAGAGTCGGGCAAATCTGCGAGAGGGTTGGCACAGGCCAAAAATTTTGACACCCTCAAAACTTGTGTATAGGGGTTATCGACCATGCTGATGAAGATAGGCATAGTCATTTTGGCTCCAGTGGTCCCGCAACGCCTGGGCGGGATTACGGTAAGATCACGTTTTCAGGCCATTCTCGGTCCATGGTAGTGCTAGAGGTATGAAAATTGGGCTCCTAGGACAGAATTCGATGGCGATGATGGCTGTCTACTTCATTTGTTTTGAAAATTTTCCAAAAGGTCGTAACTGGAAATTTTGATGGAGACGTTTGCGCCCCAGACGAGTATGACAGTTCGAACCGGCGTGACGAGAGGATCACAACGATATATTATGAGCCCATATTACCATTGCCATCTCAATATTGCCTCGATATAGTGATCTGCAAAATCATCTCTCGTTGTCTGCGTCTCTCTATTCCGCGCGCTCTCTCGGCACTCTCTCATTTCGCCGCGCTCTCTCGAGTGCGAGAGAGCGCGCGGAATTGAGAGAGCCCTCTTGTTTACCTCTTTCGCATAACCACTGGAGCCAAAATGACTATGCCTATCTTCTTCAGCATGGTCGATAACCCCTATACACAAGTTTTGAGGGTATCAAAATTTTTGGCCTGTGCCAACCCTTGTTCGACTCTTACACAAACGGCCTCATAATGGTAAAATGCATACTGTCAACGCATTCAATTGTCACGTGAGGATCTGCATTATAGCTGAAGCTGGCCAATATTTCATTATACGGAGACCTCCAGCCATCCGACCAATGGCACGTAGCAGAATACTGAGTCACCCTACCATTGATACTGCAAATATCCAATCTTTTCCTCTCAATAATACAATACCTCACAATGATCTTTCTCAACAAGTACCATTGTGGAAACGGTAGCGCATTTGCAATCACTAAGAGATCATTAATAACTGCTAGGGTGTTGAAATCCATGCATGATCACGGATACAAGTACATATAGCACGGGTCTCCGGTAATGCATCGTTACATTTGCCTGACGCGCCTACGCCGTCACGTAAAAAACGTTACATTTGGCTTACGCGCGCGTCGGCGTAAATTTTGGAGTGCGTTGGGTCCCAAGTGGAAAACTCTGAATGATAATGGGGATGCGGTAAGAAGCTAGCGTGCTATAGATCAATAATGATTGACTACGGTTATCTTTTACAGTAATTTCATGGACCATCAGGGTTTTCCACTTGAGGCCCAACACACTCCAAAATTTAAGCCGACGCGCGCGTAAGCCAAATGCGATTTGGCCAAAATTGCAAATTATCTGATTTTTTAGATCTACACTGAAAATGATCATAACTCGGTAATTTTTAACTATAACAGTAATAGTATACAGTATCGGTAATAACTCGGTAATAATTTTCATCGTAGTGAGCTGACAGGCGTCATTCGAACCGTATTCTAATGCTCTCCAAAAAAGTGTTCATGATCTACTCGCTGTTAAATCGTCTTCAGGGCGAAAAAGGCGAAAAATAGATTTTTTTACCAAAAAGGTGACCTGTTCTCGAAAATTTTCTCTTGAGTTGCAGAAAAAAAAGTGTTCAGATCACGTAATAAGTCGGCACGTTGTTCATTTGCCGCATCTCTGTCCTCCCAAAGCTGTTTACTAGAGGAGACGGGACACACTTTTTTCGCCTTAACAGTTTTTTGATCATATCTGCCTTCAAAGTGGTCCAATCGACTATTTCAAAAAAAGAAATAGAATAGCTATGACATCCCATTTTCGAGTTATTCGAGGAAAATCTCATCAACACCGATTTTGTGGGCTGTTTTATACCAGTTATAGTCTATAACTTATAGAAACACTGTTGCAGAAATTACTTATTTTATTTACTGAGCTGATCATCTAATGCACACCTTAGTGTCTCCTTTCCCCTTTTTACTTCTCCTTTTCGCCTCACCAATTTACTAAGCGAGACAAAAAATAGCTATCGATCTGAGCGAGTGTGCAAGGTTTTTGCGCGCGATCTCGTCATTCATCATCGTCGGAATCATTCAAGAAATACGAGAAGGCACTGAAGCATCCATGACCCATAGGATGGGTTCCAGGGCTGGGCGTTAAATTAACATTTATCGGATCCGTTAAATCATTAAATTAACGGTTTCCAATTCCGGAAAATTCCGTTAAATCCGTTAAATCCGTTAAATTACGAAACAAGTTCTGGAAATCGACTAATTTCGTTATTTAACCATTTTTATCATTCAATATTTGGGGTAGTAACAGTACATTTCCGAAAACAAAATAAAATAATCAATATAAAGCAGTACGCAAAAAAAATCAAAAGAAGAAGTGCAGGTGATGAAAGTGAAGTGCATTCGATAATCAATTCGAATATACTTGCATAACGCTATAATGAGAACGGAGTGCTCGAATCATAAATTTTTAAAGCATAAAACATTTTAAAATGGCTACCTTTTTTACTTCAAAATATTAAATTTATTTTTAACGGATTTAACGGAAAAAAATTAACGGATTCCGTTAAAAATTAATTTAACGGATGAATACCGTTAAATCCGTTAAAGATGGAGACCCTCGAGTTTTTTTTCGTAACAAGACTGTTCGGGTAGACGTTGCAGGAGTCTGCCATGCCAACTCATGGGTCTCCTTCTTTAAATCCGTTAAAAACGTTAACGTTAAATCCCAACCCTGATGGGCAGTACAGACCGCCTAACGTATATATGCCATAGAAGAATAAGAAAATGAGAGGAGTGAATTTTCGTTCTCGAGAGGCGGTTGACTCGAACCTATGGCGTATCGTGATATACGAATCAGGGATGTGCGTTAAAAAATTTTTTCGTAAAACGTAATTTTTTTCCTCGCAAAATTAGTAAAATTTCTAAAGTGCGAAATTATAAGAATTTGTTTCAAATTTCATTCGTGGTGAAGAGATCCGCGACTGACCATGAAAATATCTAACTACTCTCTTATGTAAGGGACGAATGATAAAGGACAGTGCATTTGAACATTTTTGCAATATCTACTTGGAAGCCATAAAACATAGATTTTCTTTATTGCCATAGCCACGATGGAAAAAGTGAGGCTGACAGAGGGAATTGGATACAATGTGTCAAAAAATAAGAAATGACATATTTTGGCGCCGTTTGACTTTTTTTGTCTGTTAGGCCAATTACAGCTCCTGCTGACAATTTAAGTTCTAAAAGAACATACATATTGTTTTGCCCAGTTCTTGCTGTGCAAGAACTCGTCAGCTTTCATTCTGCCCAGTTCTTATCATGCAAGAACTGGGCAAAATGAAGGGACGAGTCTCCAGTCAGCCAGAGAGACAAGCCCTTCATTTTGCCCAGTTCTTGCACGACAAGAACTGGGCAGAATGGGAAGCCCCCCCCCCCCTACCACCTACCATCCAGGATGGGGCCTGGAAGGCGAAGAGCGCCCCAGCCCGCTCTTGCAGGGCGACATCTCCAATAAGGAGAAGTCCGGGGCAGAGAAGGGCATTCATCGCGAATGCCCTTCCCCAAATCAAAATTCTCTCCGAGGAGAGTGGCTCAACCGATACATCAGAAGCGAAGAATGAGGATGTGGAGAGCTTTTTATAGGGATCACTACAAACTACATACCGAATTTGACTAATAGGAGAGCTAGATAGTGCGTACTCTCTAGCTCTCTCACACTCTCTCACTCTCATTAGTCAAATTCGATTCATAGTCTCCCTATAAAAGGCACTTATCATCCTCATTCTTCGCTTCTGACGTATCGGTTGCGGCACTCTCCTCGGAGAGAATTTTGATTTGGGGAAGGGCATTCGCGATGAAGTCCCTTCTCTACCCCTTACTTCTCCTTATTTTAGATGTCGCCCTGCAGGAGCGGTCTGGGGCGCTCTTCGCCTTCCAGCCCCCCCCCCCCCCCTTTTTTGAAATAACAAAACATGGCCAAAATGCGCTGCTGAGTGGATATTGCAAAAATTTTCAAATGCACTGTCCTATAAGCAGGAAGTTGCATCTCATGAAAATGTTCGCGGGATTCCATCCCAAAGAATGATTTTCCGACATTTTTTCAAATTAATCTCATAAATTTCCCTGTTTTAGCCATTTTTTCGGGTCGTTTTTTTTTCACTTTTCGTAAAATTTTACGTCGTTAAATTTTTACGAAAAATGTCCTAAAATCGTAAAGTTCGTGAAATCGTAAAACGTAAAATGCACATCCTAGATACGAATACCTTCGAGCGACGGCTATACAGTACACCCGGTCGTGTTTTCTACACATTCTGTGCTGCGCTCCGCTGCGGGGTGCATTTGGACGCATCACTTATTTCCTTTGCGTATGAATATTTTTGAATTCTCAAAGTCTTAATCATGAGTTTCCTTGATAAAAAGTTCTTTTAATGACAAAAAAACAATTTAAAAGCAAATCACACTGGTCCGAAAATGATGACTATTAATTTACTGGAAAGGTATATTGTAATATTGCTTATCGATCGCACGATCGCCGAAAGATATTTTTGAAAATTTACAGTACCCATAATTTTCGGACCAGTGTGATTTGCCTTTTAATTATTTTTTTCTGATTAATAAAATTTTTTTCAGTTTCTTTAGTCATTAAAAGAACGAGGCCCAGAAAAAATTTTAAAAACATTTTAAAAAATGTTGTTTTATTTTTCCTACAATTGCCTATCGGTGAGGGTCATTTTTTATTCCTTCAATTTGACAAGTATTTACTAGTGTAACTACTGTACAAAAATGAACTAAAACAAAAGGGTGGTATGTTGTCTTTTTCCCGAAAAACCACGACTAATTCGCCTTTTTTATCGCAAACTGAAATTATTTAGCGTGTGCCACTACCGTAATCCAATGCGAAAATCCAAAAATCGTCAATCACTATTATTTAGCATTCGATTTTCGGTATTATACTATTGTTTTCTTTTATTATTTCTTTGTTATCTGAATATCTGAGGAGTAATATGACACTATTTTTCTAAAAAATATGAAAAAAAGCCGAATTTTGAATATTCGCATTGGATTACGGTAGGGGCACACGCGAAATAACACTAGTAAATACTTGTCAAATTGAAGGAATAAAAAATGACCCTCACCGATATTATAGAATTAAAAAACTTTTGTAATTCTATAATAGGCAATTGTAGGAAAAAAAAACAAAAAAATTTTTATTGTTTTTTTTTTAAATTTCTGGGTCTCGCGGTTTTGGATCGGGATGACACTTGGTGGAATTTTCCTACTTATAATTGCCCATCGTTGTATATACATATCGAACGAATCCGTAAACTTTGAAATTTTGATGCCATGTTAACGAACTTACGTTATTTAGCGAAGGAGCAGATATGATTAACCCAAACTCCGTCTGTGAGCTTATGCCACCCCATACTACAACTGTGCACGATTTGGGCCCGATCGTTTACTATCACTTTTTGGCCAAGTGCCAAGAGAATGTCAGATAGTCTCTCATAAGTGATGCGTCCAAATGCGCCCCGCAGCAGAGAGCAGCGCAGAATGTGTACAGAACACGACCGGGCTGTACTGTATATGCTTTCCAAGATGCGTTTGTCCAAAAGTATCAAGACAATGAGAAAGAGAATGAAGAAGAGAATGAGAGAGCAGCCGATTGAACTTATGACAAGAAATGAAAATGAAAGGTATAACAAAGGAGAGGCGATTGGCTAATTACCTCCCTCATTTAAACCTCACTTTCACTATGCATTTGGAGGTCTCTAATGGGCATTTCGCATTCGAAAGAAGAGCACCCACTGCGACCCTGTTGCCAGGCAGATGGTGTTCGATCAATTCGAGGAATTCAGCGCAGCCAGAAACAAGCTGAGAGCGGAAGAATGCTAGATGGGACCATTCATTGCACAGATTTTACATGCACAGACTCAAACACCTGAGAGTGAACATTATCTGTGTCTCTGCGACCATTCGTGCGCCTGTGGATAGCATGCACAGATAAGTAATGCAGGTGGTATTGTCAGTGTAAATGTGCATGCATAATTGCGTTACTACTGCTGGTAAAACGCAGAAGTATTCAATCGCTCAACCCCCCGACGTTCTGGAACGGGATGTTCCATACGCGTCATGGCGCGGGCGAAAAAAAATTTAATTGTTAAGAGACCGGCTCGGTAAGACTCGAGCATTTTGACCCCCTGCCGGACATTCGCGAGGACTTTCGATCTGGGGCTCAATACTTTCATCATAGACACATACCGGGGGGAGACCGATGAAAGTTATAGTGAAAACGCCCGTAGGCTCAAACCCGGCTCACATATGTCACATTAAGTAAAAATTTAAAAAAATCATAACTTTTCAATCGCGATAGCTAGGACTTTTATTTCTTTTTATTGGTGAATAACATGTCATGCACTCTTACAAACACAGCTGAACAATAATATCACATCGTTCTGGATAAGTTTTTTCGTGTCTAATTTTAAGATTTTTCCTCTTCTATCCTCATTGAAGAGAGAGGGCAAGCACTGACATAGTACATATTGTAGCCCTGACAATTATCTAGAAAAAAATTTTACTAAATTTTTGAAAATTACAGCTGAATGTGAGATATGTGTAATTTGCAAAAATCGAAAATTATATTTCTTGTAAATCGCAAGAGTAAGAGGTAGCTTTATTATTTCATTATACTCGTAGTAATGCGAGTGCACAGGAAAAATATACAAGTAGACTCGGACTACATTTTTAAAAAATTTAGAAAAATCATTATTTTATTTTTATTTTTTCAACCCCCACATTCAGTCGACCGTCAAGGCAAGTTGATTCATAGGGCGAATGGTGGCTGTTGCTTGTGCGTTTGCAGAAACGACTGCTACGTTAAGAATCGTCGTTTCGCAGATCTCGAATTTATTTTTTTAGTTATCAAACTTGAATATTTATATGTTTCTTTCATATAAATCGGTTGGAATGTAGCGTACGGCATCCAAAGCTGTACCATTTTTATCAGTAGGAGTATACGGTATTGAACTACCGTAATCGCCAGGAATCGCGAACTGATTTTTTTTCAGTCGACCCATGATTCTCAACCATGACCCCGGGTTCATGGTTGAGAATGAATGATGTTGAAAATTCATGACAATCCCAGACCAAATACTATTTGGCATTATATCAACAGTGGGCCAACTTTTATTTTTATGGATACCATAACTCGAATTACCGTAATCTAGCTACCGTATCCTATAATAATGTGGTGAAATTCTCGGAAAATTCGGGAGTGTGCATTACTATTACGGTAATTCGAGTTATGGTATCCATAAAAATAAAAGTTGGTTCACTGTTGATAGAATACCATATAGTATTTGGTCTGGGATCATCATGAATTTTTCGACCTCAGCCATTCTCAACCATGGTTGAGAATCATGGGTCGTCAGAAAAAAATTTGTTCGTGATTCCTGACGGTTACGGTAGTGCAGTACAGTACACTCCTACTGATAACAATGGTACAGCTTTGGATGCAATACGCTACCTTCCAACCGATTTATATGAAAGAAACATATAAATATTCAAGTTTGATAACTAAAAAAATAAATTCGAGATCTGCGAAATGACGATTCTTCACGTAGCAGTCGTTCATGCAAACGCACATGCAACAGCCACCATCCGCCCTATGAATCAACTTGCCTTGACGGTCGACTGAATGTGGGGGTTGAAAAATAAAAATAAAATAATGATTTTTCTAAATTTTTAAAAAAATGTAGTCCGAGTCTACTTGTATATTTTTCCTGTGCACTCGCGTTACTACGAGTATAATGATATAATAAAGCTACCTCTTACTCTTGCGATTTACAAGAAATTTAATTTTCGATTTTTGCAAATTACACATATCTCACATTCAGCTGTAATTTTCAAAAAATTTAGTAAAAATTTTTTCTACGGGAATGTGACTATCATGTAGATAATTGTCAGGGCTACAATATGTACTATGTCAGTGCTTGCCCTCTCTCTTCAATGAGGATAGAAGAGGAAAAATCTTAAAATCAGACACGAAAAAACTTATCCAGAACGATGTGATATTATTGTTCAGCTGTGTTTGTGAGAGTGCATGACATGTTATTCACCAATAAAAAGAAATAAAAGTCCTAGCTATCGCGATTGAAAAGTTATGATTTTTTTAAAATTTTTACTTAATGTGACATATGTGAGCCAGGTTTGAGCCTAAGGGCGTTTTCACTATAACTTTCATCGGTCTCCCCCCGGTATGTGTCTATGATGAAAGTATTGAGCCCCAGATCGAAAGTCCTCGCGAATGTCCGGACCATGCTCGAGTCTTACCGAGCCGGTCTCTTAATGTTGCCAATCGATCGGGAATTGATATAATCAATACGGTCAACTACCTGTTCGGTAATCCTGTTGGGTGGGTCAGATCAAGTGCGATGGGTGAAATTTCAGTAGAAATATTCGAAATAACCACTATGTGTGGATTACTGTGATTTAGCGTTGTTTACAACAGTTCATAACCATATCGCACGGATAGTGGTCATTCCGGCAATTTCTACTGAAATCTGACCCATCGCACTTGATCTGACCCGCCGAACAAGGTTACGGTAGTTGACCGTAACATCCTTTTCTTTGAAAAAAAAAGGAATTTGTTCCAGAACACCCGCGTTCCAGAACGTCGCGTTCCAGTACGTTCGTGGTACAGAACGTCCCGTTCCAGAACGTCCTGCTCCAGAATGTCCGTGGTACAGAACGGCTGTTCCAGAATAGTAATTAATATCCCGAAATAGTGTGAGATATTAAAGAAAACCAATATTTTTTGTCTAAATCTAACGGGGATGGGTGTGATAACCAGTAGACCATCTCCGAAAATAACGCCGCACCTGAGAGCATCTTCGGGACCTGGAGGGCATTGGAATGTGTCGCCGTACTCGTACTTGGCCTGAAAGAGATACACATTTTGTTCTGACAGTGAAACAATCTGAAAGAAAGTTCGTGTTTTGACCTTGTGGAATGTTTTCTTTAAGGAATCACCAAAATCAACAATTCACCGTTGCAAAAATCAACAGCAATAATTAAACAGAAAGAGGTTAAGAAGGGTCCAGCACTACAAAATTAACATTATAGATCATTTTTTAACTAAAATTTAGTTGAATAACCCTTGCAATCAAATAATGCTGACAGCGTAGGTGGATACTATTAGTCGTACAGAGGTGATGACTCACCACTAACTCTCCAAAGAGTTGAGCGCTTCTGCATCTACTATGACAAGGCTCCTGAAGCTCATTACGATTTCTGGGAATGTTTATTGCTCTGTGGTACCAGCAAGACCCAGATTAACCTCCAGACTAGTTGATTAGAGGATTGTTATGATGTCACGCGTGGCCAGCACTACCGTCGCCATTGCAGCAGAGCTCCCCAGGCGTCTCCAATGTCCCTGTACCGACTTTCAAGAGATGCCTGAATACTGCTGACCTTCGTGGCTGTCAGCCAGTTACGAAGCAGTTTGGTTCTCAGACCAATATGAAAACTTGAGTAGCATCTGCCAAGGAGCCCCTCCACTGGACTCCTCAATAGTGTAAAAATGTAAGCTTCGATCATTCAAAAGCGATGGGATAAAGTATTTGGGTGGACCTTAAGGTACTCGGTCCTAATAAAAGTACCAATTATATACAATTAAGCGCGGCGGAAATGGGAATCATGATCTGAGTTGCGCTCAGCACAAAAGGAGTTGTCCCAAACAACTCAGTAGATGGGGAATTGCAAACTACTCGACATCCTCGAATGTCAGCAGCATTCAGACATCTTCTGAAAGTCGGAACAGAGAAATTGGAGACGCCAGAGATGTGTAGCTGAGCTGCAATGTCGACGACAGTGCGGCGCCGGTCCTCGCATGACATCATAACGATCGTCTAATCAACTAGTCTGAAACATAATCTGGGTCTTGCTGGTACCACAGTACAATACACATTCCCAGAAATTGTAATGTGCTTCAGAAGCCTTGTTATTTAATTTGATTTAAACACGTTTTATCAAGAGGTCAATGGGGAATCTCCCCCGAAGGGGTTCGGGGTTGTGGAGAATAATTGAGAGCTCTGACGTGAATGGCATCCCGGCTGGTGGTCCGTGCGTTGCATTGAAGTATGATTGTTTTGCGGGATGGGCGACACGAGGTAGCCATAGAGAGGTAGCCATAGAGAGGTAGCCTTGTTATAGTGGATATAAAAGTGCTGAACTCTTTGGAGAGTTTGTGGTGAGTCATCAGCTGTGTACGACCCATAGTATGCCCTTCTGCTCACAGTATTCTGGTCCAAGCCATTTTTCTTCCAAAGCAAGACAAAGACCATTGTATTCGAGAGAGTTTGTATGTTGAGCGGTCGTTCTTGCTTTGAAAGTCATGAGAACGCTGTGTGCTGTCAGCATTAATTGATTGTAAGGGTTATTCTATTAAATTTTAGTTAAAAAATGATCTATCATGTTAATTTTGTTGTGCTGGACCCTTCTTAACCTCTTTCTGTTTAATTATTGCTGTTTATTTTTGCAACGGTGAATTGTTGATTTTGGTGATTTTTGATAAAGAGTAAATAAAGTACAAATTTTTTGAAATTTTTGAAAAACCAAATATCGTTATTCTAATACATAATGAAAAGAGAGAAGGAGAGAAGAGATAGCAGAGAGAAGATAGACTGAGAGTGTGAGAGAGAGAGAGAGAGAAAGAGAGAGGAGAATGACAGAGAGAGGGTAAGAGAGATGAGGGTAGAGAGATATAGTAAATAATATAGCACGGGTCTCCTGTAAAAACGTAGGGAAATGAGACCTTTTCCCGACAGTTTTAAATTTTTCTCACCGATTTGGACAAGATTTATATGATTGACCATAGTGAGGTAAAGGAGAAGGCCTGGGCACTTGGTTTCGCCAAATTTGCCTTTTTATCGATTTTTTGATCTTCCACTTCGGGCAGCCATATCTTACTCAATTTTTGACCTACACCAAGAAATTTTTTTTCAATCGACTCGAAATGAACTAATCTAGAAGTTACTCAACAAAGGATACGTGCAAAAATGCTATCTTCTACCTGTTTTCTTCGAAAAACTGATTTTGAGTACATAATGCTAATTTTCTCAAAACTTTTCCACAAAGGATACGATTTTTATTCGCGATTCTGATTCCCTATCCTCGAATTGAGGTAAGTACATATTTCATCGGTCACAACTCACGACAAGCGATATCGATCCTTAGAGGGAGCCGGACTTTGCGTTATTTTCATTCAAAAATACATGTCTTATCTCATCTCTCTTCATTTTCATGCTAATTTGCAGTCACTGTATAGTCATTCGAAAGCTCTCGACGAGCTCTACAAAATGACTTAGTAGTACAAGTCATGAAATTTGACCGTATTCAAGATATTCTAGAAAATCGGTTTTTTTCACTGGCAATTGTTGTGCAATGTAATCGATTCGATGATCACGAAGAAGGGAGGGAAGTACAACCATGCTTTCGAATGGCATACAGTGACTGCAAATTAGCATGAAAATGAAGAGAGATGAGATAAGACATGTATTTATGAATGAAAATAACGCAAAGTCCGGCTCCCTCTAAGGATCGATATCGCTTGTCGTGAGTTGTGACCGATGAAATATGTACTTACCTCAATTCGAGGATGGGGAATCAGAATCGCGAATAAAAATCGTATCCTTTGTGGAAAAGTTTTGAGAAAATTAGCATTTTGTACTCAAAAAATCAGTTTTTCGAAGAAACAGGTAGAAGATAGCATTTTTGCACGTATCCTTTGTTGAGTAACTTCTAGATTAGTTCATTTCGAGTCGATTGAAAAATAATTTCTTGCTGTAGGTCAAAAATTGAGTAAGATATGGCTGCCCGAAGTGGAAGATCAAAAAATCGATAAAAATGCAAATTTGGCGAAACCAAGTGCCTAGGCCTTCTCCTTTACCTCACTATGGTCAATCGTACAACTCTCATCCAAATCGGTGAGAAAAATTTAAAAACTGTCGGTTGGCTTCTTTCATTCTTACAGGAGATCCGTGATAGGGTAGTTTCACGTCGGCAAATTTAGTTTTGTCAGAAATTTAGTTTTGTCAAAAACTTACGAAAAGTGGGTTTGTCGTGTTGATATTTGCCTGGTGACATTCTGAAGTATGAAAAGGATTCCATTGAATACTGATGAAAACGTACTGCCGCGACATTGGGCTTCGATTCGACTCTTTGGCGCTTTGGAAAAATCAACAGCTACGTAGTTCCCCCTTGTCCAGCCTTCTCTTGAACAACGCAAATCGCCATTTTCTTCTACTCCGTTCACGCTAAAAATTTGTAGCCTTGCGAAATAAGTTTTTCAAAGGAATATATATAAGAGACCGGCTCGGTAAGACTCGAGCATGGTCCGGACATTCGCGAGGATTTTCGATCACACTCACAACACATAGCAACATACCGGGGCAGCCAAGATTTTGCAGAATTACAAGAGAAGTCACATACGAAAATTGCAAAATTTTAAAACTAAATATCTTGAAATTCACAAGAGATTATTATGTTATTTTATTCGAACTTATGCGCATTTACAGGAACAATATACAAATAGACTTATTGTTAGACTACATTTTAGAAAATTAAGAAAATAATAGTTTTAGCTGCTGGACTGTTCTCTCTCTACTCTCGACTACACTCGCCTATTCCATAACTTTTTCGTGGGTTATTTGATTATTCTAGTCAAGTTTCATATCACGCATGTCACCTAAGGATTGACCAAAATCGTCAGTTCCGCCCAGTGGATGGGCATCACAGATGGTTACGTCGATACAATCCAGCGAGAACACTCTCGGGAATTCTTCGAGAAACATAGATCACTTGGTCAGAGATCCAGAGAACTCTAAATGGAACTGTCTCTCATATCTGCAGCATTCATCGGTCAATCCGTACCAGGAACCATCGGAATGGACCAATTTCGCTGGTTTGACCGCTTTTTTTTTTCTCTCGTTACTAGTGAATACCAAGCAGTGAGGGACCTTTGCAGTAAAAAACTCCCCATTCCATTCCCATCAGTCAGGGTGTAGTAGTACAACGATGTATGTCCCTAGTGATTTTTACAACCGCGATGTTCCACTTTACCTCTTCCTATCCGACACCACGATGAAGGATTCGGATACCCTCCTGAAGATTTTTTATGGCACACATGCCCACACTACAACACCATCAATAATTGGTTCCATCGCTTCAAAGGAAACGACATTTCCTTCCATAAACGGCAGACCCCGTGAGTTGGATTTGGACACGTCGAAGAAACTTGTGGAATCGGACCCATTTCAAAGTGTCCGTAAAGTAGTCGTCACACTTGTAGTCCACCATAGCACAGTCGAGGAATATCGGAAATCCATTGGAATAAGAAAATTTCTCGGTCGATTCATACCCCACAATTACACCAAAACCAACCTTGATCGTCGAATCGATGATTCCATTACCCATCCCACTCTCCACCCTGGGGATCGATGGCTGGACCGGCTCATAACGGGGGATGAAAAGTGGGTCTACTACGATAACAACCACAGGTGAGCCGAGCGGGTTGAACAACGAGAAACCCCACAGGATGCCCTCAAACCTAACCTGCGCCCCCCAAAAACCGTGACATCAGTGTGGTGGGGAATGGATGGTGTGATCAGATGGCAGCTGCTCCCCGAGGGTATGAGAATTACCAGGGCCAAGTGCCTCACACAACTACGGAATATGATGAAGGCAGTCGATCATTCAAGCCTGAAGGACAAAAAAAGTATAGTATCACCACGATAGCGTCCATCACCATGTCTCCAATAAAGTCAGGCAGGAACTGACCGTATATGGATGGATGGTTCTCCCTCACCCCCCGTATTCTCCTGACTTGGCCCCGTCAGAATACTACCTTTTCGCAAGCCTGACCCGTGCCCTTCGAGATAGGACCTTCAATTTCCGTGGAAGTGTCGAGTCTGCACTCAAGCAATACTTTATATCGCTCCCAGCTGGGTTCTACAACGAGGGGCATCACACATTGACCGAACGTTGGTGCTACATTTGTTGATCATGATGGAGCATATAACCCATAATGTACTTCTCTTTGCTTCGAGAAATAAACGATTGAAAAAGTTATCAAGACTTTCCCGACAACCTAATACATTTCATCTGTTGATCACTTTTTCCTAGCTCTCCTGTGAGCCGAGAAAATCGCATCGGAAGGAGCCTCAACGACGAACTTTGACGTGAGCTCCTGGAGAGACGATTGATCTACCAACCTTGCAACTCTGGCTCAGGGATGTCCTACCCAAGGACCATCTATTAGATGACGACATAAGTAACGCTCGTTTTTTTGTCTCAACTTCAGTCGCCTCGTTCTTGCACTGTTGCTATTGCCAGCCTCCATCCTATTTACAGTAGAGAGGGGGCCCCTCGAGTATCCTGCGGATGTTTTCGATTCAGCTCCTGCATGTCCTCCCATCGAGAATGCCGTACAATTTCATTCCCGACAGAATTCACATTCGTAGCGTGATTATGTTCCTGTCCTCTCTGGTTTCAAACGCCTTGACATCCAACATCGGCTAGCAGAGGTGTACCCCTCACATGTCCTTCAAGTAAAAACGATGAGAAATTGGGTCGGAAAATTCGAGAAACAGGACTTATCCCTCGAAGATTTAGACCAACCCGGTCACCCTATGGAGGAGGATCGCGATCGATTGCTCTAAAAGGAAGAGGCTGATCCGTATCCCGATGCCAATGATATTGCAATGACACTTGGGGTCAACCAGAGCACTGTGGTACACGGCCTTCACACTCTCGGAAATAAGTGAAAATACGGAAGATGTCTACCTCACGTCCTAACCGACTATGACAAGGATCGCCGAATGGACATGGCAAAGAATCTTCTCAGTCTACGTCGCCGGCTTGGTTGGCTTGTCAACGTTATAACCGGTAATGAAAAGTGGGTGCTCAAGGATAACGAAGAACCAAGGAGTCAGTGGGTCGGTAGGCAAGAACAGTCAGCAGGTGTCTCCAAACCCGATTTTCACCGCAAAAAAAGGATGATGTGCAGCTGGTGGCCTGTATGGGGAGTCGAGTACTGGGAACTCTTACCTGAATACATGAATATCTCGGCACAGGTCCACGCTTTCCAGCTGCTGAAGCCAAGACTCCACCTCGAACAATCACGCAGGAAGGACATTCGAATCTAATTCCAACATGACGACGCTCAACCCCATACCAAAAGAACGACCAAGGCCGAGCTAACGGGTTGTGACTGGACTGTCCTCCCCCACCCTCCGTACTCATCATACCTTGCCGACTATGGTTGTCACCATTTCTCGGCGCTCCATCACTTCCTCAAAAGGCAGAGCTTCAAAGACCGAGCCACTACCCAGACCGTACTCGCCAACTATTTCAAGAATCAGCCCCAGTCCTTCTATCACGAAGGGATCCGTAAACTGCCAGGTAGAAGACAGAAGGTCATCCATGCGTATGGAGAACATTTCAGGAATCCATCATGCTTTGTTAAAATTTTGTGATAAATTATTTGAAAACTGAAAAACGAGCTTTATTTATGTCGTCACCTAATAAAACCGTGGAGAAAAGAGTGGAATCAGTCAATCCTTAGCTGACATGCGTGATATGCTGCCGTTTTCTTGAATAGAGATCAATTCTCTCAGAGATGAAAGAATAAATCTTGTGGATAAGAAGATTCCCCCTGTTTTGGCCCCTTCTGCATTTAATGTGCTGATAAGATAAAGTATTATTAGCTGCATGCACATTGATCGTTAAGACTGTTAAAACAAGTTGATTCATAGGGCGGATGATGGCTAAGGCATGTCCGTTTGCGAAAACGGCTGCCAGGAGAATAATCGTCGTTTCGCAGATCTCGAATTTATTTTTTAAATCATCAAACTTGAACATTTATATGTTTCTTTCATATAAATCGGTTAGAAGGTGGCGTACAGAAACCATAGCTGCACCATTCGATTACGGATCTCGGACCATCATGATTTTTTCAAAGCGCTAGAATTCGGTAACTACACCCGATATCTATTAAATGAAGAATAGTGATTTTGTAATGTTTCGCTCTCCTGATATACTCGTGTGAATAGCTGAATAATTGTAGCGCATACGTATTAGAATTTACGAAACTATGAAATTAAATTAAAATGTTCAAATTTGATAATTTCAAAAAATAAATTCGAGATTTGCGAAACGACGGTTATTCGCGTGGTAGTTTTTTTGCAAACGGGCATGCATCGTCCACCTTCCACCACATGAATAAACTTTCCTTGATGGTCTGGGGAAGTCTGGTTGGCCGGTCCCGGACTTCGGGATGGGACATATACCATTCGATAGGTATCCGAAAAAGAAAACATTTTCATGTTGACCATTTTGGCAGAATACACCTGGGCGCAGAGTTATTTGCATATTTCTACGGATTTTCGCCCTACAATGTAACCCAGTCTCTGTGACAAGATGCGAGATCGAAAGAAACACCTTTATAAATTGTATTAACATCATCTTATAAGAAAAAATGTAAAAAATAAATTCAAGTTCACCACTGTTAGCGTTGTTCACCACTCTTATTCACCACTGCTTGCCTTAGATCTCACAGAGACTGTGTTTCATTGCAGGGCGAAAATCCGTAGAACTATGCAAATAGCACAATGGGTAACATGAAAAAAGTATTGTTTTTCGGATACCTTTCGAATGGTATATGTCCCATCCCGAAGTCCGGGATCGGCCAACCAGAATTTCTTTGTCAATGTGCAGGTTGAAAAAAATAAAAATAAAATAATTATTTTTCTCCTTTAAATTATAAATTATTTTAATTTTTTCCTGTGTACGCGCATCACTTCAAATAAGATGACATAATAAAACTACCTCGCGCGATTGCGAATTTCTCACATTCTGTTGCAATTCTCGATGACTGGCAAAGGGAATATGACCACCATGAAATCATAAGGCATACAATATGCACTGCCATTACTTGCGCTATCTCTTCAACGAGGATAGAAAAAGAAAAATCAGGAAATCAGACACGAAAAAAGTATTCAGAACGACATGATATTGCTGTTCAGTTCTGTTTATAAGGGTGCATGACCAATAAGAAGAAATAGGAGTACTAGTTATCACGATTGAAAAGTTATTTTAAAACTTTTTATTTTTAAAGTTTTTATTAGTTAAAATTTATTTTTTTCTTTTTTTTAGTTTTTGTTTTTAGTTTTTATTTTCAATCTTTTATTTGATGTGACAGATGCGAGCCGGGTTTGAGCATGAGTGCATTAAGTCATCGCGTCCAGCGAAATACTCGAGTCTTACCGAGCCGGTCTCCTAACGCAATTTCATATGCAAATATTGATAGGAATATTAGGTTGAGTCAGAATACAAAAAAAATCTTTTGTTCATTAAAACGACTTTTCATAACAGAAAGAATCGAAAAATATTCAGCACCCGTAGAAATAAATGATGTGCGCAAAAGAGCGCCGCAGTGGCACTCGTGTACAAAAGGAGATCATGTTGTACTGTACAACATCCAACTCGCTCTCTTATTCCCCAAGATATCAGTCATTATAACCCCGTAGTTAAGAAATGGCGAATAATTTCCATCCGAATAAACAACATGTTTGGCATGTCTTGCTTTTACTGTTCATGTCCGACCTATATGTCACTGATAGTCGACGGCGCATGGCTGAAGTTTACAACTCGGATGCCCCTTCTGAGACAACGATGTAAGATTGGTTTCATCACCTCAAGTAGAAGAACTACAATCTAAAAGAAGAGGAAGCTCGAGCTCGTAGTTAAGCATCGATATGGACCTGCTGTAAAATAGCATCGAGGCTGACCCCATATATGACCATCAGGGAAACGAAATGACGTGTCACAGTCCACCATCGTTCGCGGACTGCACTCAATCGGCAATGTACGAAATATGGGTCGATGAGTTCCTCAAATCCTGATCGAGAAGAACAAGAATGGCCAAATCGACTTCACCAGGAAATTGTGTAGTTACGAAAGGACGAACGCGTGGCTGGCCAAAATCGTCACTGGTGGTCAGCGTTGAGTGTCGTGCCCAGTGGGTCAACAAGGAGGTGCACAAGAAGAATGACATGCACAGTGTTTGGAAGAATGTCAAAGGCGTGTACCAATGGTAGCTGCTACCCGAAGGACAGACGATCGACGCCGCCTATTGCGCTAGCCAACTACGTCCTCCCAAGCGGGAACTTCATAGGCCGCAGACGATCGAATTCTCTTCCAGCACTATAATACATGACCACATTGCGTTCATCTCGTTTGGCAGACGAGTATACTCGGACCTTGCCCTTCCGAATACTGGCTCATAGGTGATATACCTCGAGCCCTGGGGAAGCACTTAACACGGGTCTCCAGTAAAAGTGTATCAAAATCTCCCCCTGTTGATACTAGGAAAATTTTTTCTCTCGGATTTGGATGAAAGTCGATTGGTGGATGTGGTTAGGCGCCCTGAGGAGGCCCAATTGATTTGACCAAAATCGCAGAATATCGATTTTTTGTGATCTACCACGGAAATTGAAATCGCTTCATTTTCATCGTACATCGACCGGACAGTAGTCAGTCGAATCGTATTAGTATGCTTTCCAAAAAATTTTCCAGAACACAATGACGGAAAATATACGAGTTCACTATTTAGGTAAGTGGCGTCATTTGTGAATGGTGCGAAGAGGGTATCCAGCTGCTGCCCAAAATATGGCAGAAGACCATCGACAATGGTGGTGGCTATGATGATTCACGCGATTATTGAAGAATTTTCGGGTCAAAGTTGGGTTGAAGTTCAAAGGGGTCTAAGTTGAAGTTCAAAATCCACGGTTTATTATAACTCAACCTAATACATGAAATAAAATAATAAAAATCAAAAAAAATAAAAATATAAAATAAAATATCGTACATGTAAAAAACATTGTATCGTGAACGTCGTGAACGGATCTGAACGGATCAGGCCGATCAAGCAAATTATGAGCGATTTTCGTTACTTTGCTTTCATTTTCGTTATTTCTCTTTCTTTTCATTGTTTTTTCTCTCGTTCGAATTTATTATATAAAAAGAAATGAGGCCAAAATATTGTATAATATTATAATGTAATATTGTCAATATTGTACAAATTATTCATCGCGAAAATGATGATTTGTGTTAAATGGCAATATTTTGGTCTGCTGATTTATTTTAATATAGTAAATTCGAACGAGAGAAAAATAATGAAAAGAAAGAGAAATAACGAAAATGAAAGCAAGGTAACGAAAATCGCTCATAATTTGCTTGATCGGCCTGATCCATTCACACCATGATACAATGATTTTTACATGTACGATATATAAAATAAATTGATTACTCACATAAGAGCATAGTGACCTATGCAGCCCACCTTCCTGATGTCATTGTAAGAAAAAAATTTTGCCTTTAAAATAAATATTTGTTTAGTTTGTTTTTTTTCAAATTACCTTAGTGCAGTAGTCGCTCGTTTCAGCGCACGTGTCCTTAATGAGTCCTTCATCACAGCCTACAAAATCAATAGTATCAGTAAACAAAAGGTGTTCGTTGTGTTCAATCTGTCAACTTTCGCGCGAATAAAATTCGGACGAAAGTTAGCAACTTTCAGCGGACAACTTCTATCGGATTTTTTTTCTAAATCTCTCGAAATACATGCTTTCTAGTGCTCTCTCGCAACTTTCAAACGAAAGTTGGGACGAAAAGAAGTTGCGAAGATTGTTGCGAGGTCGGTTAGACCAGTTGAGAGAGTGTGCATTTGAAGGAGCAGAAAAAGTAAAATGGATTTTATATAAAGTTGTGACGAAACTTTATTAATGAATAGTGATTGTGCGATGGTTTAATGGATGGATTACTTTTTTGGATGGACGGATTGCGATGGATTACTTAATTCCCCATGAAAGTGCGTTCAATATTGTATAAATATTTTTTGAGACATAATATTTTACACGAAAACGGCAAAAGAAATCTTGTGCATGCTCAGACACTGTCGTTCGAAGCTTCGAAAGAGCTGCGGAATAATTGATGGGCGGGGCTACACAAGCGTGCGCGATCTTTGCCCGATCTTTGCACGGCTTGACTTTCCGCTTTCCGCACGCATTTATTATCGGAATGAATTCAATCAGCGGTATCACCAACATCTGTGTATACACTCACGCCAAATTCTCTAATGCAGTGTTCAGTACTTGGAAAATGCACGAAAATGCGGAAAATGCTGTTCAGAAGTTCAGTCGGAAAATGCTCGGAAAATGCTCATTTTCGATGTTTTTAAGCAAGTTTTACTGGGTTTTTAGTTGAATATCAACGTTTAAGGGTTGCAAACAGTGTTGCGTACGCATTTTATTGATGATAAGTGATAATATTAAATATGGACTCGCTAGATTGATTTTTCGCAGCATTTTCATTGCTTTTCGGCTCAAAGTGCTCAAAAAAGCATCATACGATATATATTTCAGTAGCATACTTTATACAGTGGTGGCCAGAAGGAAAACATATTTTGGTTTTTTGAGAATAACTTTTCTTGTAGTTAACCGATCACCTTGAAATTTTTATATAGTGTGCTCAAGCATGTTTCACAATGTACACTGAGGTATGGAGCCGGTTTTTCAATTTCCACGGCTTCCAGGCTACAGTATCCCAAAATGACCGCATGGCTCATTTTGAGTGGTTGAGGTTGCGACGTATTTTCGTTGTTTTAAACAATTTTTTCACCGGTTAAAAAGTATTTACGCATGATTCTATAGTCATTTATCGATAATGTTTGCATTTATTGGATAGTAATATTCATATCGTTGGTATATTGAGAATTTCAAAAGGATAACATTTTTTCATCATTTTTGCTTGTTTATTATGATTTTTTAAATGTATTTTCTTGTATTGTTGTTTTTTTGATTATGGCAAAACCGAAAGGATTGTGATATCTCTACCATGCTATCCTGCGCGTCATCTTCCGCGGCGGTTTGAATGGTCTGAAGCAACCCGAACCTGCTATCCATCTTGGTGTAAACCAGTCAACGATCACCTGAATCATTAAAAAGGTCCCCAAATCCGTGAAAAACCGTCAACCATCACTGCCTGGTATTTCACACATCACCTAGCACCTTGATGACAGGAATATTATCAGCATATCGCGCGAGATCCCGCGGGCGAACTCCACAATCAACCAGCAAGAAATGGCATTATACGGTGTCACTCCTCCATCGACTCACAGCATCCGTAGACTACCCCAACTCGCTGGTTTTAACGCTAGAATTCTTAGTACGAAGCCCATAATATCTTTTAAGAACAGAGAGAATCGTCTGAAGTCGCTAAATGCTCATTTCATATAGACAGTCGCAGACTAGCGATCGGGGTCGTCTGATCGGAACAGTCCAAGTTCAATCTCTTTGGGCTCGGACGTGCGGGTTTACGTTCGTAGACCAGTCGGGGCTCGAGATGATGGCCAGAAGCTTGTCCCCACGGTGAATCACGATGGCAGAAGAGTCATGGTGCACAGGAGCTCGGCCTATGTCCTCTGCAGCGAATCAATCAAGTCATGATCGCAACGGCTATCGTACGCTCCTGCTTGCCGCACAACGTTGGATCAGTCAGAAGCACGGAAACTAAGTACTAAATTAATATTTGTTAATTTAATCCGTTTAATTATTTTTTTTTTTGATTTGCACCTGAAGTTTTGCCCAAATATCACCCCTTGAGTTATCCGCTTTGACATTAATTTAATCAATTATTTTGATTGTTAACGTGATGAATATTGATAATAAATTTGATTAATTGATTTTTAAAAATATATTCGTGAGGAAAAAATCGAAAAAAACTGCATGAATACGTTTAAAAATTAGAGGATAAGTAACTTCCTCAAAATGAGCCATACGGTCATTTTGGGATACTGTAGCCTGGAAGCCGTTGAAATTGAAAAACCGGCTCCATTCCTCGGTGTACATTGTGAAACATGCTTGAGCACACTATATAAAAATTTCAAGGTGATCGGTTAACTACAAGAAAAGTTATTCTCAAAAAACCAAAATATGTTTTCCTTTTGGCCACCACTGTAAATGACTTAAATTAGTTGTTTTCTTTGAAATAACGAGTTTGTACGCTTTTAAAGTGTATAAAACGATCTTTTTCAAGCCAAAATCGAGCATTTTCGGGCATTTTCGAAAATCGAAAATCGAAAATGAGATCGAAAATGATTCATCGAAAATGAGCATTTTCTGAGCATTTTCCGCCTGAACTTCTGAACAGCATTTTCCGCATTTTCGAGCATTTTCCAAGTTCTGAACACCGCATTAGACATACATTTTCGAGCATTTTCCAAGTTCTGAACACCGCATTAGACACAGGTTATCTAACCAGTCTACAATAGAGAAAAGATAGCTTACTCTCTCAAACTCTCTCAAAAGACTCTGTAAATAATACTCTCTCGCTCGAGATTGTAACGGGTGCTGAAGTAAGCTAATTAAGTTATCTCACGGAACTATGCCGGATGAGAACTGAGCGTATGAGAACCTACTGGATGAGAACTGAGCGTATGAGAACCGACCGGAAAAGAACGTATTTGATGATAACCCACCGGATTAGAACTGAGCGTATGAGAAACGACCGGATGAGAACATACTGGATGAGAACCTTCCGGATGAGAACCCTTTTGAATATATTTAAAAATCTACCGGATGACAACTTAGCGGCCATTTTGTGTCACATTTTGCGCTGATCACGAATATATCAGTCAGATATTTAACAATCTACCGGATGAGAACTTAGCGGACATTTTATGCCAAATTTTGTGCTGATTGCAGATATGGTATAGGGATATTTCAAAATCTACCGGATGAGAACTTAGCGGCCAAAATTATATTTAATTGTTAAATGACGATTAAATAATGAAGATGTAATTGAGGAAGTTTATAAAAATCAGCAAAAGAGGAATGACGTGAGTGGGAGTCGAACCAGGGGGCATAGGCGTGTTTGTCTAATACGCTCCCGGGTGAGACGCTGATACAAGTTGCAACAGTTCTGCCTGGCCATTTTAGACACGAAAAAACTCGTGGACCCCTTCTCTATCACACACTATCTGAGAAAATCTACATAGATGCGGTATCGACGAAAAATGAACTTTCCTGTTTTATGTAAGATCTCCATGAGCGAAGTTCACTGGTACTTGAAAATTCCTTCCAATTGAAAACGCGCTTCAGGGGGTGCGTTTGGTGGGGTTTGGCGATTTTTTTGAAAAACGTTCATTTTGATTCCAATCGATTCGGCAGTGCTTAAAAAAGCGAATGAATTACAGTTTTTAAACTGAATTCCCCATGTAAAAATAGTAAGGATTAATTTAATGTGAGAATTTTTTTCGAAAATTCCCGATTCCACGGATCGTTCACTTTTGATCAAAAAAACTCTCTTTAGCAATAGTTTCTTAGAAATAGCCAACTATTCAATTGTACCCAATGCCGAATCGATTGTAATCGAAATGACCTTTTTAGAAAAAAAAAATTATTAGCAAGGGTCAGGACTCGAACCCGCTCGATCGTTACTTCAACTGGACACTTACCATTAGACTATGGGTGTCAGTTGAAGGTGCTATTATAAGGCGTGAGATAAGGCTTGATTGGATCGGTATATGGCGATTTGCATATAGCTAGCTAAATTATCGGTGTGACATGCAAAACTAGTATGCAAAATTACTTTTCAATCAATGTCAGGCAACACATCGTATGTCGTGGCAGAGTTGTAAGACGCCAATTTTAGATTGGCGGGAATTCAAAACTGATTTTCCGGACTTTGTTTTTTCAAGGGGGTTACTCTCCCTTTAAGCGCATTTTCAATTGGAAGGAATTTCCAATTACCAGTGAACTTCACTCATGTAATTATCATGCGTAAACAGAAAAATTAATTTTTCGTCTATACCAAAGAAAAATACAGTTGTTGAATTCTCTTTTTATATAGTGACATTCATATTTTTCATCGATTACTTCCTTCAAACTCAATCAATTGGCTTGAAATTTTTTTTGGCAGTCCCTGGCAGATATTGAAAATGATTTCAATTTTACATATTGACTAGTCACAAGTCACAAAACCACAACCAGCAGCCTAGTATTTGGTTGCCCATCCCTTCGCGTCGATTACTGCATGGTAGCGTCGGGCCATCGAGTCCAGAAGACGATCGTTGCTTGATCGATCTTCGCCCACTCTTCCTCCAGTTGCTTGAACTTTTCGTCGGCATTCGGCGCCTTCTTCACCACTAGCCTTCTCTCCAGGAAGTCCCACGCATGCTCGATGATGTTGAAGCCCGGACTCTGGCTGGGACAGCTCATCACCTCCACCCGACGGCGCTGGAACCAGGCATTGTCACGTGATTATCGTTCTGGTGACTCTGAACTGCTTGGCCAGCTCGGCATGCGTTTTTCCATAGCATGGCCGTTAAGGACATTTGCGCCAGTTCCAAATGCGCCGAGGGACATTTGCGCCAGAACCAAATGCGCCGAGGGACATTTGCGCCAGAACCAAATGCGCCGAGGGACATTTGCGCCGGAACCAAATGCGCCGAGGGACATTTGCGCCAGAACCAAATGCGCCGGGGGACATTTGCGCCGAAGTACATTTGCGCCGAGGGATATTTGCGCCGGAATTTTAAAATTTCTTTTAAAATTTAAAATCATTTTAAAATACAGGTCAATACGCCCATCTGTGTGCGATGTATAGTTTTCTTTTTGATTAAAAAATAGTCCATGATATTTTGTACGGCACTTGGTGCACCGTATATTGCGAGCCACTCTCTATCAACACGCCTAGCCGAAGGTCTGCTCAAGCATGCCGAATCTGTTGAACTTTTGTTTGAACAAGCAACAGCTCAAAACCTACTGTTATACCAATATAAGAAAGAAGGATCTATTCAAAAGGCTAATAGAGAAAAAAGATTAATGGCAGTTGCTAATGGTGGAAGTTCTATCCAACACCTTGATGGGTAGAAGTTATATCCAACACCTTGAAGGTCTATCGAAAAGCTAAACTAAAGTTGAAACTTGTTGAAGCCTTGTGAAATATTAATAATATATATTTATCGTTTCTTACAAGGGGATGGTCGCAACTGGTCCTGGCCATATGAGATGGCAACAACATGACTAGGATCAGTTTCGATGCTGATTACGAATCCGTTTTCAGAAAGTGCCTAATCGACCTGATTTTCGAGGAAATCGATATTTTAGTTCGGAAATTCGTGTGGTTTCCTGCGCAAACCGTCCGGGTGGGCTGGTGAACTCATCTATAAACTCTCGCAATAGTTTACCTTACATTGCCGGATCTTTCCGATGCCATCCAGATAGTTTTTAAAGGAAACTACACGAATTTTCGAATTAATAAGCCAATTTTCAGTACCGATTTTCTCGGAAAAGAGGCCGATTAGGCATTTTCTGAATACGGACTCGTAATCAGCATCGAAAACTGATCCTAGTCATGTTATTGCCATCTCATATGGCCAGGACCAGTTGCGACCATCCCCTTGTTAGACAAATAAAAAATTGCGATATTTGGGGAAGTAAACATAATATACTGGAAAGGTGGATGGAAACACCGTAATATATAGATCACAGCTTTGAAGCAATTGCAACAAAAATGATAAGACAAGAAAATAAAATAAAAGACAGGGAGTCGTATTGGATTCTAGTGCTAATGTAGTTCGGCGCAAATGTCCCTCGGCGCATTTGGTTCCGGCGCAAATGTCCCTCGGCGCATTTGCTTCCGGCGCAAATGTCCCTCGGCGCATTTGGTACTGGAGCAAATGTACCTCGGCGCAAATGTCCATCGGCGCATTTGGTTCCGGCGCATTTGGTACTGGCGCAAATGTACCTCGGCGCAAATGTCCCTCGGCGCATTTGGTTCCGGCGCAAATGTCCCTCGGCGCATTTGGTTCCGGCGCATTTGGTGGCCGTTTACCACAGATTTCTCCACTTCAATATTGAGATCTCGAGTGCGGATCATCACTATAAACAATATCAACGTCAGACAACATCAGTTAAACATGAAAACATCAACGACATAAACAACGAAATATATAATAAAAAAGAAATATATTGGAAAAAGTTATATTTCTCGGATCTGCGGACGTCAATCGCAAAGTACTGCAAAGATACTGTAGCTGTGTTAGAATTGGATGAAGAATATGAATGTTACACTTTTTGGCCAGTACTTTATGTGGGTATGGCAACCACGCCCGTATTTTACTCGATTCTTTAGTGACACGCTTTATATAAGCCCCGCGTCCAATTAAGAATTAAGCGAACATTCGTTTCGCACCTCTCGGCGGAATTTTCGTTCGAAAGTTGATAGATTGGACGGACACCTTGTCTTTCAAACATGGTGGCCACCCAACAGTTTAGCGAAAATCGGCCAATGTGAATATCTAGTCTTTATTGTACCAGACACTTTTTTTGGGCGGACAGGGCCTGATTTTCAACTTTGTCGACCTTTACGGATCTCACACGGCACCCTTTTATCCACTGAAAGAAATATTGTCGAAAAACTCGCTTTTGTGGCAGTATGCATGAACAGTCGTCCCTTCTTTTGTGGTTTCATTCGTAAAATCGAGTACTGCGGGTGCCGTAGCATTATCTTTTTCCTGTGACCAGCCACTATTCTCGTCACACTTCATGTTGTCAAAGTGAGGAGCTTGGTTGAAACTGTAATTGCAATTATTTATGGAAAAGCTCGAGCAGTAGTATTTTCCTAAAATATATTATTTGTCTTTTTGAAGGGAATTATAACGCAGTGAGTAAGAACCCCTTGTTATCCCCCTTCCCAATATCCCAAAAGGAGTTTTTAAAGCTCGACCTACACAGGGAAAAATTTACCTGAAACCCTGTTTTATAATAAGTAATTTAAGTTTTAATGATTTGTTTTATAATAATAATGTTCGCTTATATCACCTCGAGCTAATTTGAAACTTTCCGCTCTGGCCACGCTCTCTCGCTTTCTTTCGCAGTGTTGCCAGAGCGGAGTTTCAAATTTGCTAGAGATGTAGGTTGACTTGAACTAATGAAAATCCATTTTTTCTATTGCACTGTTACATTTGCCTTACGTGTCTACGCCGTAACCCCCTCCGCCGCCCGTCCGACGCGACGGAAGGGGTTACGGCGTAGGCACGTAAGGAAAATGTAACAGTGCATATGAAATGATCGACGAATCAACTTACTAAAGAAGATTACGATGGTCAGAGCACGTTAGAACATGATCATTGTATGCCGCATCTTCACAAAATTGCTCTGTAGGCTCGCATTTTGTGTTCACGAATCGCCTTTCGCACTCTGAACGAAGCATTTAAAATATAAATTTAAAATATGAGGGATCCGCATTCGTGGTGCACAATGAATTGATTCTGATAAAGTTGTGCGCACGAATTACCTTTTTTTCTCACTCTTAATTTCTAAATCATTGTCAGTCATCAACAGCATTTAGTGGTTGTTTTTTTTGATATTTTTTTTAAATATTTTCATAGTTATATATGGAAGTATAATGAAATTTGTCTATTCAACACGAAATATTGAAGAAAACTGTAATAGAAAAAAATTGGATGATAAATGATGATCACTAACAAGGGAAGCACAACAGGATACGGAAACGATTCCGAAATCTACCCATATAAATGGACAGGGGGATGGTCAAAAGTTGTTTCAAAAGTTGCACCGCTGACCTACTAATCGATATTTTCAATCGATATATTTTAACACGATCGCCGCTAAAATACCCTACGAGTTCCTCAACTTCATTTTCATTCTTTTTTCGTCATTTACGAGCTTCAATATGAGAATAGAATATCGTGAAAGAAGAGTAATCTTTTACGCTTGAATTAAACTCGCATATATCGAATGAAAATATCGATTGGTAGGGCAGTGGTGCAACTTTTGAAACCACTTTTGGCCATCTCCCTCTTAACCCCAACTATATGGAGGATTTCGGAATCGTTTCCGTTTCCTGTTCTGCTTAACTTGTAAGCGCACGACTTTGCATAAGTCGGATGGCGGAATTCAAAAATTTTTAAAGTAAAATTTTAATTAAAATAAAAATTCTGATTCGGATATGAAAATTAAATTTTCGGAATAATAATTCCGAGTGTTTCACCCTGTTTCTCAAGCATGGAAACCCTACTTGAAATGCATGTTGCCACAATTTTATCTTCAAGTTTGGTTCGCGGATATGTTATATTCGTCTCTCCTTTCTTCGTCCAACCAATCTTGCTGCACACGAGGACGGCATCGACGAGCTCGTCATTCACACTAAAATACCATTTGGTAAATTTAGTACATTTGGCACGGTGCAAAGTCGAGCTTGAGCTCTGGATATAAATCTGCCCTCACTTTCTATCTGCAAATTGTAATAGCCATGCAATCAAATTTTGACTGTTGAAAAATATCCAGATGCATGTTATTAAACAATTTTTAATGTTAACCGAATTAATTTTTTTTCAATTTAATTTTTTTCTGTATTAATTAACTAAAATAATAAATTTATAAAGTAATTATGTGCGAAATGTCATTCAGTGTTTACAGCGTTTTTCAATGCTGGGCAATTATATTGTATAGTTAAGTTAGAAGATTTTCTCACTGTAGCAAAGAGGTTGCAGGGCATTCCAGATGCAAATTGACCTCATCAAATTTGGCCTGGAAAAAATGTAATATAGATTCTATGTTTAGTTGTTGGGTTCAATCAAATATCAAACATTTGAAAAATATGTACGTCATCGCTATAGCAAAAATGTCTACAACACGCTATCTGAGAAAGTCAACACATGTGTGGTATCGACGAAAAATGGATTTTTCTGTTCTATGTATGATAATTACAGGCTCCATGAGTGTAGTTCACTGGTACTTGGAAATTCCTTCCAATTGAAAATTCGCTTGACCACACAACGGTGAGGTGACCACACAACGATTTGGCGACTTTTCCTAAAAACTTTATTTCGAATCCAATCGATTCGGGAGTGGGTGCAATGGACTCCTTGGCGAATTCTAAGAAACTATTGCTGGGAAAAGTTTTTTAATTTAATGTTAACATTTTTTTCGAAAATTCCCAATTCCATCGTTCGTTGATCGTTGATCGAAAAACTCTCCTAAGCAATAGTTTCTTAGAATTAGACAAGGATTCGAATGCGCCCAGTCCCGAATCGATTAGATTAGAAATAAACTTTTTAGAGAACGTCGCCAATCCTCACCACAATTGAATACAGCAAACAAAATTGATTCGTTTCCAATTTTCCCAGATTTCAAAAATTACCACTTTTAAACTAAAGGTGTAATATAATATGCAGAAGCTATTGAGCAAATAAAAAATTTACCTGGGCCATGGGAAAATAGTGAGAATTAATTTAATGTGATTTTTTTTTTGAAAATTCCCAAATTCGTTGATCTTTGATCCTTCGTTGATCTTTGATCAAAAAACTTTCCTCAGCAATAGTTTCTTATAATTTGCCAAGGAATCCATTGCACCCACTCCCGAATCGATTGGATTCGAAATAAACTTTTTAGGAAAAGTCGCCAAATCGTTGTGTGGTCACCTCCTGAAGCGAATTTTCAATTGGAAGGAATTTCCAAGTAGAAATGAACTACACTCATGTAGCCTGTAATTATCATACATAAAACAGAAAAATCCATTTTTCGTCGATACCAAAAAAAATTCAGTTGTTGAATTTTCTCAGATAGTGTGACCTACTTATTCATTTTCTTTCGTTTTTAATGCGGAATAGTGCAATTATCATTGGCCAAGCAGTGATCGCCCACAGTACTTCCCGTGCATTGAATAACGGGTTGTGCCTTTACCTATTCTACCTTTAAAGGGACCCGGAAACGAAAAATTAAGTTGCTCTCATATGATAGAGCTTTGAATTCTGCTTCGAAAAATGTAAAAAATAAATAATAATCTGTCTCTTATAAGGAAATAATGTAATCAGAACGTTGAAAAACTGCTGGTGTATTTCGCCGGGTTACTGTAGTTTATTCGACTTTTCCTAATGTGCACACCACAAAGATCTCGACACTTTTTTCACTTACACTGTTCTCTCTTTCGTATATCTAACATTATAATTCCAATATTTATCCTTTTTCTGATATTTTGAGCTGTTTTATATTTTATTTATCACGACAAGAAGATATAAAGAACAAAAAGTCACAATGACGATCAATTCAATCGACAATTTTACTCATCTCGCAGACAACATTCATTCAATATTATATAGTTTATTCATAACATATTCCATAATATAAGGATACAAAAGCTAGATATCGAATACAAAGAAATATACATCGGAATTGGGCGATATAGAAGACTTGTGTCTGCATGAAATTATACAGTACAACCATAGAAAGCAAAGAATGAAATCTTAGAATGAAATCCTCCATTGGCAGATAATTCTAATAAATGGTCTCTACACCATGTCTATCATTTGTGACGTCATCCTCCCTGATGATGCCAGCAACAGACCATCGCATGGGACGCATGGCCGAGCCAGCCGGCTTGCGCCATGACCTGAAAAGATTTGGCGAGTTAAATCAGTAAAACAAAGTCCATTAGATAAAGGTTGTTAAATGAATAGTGAACAGGTAGATTCTTTTCTTAAAGTTGCGTTAAAGTCATAGGTGGGCACGCTGGGGGAAAGGCTGTGTGCAAACCGGGGAATTGTATGCGCATGACCATTTTTTAGCAGATTTGACTGGGAATTTTCCAATTTTTGTGAGGCAAAGCTATGCGCAAAGCCCCGAAACGGAATGCAAGGCTGTGTGCAAAAATAATTCGTTTTCACGCGCCCACCTATGGTTAAAGTTAATGTTTTAGCTACAATTCACGCTAACACGATAATGAATATTTTAAGTGTAAACAAGTTCTTGTCAACTCATTGTCAGGATGAAACGTATAAAATAAAATGCAAACTAAATGTAGAAGAGACACACCTTCTGGATCCAGAATAATTAGTGATAGAAGCTTCGGATAGCCTGGTCGAAGGCTACTTGATCAACCTAAATTACAACAATACAATACAAAACAATTATTATATCGCTGTAATGGTTTCCTGTTGTCCCAGAGGACAGTACCCACAATACAAGGGCAAAAACATAATTATAAATCAATGAAATATAATATAAAATAAATATTATACAAATAATGACATCGACTTACTCTTGCGGATCGTCTGCTTGAAGTAGGGCGCTGAGCGCACGGTGTGACAGAACAAGAGAAAGCGACCGGCGGAAAAATTAGAAATGACCGAATGTCTGGCGTGTCTGCACTCTCGCCTCTCTCGTGCCGTCTGGTGCTCTAGCACTTGATGCACCCTGAATCGCAAGATTCTCTTACAAAAATCAGGAAAAAAATATTTTAAAAAAATTGTGCCTGTTTCAGGGTATTTGATTTACAAAAGTCAGGGTTTATGCGTGATAATTTCAAAGGTCTCACACAGAAATTGCCTTAGCGATCACGAACTACGGTATTTATTTGAAAAGGTCTCACACAGAAATTGCCTTTGCGATCACGAACTACGGTTTTGGCTTCCGGTATACGGTACCCCCTAAAATTTTAAACTTCCGCCTACTCTGCGTCTCTACCATTCCGCCGGTCGGTGTGTCACACCGTGTGAGCGACGTGCGTTATCAGTAGACGGCGAAACCGATGTCGACGGCGCCTATCACAATAAGATGATATAATACGCTCGATTTACGTATAGAAATTGTTGTTCAAAGCGGTTTCATTCATTTCTCTGCATTGCATGATTAAAAGTTATCGCGAAGAGAATGAAATGGAGCATTATCTGTGCATAAATCGGTTTCAACATAACGAAAGTTGCACCTAACGTGAAGATGTAGGAAGAAAACGGAATACCTACCAGGAATTCCGGCGACAATGACGAGGTTGACATTTCCCCACTCGATGATGCCTCCAGAGGAGCCGCCTGCCTGACCGAACCGTGCCATGTCCGCTAAATTATATTTACGAAATATATAAGTATTTAAAACGACAATAATGGACGAAATGCGTGTAAAACATTTCCTAGTTTCCTAGTTAAACATGAAATTATCGCCGTTTTTCGCGTGAATAACGCTACAGAAATGGAGCGATGGCATCCACGCGCGCTGCAGAAGCATTTAAAAAGACAATAATGGAAAAATAAAGGACAAAAGGCGTACAAAACAAAGAATTGAACGAAGAAAAACAAGTGGAACGAAAGCGCGAAACGACGACAAAATACCATAAGTCTTCTGCTTTTTCCCACACACCACAATTCCATGGTGTACGAAAATACAGAATCTTTGGCGAACCTACAGTAACCCGTCAATTTTTTCATACGCGTTTTTATGCGTATTATATATATATTTTTTAAATTCTTTTTTATCAAATGTTTAATTCACACCTCGATTGACTCTCTGGCGAAAAATAAAGAAAATTAAAAATGGTGAAATTTTGGCTGCATTTTCCCTTTAATGCAATTGAAAATTCAAGTAATATACCTCTGCACAATCTGTGGCATCCCCGCACCCATTGATAACCAGGTCCTTGTTGCAGCCTTTAAAGTATTATTCATTGATGTTTGCTTATGAAAATGATGACGATGACGTAAGAACAATTAAATAAAAAAACAGCAAAACGAAACCTCTCTCTCCCTCTGCCTCTCTTTTAGGCATCTCAATTTTGTGAAATTCCGCAATTTCTCGCTGAATGTCCGTTGCGGCGAGCAGTGAGTGAGGTTAGGCGGGGGTAATCAGATGATCAGATGTCGTGGTTTTCTTGCGAGGTTCTTCATTAGTCTTTTTCATTGTATGAGCTTGGATTGGAGTTTTGATAAACTACTGTGCTCTCAATTCTTCTCCACAACCCCGAACTCCTTCTAGGGAGATTACCTTTTGACCTCTTGATAAAACGTGTTTAAATCAAATGCAGAAAAACCAAAAGTTGATAGACTTTTGACCGGTACTGCTGGGGTGTGCGGCAACCACTTTTTTTCGACAATCGGCAATTGCCGGCAACCGGAAAACAAAAAATTCGGCAATTGCCGGCAATTTTGGCAATTTTGAACTTAACTATTTGAGTTAATGATAATTTGTATGAAGTAGTTCTCAAAAAACGTTTCCAAAAAACCAATGAGAAGAATGGATTGCAACAACGAATGAAATATCAATAATTTTTCGTTACTTATAAACAGTGGAATTTGGAAAGATTCTTTCCGTATATTACTTCCTCATACTCAAAACGGCACGAGTATTTCTTTCGATATACAGAATACATCAAATGTATGAGATGTTGCACACAAAACTTGTGCTTATCTGATTTTTTTGCTTGAATTTTTTTTCGGCAATTTTTCATAATTGCCGTTGCCGGCAACTAATTTAGGCAATCAAAAGGCGGCAATTTCGGCAATTCCCTCATGTACAAGTTCCTTTTGCCATGTCAGTCTGTCTATGCTGACTTATGCGGTCCTCTTCCCGCTAGGGCCTCATCCACCCTACATCATTGATCCCACTCTGATCTTTGATCTTGGCACTAGAGAATACGTTATTGAGACTTCCCCGACCATCTTCACCTCACCTTACCTATTTTCCCATTGTCTATTCGCCCTATTTTATTTCCATGTGCAAATCTTCTTCATCATATCGTTTTTTACTTGCTGAAACATCTTCGCGATGTATGATAAATAAATAAAAAAATAAAAAATTCCGGCAATCGGCAACTCAATTGCCGCACACCCCTGCGGTACTAAGTAGTGGAAAGAATGGAGATGACCAATCTCTCACTCTCACCGAAAAAAATAAAAATTCTTTGAGAAATGTGTAATTGGGGAAAATGTGAAAAAATAAGCCCACTATTTATAAAATCATCGTCTAAATTGCGGCTCTGGCTCTGGAATCTTTAGACTCATTGAAAATTTCCGTACGAGAGTAAGCTGATTATACCCGCTTTTTGACTAAGGAAAAAGTCTTTCTTATTGTTAGTGTTTTTCTTCTAGCTGAATTGAGGTGATTTTCAAGCAAAAACGGTTGAGCACGAGACATCCTTGACCATCTTCACCTTCCTCCATTTCCCCCTTTTTTTCTCTCTGTGTACAGATTTCTTAATTATAATTTATTCACTTCTTGAAACATCTTTACGATGTAATGTATGATAAATAAATAAATTGCAGTTTTGAAATACTCGATCGTAAGAAGCCCATCATCTCACCTTCATCATCAGCGGCTATGCCAATCACATTATAGTAGAGAAGTAGAAGAATCAGCGTCAGCGGAGCCCGGTGCATCTGAAAAAAAAACATTTTTTTAAATCCCAGCACTGATCAAAATGCTTCTGACGGTGGGCACTACTTCAGAATAGGGTACCAGTCCAAAATAATAGTATAAATGTCTAATTTTTAATTTTTTTTAAAAACGTCATTTCATTGCTGTTTATTTCATTTTTCATATCATTTTGGACTTGTCCGGTGTTGTGGTACCCTATTCTGAAGTAGTGACAGACAGTGTTGAGTTCATCAAATTGCATACATTTCTGTAGACGAGGCCGAGGACACAGCTCCAAGACGTACCAACGATGGAGCTCTAAGAAGAAGAGAGAATGAGCTAGTCGACCGATTGGAGTGAAGACTAAGCAATTGAATGAAGAATGAAGTGATTGAGAGAAAGTTATCATTTCAAGAAATATTCTATGCTAATTTGGCTCTATATTCTTTTATTACTCTCTCACTTTCTTTGTCGGTGTAATTTTCTTTCAACGAGAGGAGCATACTATTGAAAATATAGGTTCTAAAGTCCTGATTCACCAGTTATTGATAATGATCTCTGTGATAATTACATATAATATGAATAATATTATTTATTCACATCAAGCGAGCATCGCTAGATAGAAATATAGCGAGTAACTGCAAAATTAGCCGCACTAAACCACGTAATTTTGTGTCCCTACATCTTGATGGTTCAGCAGCACCAGAAGGGGACAACCGCCTCTGTGATGTAATGGCAAATTCAAATTTGATTGTGAGTTTGCACTGCCAATCGAACGACCAAGGTTCGGCTGAAAACTTTCTCTCTTTTCGAACGATTAGGAGAACTAGTGATAGATATTAGCGGAGTTAGGAGAGCCAGACATGGAGATAGAGTGCTCTAGAGTCAATAATGAAATTGATAGAGATCGTAAGATCGAACTTTCTCACTCCTCTTATATAAGCGAAACTCGTCTTTACGAAGAACCATTTCGTTGTTATTTCTGTCAGCGATTCAATTTTCTTCGAGTTTTTGACTTATTTTGCTTTTTTTGTAATCATCATTTTAATTATTTATTTATTTATATACTTATATATTAACGATATTGATTAAGCAATGCGGTTGCTCGTAGTGTTTCTGCTAGGCGCCTGCGTGGCGGTCGTCCTTTCTCAGAGAGGTACCATTATTGATCGTTGAGCGATCAGTGATCAAGCCTAATTAAAGGACCGCCTGGGTCAAGTGGTGGACGCGGAGGAGGAGGAGGAGGACGCGGCGGAGGTAGCGGTGGAAGAGGAGGAGGAGGAGGAGGAGGAGGAGGAGGTCGTGGAGGTTTGTGCCTTTTACCTAAAAAAATCCTGTTCTATTTTGTTCGAAAGTATAGAATACATGGGAAGAAGTTTTACCTACTATTTAATTTCATTTCGTTCTGTTCTTTTTGGCAAATTTTAAGCAACACACAAAATAAATTACACAGATGTACAAAAAATCGATATTTATTTGTTTTATTCAGGCGGTGGAAGTGGAGGTGGAAGAGGAGGAGGCGGAGGAGGAGGAGGAGGGAGGTCGTGGAGGTATGTAATTTTAACCGAAAAAATCATGCTATTTTTGTTTTGCTCAAAAGTAAAGAATATTGGGGATGAAGTTTTACCTACTCTTTTATTTCGTTTCGTTTTGTTCTTTTTCGCACATTTTGAGCAACACACAAAAATACTTTAAATGGTTTAGTTTAATAATGTACGAAAAACCCGATATTGATTATTTCTTTTCAGGCGGCGGAGGTGGTCGCGGAGGAGGAGGTGGAGGAGGAAGAGGAAACGATGGTGGAAGTAATATTTTTTAATCTTTATTATACCACATCGGCCTATAAACAAAAGCTAGCTTAAATAATTAATATAAATTTTAAAAAACGAACATTAAAAATATATATATATTATGTATACTTGTCAAATTTAATCGGGCAAAAATCTAAGCAAAATTGTCCCACACTTTAAAACCGGGCACTTGTCTCATTGCAAACTAAAAACAGATATTGAAATTTTTCAATATCAATTTTCTAGATAACGGCGGCGGTTGGGGCGGAAACGATAACCGTGGAGGCGGATGGGGCGGCAATGGAGGCGGCGGAGGATGGGGTAGACTCACTGTTTACTTTTATTTGCCTAGTTATGAACAAGGCGCGAGCGCGTGTTCATGTATAATTGTTTGTAATATTTTTTTCTTGACGACGTTTCGTCTTACATTCTGTTCAAAAGTTGCGAAAATAAAAGAAGTGGACGAAAACTCTACTCGTTTTGCGCACTTTCTTGCCACTTTTTCTTGTTGTTTCCCTTCTTTAAGCGATCTTTGAACAACACATTATATAATTACACATATCAAAATATCAATTACACTCATTTTGTCCGGCTCAGGTTGATAAATGCTTTTTTTTAATTTCCAGTTTCAAAATTTCAAAATAGTTCGAATTTCCAGGAGGCGACCACGACCACGACCACGGCGGATGGGGCGGCCACGGTGGTTGGGGAGGCAGAGGACCCTGGGGTGGATTCGGACGACCATGGGGATGGGGTATGTTTAACCATTTATTGCCCAGGTTCAGTGAATTATCGATTTATCGATCGTACTTTACAGGACCACCTCCACCACCCTTCTGGGGTTAGACACTGATTCTTCTCGACATATTATTGTGTGAATATTGTTAATAAGCGGGTCTTTCTCGATGGATAAATCGATTTTATTTATGGAGTTGCTCGAACATGTGACTATGGGGGTCACACTCAATGGGGTGAAGAAAAAATATGATCTAGTCAATAAGTGTTTGTAGTTTAGTGGTTTGGTTGTTGATTTGGACATTCAAACACATTTTCATTGAAAAAATCTTGTTTTATTATGTTTTAATAAAAAATCACTATGAAGATCTTTTCCTGTCTATAAAAGACGGACGAGGCGCTAGGTAACGATTTTTATTGTCTAGACATAACGGCCGAAACACCACAATTATTAATTTACTTTTAATAAAATCATTGTGTAGCAACTACAATTATTGCCGTGGTCATGTGCGCTCTTTTTCGTCCGATAGGTACCATTCACCCACCATCTACGTGTTCGTCAAACGAACTCGATTTGTAGGTCAGCAAGCGCTCTTTCGATTTCACTTCTATAATTCTTCATGACAGGTATTTGATCAGTTTTGTGCAAAGCAACCAATAAGACTTGCAAGGGAGTGTCGTTACAATCGGGCTTTTTTGAGTTATCTGAACAGTAAGCAGGGCTCGTTGAGTATTTCCAAGAATAGATGAACCTGTAGACTACTGATTTTATTATCACTCTAGTTCTCTAGTTCCAACTCGTGTTGTCTATCATCTCCTCCACTCCTCCGCTCTCTACGTTCGATCTTCAATCACTGCGCACCTACATAGCACCCGCATTTATCTGCCAAACTCGCTATCACTTGTATCAGGTTTCTATCACACTAACAGTATAGAAGCAATATATTGATGAATGAGGAAGTGCCATTCTCCCATTGGACAAAGTCAGTTATATGGAGTCCTTCTGTGAAACAATTCAGTACAACAACAAAAAACTTTAAAACCTTAAATGGTTTTCAAATTGTAAGTACAAGAACATCATCATCATATCAGTATTGATTTATTGACACATATTAATCAATCGCTAGTGAAGAATCAATAATTGCTCTCTGCAAGAGATATGAATTGAGTGGTGAAATAAAAGAAAGAAAATCGATAGTGGGCATGAACATCTTCCTATAATTCGAGGGTAATAACAACGAATAACTATACAATTTTGCTTTATTGAAAAGTTGCAAAAAAAAATGAAAAAAGAGCGAAAACTCTCCTCGTTTTACACACTATCTCGCCTGTTTTTAGTTTCGTTTCTTTTTTTCGCGACTTTTGAACACCAAATAATTGAAATCAATCATCGGACTCCTCGGAGAAGCCTCGGAGACGCGGCTTACGGCGTAGGCACGTAAGGCAAATGCAACGGTACACAGGGGACAAGAAATATCGACCCTACATGGCTTAGTGTGGCTAATGTCGCAGTTACTCGCTCTGTGTCTGCCTATCGATAATCGCTTGATGTGAATAAATAATATTATTGATATTATAATTATCACATAGATCACAATCAATAACTGGTGAATCAAGGCTTTAGAACCAACATTTTCAATAGTATGCTCCTCTCGTTGAAAGAAAATTACACCGACACAGAAAGTGAGAGAGTATAAAAAGAATATAGAGCCAAATTAGCATAGAACATTTTGTGAAATGATAAATTTCTCTCCGTTCTTCATTCTTCATTCAATCGCTTAGTCTTCACTCCAATCGGTCGACTAGCTCTTTCGCTCTTCTTCTTAGACCTCCATCGTTGGTACGTCTTGGAGCTGTGTCCTCGGCCTCGTCTACAGAAATGTATGCAATTTGATCAAATCAACACTGTCTGACAATGAGGCATTCTGATCAGATCTGGGATTTAAAACGAAATGTTTTTAGATGAACCTGGCTCCGCTGACGCTGATTCTTTATATAGGTATGGAAATCAATTAATTTTACCATTCCCTTAACAATCATTCCCTTTTATTCATTTCCCTGCTTTTTTTGCAAGAGCAAAGATAACATATGCAAAATATATATACTCGCTTAGGGTGCGATCCGGTATATGTAAACAAGACAGCAGATTCGTCTAAGTTTCTCGTTGATGCAAAATCGGTGGGTTGAATAGTTTTGACTTGGACCAATGGACAATAAAAACACAATCAATATTTTTTTAAATCAATAAAATCCTTTCAGTTACACTTCACTGAAAGTAACAAAACGATCACGTGCAACAACTCGGCCACTGTTTTGATGTAATTGTTGTTTATTTGATATTAGTGAATTCCTGAACAACATAACTACAGGTTTTGATGTATGCTGTTCAAATCTATCGCTGTAGTTATTGACCGTATAAAATACACTTGTTTATTTGGTACGAGAGTAGCCAACCACTCCCACAAGAGACTTTCTTGTTTTGCATGGTTCAGAACCTATGCCGATCTCTTTTATATATAATATAGCGCGCGGCGAAGGTCAGCCGGGTTAGAGAGAGGCAGCGGAGAGACAATCGAGAGGCGGGGCGAGATGTAGAAGTCTACATCTCGATCTCCTCTCGATTGTGACTTCCGTTCGTTAGCACCATTTGTCATTTTCTTATGCAAGTACATTTTATACGCACAATACCCTGCAATTGCAAAATGTTTCAATGAAATTTATTCGTCATAATATAGTAATTGGAATAAAAAAACATTATAGCACAACATAACATAATATAATTTATCAGGGATCGCATAGTTATTACATGAAAAACATTATAAGATTTTTAAAAATTAACTAATTGAATAATCAGTGCTGGCGGTCCTGAGCTGGAAATTCGACCATATGCGGAATGTGTGAAGACGAAAATGCCGAATTTCACGTGGAAAGACAATAGTGCAGAATTTCATAGCATGGGAACGCTCAATTCTCTGAACCTGCTTAACGCCTTCTGTGCCTACCGTAAGCTCGTTCAAAAGTTATCGATTTTTTTAAATCATAAACTCATTATCATCCATCACATGATCACCAAAATAAATATAATATTTTGGAAAATTTAGGATGTTCGTCGTACATGCACGAAGACAGCATGTGTGTGGGCAGTACGTGTAATCCGGTAAGTTGTTTGCTATTGAATTTTGCATTGAATGAAGGCAAACAACATTTAAGTTTCAGACAAAAAAATTATTACAGAAAAATTCATTTTCTTCAATTTATTTGCTCTTTTTGCCTTTCGCGATGAGAAAACCTGTTTTTTATAATTATAATACTTTCAGGCAATCTATAAGAATCACTCACGGCTGACATGCGCAGACCCCACGGATCTTTTAGTGTATGTTATATCAATAAATTGTTTTTATACTCTTCAGTGGCGACACTGTAAAGAGTAAGAAATTGCAAATTGAAAAAAATCATTGATCAATTTAAGGTTGGGTAGCACTCCAAGTTTTACCGATCTTTATTGTGATAGTAGCAAGGGATGGCTAAATGATACATATGGAAACAAGATTCACGATGTGGGAACGAAGTTCACTGCTCACTGCGAAAAGAGTTGGTCTTATTTAAGAGAGATCGCCGTTAAGACTCGACCACCCCCCGGACGCGTGCGCTAGCAATGAGAACTGGGGCTCCCTACTTGGGTGTTAGGAGCGTCCCCGGCCCTTATTACACAAAACGGCTGAAATTTCCTGTTTGTGCCATCAGGCTATTAGAAAAAATAATTTGCAAAAAAAACTTTAAAAAATCATAATTTTTCAAATTGTTGAGATGAAGTCTAAATATCATTTGCCGTGCGTCTAGGGTGCACAGAGCTTGCTAATTCGCTATCAACATCGCATGTGCGTTGATTCCTAAACCACTTTTTTGACTCAAAATTTTTGTTTTTTTCGGACAAATCAAGCTTGCTGTAGTTTGCTCCCAAAATTTCCGACCAGGTATTGTAGCCTAAGCAATTCTGCATTGATTTCACTTAAAACTGGGTTCTTCCCGATCGACCATTTTGTCGAATTTTTCGCTCGAACTTCTGAACTTTCGAATTTCCGAACAATTGTTTTATTTTCCAAACGATTGGCAAACGATTGGAGCGGAATTGTAGTCTACTCAAAGTTTCGAGTTGAGACGAGTAAAATGGCACAAGAAGCCAATCACTTGGATCAATTTGAAAATTTCAAAATTTCTCAAGTTTGAAATGTTTTCATTTATGTGGCTTATTGTGAAGTACTAATGATGTAAATAATATTCAGCCAATGCTCAATGGCTGATCACTCCTTTCAACCAATTTTTCGAAAATTTTCATTCTGATTGCGTGCGAAAAATCAGAATTGTGTTTGAATCAGTTTTCAACTTGCTTTCTGTAACACTCTGTCTAAGTACTATGCAATGTACATAATCAATATGAAAATTGTTAATTTTCGAAAATTCATATTTTTTCACCATGACCCCGGGGTCATGGAAATCCAATTTTCAAAAGTGAGCCGAATGCCGGGATTTCAGTTCTACTATGTTTACTCATAATGAAACTTCACATTGTCATTGTCATTTGCTCATTGTCGCAGCATTCGAGTCGACAAACTGCAATATTTCAGAAATTTTCCGAAAAAGTAGGCACTCAAATTGAATTTTTTGAATTTTCGAAATTAAACGATTTTCATATTGATTATGTACATTGTAAAGTACTATGACAGAATGTTACAGAAAGCAAGTTGCAAACTGATTCAAACACAATTCCGATTTTTTGGACTCAAACAGAATGAAAATTTTCGAAAAATTGGTTGAAAGGAGAGATCAGCCATTGAGCATTGGCTGAATACTATTCACATCATTAGTACTTCACAATGAGCACCATAAATTAAAACATTTCAAACTTGAGAAATTTTGAAATTTTCGGACCATGACCCCGGGGTCATGAAAATCGAAATTTTCAAATTAATCCAAGTGATGGGCTTCTTGTGTCATTTTACTCGTCTCACCTCGAAACTTTCAGTAGACCACTATTCCGCACTAATCGTTTGTAAAATACAGCATTTGTTCGGGACAACCATCGATGACGAAACTTCGATCGAAAAATTCGACAAAATGGTCGATCGGGAAGAACCCATTTTTAAGTTAAATCAATGCAGAATTGCTTAGAATTGCTTGAATACCTTGGTGGAAATTTTGGGCACTCACTAAAACAAGGGATGATTTGTCCGAAAAAAACAAAAATTTTGAGTCAAAAAAGTGGTTTAGGAATCAACGCACATTCGACGCTAATAGTGAATTAGCAAGGTCTGTGTACCCTAGACACATCGCAAATGATATTTAGAGTTTATCTCAACAATTTGAGAAATTATGATTTTTAAAAGTTTTCGCACTTAAATTATTTTTTCTAATAGCCTGAGGGCACAAACAGGAAATTTCTGCTGTTTTGTGTAATAAGCGCCGGTGACACTCCTAACACCCATGTATGGAGCCCCAGTTCTCATTGCTAGCTCACGCGTCCGGGGGGTGGTCAGTATGATCGAGTCTTAGGGAACAGGTCTCTTAACATATTAAAACTATTCTTTGGGTTTGTTGGTGCGGTTAAACGGATGGCGTCGAGGCAGTCAAACAAATAACGCCCATTTCAAATTGAACCGTTTTTTCTTTCTTTTTTTCTTCTTGTTTCCTTGATTCAGTCCTTACGCGCCTTCGACAATCCCTTCCCTCGCGCATAGTTACATTCCCTTCTTACTTTCCATAATTCTTGTGTTAATATGTATCTTGAAAAAAATTGAAACTATTAAGTGTATAAAAATCACTTGTTTTATTTGTACGAGAGCGTCCGCGATGTCTATTTCTTGTTTTGCATGGTTTAGAAATTATGGCGATCGCTTTTAAATATAAAATCAGAGCGGCGAAGGTCAGACGGGTTAGATGTGAGGAAGTCTAAAGGCAATCGAGAGCTAGGCGAGATAGTGCAAGCGCCCGTTGCCTCGGTATTTACATACAGTTATTTTTTTCAGCCTGTTATGTCCTAGCTTCGTCCCCGTTGTCGTGTAATGTGGTGTGATGTAGTACAAGAGTAACTATCTTGCTCTATTAGCAGCAGAGAGAGAATTACAGAGTAGTGATCGGGAAGACTTAATTAACTCTAGACTGATGGGGAATCTAGACATAAGAGTGGGCGGGGCCAGACACGAGAGAGTAGAGAGTGTGAGAGGTAGAGTGGCGAGAGAGTGTGCGGATCAGAGAGAGTGTAGTCTGATCGCGCACGTGCACTTGTTTACATGATGAAATAGCCTAATCGATATTCATAGGGAATAGAGGGGATCAATATACATAGGGAATCGAGTATCTACACAACACCTCCCCTCTAAGATGGAAACATCTTACAGAAATATGAATCAATTACGAGAAAACGATACAATGAATCAACAAGACCACTTAGTGGTATGTCTTCTTCTTGGGGTCAACAACCAACTTCTTCGGAGCGTTACGGGTTCTGCATGACCGTCTGAGTGGCAAACGTTGTTGTTGCTGCGGCGGTCTCGTCAGGCTTGCCCTGCGTTGAGCTGGAGAGCGTACGGTAGGTGAACGTGGAGGCGATACGGTAGTTGATCGACATGGAGGTACGGTAGTTGCACTAGGCGGAGATGCTGTCGTTAGTGATGCTGCCGTCGAAGTTGTCTCAGCTCTCAATGATGATGAGGTCATCAGCAATGATGACCTCATCATCATTCGCTTTCTTAGGTACACAGAATGTCTCGATCAGGCTATGCATAGGCGTATCTTTGCCCTGAGAATCCTTAGAAGAACCTGCGTTCCTTCTCAACTGATTCTTATGCACTTTCTGTGTCCTTTCACCAACACTGATCTCGAACATTACTGATCTTTCCTTCTCAGTATGGTCCCACGGACCCATTCAGACTGATTAGGACCAGTGTGCTTCTTATAGTACACTTCATCTCCAATGCGGAATCTCCTGTCCACCGCACCGTTTCTTCGATCGAACTGCTCCTTCATATCCGCATTCTGGATATTCTCAGTTGATCGAGGAACGAGCAAATCGATTCTTCCACGAATGTTACGACCAAGGAAAGCCTCCGCGGGACTGATCTTTCCTGGTGTACTTCCATTAGGGTTTCTTCTGTAGTGTAACAGGAAGGCCCTTACTACTTTCTTAGTGGGCTTCTCTCCATCCATCTTCTTCAAGCTTCTCTCGAGAGTATCAACGAATCTCTCAGCTTGTCCATTGGACTGTGGATGGTATGGAGCAATGGTCATATGCTTGATGCCATTGCTACTACAGAACGAAGAGAAGAGATCAGAAGTGAACTGAGTTCCATTATCGGATACAATCACTTCAGGGATACCATGACGAGCAACAAGATCACTCATGAGATCAACTGTTACTTGTGCAGTCATTCGGTTAGTCACGAATATTTCCGGCCATTTCGAATAGGCATCGACAACTACGAGAAAGTAGTCGCCTCTAACCGGACCAGCATAGTGGATGTGAACACGTTGCCATGGTCTCTCTGCAGAGTACCATGGTTGAAGTGGCACCTTTGTAGGGCACTTAGCCGCTGATGCACAACGTTCACATGACTTGACTAACGTCTCGATATCCTGGTCAATCCTCGGCCAATAGCAGACACTTCTCGAGAGTGCCTTCATTCTGACTATGCCAGGATGACCTTCATGAAGTTCCTTGAGGACCTTCTTCTTGAGTGTGTCAGGGACGATCACTCTACTTCGGTACAAGAGACATCCTTCTACGATGCTCATATCATCCTTCCGTTGTTCGAACGGCATCAATTTAGGCGTCTTCTTGATGATCTTATTCGGCAAACCACGCTTGTGGTAGTGCGCGACTTCCTTGAGAAGAGAATCTTTCTCCGTTTCCTTCCTGATATCGGATGATGTCAGGGGTAAGCTGCGCATGCAGCTCTGGAACGAAGTGATTTCGTCTTCTTCCACTTGAATCAGCGATACGGTAATGTCATCATCAACATCAACTTTACTCGTATTGATGAGTCTCGAGAGTGAATCGGCGTAAGCGAAACTCTCAGTCCTGATGTACTCGATACGGTAATCGTACATGAGCATTATCTGTGCCCATCTGTAGATGCGTTTAGCTGTATACACATGATCACCTTTTCGTTTACCGAATATCGCGAGAAGAGGTTGATGATCAGTGTGAAGAGTGAAACGTCTACCGTAGATGTACTTGTGAAACTTTCCTCTCAGCAGGCTTGAGCGTACGAGATGCATGTGCCACTGCTCTGAGTGTTCCATCAGCGAATCTGTGCATGATCACAGCACCGATTCCTGTCTCGCATGCGTCAGCCGCGACGACGATCTCCTTCTTAGGGTCACAGTGAGTTAGACTCAACTGTGACGATAGAATCCGTTTCAGTTCTCGAAACGATTCTCTACAAGCATCTGACCATTTCCACTTCGTATCCTTCTTAAGCAGATGATCGAGAGGTGCACGCAGCTTGTGCATGCCCTCGATGTACTGTCCGTAGTACGTGACCATACCAAGAAACGAACGAAGCATCGCCTGATTCTCCGGTTCGGGCATGGTTGTGATAGCCTCGGTCTTCTTCGGATCAGTATGACGACCATTCTTGTCGATCAGAAATCCGAGGAACTTGACTTGTTCCAGACCAAACGAGCACTTAGCTGTTCTGGTCTTGAGACCGTACTCTTTGATGTGAGTGAACACTCTGAATAGTGTTGCATCATGATCTTCTTTCGTTTTACCTCCAATGATTATATCATCGAGATACGGTACTGCATTCTGTATACCAGTTAACATTGTATCCATTAACTTCTGGAAGATGCCAGGGGCAGCCTTCACTCCGAAGGGCAATCTCTGATACTGGAAGAGACCCTTGTGTGTGTGTTGAAGACTAACAGCTTCTTTGCTGTATCATCCAACTCAACTTGCAGATACGCATCAGCGAGATCAATCTGCGAGAATACAGTACATCCATTGAGTGACGCGTAGATGTCCTCAGGCAACGGGAGGGGCTGGGCGGGTAGTTCAATGGAATCATTGAGCCCTGTGCTGAAGTCAGCACACATGCGAATGGATTCAACTTCTTCAGGAAGTCCTTTCCAAGAAGTACGATATCGGATGAAGTGACGTAGATGTCACCTTCCTTCGTGATACCACCGTATTCGACAGTTGCTCTGAATCGTCCTTTGATCTCCAGCTTGGAGCCATTGGCGCACACTGGTTGGCAGTTGGCCTTCGAGCAATCGGGCGCACCGATCTGCTTCCACACATCCTCTGATATGAGAGTGATGTCGGCTCCTGTATCGATCTGCATCGCAATCGATTTGTTCTGCATACGCACACTGATTGTGTAGTGGTCAGTGCCGATTGTATTCACTTTGATCATCTTGATCTTCTTCCCTTTCGGATGCTTGCGACTGCCACCTCGACACGCCTTAGCAATGTGTCCGACCTTGCCACAAGTATGGCAAGTTGTGCTCTTGAATCGACATTTATCAGAATGATGACTGTCACCACATCGATAACAAGTGAACTTGTCTTCAGTTATCTGTTTACCCCCATTCTTGGGCGCTTTGACAGCGTTCACGTTACCTTTGCCTTCTGTGATAGCACGAGAATCGTTCTTCAGTTGATTCGAACGATTGTACACCTCGATGAGTTTGTCGAGAGTGACATCTTTTCCATTCTGAGCCTCTTTCAGCATAAGCAAGTGAACATCACTATATTGAGGAACATCGAGAGCGTGCAGAAATACTAGACACTTCATTTGTTCTAGTTCGATCTTTGCAGGTTGCGCACTCTGTACCAGCCTGTTTACTCTTGCAGCGAGTACTCTTGGATCATCGATGCCTTCACTCGACATTCTGAAATCGAACATCCTTCGACGTTTCTCGAATAGAGAAGTCTGATCACCGAAAAGAGTCGTCATCTTCTCGACGACATCTTACAACTTCATATCACTCCATTTGATGGGTATGATACTGTCCAAGAATGTTCTCTCGACGGTGGGATGCATGTGACGTAATAGCAATCGGATCTTTTTTACGTCATCGTAGTCTTCCATATCAACATCGAAGATGTCTTCATGTCGACTCCACCATAACTCAAAAGTAGAGTCTTCTTCAGGGGAATACTTGAACTCATGCATTCTTGCCTCGACAGCATCAACAGAGAACGAAGAATCATCTTTCTTCATCATCTTTTCCATCAGCTTTGTTTGAGCAGCATACAACTCTTTCAGTGATTTCATATCCAATGTCTCTGATTCAGAATCTGACATTGTCTTGACTGATTTCACTTGATGACGAAATCACTCGATCAATCAACCGCAAGGATGTAACCACCAAATCAAAATTTGGGCAGAGCCTTCGTCGTATTTCAATCAGAATCGAGCCACACCTAGTAGCTAGCCACACACAGTAGCAGTGATCAGTCCTAGCCAAACACAGCCTGATCAAGCAATTTGCCACACCTAGTAGCCTTTATCAGCCTCTGCCACACCTAGTAGCGCTGATCACACGGTTTGCCACACCACAGTAGCAGGCTACACCACAGTAGCACTCACAACAAGAAAATGACGAAACAACGGAAAAGAAAATAATTCGTAGTTAGAATACAGCTATTGTTGTCCTTGGTAGATCCTTGGTCGCCAGTTGTTATGTCCTAGCTTCGTCCCCGTTGTCGCGTAGTGTGGTGTGATGTAGTACAAGAGTAACTATCTTGCTCTATTAGCAGCAGAGAGAGAATTACAGAGTAGTGATCGGGAAGACTCAATTAACTCTAGACTGATTGGGAATCTAGACATAAGAGTGGGCGGGCCAGACACGAGAGAGTAGAGAGTGTGAGAGGTAGAGTGGCGAGAGAGTGTGCGGATCAGAGAGAGTATAGTCTGATCGCGTACGTGCACTTGTTTACATGATGAAATAGTCTAATCGATATTCATAGGGAATAGAGGGGATCAATATACATAGGGAATAGAGTATCTACACAACACAGCCCAACGGTTTTTTATAGTATTTTCAATAAAATTATTCTTTCATGTAAATTTCCCGATATGGGGAAAGAAAAAAAGAGTGGGAAAAGGTTTGGTCAAGCCAATCCTGAAATGTATTTGTAATAATAAGTCTTTCTATTTCTTTAATTCTATCTTCCACCGCTTTTCAATTGAAGCGCCGGACATCAGAAAGTTAATTGCAAAAAAATAATGATGAAATGGAAAAAATGATATATATATACTCAGGTTGCGATGTTGGCAGAATGAACGAGAAGTGCGATAGTCCGATAACATGCCCAACTCCTAGTTTCTCGGCTAGTCTAACAACTTTTTAATCTCACGCTACTATTATAATACTTTACATTTTCTACAGCTACATGTAGATTACGTTTCGTATACCAAATATTACACGATTTATGGATTAAAATTTTTCTAATTTTAAAATGTGGAAATTATAAAATGTAGTCTTTTTATTGTAGAATAATGAAATCTCGTGTCCGGAATCACACAAGCTACGGTACATAAAATATTGAATTTCGAAATTGAAAAAATATTTGTTTAATAGTCTATTTACAGAATTAACGGCAAGGATGTCTTTGGCGGAGCAAAATGCACCAAATTGGGATGGAAAGCACTCGCGGATGGAAATCTCGTACATGATTTCAGAGCTGATCCAATGTCCAGTCCAAATGTCACTTGTCTGAGTAGTAAGTATATTTAAATACAAATCGCGAACTCTTCGCTCTACCAACACAATGGCATTTTGAGACATTAGCAATTTTCAAATAATTTTTAAATTTACTTTAATTTCATATTTTCAGAATGCGACAATTATTTCATGAACGACGACTGTGTTGTGCATGGCAGTATGCCGTGCGTAAAAGTAAGAAAATAAAAAAAAATGGATTAAAATGTATAAAAAAGGCTGATATTTAATGATTCTTTTTTTTATTATTTTCTTGATATTCTGATTTGTTTCAGTTCAAAAATATATCAATTTCAGGCTTCTTATCAACAATTGACATTGAAGTGCGCCGAACCAGATCTTCTCATGTACGCTTATTCTTTTAAAATAATATAAATTAAACTGTTACTCTTAATTAGGTTCTGATTAATAGTATATTTTTAAAAAATAATAAAAATAAAAATCATCTTTTTGACACTTTATCATAGGGATGGTTAGGGTTGAGGGAGAGATGTTAAAAGCAGCCGAACCCAATTTCCTGGCAAACGATTTGCCAGAAATCTGGAGTTGCCCATTTCGGGCAATCGATTTGCCCGCTTTCTGACTATAGGGCTATAAGTTTATTTAAATAGACAATGAGTTCTGCGCAATGTGACAACGTGTACGAATAGCGCAGTGATTCAGCGAATGGATGTTTTCGATAGAGAAAACATTGTTTAACTTTTTTTTCAAATTTTTCGAAAAACAATTCTTCTCGATATTTTTTTTCATTTCGATTTTTTTTCAAAATATTTTTTCACACAGCCCTGATTCCGAATAACATTAAAAAATGTTAAAAAAACACGAATTCCACATTTTCAGGTTAAATGGCGAAGTAGTCTTCGACGACGTTGTTTGCGATCACAATAGAGGATGGATGAAAAATTCGGATCAGAAGCTACTGTTTGACTTTGATCAGAATCCATCCACGATCTTTGTCACTTCATCCTGTTACAAAAGTGGGATTAGAAATGAATTTTAGAATTAAGATAATTTAAATAATTTATTTTCAGCATGCAGCAGGACATTTATGGACGATGCATGTGTTGAAGGCGATGAAGAATGTACAAAGGTTGTTTTTTTGTTTAGCTTGAGAGAGATGGCCGTTAAGACTCGACCACCCCCCGGACGCGTGCGCTAGTAATGAGAACTGGGGGTCCATACTTGGGTGTTAGGAGTGTCATCGGCCCTTATTACACAAAACACCTGAACTTTCCTGTTTGTGCCCTCAGGCTATTAGAAAAATTTTTCTTTTTTTTTTAAGTTTTTTTTCTGCAAAATTTGAACAGATCGATGGAACGATGAAAACTATTTCGTAGTAATTCACAGTGAGCATGCTTCATGATGACCACAAGAAAGAAGCTTTTCCAGTCATGAAAAATTTCGAGATTTTCGGACCATGAACCATGGAAATCGACGTTGCCAGGAGCCCGCTAGTTGTCTGGGTTCCAGTGGATTCTTACTCAGGCTATCTCAGAATGTCGTGTGATACGCAGAACATATCCAATTCCCTCCAGGACATTGGTCTGGGAGCGAAAAAAACAGCCCCAAAAAGCACATTTTGATTTTTTTTAAATACTGAAATAATCGCGATTCGTTTGAAATTGTGTTTTATTAATGCAGAATCGTGTGGGCTATTTTATGTGCTATAAGAACTTCCGGTCAATTGATATTGACTGGGTGAAAACCTCAATTCGATGTTCCTAGTGTTTTTACGCACTTTTGAGATGGCCAACTATACCGTGAAACAATATCGAGGCTAACTGGTTTCATTCGCAAAATATGATTTTTCGAAGTTTGCCATTTCGACTTTGGAATTTTGCCGTTGGCCGCGTTGGAGACCGAATGCCTCAATCACTACACTTTTGTAAATAGGAGCCAGGCCACCTTCCACCATGAAAGCATGGAGGCCTGAATCCTTTTGCTAGGGGAAATTTCCGAGGTGTAGTGAATTGAGCCGGTCTCTTAATTTTTCTTATAGCCTGAGAGCAAAAACAGGAAATTTATACTGTTTTGTGTAATAAGGGCCGGTAACACTCCTAACACCCAAGTATGGACCCCCAGTTCTCATTGCTAGCGCACGCGTCCGGGGGTGGTCGAATATGATCGAGTCTTAAGGAACATGTCTCTTAATCAAAATTTACTAATTACTTTTTTTTAAATTTGGTTACTTATTTTATGGGAAAAAAACATAATTTGATGTGAAATCTGTGTTGCAGTTTGACTTCGACGAGAGTACCGGAAAACTATCATGCTCGGAAAATTATCAGTTATTGTAAGTTATTTTGTGGCACTTGGAGAGTTAAATCCTATGTTTAGTCTTATTTTATCTTATATATTATACTCTAGCTGCATATTAACTGAATTAGGAATATTAGGTGATGTCATAAGTAACGCTCGTTTTTTGTCTCAACTTCAGTCGCCTCGTTCTGGCACTGTTGTTATTGTCACCCACCATCCTGTTTACACTAGAGAGGGGGGCCCCCGATTATCCTGGCATTGTTTTTGATTCAGTTCCCACGTGTCCCAGCGAGAATTTATGATAATTTTTTTGGAGAGTGAAAAACGAGCGTTATTTATGTCGTCACCTAATTGTATTTTTTTCGTGAATTTTGAGCACCAAGCTTTACTTTTCGTGACTCCAAAGATGAACCTGTTACAGCTTGAACGATGTTGTGATGAGTACGGCCACATGCGGTAGAGATGGATGGAAAAATGAAGAGGATATTATGGTAGTGGACTACACGGAGAATCCACGATCTCGTGTCAAAGTGGAGTGCCGCCATAGTAGGCATTTTTATGTTCCTATCAAAATTTTTTTAGAATTTATAAGTTATGTTTTGCTATCAAGTCAATTTTAAGTGCAATTAATTTTTTTTTAAATAATAGTAAAAATTTTACCGATTTTTGATACTTCATATTCTCCACAAACAGCTACTTAATCGACGTACTAATGCTCCGGTATTTCCAAACTGGTAGTCTACTTAAGAGAGATGGCCGTTAAGACTCGACCACCCCCGGACACGTGCGCTAGCAATGAGAACTGGGAGTCCATACTTGGGTGTTAGGAGTGTCATCGACCCTTATTACACAAAATAGCTGAAATTTCCTGTTTGTACCCTCAGGCTATTAGAAAAATTAATTTCAAAAATAAACTTTTAAAAATCATAATTTCTCAAATTGTTGAGATGAAGTATAAATACCATTTGCGATGCGTTTAGGGTGCACAGTGCTTGCTAATTCACTATTAGCATCGAATGTGCGTTGATTCCTAAAGTTTTTTGACTCAAAATTTTGGTTTTTTCGGACAAATCATCTCTTGTTTTAGTGAGTGCCCAAAATTTCCGACCAGGTATTGTAGCCTAAGCAATTCTGCATTGATTTCACTTAAAATGACACAAGAAGCCTATCGCTTGGATCAATTTGAAAATTTCGATTTTCCTGACCCGGGGGTCATGGTCCGAAAATTTCAAAATTTCTCAACTTTGAAATGTTTTCATTTATGCGGCTTATTGTGAAGTACTAATGATGTGAATAATATTCAGCCAATGCTCAATGGCTGATCTCTCCTTTCAACATTTTTCGAAAATTTTCGTGCTGAATGCGTGCGAAAAAAATCAGAATCAGTTTCCAACTAGTTTTTTTTGTGTTTTAATCAGTTTCCAACTTGCTTTCTGTAACTTTCTGTCATAGTACTTTACAATGTGCATAATCAATATGAAAATCGTTTATTTTCGAAAATTCAAAAAAATTCAATTTGAGTGCCTACTTTCACGGCGAATTTCTGAATTATTGCAGTTTTTCGACTCGAATGTTGCGACAACGAGCAAATGACAATGAAAATGTGAAGTTTCATGATGAGTAAACATAGTAGAACTGAAATTCCGGCATTCGGCTCACTTTTGAAAAATGGATTTCCATGACCCCGGTCATGGCACAAAAAATGAATTTTCAAAAATAAACGATTTTCATATTGATTATGTACATTGCAAAGTACTATGGCAAAATGTTACAGAAAGCAAGTTGGAAACCGATTCAAACACAATTCTGATTTTTCGCACGCAACCAGAATAAAATTTTTCGAAAAAATGGTTGACAGGAGAGATCAGCCATTGAGCATTGGCTGAATATTATTCACATCATTAGTACTTCACAATAAGCCGCATAAATGAAAACATTTCAAACTTGAGAAATTTTGAAATTTTCGGACCATGACCATGAAAAATGAAAATCGAGATTTGGGGGGGGGGGTCATGAAAATCGAAATTTTCAAGTTGATCCAAGTGATGGGCTACTTGTTTCATTTTACTCGACTCACCTCTAAACTTTGAGCAGACCACAATTCCGCACCAATCGTTTGGAAAATACAGCATTTGTTCGGGAAAAGCATCTATGACGGAAGTTCGAGCGAAAAATTCGCAAAATTGGTCTAACGGGAATAACCTAGTTTTAAGTGAAATCGATGCAGAATTTCTTAGGCTACAATACCTGGTCGGAAATGTTTGTCAGCGGCTACAACAATCGATGATTTGTCCGGAAAAACCACAATTTTGAGTCAAAAAAGTGGTTTAGGAATCAACGCACATTCGATGCTAATAGTGAATTAGCAAGCACTGAGCACCCTAAACGCATCGCAAATGGTATTTAGACTTCATCTCAACAATTTGAGAAATTATGATTTTAAAAATTTTATTTTTGAAATTAATTTTTCTAATAGCCTGAGGGCACAAACAGGAAATTTCAGCTGTTTTGTGTAAGAATATGATCGAGTCTTAGGGAACAGGCCTCTTAAGACACCGGCTCATTGTCAGTAATACTCCCGGTAGTGCCGGACATCGACCTCACCGATTTGGCTCAATTTTTTTGTGGATTTTTGTGGATTGCACCCCATCAAGATCTTGATTATGAGTACAAACATGAGGGGGTTTGAAAACAAAAATATTTTCTAGTCATTTTCGAGTTTTCTCAAAATAGGGGTCTATCGATTTTTTTAAATTTTTACCCTAATTCGACGCGGAATTTTTTGCTCTATAAGATATGGCAAAAACAATTGTGCGATTTTAAATTTTAATAAATTTTAAAATGTTTTGAGGATCTCAGGGCCGTCCTAGGTTTTGCTGGCTGGGCATACACGTAATTAATCGACACTAACATTTAACCTAGGTCGCTCCACTTTTTTTGGTGAAAATCGAGTGTTCAAATTTCGAGAACCCTCCACATTTACGTTTCAAGGACCCAGCCCAAATGAATACCCATTTTGCGGTGGGGGGGGGGCATGGGGTATCCACAAAAAATTTTTTAACCAAATCGGTGAGGTTGATGTCCGGGGTCACAGACCAACCCTCGAATCTTACCGAGCCGTTGTCTTAAGAGAGATGGTCGTTAAGACTCGACCACCCCCCGGACGCGTGCGCTAGCAATGAGAACTGGGAGTCGATACTTGGGTGTTAGGAGTGTCATCGAATGTCCTTTGTTTCCTAAACCACTTTTTTTACTCAAAATTTTGGTTTTTTCGGACAAATAATCGCTTGTTGTAGATTGCTCCCAAAATTTCAGACTAGGTATTGTTGCCTAAGCAATTCTGCATTGATTTAACTTAAAACTGGGTTCTTCCCGATCGACCATTTTGTCGAATTTTTCGCTCGAAGTTCCGTCATTGATGGTTGTCCCGAACAAATGCTGTATTTTCCAAATGATTGGTGCGGAATTGTGGTCAACTCAAAGTTTCGAGGTTAGGCGAGTAAATTGACACAAGAAGCCCATCACTTGGATCAATTTGAAAATTTCGATTTTCATGATCCGGGGGTCATGGTGCGAAAATTTCAAAATTTCTCAAGTTTGAAATGTTTTCGTTTATGCGGCTTATTGTGAAGTACTAATGATGTGAATAATATTCAGCCAATGCTCAATGGCTGATCTCTGCTTTCAACCAATTTTTCGAAAATTTTCATTCTGTTTGAGTGCAAAAAATCAGAATTGTGTTTGAATCAGTTTCCAACTTGCTTTCTGTAACATTCTGTCATAGTACTTTACAATGTGCATAATCAATATGAAAATCATTTAATTTCGAAAATTCAAAAAATTCAAATTGAGTGCCTACTTTTTCGGATATTTTCTGAAATATTGCAGTTTGTCGACTCGAATGCTGCGACAATGAGCAAATGACAATGACAATGTGAAGTTTCATGATGAGTAAACATAGTAGAACTGAAATCCCGGCATTCGGCTCACTTTTGAAAATTCGATTTCCATGACCCCGGGGTCATGGCAAAAAAAACTGAATTTTCGAAATTAAACGATTTTCATATTGATTATGTACATTGTAAAGTACTATGACAGAATGTTACAGAAAGCAAGTTGGAAGCTGATTCAAACACAATTCTGATTTTTTGCACTCAAACATAATGAAAATTTTCGAAAAATTGGTTGAAAGGAGAGATCTGCCATTGAGCATTGGCTGAATATTATTCACATCATTAGTACTTCACAATGAGCACCATAAATTAAAACATTTCAAACTTGAGAAATTTTGAAATTTTCGGACCATGACCCCCGGGTCATGAAAATCGAAATTTTCAAATTGATCCAATTTTGGGAGCAATCTACAAAAAGCGATTATTTGTACGAAAAAACCAAAATTTTGAGTAAAAAAGTGGTTTAGGAATCAACGGACATTCGATGCTAATAGTGAATTAGCAAGGTCTGTGCACCCTAGATGCATCGCAAATGATATTTAGACTCTAGCTCAACAATTTGAGAAATTATGATTTTTAAACTTTTTCGCACTTAAATTAATTTTTCTAATAGCCTGAGGGCACAAACAGGAAATTTTTGCTGTTTTGTGTAATAAGGGCCGGTGACACTCCTAACACCCAAGTATGGACCCCCAGTTCCCATTGCTAGCGCACGTGTCCGGGGGTGGTCGAATATGATCGAGTCTTAGGGAACATGCCTCTTAAATTACTTAACTGACTAGAAGTTTACTGCACAATTTCATGACATGTATTTTACTTTGCTGTGCGAATCATTACTCGATCCAGTCAGATATGGTATTTTAAAACTATTCGCCATACAAGAGTCACTATCTGACTCACAACGGTAATGCAAATGCGGAAATTCAAAATTGTTCTCACTGTCACTGTTTTGGATCGGGATGATACTTCATGGAATTTACCTGCTTACTATTGCCCTTCGTCGTATACACATATCGAACGAATCCTTAAACTTTGAAACTTTTATGCCACTTTATCGAACTTACGTTATTTAGCGAGGGTGCAGACTAGGGTGGCGAGAACCAGTCACTAGTCACAAATATTCTCTCTCTCCAACTAGTGCGTAATCTTTTCCACTCTCTCTGCTACTCTTCTGTCCCCTGTGGCAGCCGTGTGTTGGGGTCACGGTTGAGTAGCAAAATTACTCTTTTTTCTAATCTTTTTGTTTTTTCTCGGCTCTAAGTAATCAAAATGTGCAAATCTATATTTTTTTTGGAATCTACAAGTCAAGGGCTATCCAACAAGCCTAAAATTGGATGTCAAGGAAGATTAGAGACGCCGCTTGGTTGTTTATGACGATTGTGGGAGGAGTCTATCACTATGCAAGAGGTTAAATGACGACAAGGAAGAGTTTTAATTGTGGTTCGAATGACTTTAATAACATGATAATCATAAATGATATTATAATAGTCTTCCTATCCGTCTTATCGGAAGTGGTGGAATGCATAACATGAGAATTCTACGAAATTTAAAAGTTATCTTTGACAGTCAATTTAAGGCTTGTTGAATAGCCCTTTGCTTGTAGATTCCAAAAATATTCAGATTTGCAAAGTTCGATTACTTATAGCCGAGAAAACCCAAAAGGAGTAGAAAAAGAGTAGCTAAAATTACTCACTAATGTTTTAATGACCTCATCACTACTAACCGTCGCGCGAGAGGTCGTAAATGTGCCTCTCTCGGTTGAGTAGAGAGAGACTGTCACTAGGACTAGTGACTAGTGACTAATTCTCGCCACCCTAGTGCAGACTAGGGTGGCGAGAATGACTCTTCACTCACCTGTTTTGCCTCCCTCCAACTGGTGAGCAGTCTCTCTAACTGCTCACTCGTTCCCCCTGGCAGCCGTTCGTTGAGGTCACAAGTGAGTCGAAAAAACAGTTCTTTTTCGATTCACTTGGGTTTTCTCTGCTCTGAGCGGTCGAAATGTGCAAATGTGAATATTTTTGGAATTTACATGTCAGTGGCTATTCAACAAGCATAAAATCGACTGTCAAAGAACACTTTTAAATTTCGTTGATTTCTCATGTAATGAATACTATCAATTAGAGAGTCTCTCAGAAGACGATGAAGGAGAGTTTTAATTGTAATTCGAGTTTACTGTACTAACATAATAAAAATATATGATATTATCATAGTCTGATCCGAATTTATGGCATGCATAACATGACAAATCAACGAAATTTAAAAGTGTACTTTAACAGTCGATTTTATGCTTGATGAATAGCTATTGTTGTGTAGATTCCAAAAATATTCAGATGTGCACATTTTGACCACTTTGAATAGAGAAAACCCAAGTGAATCGAAAAAAGAATTGATTTTTTCTGCTCACCAGTGTTTTTCTGATCTCATTGCAAGTACTTGACGAGAGAGAGGTCGTAAATGACCTCTCTCGCGAGTACTTGCACAAGACTGCCAGGGGAACTGGTGAGTGAAGAGTCATTCTCGCCACCCTAGTGCAGACATGACGAACCCACACTCCGTCTGTGAGCTCATTCCACCCTACAACTGTGCATGATTCACGATTTGGGCCCGAACGGTTCCTATCACTTTTTTTTTGGCAAAATGACAACTCTGGTAATTCAAAACTTAAAGTCTACTTAAAATACGCACTGACTTCAAGTTTACTTCAAGTAACGACTCCCGACGGGAGTGTTGTTTGAGGTATGGTATACAATGGAGGACGACTACCCTTGCCCTTGTTTGGTACAATGGTAGTGTAATACAAAGAATTATATTTAAATATATTTATTTATAATATAAATAGTTGGGGATGACATGGTCATATGATCGGTAATTGGTTTATACCAATTTGAATAGCATTGTTGTGGAATAAACTGATTATGAATGAAAGTAGCGACAAGTCGCTACAAAGTCTACTTCAAGTGAAAGTGTAAGTACACTTCAAGTTTTGAAATACCAGAGAGGAGAATACGTAAAACTGCCGATAAAATTGCTGTTGATGAGTTTTCCTCGAATAACTCGAAAATGGGTTGTCATAGCTTTTTGATCATAAACTTTTTATTCGCTTTTCCGAGAGCATCATTTCCTTTTTTAAATAGTCGATTGGATCATTTTGAAGGCAGATACGATCAAAAACTGCTGATGTGAAAAAAGACCAGTTCCGTGCCCTCTAGTAAACGGTATTGGGAGGACAGAGATACGGTAAATGTACAACATACCGACTTTGTACACGATCTGAAAGCTTTTTTTCTGCAATATAGGGGCCACAACGTGGAGAACCGATTTTTGCTGAGAGAGTGGAAATTATGTAGGTTCGATTCACAAAAGTTCACAAGATTTTGAAAATTTTGTATCATGATATCTAAACGCGATTTGAAGTTATTTTTAGATAATAGGGTATTTGAGCATCACTGAGCTTGCCTAATTGACATGTGAAGAAAACGATTTAAATAATTCACCGTGAACGCTGTTTGGTGAAACTGGTATACGGTAGGATTTTCTACCGTATACCAGTTTTGCAACCTGATCCATGCCATCGTTCAAACAGTGCAAATTGACTGTAAAAGAGTCATATAATGATAGATACTCCCATGATTAGACGAAGAAAGCGCGATGGTAGCAGTTTTACAGTAAGATTCTACAGTATGCTACAGTATACCAATTTTTCTCCGCGGCGCTCCTGATTAATTTTTTCACTTTTGTCATACATTACTCCATTGGGCAAACACATCCACACTTAAAAACCTAAGAAAAAACATCATCAAGTGCGTGAAAAGCACTAAAAATAGGCACTTTGTTAACTTTTGTGACAATTTGTCACAATTTGTCACAAATGTTTCACTTTTTTTTCGTTTTGACGGTAGTAACATGATACAACGGATGTCTTTGTAATATGTTATTTCAATGTTAATTGTTTTCAATTATGACTGACTTCTCTCATAAATGTATCTTATCTAACATTAGTTTTAACATTGTACTTCATCATTAATTGAAGAGAGAGAGCGCGAGGAAGGTTTGGGGGGGGGGGGGCTCACACTCGTTCTTTGTTCAAATGCAACTCTGTTCGCTCAGTTTTCTAACATCTCCATTTCGTGTCGTTGCCAGATGTTAGTCTCTCTTCTCCTTTTTTCTCTCCCTGTCTGTTCACGAAAGAGCGTGTGGGAGTAAGAGAGCGGATGATGAGCAGTCGCGCTGGGGCGCGCGCGTGTAATCTCGATGGCGGAAATCTCGGCTCTAAGAGCAGGTAGGCCTTCACTTCCAAAAACATAGATGTTCAAAAACATTATAAGAAATATTATAAAGATTAATTAACATTACTGAAACGTTTTTTCCACGTGGAAAAGCAAAATTTGAGCTCGTAATGTTTTTTCGGATGTTTTTTTGAGTCACTTAAACTCCTTTGCTGTTTCTTGATAAAGGAATAAGCCGTTCTTTCCTTTGACAGGTCCGAGGTCGCGTTACTAAAATCAACGCTAATTTTTTTCCATTTCTCAAATCCTCTGAAACTTGGGTCATTTTTAGACACATATGGGTGCAACAAAACGCGCATAGAAGAAAAGTGCACTTTTTCCGATTAGGAAAGTTTCGTCACTTTTTCATAAAACCGACCGCCCCGCACCAGCGCATTTTCGACAAATGACGTCATCAACTGGGAAACGTTGCCCAAGATCTCCTCTTTCGATGCTTTTTTTGAAAAGGGAAGGCTTATGAGAAGGCTACATCTCGCCCACCTCTCGATTGTGACTTCCGTTCGTTAGCACCGTTTGTCATTTTCTTATGCAAGTACATTTTATACGCACAATACCGCTACTCGAAAATGAGAGCAGATATGCAAATTCGGCCAACGCAGTTCGATAGAGCATCGTTCAAAGTACTAAATCTAAATTATTCAGGGGGGTCGAAATTTCTACCGCCGGGGGTGGTTACTGGCTCGTTAAAAAATAGCGGAAAACCGAAATCGGCGACTTTCCACCCGTTAAAAAAGTACCCGGAAAGTCGAAAATGGAAACACCAAATTTGTATTCGCGCGCTCATAACGAAGTGCGGGAATTCAAATTCCAATTTTCCGTCATCGATTTTTAGCAGTTAAAATGGAAATTATAATCCCTGCTCGCTAAAAAAAGGCAATCCGCGGAAATACGCTGTCGGAAAGTCGGAATTTCAATTCCCGCACCTCTTTGCACGCGCGCGAATTCAAATTTCGTGTTTCCATTTTCGACTTTCCGGGTACTTTTTTAACGGGTGGAAAGTCGCCGATTTCGGTTTTCCACTATTTTTTAACGGGCACTACTTCAGAATAGGGTACCAGTCCAAAATAATAGTATGATTGCCTAATATAAACGTCCTTTCCTTTGTGTTTTTTTCTTCATTTTTCATGTCCTTTTGGACTTGCCCGGTGTACTGGTACCCTATTCTGAAGTAGTGCCTTTTAACGAACCATAAGACACCGGCTCAGTAAGATTCGAGGGTTGTGCCAGTGACCCCGGACATCGACCTCACTGATATGGCCCAAAATTTTTTTATGGATACCCCCATGGGCCCCCATCACAAAATGGGTATTCATTTGGGCTAGTTCCTTGAAACACAGATGTGGCGGGTTTTCGAATTTTGAAAACTCGATTTTCACCGAAAAAAATGGAGCGACCTTGGACCAATGTTAGTGTCGATTAATTATAAGTATAAATAGACAACAAAAACTGGCTATACGACGTTCCGGAGATCCGATCGCAAACTGATTTTTTTACCTCCTCAAAACATTCTAAAATTAATTAAAATTTTAAAACAAAAAAAGTGCAGTCCATTTTTTGCCTCATCTTATAGAGCAAAAAATTCCGCGTCAAATAAAGGTAAAAAAATCAAAATTCGAAGGACCCGTCTTTTGAGATAAATGGGCCTGAAGTTGACCCGAAATTATTTTACTCATATTGAAGAGCTCGGCGAGTAGAACAACTTTCATGATGAGCATTTTGTTTGAAACGCATGCACAAGAGAAATACATGAGTTTTCTTTATTCACACGGTTTTTCAGACAAGTTTGAGTAAAACAATAGTAAAATATTTTTTATACACAAAGTGATTACGCCTATATAAAACACTATCTGAGAGAATTCAACAACTCGGATATTTTTTGGTATCGATGAAAAATAGATTTTTCTGTTTTATGTATGATAATTACAGGCTCAATGAGTGAAGTTCACTGGCACTTGGAAATTCCTTCCAATTGAAAATTCGCTTCAGGAGGTGACCACACAACGATTTGGCGCCTTTTCCTAAAAGGTTTATTTTGAATCCAATCGATGCGGGAGTGGACGCAATCGACTCCCTAGCTAATTCTAAGAAACTATTATCAAGGGGAGTTTTTCGATCAACGGTCAACGAAGGCTGGAATTTTGAATTTTCGAAAAAAATTTCACATTTAATTAATTTTCACTATTTTGCTACAACAACCCTACGTTTTTTTATTTGCTTAATCGCTTCTAAATATCCTAACACAGCTTCAGTTTAAAAATCATAATTTTTTAAAAATACGATTACGGTGAATAAATCATTTTTATAATGAAGTCGTGAATTATGGTGTGGCACCTACAGTATCCCGAATCGATCAATTTAGAAATCTGGTAGTTTTAAACATATTTTACCGCTGTTTCTGACATGACTAAGGTATACGACTACTCCTCGTCTTCGGAGTGCACCCGTGCCCAGGTGCTGATGTCGATGAAAATTGACAATTTTCGTAAATTGATCACTATTTCGTTGTTTGTGATCCAATATCGATAAAAATTGGATGACTATACCATATTATCATCTATACAAACATACTAAAAAATAATGAGAATCGGTTGACTGCGAAGAAAGTTATTGTTGAAAAACCAAAATATTGTAGAATATTTGCCAGCACTGTACCGTGCAGGTGCACTCCGAAGACGAGGAGTAGTCGTATACCTTAGTCATGTCAGGAACAGCGGTAAAATAAGTGTAAAACTACCAGATTTCTAAATTGATCGATTCGGGATACTGTAGGTGCCACACCATAATTCACGACTTCATTATAAAAATGATTTATTCACCGTAATCGTATTTTTTAAAAATTATGATTTTTAAACTGAAGCTGTGTTATGATATTTAGAAGCGATTAAGCAAATAAAAAAACGTAGGGTTGTTGTAGCAAAATAGTGAAAATTAATTAAATGTGAAATTTTTTTCGAAAATTCAAAATTCCAGCCTTCGTTGACCGTTGATCGAAAAACTCCCCTTGACAATAGTTTCTTAGAATTAGCTAAGGAGTCGATTGCGTCCACTCCCGCATCGATTGGATTCAAAATAAACCTTTTAGGAAAAGGCGCCAAATCGTTGTGTGGTCACCTCCTGAAGCGAATTTTCAATTGGAAGGAATTTCCAAGTGCCAGTGAACTTCACTCATTGAGCCTGTAATTATCATACATAAAACAGAAAAATCCATTTTTCGTCGATACCGCACCTATGTCGATTTTCTAAGATAGCGTGTTATATTGTAGAACTCAAAAATCCATACTTAATCTGTTGTTTCACGAAAAAAAAATAAAGATCACCATGCTGAAAAATATGGCCTGGAAAGTGGTCTTGAAAAAAAGTTATCTAAACCTTGCCATGTTTATACTCATTTTAAAGAACTCGTCGAGTGCGTCATTTTTCATGTTGATCGTATTCTATGAAAGACGTTTGTTCTCAAGATACAACCACTCAAAACGATTAGGATCCAGTAAATCCTAATTCATGTAATTCTCTTGTACATGAGTTTCAGACAAAACGTTCAACATGAAAGTTGTTCTACTCGACGAGCTCTTCAATATGAGTACAAACATGAGGGGTTTTGAAAACAAAATTTTTTTTTGTCAACTTCAGGTTCATTTATCTCAAAAGACGGGTCCTTCGATTTTTGATTTTTTACCCTTCTTTGGCGCGGAATTTTTTTTTTGCTCTATAAGATGAGGCAAAAATTGGACTGCACTTTTTTTGTTTTAAAATTTTAATTAATTTTAGAATGTTTTGAGAAGGTAAAAAAATCAGTTTGCGATCGGATTTCCGGACCGTCGTATAGCCAATTTTTGTTGTCTATTTATACTTATAATTAATCGACACTAACATTGGTCCAAGGTTGCTCCATTTTTTTTCGGTGAAAATCGAGTTTTCAAAATTCGAAAACCCGCCACATCTGTGTTTCAAGGAACAAGCCCAAATGAATACCCATTTTGTGATGTGGGCCATGGGGGTATCCATAAAAAATTTTGGGCCAAATCGATTAGGTCGATGTCCGGCACTTCCTGGAATCTCACTGAGCCGATGTCTTAAATCTGGCGATTCCTCTCATATGGCAATTGGCGTAAGGGATAATGAGAAAATGAGAGAGCAAGCATGCTAATCGGATGTGCACTCTCTACATACCTTGAAAATTCAATGCGCATAGTGAGCTTTAAACATTTCGGGAATCAATACCAGATATGTCTTTCGATTCGTGTGATGAATCTCTATCATTCTATCCGAGCAGTCTTATTACGAAAAAATTCGTGGGTCTCCATCTTTAAGAAATCAATGGAGGGCGGAAACGAGATGTTCATAGTGCATGGAATTTTCTGTAGTATAAGCAGGGTGGGGTAGGATAGCCCAGCCACGCACGGCTAATTTAGCATAATTTCATATATCACGCGTGTCACTGAAGAATCGAGTAAAATCTGTGGGTGGTTGGCACATTTTCTGACCCCCACATATTAATGCATTTTTTGGCAGTCTATACGGTAACTAAGAGGTAGCCCGAGCGTTTTTGCATATCTTCGTTTTTGACGTCGAGAGACGTCGTCAAACTTTTTGAGGGCCGAATTTTGCCAACTTTGAAGCTATGTAGCTCTTCGGGGAGTGGTTTTCGTATCGAGTCGTCAACAGATGAATTTCCTAGAACGTCCAGGAGAATGCACCTGCATAATTGGCCGATCGATATTTTCATTAGTATTTTTGTAAATCGATTTTGTTTAATGGTTTTTAACAAAAATCGAAGCCAAAGGTTTTCAATAACTCAATCGACTCATCTTGTCGAGAGGAATTCAACGGTATACTTAACGTTTTTGTGTGAGGTTGTGCTCGGAAGTTATGAGCATTTCAAGTTTTTTTTGATTGTGAAATTTGTGTTGTTTCCAGCACAAGTCATTCTGATTGGTTGATAAACTCTTCTATCAACCATCCAAACAACTGTCTGTAGTGTAGTGGATAAGGTGTCCGCCTTTACTTTTGACGGTCAGGGTTTCGATCCTCCTTGCCGCAGTAATCTTTTGCTGGTTTTGGTTTTGTTGAAATTGAAAGAACTAATAATGAATTTACAAGGCAAATTGAAATGTTTGTGATTATGGAAATATTTTACACTCTCTAAAACAATTTTACACTTTCATACTAAAATCTAGTTTTATAAAGACTCTAGAAAGACCTGGTGCTGTCTACTGAAGATGGCCGCGACACCAGGCAACGCTTTATGGTGTCTAGACGTAGCGGCCGAAACACCATAAAGCACATTATTAACTAATATATTACTTTCATAATCTATTCCTAACGTGCAAGTTAACCCAATTACAGTACATCTAGTTACATTACTAATTTAATCAGAAAAGAGAATACACTTGAACTTATCAGTAGGAGTAAACTTGAACAGGACGGGGAAGAAAAGAGTTGGGGATGAGTCGGGGGACTCTTAACTTGACGATGAGAGAGGAGGAAGGGGATGAGGACGTGAAAATTTTTGGACAACACGAAGAAGAATGTTTTAGGATGGTGGTCGAGGAAGAGTATGATGAAATATTCCTATGATTTGAAGCCTCTTTGTTGTCGTATTGTAATTTGCATTCAAAGAGATTAATATTCATTGAGTGGCTATGATTTATGAATTGAATTATAGAAATGAATATTCAACAGTTATCAGAAATAGCTAGGAGATGTGCTAGAACAACAGTAAAACTAATGAGAATGGGAGAAATGTTCATACGAGGCAGAAGAGTGAGTAGATCACTGGCTGCGTCACTCTTCTCTCGTGTGATCGCACGCAATGAAAATCTTGAAATGCTCATACATAACTTCCGAGCACAACCTCACACAAAAACGTTCAATATACAGTTGAATCCCTCTCGACAAGATGAGTCGATTGAGCTTTTGAAAACCTTTGGCTTCGATTTTTTGTTAAAAACCATTTAACAAAATCGATTTACAAAAATACTAATTAAAATATCAATCGGCCAATTATGCAGGCGCATTCTCCTGGACGTTCTAGGAAATTCTTCCTTTGACGACTCGATACGAAAACCACTCCCCGAAATGCTACAGAGCTCCAAAATTGGCAAAATTCGGCCTCCAAAAAGGTGACGACGTCTATCGACGTCAAAAATGAAGATATACGCAAAAGCTCATGCTATCTTGTTAGGGATCATATGGACTACCCAAAAATGATCTCTGCTCATTTTCGACTTTTTCAATGTGCCACCGTTTATTCGAACCTTACGCGACTCGCGTGATATGTACCTCTATGCCGAAAATCACGTTGTCCTGGAAGTGTTTTTTTGGCATTTTTCTCGCTGCTCGATTAAGCACGAATCCTCTGCTCCCGTAGTTAGAGTGTATGATCGGTGGGGATTATAGTAGATATGTCGATGATAACTTACACGTCTTTCATCCATCTAGCTATCGAGTACAATTTTACTCCTCAATTTTTGCGTCGAAAATCACGTTTGGGAATTTTTTGCTGGCAGTTCAGTCTTATCAATCAACACAGACTCTTCACTGCTGCTGTCATAGAGGACCCGTAAATCATCTCCGGTGATTGTTTGATTGGGTCATGCCTGTTTGCGACGAGAGATAAGCAGCAAGGTAGTCATACCAACCCTCAAATTCATGTCTAGTGAGTAAAAACGGTTTGGATCATTTATTTTCAATTTTGTACTCTTTCGACATCCGCAAGTCCTTTCACTATAGTTGAGAGGTGAATACCGACCATGGTTGACAACCTCACTGGTGCAATGTGGATCCAATTACGCTTCTTCTTGTTGGGTTTCAAAATCTAACACCATGTAATGTCCAGATTAGTTACATTGAACGACAGTGTAGTCTCTACAATGGAAGCGACATAACCGGGTCTTCACAGTTCCATGATAGGGAGTGTATATGATATGCATGCCTCGCTGCATGACTTCATAGAGCGTCTCCTTAAATTAAGATAGCAAAATAAAAATTAGCACGATTTTTACATTAAAATATGTTTACATTATTTAGCGTAATTTTTCCACTTGAAAACGGTTGATGCTTAAAACCTCATGCTTACACAGATGAGATAATGTGCTATCAGTAGCAGTTGAGTAGCACTTGGCCAGAGAACCCTGTACCTTCAAAGCTAAAAAAAGTGAACGCATCAAAATCGTGACACAAAAAAGTCAGGGTCTTATGAGACAACCTAATATATGACCCGTAATAAATTGTAAAATTGAAAAATATGGATAATTCTCATAAAATTCAATGCAATCTCATATTTGTGTCGTTTTCTCTAGTTTTGACGGTATTTGTTTAGAATGTCACCAATCGTTCATTCGTCAGCATTGTTTCTATAGTGAAGCAGAGCAGTGGGAATTCTGCAATCAGGTTTACCTCTTTTATGTATTTATCCACTTTAAAAAAATTAATCTATCGATTTTTTGCTCTCAATAATATTTGACCGATAGGCCTTATCGATCAATAATAGTTTGATTTCAGTTCATTTACAAGAATCGTCAGTTGGCGTGCGGAGATCCGTCAGAAATTCTTGAGTACGTGACTATCTGAAAATTTTAAAGTAATCAATATATCCAATATGTTTTCAGGTTCAAGTATGGCGAAAGCATTGAGGAGGAGACCTTCGATGGTCTGACATGTTCCGATAAGGGATGGACTAAAACGAATGATACTAATGTTATCATTAATCCGAAACAGAACAACTTCAACATCTCAGCGAGATGTTCGCAATGTCTGTTTTTTTTTGCTCCTTAAATTGATTGATTGTCTTTGTAAGTTGTAAAAAAAGCTTATTAACATGGGTTGGATTGGCCCCAGGTAGGAGTCGAGCTCGCGACCTCTGTCTCTGTCATGGAAGGGCCGTGCTATTGACCGTATAAAATACACATGTTTATTTTGAGCGATTGTGGGCCCGCAATGGCATTCGGGACCGCAATGGAATATGGGCCATTGCTGGCCCGCATCCCGTCGAATAGCCAACACTAGTAACCAGCCACGGCCACAATGTGCGAGATAGTACATAGATCAGAGAGAGAGAGAGAGAGAGAGAGAGAGAGAGAGAGAGAGAGAGAGAGAGAGAGAGAAGGGAAGGAAGGGAAAGAGGGGGGTCTCATAGAATCTTTCTGTGTTTAACAGAATTTTTATACGAACTATAGCAGAAAGTTGAACATGCTAATTGATAACTATTTCAGTGTGCGATGTGGAGTATATTAGATTTCGATATGGCATTCCGTCCTCCGACGTTGTGGTAATTGTTTTGGCTTTATATGCGTTAAACGTGGGTATTTGTGATATACAGCTTATTAGGTGTATCGTCTCATTTATCGTATATACTTTACCATAATCTTTCCCTTCCCTTGAATCGACACATCCAAGCCGTAATAATTTGAAACTGTCCGCTCCCGTCGCACTATCACTCTTTTATGATAGAGGAATATCGCCTATGACGCTAGTCATTAATGTTTAGAGACTAAAATGAAGAAGTGAATTTCAATAAAAATTCCGAAAATACAAAAACACGTCATAATTTAGGACCTTCCGAACTATCCCTTTCGAGGTAGCATAACTTGTGTTCGTCAAGCTGGGATGCTTACGTGAGATTTCTTAGTTGATTATTGATTAGATTTTATACTCATGAGCTCCGATTCGCTTCACTTTGTTTTTTTTTGACATTTTAAATATTGAAACCCCTGTAATTCGATGCACTTTAAAAAAAATAAAGTGTCATTCAAATTTCAGGGTTAACGGAAAGGCAGTGTACTCTGATTTAACTTGCTCAAGGGAAGGATGGAGATCGTTGAACGGCGATTTGATTGTCAATTTTACCGAGAAAATAAATAGAACAGTGACCGTTACTTGCGCCGAGAGTGAGTCTATGTTCAAGAAATGTCGCATCTTCCGATGACTAGATCGCCAATTTCAAAAAATGAAATGGAATTTAGCAGAATTCATCACTGTTTAGGGCAGAGATCGTAATTTGAGCTATAGGTATAGGAAACAACAGGAAAATTTCAAAATAGTTGTATTTTAATTTTTTTAAAGTTGTATTTGTATTTTAAGTAGAATTTTAAATTTTTAAAAGTACAAATTTTGAAAATTATAAATTTGTCGATTAAAAAAATAGAATTTTCCATTTAGAAAAAAAAGCTTTTTTTTAAATATTATCTTTCCTAGTAGTCTGTTTTGAATTTTTTAATTGAAATTTAAAATCTGTTCAGATGATTGTCTGCTTCGTAATTTCACCGAAGCCCAAGGCCAAATCATGGTGTGTCTTTTCTCGCAATTTATATTTGAAAACGTGTTATTTCGCGGTACAACAGCCAAAACAATAAATTTTAGCCAAATATAAAGGCCAAGAAGTATGAGATGACATGTGATAGGGACGAATATAATTTCAGGTGACTAGTTACATCAATAATAGCTAACTAGAAAGTACTGTGATAGACTAGTATATTTTTTATTTATTTATTTTTATTTATCGTACACCGCAAGGGTGTTTCAACAAGTACAAAATGATCGAGTGCAAAAAAAATATGTGTAGGAGTAAAATTATTAAAAGAGAGATGGATGGGGATGGGGGGGGGGGAAGGTGAGAGATCAATTGATCACGCCTTCTGCTACAGTCAGGAAGAGTTCAGAGGGGAGGAGCCTCTAGTGCGGTGGAGCGGCCGCAAATCCAATTTATATCGTATTGGATCTCTGAGTGTGCAGGGAGGAGGAGATCAAAGATAAAGTCGACAGGGGAGATGGGATGGGAATTACAAATTCGGAACAGCAATGCCTAATTTGTTCGGAAGATCAGGAAACTCAATTAGGTGACGTTTAATACAAGGGATAGACAATTTCAGGTCACAAACTGTATGTAATTTATTCAAAAATCGGGATGTTCTATGCGAGAAGGAATCTTTTAGGTTTGATCTTTTGGACTTGAGAATATGGAGAACAAAAGCATTGTGACGATAGCTAATAGGTCGGTAAGTATAGAAACGGCTTATAGGAAGGTCTACAGTGTAAGCGAAAATTTTGAGTGCTAGGATAAGATCGGAAACAATTCGACGAACATAGAGACTAGACAGTTTATAGAATGATAGTCTATCTGAATACGAAAGGGGCAATATCTTCGAACGAGAACAACGACGATAAAGTAAGCGAGTAAATAAGTGTTGAACTTTCTCTAAAATACGGATTCTTCCTTTTGCAGAAGGGGACCAGACGGGGGAAGCATATTCTAAAATATGAACAATAAATGATTGATAGGCACGTATATAGGGTTCGGGTAAAGTACAAGCAACACTGCCAAATAATAGGTATACAAGAGACGATGCTTTATTACAAACAAGCGACATGTGTGTATCGAAATTGAGTGATGCATCTATGTGGACGGCACTAGGTCGAATGATAACCGTTGAATAAGAACCGACTGGATGATAACCGGAAGCTACCGGATGAGAACTGAGCGTATGAGAACCCACTGAATGAGAACCTACAGGATAAGAACCCACCGGATGAGCACTGAGCGTATGAGAACACACTAGATGATAACCGAATGAATGAGAACCCACCGGATGGGAACAAACTGAATGAGAACCCACTGAATGAGAACCGACCGGATGAGAACCCACTGAGTGAGAACGTGTCGGATGAGAACTCAACGGTCATTTCAGGGGGGGGGGGGGGGGGGGATCGATTCGGCAACGATCGTTTCGGCAACGGATCATAAATCGGTTGGGAGATCGCCGATGGCAACAAAAGTTCTACCATTGTTATCAGTAGGGGTGTACGGAATGGTGCTACCGTAACCGTGGGGAATCGTGAGCTGATTTTTTTTAGTTGACCCATGACCCGGGGTTCATGGTTGAAAATTACCGAAGTCGAAAAATTCATGATGGTCCGAGACCAAATACTATATGCCTGTATATCAAAAGTCAGCTAACTTTTATTTTTATGGATACCGTAACCCGAACTACCGTAATCTAGCTACCGTACTCTTAACTATTATACCGAAATTCAAGGTAAATCCCGGTTTGATTACGGTAGTTCGGGTTACGTAATCCATAAAAATAAAACTTAGCTGACTGTTGATATACAGGCATATAGTATTTGGTCTCGGACCATCATGAATTTTTCGACTTCGGTAATTTTCAACCATGAACCCCGGGTCATGGGCCCACTGAAAAAAATCAGTTCACGATTCCCGACGGTTACGGTAGCACAATATCGTACACCCCTACTGATAACAATGGTAGTACTTTTGTTGCCATAGGCCATCTCCCAACCGATTTATGATCCGTTGCCGAAACGACCTTTGCCGAAACGATCGCCCCCCCCTCATTTCATACCAAATTTTGCGCTGATCACGGGAAGATCAGTTTGACATTACAAAATGTGTCGGATGAGAACTCAGCGGACATTTTATGAAAAAATTATTCAAAAGTTGTCAGATCGATCGAGCATTGATGAAACAAGTACCAAATGGTCACAAAGGCGCCAGGACGCCCTGGCGCCTGGGTGACAATTTTTTCATAAAATGTTCGCTGAGTTCTCATCCGACACATTTTGTAATGTCAGACTGATCTACCCGTGATCAGCGCAATATTTGGCATAAAATGGCCGCTGAGTTCTCATCCGACACGTTCTCATTCAGCTGGTTCTCATCCGGACGGTTCTCATTCAGTAGGTTCTCATTCGGTCGGTTCAAATACGCTCAGTTCTCAATTAGTGGGTTATCATCCTGTGGGTTCTCATTCACTCGGTTCTTAAGCACTCAGTTCTTATTGAGTGGGTTCTCATACACTCAGTTCTCATCCGGTAGCTTCCGGTTATCATCCAGTCGGTTCTTATTCAACGGTTGTCATTCGACCTAGTGCCATGTGGACACCTAGGTCCTTAACAGAAGTTGTGGATGGTAGGACAATAGAATTAAGTTGGTACCTATGCTGGGGATTGTTTTTACCTAGATAAATAACGTTGCATTTGTTTATAGCAACTTCCAACTGCCATTTTTTGCAGTATTCTATGAAACTTGATAAACAGATGGAGAAATTGGGTAAATACGCAGTGAATAGTTTGACATTATCAGCAAAAAGCCTACAGGAAAGACTAGGGAAGGGAGAAAATACCCGGGGAAGATCAAAAGTGTATAGCAAAAAGAGAAGAGGACCCAAAACTGTACCTTGAGGAACACCGGAGATGACCTCTCTCTCACACTAGAGAGAGAAGATCCTATGCGAACCCTGAAACGTCTATTATTATAGAATTACAAAAGTATTGCACACACCGCGCCAAATGCCGAATATAGTAAACTTTTCCACCGTTGAGAAAAACGCACTCCAAATTTTCGGAAGGTTTTTTCGAACGTTTTTTCAGTGCATATAATTTTATTTTTATTGAAAGTCCTATGAAATGATGAGGAAACGCCATAAAATTCGATAAAATAAGAGAAAAACGTATGTCGCGCGAAGAAGTGGGCGGAGTCTGAGTATTGCGCGGCAAACAGCGGAATTTGTATTGTTCGGGCAGTTTTAATTCTATAATAGCTAGTATAACGTAGAAGGTAATTAATTGGAAATTGGGGGATAATTAGAAAGTCAGTCTTCACTTCACCTTTCCCATTTACTGCTGACAAATTCAGACTGCCCAATTTCACAAGGCAAACTGATTTGAATTATTTCATAAATGCTAATAGTTTTTATTACTTTTAGACTTACCGTTGATGGAGTTCATAAGCGGTTCGAAAAACCGCTCAGGCGAGTTAAAATATATATGAGACGAATCGCCAGAGGTTCGACCACCCCCCGGACATAGAAATTTCGACCCCCTGAAAAATTCAGATTAAGTACTTTGAACGATGCTCTATCGAACTGCGCTTTCCGAATTTGCATATCTGTTCTCATTTTCGAGTAGTGGTAGGTCAAAGTTGGCAGGTACGGTATTTTTGGCTCGAGTGTGCGTCAGAAAAATGATCATAACTCCGTTCAAAATAATGATAGACACTTTTCCAAAAAAAGCATCGAAAGAGGAGATCTTGCGCAACATTTACCAGTTGGTGACGTCATTTTTCGGCCATGCTCCGGTGCTGGGCGGTCGGTTTTATGAAAAAGTGACTTAACTTTCCTAATCGGAAAAAGTGCACTTTTCTTCTATGCGCGTTTTGTTGCACCCATATGTGTCTAAAAATGACCCAAGTTTCAGAGGATTTCCGAATTGGAAAAAAAAAGGCGTTGATTTTAGTGACGCGACCTCGGACCTGTCAAAGGAAAGAACGGCTTATTCCTTTATCAAGAAACAGCAAAGGAGCTTAAATGACTCAAAAACATCCGAAAAAGCATTACGAGCTCAAAATACCCATATACGACAGTTATTTGAAACACAAAATCACCGAGTTCCGAAAAATTTGAAAAAAACCCATATTTTGCTTTTCCACGTGGAAAAAACGTCTCAGTAATGTTAATTAATCTTTATAATATTTCTTATAATGTTTTTGAACATTTATGTTTTTGGAAGTGAAGGCCTACCTGCTCTTAGAGCCGAGATATCCGCCATCGAGATTACACGCGCGCGCCCCAACTCCGCGCGATGTGTTGCCATAAAATGAACGTTTTCCAGCTCAGAATGACTCAAAACAACTTGTTTCATCATTCTTATCACGAAAAAATACCTTGGAACAAGTTTTCTGTGTCTGTAAAAATCAGCAAAAGATTTGGATCGAACCGGGGTTCGAACCCGCTCGGTGGTAAAGGTAAAGAGCTAAAGAGGTACCGCTCTAAAAACACCGAGCGGGTTCGAACCCCGGTTCGATCCAAATCTTTTGCTGATTTTTACAGACACAGAAAACTTGTTCCAAGGTATTTTTTCGTGATAAGAATGATGAAACAAGTTGTTTTGAGTCATTCTGAGCTGGAAAACGTTCATTTTATGGCAACACATCGCGCGGAGTTGGGGCGCGCGCGTGTAATCTCGATGGCGGATATCTCGGCTCTAAGAGCAGGTAGGCCTTCACTTCCAAAGGCACTACTCTAGAACACCGGACCAGTCCAATATTATAATATAAAAGTGTAGATTAGTCTAGAATAAATGGCTATTCTTCGTGTTTATTTCATTTTTATCATCCTTTTAGACTGGCCCGGTGTTCTGGTCCGGTCTTCTAGAGTAGTGCCACTTCCAAAAACATAAATGTTCAAAAACATTATAAGAAATATTATAAAGATTAATTAACATTACTGAGACGTTTTTTCCACGTGGAAAAGCAAAATATGGTTTTTTTTCAAATTTTTCGGAACTCGGTGATTTTGTGTTTCAAATAACTGTCGTATATGGGTATTTTGAGCTCGTAATGCTTTTTCGGATGTTTTTGAGTCATTTAAGCTCCTTTGCTGTTTCTTGATAAAGGAATAAGCCGTTCTTTCCTTTGACAGGTCCGAGGTCGCGTTACTAAAATCAACGCTAATTTTTTTCCATTTCTCAAATCCTCTGAAACTTGGGTCATTTTTAGACACATATGGGTGCAACAAAACGCGCATAGAAGAAAAGTGCACTTTTTCCGATTAGGAAAGTTAAGTCACTTTTTCATAAAACCGACCGCCCAGCACCGGAGCATGGCCGAAAAATGACGTCACCAACTGGGAAATGTTGCGCAAGATCTCCTCTTTCGATGCTTTTTTTGGAAAAGTGTCTATCATTATTTTGAACGGAGTTATGATCATTTTTCTGACGCACATTCGAGCCAAAAATACCGTACCTGCCAACTTTGACCTACCACTACTCGAAAATGAGAACAGATATGCAAATTCGGAAAGCGCAGTTCGATAGAGCATCGTTCAAAGTACTTAATCTGAATTTTTCAGGGGGTCGAAATTTCTATGTCCGCGGACCCTCCGAAACGGTCGATTTTCTCGCGATTCGTCTCATATATATATATATATATATATATATATATATATATATATATATATATATATATATAATAAATAAATAAATAATGTTTCCTATCAGGTGTCGCGATGGAATTTGGTATGATAAAGAAAATGTGCAAGTATACAACAATTCTATCACTACAGAGCCTATTGATCTTGTCTGTCATGATGAAAGTACGTCGAATTAACTGCACCACCTTATAACAGACCCTCATAAGCGGTTCGGAAAACCGCTCAGGCGAGTTAAAATATACACCGTATGACCGTATTACCGAAACTTTATTACGGTAATCTGGCTGCTTGAATCGGTCCGCTACACAACGAGTGATCTTTCACAAGTATATTAGGGCGCGAACGATGTGGTAGAGACGTCGTATAGTGTTAAAGCTGGTTGTTAGGATGTGGTCGAAGATATATTGATTTCAGGTTGTCTGGCATGCAGGGATACGCTGCCCCGAGCGGATTGTGGGAGATTGTGTTCTGAAGCTGAGCCTGCACTGGGTAACACCACTTCAACAGATGAGCTATGTCTAATACTGAATGTAAGTTCTATTCACACTTTATTTATTTCTTCGGCAACGAATATAAAATAATAGGTTATGCAAGTATAAGTTTTGGCATAAATTTTGCCCCGATCTATTTTTGTATTAAGCACAGCACTTTTTGTATTTCTGCAAAACACTCTGAAAAAATAAATTGTTTTTGTAAACTTTTGGAAGGTACAGTGTCCTAACATTGAAACTGAGTCAACCATTTTTTTCGTTTCTGCGGTGACATTATTCTTATGATATGATTACTATGATCATTATGATTATTATTATCATTGCAGTGCCCATCTCAACTCTACCTCGGTGAGGAAATATCGGGAGAAAAGGTGTACATGTCGGATGTTGATGCGGCGGCGAAGGATGATATCCCGAAACCGGCTGTACAATGTCGAAAGCATTGGCTAAGTGTCAATGGCAATCAACTCAGCAATCTTTCCTGCATAAATAGAAGTTGGTGGCTTTTGAAAATATATTAAAACGAAGGAAAACTCGGGAGAAAGTACTTAAAACGAATTTTTTTTCTAAAACGAATTTTTTTATTTAAAAAAATAACATTTACAGTTCCCTGTGGTATCTACAGTAACCTTACGTTTGACTGTGTAGACGACACCAACATAACATGTCTCGAATCGGTAACATAATTTATATGATAATTAAATGATCACTCGGTAATTTCAGCAAAGAATGAGAGAGCTCGCAGATGCGACAATTCAAGAGACCGATCCCAACTGTGGCCAGACTCTCGCATGCCCAGACGGATACAATATGTTGTAAGTTTTGTTGAAAACAATGACAAATAAGTAATAGATGATCGAGAAAAAGAATTATGCGAGTGTTCATAATGATTTTTTTCGCTGCATTTTCCTTTCTTTTCGTGATCTGTAAACATAGCATAAATAGTCCGGGAAATGTTGTACTACACATTGTTTAATGCCATTTTTTCTTTCGATCAAATTTTGAATTTTCCAATTATTCATCGTATTGAATTAAGCTACGGCCGTGATGTCGCAGGGGAAGTCGTCTGGGATGACTTGAAGAATCTTAAATGTGAACAGAAAGGTCACTGGAGTGCGGTCTACGTCGATAATTCAACTGACAACTTTCAACTACCACTAACGGTAATACGCAAATGGAGGTGTAAACGAATCGTGAATTTAAAAAGAGAGAAACCCTTGTCAAATAACGTAATCTAATCAACATCCAGATATATTTTAGTAATTTTGTGGTGCGAATTTGGGAGGTAACCTTTTTGGCAGTGCTCATTTCGGCATAAATCGGGTGTGGTTGAGGCCTTTAGCAGCAAAAATAGTAACATTTTTATCAGTCGTCCAATAACAGGTAACTTCTGTGGCCTACCGAACTGGCAGGATTTGAAAACGGATCATGAATAAGTAAAAGAAGCTAACAGCCCGGGAATTGAACCTCCGGAATACCGACAACACATCATCCCACTTTACCATGCTGTAGCTAAGAACGGGTAGCGATGAGAAGGGAGAAGAGATAAAATTTATTTCGCGTGGGGAAATCAGTTGAACAGTCGCTTGAAAAAATATTAAATATCGCTTTTCGTCGGGGTTCAACTCACTTTAGAAAAACATTCTTCAGGATTTCAAGGAAAATTGAGAAATAACGCAGTCGATTTAGTAGAGTCGATTTATCACTGTAACTTTCGTGAAAATCGGGATATGTGAGCTCTGACTATTCGTGTGTACTCTCATTTTAAGAAAAAAACATGCAAAAATAAATTTTAACGTTTGAATTGGCCAAGAAGGTATGTAATGTCAATGCAAAATATTGGGCATATTCGTGCTTTTGCTGTTTTTAAAATTATTAATTTATTAAAATTATTAATTTTAAAAACAATTGTTGTTTATATTTAAGGAAAAAAAACTGTTCATATTATTTTTATATGTAAATACACGTTTTTTAGGGAAAGATGGTAATGTCGACGATTAACGAAAATTAACGAAATTAACACAAATCAACGACATTTTTTTCGTTAACGATAATAACATTAACGATAATTTTCATTAAGTAAAATCTCTTGTGCTAACGATCCGTTCCAAGTGTGAAAATGATGCTAGTGGCGTCCAGTGATGTCCAGATTATGGTAGCCATAGCTCTTCATTTACCCTCAGGGAATAAAAAAACATTTTTTCGAAGGCCTGATTTTGAGGCCCAACTGTTAGGAAGGCAGGTCTTCTAAAATTATGGTCCCTCCTCAATAAATAACTACTGTATCGCCAGAAAGCAATCGGACACTTTTTCATTTTTTATAACTTTTGATCCAGGAAAGCAATCAAGCTGAGTTTTAGAGTAAATGTAGAGAATTTATCAAGGAATACAACCATGATGTGTTTTGTGCAATTACATTCGTTAATTATTGAGTAGTGATGACGTAATCGAATTACACTTTTTGAAAATTTTATTTCTTTAGGGAAAAGTCCTGTGCTTCTGAAACATTGTGTGAGTGGAGACATCCACTAGGGCTGCACAGTCAACAAAATCAGAATGGCTGCGACATCGATTTCAAGCAGTAGCGGTGCTGCAAATTTGATCCCCAAATTTCATTACTCAGCTTCTAGATGTGCTAACGACCCGTTCTAAGTGCTAAAATGATGCTATTGGCGAGTAATGCTTAGTCCCAGATTATGGTAGTCATAGCTCGCCATTTGTCCTCAGGGCATAAAAAATAATTTTTTTAGAAAGACTGATTTTGAGACCGTACCGTTTAGAGGGAAGGTCTTCTAAAATTATGGTTCCTTCTCATGCAGCTTAGCAATGTATCATACATTTATTTGCCTTATTTTGATTTAGTTCCGATTCCTTTCAGAACTGCAGCAAACGTTCTGCTGAGGTATACTCGGTCGTATCGAGTAAAGATCAAAATACAAAGATCAAAGATCAAAGTTTAGCAATAGTGTAAAAACTTTTGTGAACATCTCTAACATGCATAGGCACTTTGAAAATAAAAGATTTCATCAATAGAGGCCAGCGGAAAGAGAGAAAGAGCAAGAGCGCGCACCGAGTTGACCTCAGCATATCTTTTGTTGCGGGTCTGAAAGGAATCGGAATTAAACCAAAATAAGGAAAATAAATGTATGATACATTGCTAAGCTGCATGAGCAGGAACCACAATTTTAGAAGACCTGCCCTCTGAACGGTACGGTATCAAATTCAGTCCTTCTAAAAAATTGATTTTTATGCCCTGAGGGCGAATGGCGAGCTATGACTACCATAATCGGGGACTAAGCATTACTCGCCACTAGCATTATTTTGGTACTTAGAAAGGGGTCGTTAGCACATCTGGAAGCTGAGTTATGAAATTTGGGGATCAAATTTGCAGCACCGCTACTGCTTGAAATCGATGTCGCAGCCATTCTGATTTTGTTGACTGTGCAGCCCTAGTGGATGTCTCCACTCTCACAATGTTTCAGAAGCACAGGACTTTTCACTAAAGAAATAAAAAATTTCAAAAAAAGTGTAATCCGATTGCGTCATCACTACTCAATAATTAACGAATGTAATTGCACCAACACGTCATGGTTGTATTCCTTGATAAATTCTCTACATTTACTCAAAAGATCAGCTTGATTGCTTTCCTGGATCAAAAGTTATAAATAAATGAAAAAGAGTCCGATTACTTTCTGGCGATACTGTAAGTACATAAGTAAGCAGCTTTGCAATATATCATATATTTATTTCCCTTATTTTGGTTTTGTTCCGATTCCTTTCAGACCCGCAACAAACGTTCTGCTGATGTATACTAGGTCGTAGAGTAAAGATCAAAATACAAAGATCAAAGATCAAAGTTCAGCAATAGAGTAAAAACTTTTGTGAACATCTCTAACATGCATAGGAGCTTTGAAAATGAAAGATTTCTTCAATATAGGCCCAGAGACGAGAGCAATGAGAGAGAAAGCGCAAGATCGCGCACCGAGTAGATCTCAGCATAACGTTTGCTGCTGCGGGACTGACAGGAATCGGAACTAAACCAAAATAAGGGAAATAAATATATGATATATTGCAAAGTTGCCTGCGGAGGAACCATAATTTTGGAAGACCTGAAGGGTAGGGCCTCGAAATCAGGCCTTCAAAAAAAATGTTTTTTTTTTTAATTTCCTAAGGGTAAATGAAGAGCTATGGCCACCATAATCTGGCAATAAACCTCACTAACCACAAGCTTGATTTTAACAGTGGGTAGAACGGGTCGTTTCCAAATCTAGAAACTGGGTTTTAAATTTTGGGGATCAAACTTGCAACGTCACTACAGCTTGAAATCGGATTCGGGGCCATTCCGATTTTCTTGGCTGTGCAGCCATAGTGGATGTCTCCACTCTCACAATGTTTCAAAAGAACAGGACGTTCCACTAAAGAAATAAAAATTTTGTAAAGAAATTTTTTAAATCAGTTTGTTAATGCGTTATGATGATGATTACGTCATCATCATAACGCAATAACGAACATAATGATAAATTCCGTTTATTGACTCAAAAGATCAGCTTGATTGCTTCCCCGGATCAAAAGTTTTTTTTAAAAAAATGAAAAAGTGTTCGATGACTCTCTGGCGATACTGTTGCTTTTAAGGGAGCATGGATAATTTGTGCGAACATGAGTCCGGATTTCCAGAAACATATCAATGACAAGGACCGTCCGGGCAGAGGTAAGCCTATCTATCTTGCCACAATATATGTTAGGGAGAGAGAGCGTAACTGAAAAATTGCCATTCCAAACCAGGGCTGTACGATTTTTTTTTCTAATTTTGAAAGTATAACTGCTAGACTAATCTGTAATGACATTTTCAGAGTCCACTCCTTCCGGACTCGAAATTGCAAGTTTTCTGTTTTTAAAAACGAAACTAAAACTGTTACTATCAAAATTTTTGAAATTAAAACAACGAAGTGATTTAAAACAATTAAAACGATCTCCATCATAAGAATCTCCTTATTAAATGAATAAATATTTATAATAAGCAAAAAGTATAATATAATATAATATATTTTTTAAATATAACTTTGCAGAAATCAGGATTGGCAACGGGAGCAATAGTTGCACTTGTGGTCGTGCCTATTTTAATTTTAATTGGCATCGGCATTCTTGCCTTCATTCTGGTGAGCTTTAATATTATTCTTATTCCGAGGGTCTTGCACTTTGTATTTGGAGTCTTGACTAAACTTTTGCGCTCAGATTCGTCGAAAGAAACAGAAGGAGGAGTACAAGGATAAGACCAAAGAACAAAAGTAGGGTATTTTTAAAGTAGAATGAATTTTTGTTAATTTAAAAAAAGTAAATTCAGGATCGAACCAGTCATGGATAATAGAAGTGTGGGTAACCCCCAGTCCAAAAACCTATAGGGATGACCAACAGTGAGCGCTCCGGACAGAGTGCAATTGAATAAATCTTAACAACATCCTCTCAATCAGTCTATCTTCATACAACAGTACAACAGAAACACAACAATTTGTACACATTCAGCTCTTGGAGCTAATGGTTTCCAAAAGGAATGGCTTTCAATTTCTTTCTTTAGATTATAGATTTGCCTGGGCTTCAGGGGGTGGGGGGGGGGTTGATAGCAGGCCTGCTGATAATCAAATTATTAAGAATCTTTGCCGATCTAGTGTTATTAATTTCGTTTACTTCATGTTGAAATATCCTCCTGTCTTTTTATTCTGATTACCTACTAACGGCTATTCCGTTTTATAGAAGGAGGCCATTGAGTTTGCGTGACTGCCACGATTAACAAGGAGTATAATGTTTATATTATATGGTAATGTTTATATTATATGCGTGAGAGACAATGGGAAATTGAGAGAGTCAAGTATGTTTGTTTGTCCGTCACTCTTTTCATCCTTTCCCTATAAAAAGCTTCAAAAACGTCCAATCTTCTCAAATCTTTTAGCATATCCACCTACCAACAAAAGCAAAACAAAGCTATGCAAAAACATAAAATCCATGGTTAAGTGGTTAAACTTCCCTTAAACACCCGACCTTAAAATGAATAACTCAAATTTCGCAGGTTCGAATCATTTCATGTCCATTCTCTTTTGCTGATTTTTCTCATCCATCTTTAAATATTTGCTTTTCAACAAAACCGTAAAACTGTGACAACCGTAACATGTTTTCTGGAAATTCTTTTAAACATTTTACTGTAAAACACTTCAAATTGTCCAATCTCCTCAAATCATTCCCCAATAGCGAAACAAAACTGCACAAAAACATTTAACAAAAAAAAACATGTTTGTTAAAATTCTTGACTATAAAATCAACAACTTTTCCAACTGCACAGGTGCGAATCCTTTCAAGTCTAATCTTTTTGCCTTTTTTCACAAATTTTCAATTTTTTATAAACATTGCTCTTTCATACTGTATAATCTATCTGTAAAACTGCTGGCATCGTGCTTTCTTCATCTAATAGGATCATGCCATGTTCAGCCTACAAATTCTGTAGATAATATTACCGCATACCAGTTTTACAAAACAGCGTTTGCAATAGGGTGGCTTCAATGACTCGATGGGTCGACCTTTTTACGATCTCTGGTGGGTCAGGAGCGAGTCTGGCAGATATCCGTCCCCTCTGGCAGAGGGCCACTCAGAGAGGTGGATGAACCATTTTAGGCGGGCCGAAAGTGGGTCGGCAATTTTCTCAGCTCCCCGTGGACCAAATTCAAAACAGAAATCAAAGTTTTGAAAAAGTAGGATACCCACCCGCAAAATTTCGAAAAATATCGACTTGCAAAAATTATTGATTAATCATATCCAAGAAATTTGAAAAAAAAGAGTATGGTAACAAATTGAATAAAGGAGTACGAATATGAGAAGCGTAAGATCTTTAAAAAGTTCAGTGAAGTGATATTATAGAATTAAAACTGTCCGAACAATACAAGTTCCGCTATTTGCCGCGCAATAATCAGACTCTGCCCACTTCTTCGCACGACATACCATTTTATCGAAGTTTATGGCGTTTCCTCATCATTTCACAGGACTTTCAATAAAAATAAAATTATATGCATTGAAAAAACGTTCGAAAAAACCTTCCGAAAATTTGGAGTGCGTTTTTCTCAACGGTGGAGAAGTTTACTATATTCGGCATTTGGCGCGGTGTGTGCAAAACTTTTGTAATTCTATAATAATAGACGTTTCAGAGTTCGCATAGGATCTTCTCTCTCGCCCTGTAAAAAGTGGGCCTCCGCGACAAGATTCTTGTCGCCTCATGTCGCATCTTTCTAAAAGAATTTTAAAACATTTCGTTAGTTGTGATCATTGCATCATCAGATAAGATTAAGATCACCGTTGAAACGAATAAAATTGGTTAACTATGGACAGAGTTATTAAAGGATCAAGGCTGACGGGAGTGCTACCGTAATCCCTTCAAATTCGAATTTCCCGCACTTTTCATTGACCCTGCGAAATCGATTTTCTAACGAACGTGTTTTAGAACGCTTTTGGCGGATTTTCTTTTGTATTTTTCATCTATTTTGTGAAATAATTACAATACTTCCAAATACAATACTTCTAATACGAGAAAAACCGTTCTAAAGCACGTTCGTGAGAAAATCGATTTCGCATGTTCAATGAAAAGTGCGGGAAATTCAAATTTGAAGGGATTACGGTAGCACTCCTGTCAGCCTTGATCCTTTAATAACTCTGTTCATAGTTAACCAATTTTATTCGTTTCAACGGTGATCTTAATCTTATCTGATGATGCAATGATCACAACTAACGAAATGTTTTAAAATTCTTTTAGAAAGATGCGACATGAGGCGACAAGAATCTTGTCGCGGAGGCCCGCCTTTTGACAGGGCGATCGTGCGGGACTGTATAGTACCCTGTGTCGGAATTTAACGTTACCAAGAACTGAAATATGAATTGATTCTAAAAAAAATTGATTTTTCGTTTAGAGAGTCGCGTACCGACAGAGAACACAGTGGACAATAAGAAATAAGAAAATTATAGTGGGAAAGTGTTGTTTGGAGGGGTGCATTTTCAGGCATGATTATCGCGTACTGAATTTATTTTTTCTATTTCCTTGGTATAAAAATTAATTTTTGCGTCATTTCTCATCGCGTACCGACAGAGATTCCAATTTTCCATATGGAAATGTAAAATGAACGCGTCAAACTCATTTGCTAGAGCGTTATCCCACCGTAGGTACCATGGGATAACGCGCTGGAAATCCTCTTAAAGATTTGAGTTTTTTCGTAACAAGACTGTTCGGGTAGAATGATAGAGATTTAACACACTAACCGAACGACACATTTCATATTGCGTGATGATATGTTTGAAGCTTGTTATGCGCATTGAAAGTACAACTTTTCATGCAAGTAGAGAGTGCCTATCCGATTTGCATACTTGACTCTCTCAAGTTTCCCATTGTCACTTACTGTAACAACTGTTACTCAATATCTAATTATAAATACATAATATTTTATTCCATTCATCTTTATTAAAGTTAGTCCACGATAAAAGCACACTGTAAGCGTTTGAATTACGCGCGCGCAATTCTACGGATGTGCAGGTTTTCATCCCATCCCATCTACGGTATCAGCCAACCTGCCAAATTCAGAAGGAGTTTTCTTTTTCTTTCTGATTTCTTCGTCGTTGACGCTCGTCTATTTCATCATCATTATTCAATTCTATTGATTCCTCGTACTCCATTTCTCCATGCCACTTTTCTCTCATTGTGATGTCTCAGCCATGTTTATTCTTCAATTTCCATTCGTCATTTGAAGATATCTATCTCATATTTCACTCAATTCAAATCCATTCTTCATGATCTAAATTCAATCAGCACTCTCTTCACTTTCTTCTCGCCGCTGTCGCCTATCCCTCTCTTCCCCTTCTATTTTCGTCATTATTATTATCTCGTTTCTCGCTTAATTGTTTTTGGTTTAATTACCCAAGTTTGAGGTCACTCGGACTTGCACACGGTTGGTTCCCCGTAACCAGCCCCCCTTCGTCGGTTCCCCGCAACCGACTTCTCCTTCGTTGGTCCCCCGAGACCAACTTCTTCTTCGCTGGTTCCCCGCAACCAGTTCTTCTTCCATCCACCACCACTCAAGGTGACTCCATTCCATCCAGGACGCCTTCCAATCTTCTTCGTTATTCTATTGTAATCGTATGAAACAATAATCAATCTTTATTATCAACTCACTCGTTTACTCGTTCTACACTACAGTATCGGGAAACACGGGTAGTTATTCTACGTTTCACTCAGTTTCCATCGTTCTATTCACTCTGTCCAAGCTACTATATCAGTCCACAGTGCCGAATAGTTCGTATACTTACGCTAATTTCTATAGAATATTAATCAATCCCATGTTAATCGTTGCGGGAGTCAGTCATGCCAACTCAAGGGTCTCCTTCTTTAAACGCAATAATTCCTAAATTTCTTGAGTTTCATGTTTTTATCTGTCGGTACCCGATCAGATTGAGATACTATGCATGTAATATAGCTATAGTGCAGTATTGAACGAAATCGCATATTATTAAAATCAGTTCTCGTTCTTACTGTAAGTTAGATAGACTAACTGTCACATGGCTATTGCAAACTGAAATAATAACTGAGTTTTAAAAAAAATTAATTTCCCCCATTTTTGTGTACCCACCCGCATTTTTTTAGTCGAAAATCTACGTTACCCACCCGCATTTTTTGGCCGTGGGATAACCATGGACCATGTCTGGTGGCACGCCAAACCCGTCTGGGGTTTGCCGAAGTCTTTAATACAAGTATATTAGTCCCTCCCCCAATGATAGGAAAAGAGAAGTTTCGAACGAAAGTTCGAATGAAAGTTCGCATCTTTCTGAGGATCTTTCATCACAAAGTTGCGAACTTTCCTTCGAAACAACAGGACGGACCACTGGTTTTCCAACTGTGACAAGTCAGCCGAAGCAGAGTTTGGAGAGACCACTGTGTCCGTATGCATGAACAATGGGAATCCATTCTTCGGTAAATGTGACGTGATTAGCATAGGCGGAGGCGCGTCCAAACATTTTAAAATCGTCCAATCGGATATGACGTTTTCCCGGAAAACGGTTTTCCGTTGTTCATCCCACTGGTTATGCTTCCAGCAAAAAAAAATATCACACAATTTTAACAAAGCATGGTGGATTCTAGAACTAATAATAATAATAATAATTTATGCGTTTTACAAGAAAACTCGGTGGTGAAAACAATAGATAAATAAATTGAATAGATTGATTCTGAACACATAACAGCACTACAAAACGTTGATGTTGAATAATGAGAAAAGGGCTGTCGGGATAAGGCCATGAATACCCCACTATGGGAATAAACATCGCTTACCACTAGCATGATTTTGGCGCTTATTGTTATAACGGGTCGTTAGCACATCTAGAAGCTGAGTTTTAAGTTTTGGCAGTCAAATTTGCAACGAAGCTACAGTACAGCCCGGTCGTGTTTTGTACACGTTCTCCGCTGCGCTCCGCTGCGGGGCGCATTTGGACGCATCATTTATTTCCTTTGCGTATGAATATTTTTGAATTCTCAAAGTCTTAATCATGAGTTTCCGTGATAAAAAGTTCTTTTAATGACTAAAGAAACTGAAACAAAATATTTATTAATGAGAAAAAACAATTAAAAGGCAAATCACACTGGTCCGAAAATGGTCACTATTAAGAGCTCGGATCTGTAAGACTCGAGCATTTCGGCCAGATTCCGGACATTTCGCCAAGAATTTTGATTCAGGCCACTGTACTTTATTGGTGTAGGGTACCTTGCGCCCACATTACATAATGGTACCCAAAGTGGCCCTAGCAGTGGAACGCGGCGTGCCAGGTGGGCGCCAAGTTTGAAAACTCGATTTTCATATTTTTTCAACCGAACAAGCTAGAGTCCAAATTTCTTCGGCATTGTGTTAGGCATGCCCAATGTGCACAGAAACACTATTGAGATTAATTTTAAGCAATTCCTAGACTGATTTTTTACCCGTATTTTCGGTTTTCTTCGATTTCTCGGCATCTCAATTTCAATTCCGCAAAAGTTCTCTAGTATATCCATGTAGCCCAACTACTAGTGCATGTAACCCTGCTAGGCGGAAATCGATCTTGGATTGCGCGTGTCGGAAAAAAATCGGTCTGATCGTCTCCAACTTGACTCAGACTCGTTGCTTCATAATTTTTTGCTATATTTTCAAAACGATTAGTGCGGAATTGTGGTCTACTCAAAGTTTTGAGGTGAGACTAGTAAAATGACACAAGAAGCTCATCACTTGGATCAATTTGAAAATTTCGATTTTCATGACCCGGGGGTCATTGTAGAAAATTTCAAAATTTCTCATGTTTGAAATGTTTTAATTTATGTGGCTTCTTGTGAAGTACTAATGATGTGAAGAATATTCAGCCAATGCTCAATGGCTAATCTCTCCTTTCATCCATTTTTCGATAAGTTTCATGTTGAATGCGTGCGAAAAAGTCAGAATTGTGCTTGAATCAGTTTCCAACTTACTTTCTGTAACATTCTATCTAAGTACTTTGCAATGTACATAATCAATATGAAAATCGTTAATTTTGGAAAATTCAAAAAATCAATTTGAGTGCCTACTTTCACGGAAAATTTCTGAAATATTGCATTTTTTCGACTCGAATGCCGCGACAATTAGCAAATGACAACGACAATGTGAAGTTTCATGATGAGTAAACATAGTAGAACTGAAATCCTGGCATTCGGCTCACTTTTGAAAAAATCGATTTCCATGACCCCGGGGTCATGGTAAAAAAATATGAATTTTTCGAAATTAACGATTTTCATATTGATTATGTGCATTGCAAAGTACTTAGATAGAATGTTACAGAAAGTAAGTTGGAAACTGATTCAAGCACAATTCTGACTTTTTCGCACGCATTCAACATGAAACTTATCGAAAAATGGATGAAAGGAGAGATCAGCCATTGAGCATTGGCTGAATATTCTTCACATCATTAGTACTTCACAAGAAGCCACATAAATTAAAACATTTCAAACATGAGAAATTTTGAAATTTTCGACCATGACCCCCGGGTCATGAAAATCGAAATTTTCAAATTGATCCAAGTGATGAGCTTCTTGTGTCATTTTACTAGTCTCACCTCAAAACTTTGAGTAGACCACAATTCCGCACTAATCGTTTTGAAAATATAGCAAAAAAATTATGAAGCAACGAGTCTGAGTCAAGTTGGAGACGATCAGACCGATTTTTTTCCGACACGCGCAATCCAAGATCGATTTCCGCCTAGCAGGGTTACATGCACTAGTAGTTGGGCTACATGGATATACTAGAGAACTTTTGCGGAATTGAAATTGAGATGCCGAGAAATCGAAGAAAACCGAAAATACGGGTAAAAAATCAGTCTAGGAATTGCTTAAAATTAATCTCAATAGTTTTTCTGTGCACATTGGGCATGCCTAACACAATGCCGAAGAAATTTGAACTCTAGCTTGTTCGGTTGAAAAAAAATATGAAAATCGAGTTTTCAAACTTGGCGCCCACCTGGCACCCCGCGTTCCACTGCTAGGGCCACTTTGGGTACCATTTTGTAATGTGGGCCCAAGGTACCCTACACCAATAAAGTACAGTGGCCTGAATCAAAATTCTTGGCGAAATGTCCGGACAATGCTCGAGTCTTACAGATCCGAGCTCTTAAGAGACCGGCTCGGTAAGACTCGAGCATGGTCCGGACATTCGCGAGGAATTTCGATCTGGCCTTTAATACTTTTATCATAGACACATACCGGGGGGAGACCGATGAAAGTTATAGTGAAAATGCCCTTAGGCTCAAACCCGGCTCAAATATGTCACATAAAGTAAAAAAATTGAAAAATTCATATCTTTTCAATCGTGATAGCTAGGACTTTTATTTCATTTTATTAGTGATTAACATGTTATGCACTCTTCCAAACACTGCTGAATATTTATATCATATCGTTCTGAGTATGTTTTTTCGTGTCTGATTTTCAGATTTTTCTCCTTCTATCCTCGTTGAACAGATAACGCAAGTAATGACATAGTGCATATTGTAGCCCTGACGATTGTGCACATGGTGGTCACATTCCCTTGGCCTGCCAACATTTCGCAGGCATCGAGAATTGCAACTGAATGTGAGAAATGTGTAAATTGCAAAAATCGAAAATTAAATTTCTTGAAATTCGCAAGAGTAAGAGGTAGCTTTATTATGTCATTTTACTCGTAGTGATGCGCATACCCAGAAAAAATATACAAATAAACTCAGACTACATTTAAAAATTTTTTTTTATTTATTTTTTACTTTTTCAACCCTCAAATTGAGTCGACAGTCAAGGCAAGTTGATTCATAGGGCGGATGGTGGCTGATGCATGTCCGCTTGCGAAAACTACTGCCACCTGAAGAATCGTCGTTTCGCAGATTTCGAAATTATTTTTTTTAATTATCAAACTTGAATATTTATATGTTTCTTTTACATAAATCGGTTGGAAGGTGGCGTATGGCAACCAAAGTTGTACATTTGTTATCAGTGGGGGTGTACGCTATTGCACTACCGTAATCGTCAGGAATCGCAAATTGTTTTTTTTTCAGTCGACCTATGATTTTCAACCATGACCCGGGGTTCATGGTTGAGAATGGCCGAGGTTGAAAAATTCATGATGATCCCAGACCAAATACTATTTGGCATTATATCAACAGTGGGCCAACTTTTATTTTTATGAATACCATAACTCGAATTACCGTAATGGTAATGCACGCACCTGAATTTTCCGAGAATTTCACCACATTATTATAAGATACGGTAGCTAGATTACGGTAATTCGAGTTATGGTATCCATAAAAATAAAAGTTGGCTCACTGTTGATATATTGCCAAATGGTATTTGGTCTGGGATCATCATGAATTTTTCGATCTCAGCCATTCTCAACCATGAACCCCGGGTCATGGTTGAGAATCATGGATCGACTGAAAAAAAATTAGTTCGTGATTCCTGACGGTTACGTTAGTGCAGTACAGTACACTCCTACTGATAACAATGGTACAGCTTTGGTTGCTGTACGCAACCTTCCAGCCGATTTATATGCAAGAAACATATAAATATTCAAGTTTGATAATTAAAAAAATTATTCGAGCTCTGCGAAACGACGATTCTTCACGTTGCAGTCGTTTCTGCAAACGCACATGCATCAGCCACCATCCGCCCTATGAATCAACTTGACTTGACGGTTGACTGAAAGTGAGAGTTTAAAAAATAAAAATAAAATAATGATTTTTCTAATTTCTTTTAAAATGTAGTCCGAGTCTACTTGTATATTTTTCCTGTGCACTCGCATTACTACGAGTAAAATTACATAATAAAGCTACCTCTTACTCTTGCGAATTTCAAGAAATTTAATTTTCGATTTTTGCAATTTACACATTTCTCACATTCAGTTGCAATTCTCGATGCCTGCGAAATGTTGGCAGGCCTAGGGAATGTGAACACCATATACGTCATCGTCAGGGCTACAATATGCACTATGTCATTACTTGCGCTATCTGTTCAACGAGGATGGAAGAAGAAAAATCTGAAAATCAGACACGAAAAAACATATTCAGAACGATATGATATAAATGTTCAGCAGTGTTTGTAAGAGTGCATGACATGTTATTCACTAATAAAAAGAAATAAAAGTCCTAGCTATCACGATTGAAAAAATATTAATTTTTCAATTTTTTAATTTATGTGACATATTTGAGCCGGGTTTGAGCCTAAGGCCATTTTCACTACAACTTTCATCGGTCTCCCCCCGGTATGTGTCTATGATAAAAGTATTGAGGGCCAGATCGAAATTCCTCGCGAATGTCCGGCAGGGGGGTCAAAATGCTCGAGTCTTACCGAGCCGCTCTCTTAATTTACTGGAAAGGTATACTGTAATATTGCGTATCGATCACACGATCGCCGTAAGACCTTTTTCCCCCCTTAGATATTTTAAAATTTTCAGTACCCATCATTTTCGGACCAGTGTGATTTGCCTTTTAATTTTTTTTTCTCATTAATAAAAATTTTGTTTCAGTTTCTTTAGTCATTAAAAGAACTTTTTATCATGGAAACTCATGATTAAGACTTTGAGAATTCAAAAATATTCGTACGCAAAGGAAATAAATGATGCGTCCAAATGCGCCCCGCAGCGGAGCGCAGCGCAGAATGTGTACAAAACACGACCGAATATCGACGATATATTAGAGATTTGCAATTTATCCATAGTACCATTCATGGCCATTACGAGTACGACTATTCAAACCTTTTTGTTGTATCTCCTCTTAACCGCGTTCACAGATTCTCCCATCCTTACCGTATATCTCTACCTTATCGTATTAATTCTACATTATCTACCTGTGCATCTAGAGCAATAGATATATGGAACTCTTTACCCATCGAATTAGTTGAATCCCCACCATCCCCTTTCCGTGCAGGGCTAGTTAAGATCTCCCCAGATATAATTATACCTTCTTCTAAGATTCGCCCATAGCTCCCAAACTGCCACTGTACCCGAGAACCCTCACCGATATCGCTACATTAGCGACGGACATCCATCACTCCCTTTATGTCCTTATTTTTCTTGTTATGCATATTATGATGGAATAAAGAATAAGATAAGATAAGATAAGACCGGGCTGTACTGTACAACTCGAAATCGGAGTCAGAGCCATTCCGATTTTGTTGCATGTGCAGCCCTAGTGGGATGTCTCCACTCTCACTATGTTTCAGAAGAACATGACATTTCACTAAAGAAACTACTAAGAAATAAAAATCACTAAGAAATCACTAAGAGACTAAAAGAGAGAGACTAAGAGACTAAAAGACTAAGAGACTAAAAGAGAGACTAAAATCACTAAGAAATAAAAATTTTCAAAATAGTGTACTTCGATTGCGTCATCACTACGCATCAGTGAACTAATTTATTTACACCCACCCATCATAGTATTATTCCTTGATAAATGATGTACATTGACTCAAAAGATGAGCTTGACTGCTTTCCTGGATCAAAAGTTATAAAATAATGAAAAAATATCCCATGACTTTTGGCCGATACTGTATGTCCCACGTTCTTCTTCTCAATAGCGCTCCCAAATCTCGTGGGTCCCCTTTGTTAATTTATTTTTATTTGATGAAGCCTTACTAAGGCAGCAACCCGAAAGAAGTAAGGTACGGAGTATGCGAAAGGACAGTTAGTATATGATAGAAAAGTTTGGCTTTCTCATCAGAAGGGTTTTACTAGGTCTATTCGAAAGGTGCCGTGGCGATGAAACATTTGACACCGCAGTCGACGCTGCGATATGAACTATGGCTTCAAATCGTTTAGTTGTTCACAATAGAGGTCCGCGATTATATCGGAGATCATAAATGCGCATGCAAAACATTCCCCTCGCTCACACCTATTTAAAAGTTGGAGTCCGACGAATATTTTCGTGAACAAACTGTGAAGACAGAAAGATAGCAAAAGTTATTATGCATACTGTACATTAATTATTTTATGCTAATTCAGCTTATTGATCACTAGAATCATGAATGAATCCATGCTTGATGTACAGGCAAAGGCGGGAAATTTTGAAAATAAGAAAGTTCAGCAATAGGTTTCGAACCCACGAGGTTACGCTAACTGGGCAGCGCATTTACCACTACGCCACGGTATGCATGCATGGAAGAACTAATTTTTTGCATATCATTTATCCTTTGTATACCCGATATGTTACACATTAGCATAGACATTCGAGGGCCTCCATCTTTAACCTAGAGCATCTCCATTTTCTGATGTTTTCAGATTTGGTGATCGATTCCAGTTTCTCTCCTTTTCAATTTGACTAGCTGACATGCACAATGTTATTGCGAATGATCCGTCTCTTCAATGGTTCCACCAGATTTTCTACTCATGAGATTGTTCTGTTAAGAAAAAAAGGGTAATCCGAGAGTTTATTCAAATTCCTAAATGACCATGATAATTACCATTGTCTCGTTATTCTTCGACCACACTACTTTTTTCACTTTCTTAAGATTCCCTAATTTTAGTGAAATTTTTTAAATTTTTCACCGTACGACAATTTTGGTGAGTGTAATATTAAGGAATAGTGAAGAAGGGGAGTCTTTTTCTCGAGTTTTTTCGTACCATACTGGTCAGGCAGGAATATTGATCACATCTACCTGAATACAAAACCTATATTTTCTCAAATTATGGATGCCCCGGAATACCGTAATCCGGGCTGTAAGGTTACAAACGCTGATTACTAACCACTGAGCTACGCTTTTAGCCTCTTCGAATCTATTAGAGAACACAAAATGCCACAGAACTGGTCCCACGTTCTTCATAATAACGCAACCCTCAATTTCCTGATTCCCCTATTTTAACTAATCAATAAAGTGCTGCCGATGACAAGTCGATAACGAATTAAACTTCTTTGTTTTTTTAGTTGTTGATTTTGAGAATTTTGACTCGGAATAACGAATAGTTGCTAATTAGAGGAAGCACGAGATAAAGTTAACATTTTCTCGGAAAAGTGGGAAAAATTAAAAACGTAAAATGCACAGCCCTGATACACATAACCTAGCTGTTGATTGATTTTTGTTGAATTCAAGCGAATCAAGGTCGAGTAGTTTATGGATTCAGTCGTGATACTGGATCTATAAACTACCGTTATACGTTCGTACTAAGATTTTCTGGTCTCATAAAATTCTCTCGGTTGATGAACATGTCGATAAAGCTTGAAATCGAATACGCGGAATCCGCGTAGCAAAATATCTTCCCTTACTCGAATACCTATTTTGCATTTAATTATGTTCAACTGTGCTATTCTAATTTGATTTTGCATTTCTTTTATTGTCATAATAGACAGATCTCGCTTCATCCATTTCATTTCGTTGGTTGTCTGCCTTCTCTATCAGTCGTTGCTTAGGTGATATGACACGTGTGAGAAATGAGAATGGAAGTTCCACTTGAGAGACGAATTATGTGAAAGAGACAGAAGTGAGAAATGAGATAAGAAACGACCGAATCGGAGAGGGCATAATGTGAGGAATGATCTGAGAAATGCATAATTGAAAATGGAAGACGTGAGAAATGACATTTGAAATGAAAGCTTGGAAAGCGACATTTGGGAAAAATGTGATTAGAAAACGATGTTTGGGAAAACAATTAATTAGAAAAAGATGTTCAGGAAAAAACTTTTGTGAAATTACCGATGCAAATGAAATTATAGACATTTATCATCAACAACAACAATCTCCGGTATTTTTTTTGCTCCTCGCGGTGTACTCCGCGAGATTTGGCCTCTCAACGGTGTGCCCCGCAAAAATACCGGAGATCTTAAACAAAAAATCAAAACTTGTTTCCCGTTGAGGTATTTCCTTGTTGTGAATTTCAGGATTAGGTGTTTCCTTATCGGTATTTTCACAAATGATTTTTCTTGAAAATTGTTTTCTAATTAGAGTTTTCTGAAGTGATATTTCATAAAAAAATTTTCCTATCACATTTTTCCCAAATGTCGCTTTCCACTATTTCATTTCAATTGTGATATCTCACGTTTCCCACTTTCAATTAGACATTTCTCATGTCATTCTTCTTATTCGCACTCTCACCATCGGTCGATTCCATTCTAATTTCTCACACGTGTCATATCACCGTTGCTTATCGTCTATATTATCTTCAATTGATGTGAGTTCGCGGTGAAGCTAGAAGCATGCTTGGTATGCAAGCTGCATGTTGGAAACATGCCATTTACCTTCTAGTGCAAGACGAATCCTGCCAATTTATCAAAAGTGTTTATAGAGTCTCTCTATCTTTTCTCTTTTATCTATCTTCTATCTATTTCGTTGAATCTTTTACTATTATCGAATCAGTTTCGGTTACACTAAAAGCGGTCCCATAGTGTCCATATTGATCATTCCATTTTGTAACGCGTTGCGGGCGACGCCGTCAAAATTTTGATTCTTAATTTTTTAATCAAAGATCAAGTCGACAGGGAAGATGGGACGGGGATTACAAATTTGGAACAGTAACACCTCGTTTATTCGGAACATCAGGGAAAGCAATTAGATGACGTCTAATACAAGGGATCGACAATTTAGGGCCGGAAATTGTGTGTAGTTTATTCAAAAATCGGAATGTTCTATGGGAGAATGATGCTTTTTGTATTTCTCTATTGGACTTGGGAATGTGGAGAACAAAAGCATTTTGACGTAGGCTAATAGATTGATAAGTATAAAAACAAGCTGACATGACAAGAACTTTTCACTAAAGAACAAAAAAATTTCAAAAAAATGTACGTCGATTGTGTCAACACTACTCAATAATGAACTAATATAATTTTACCATCACGTAATAATGATATTCCTTGATGAATTCTGTACCTTGACTCAAAATATCAGCTTGATTTCTTTCCTGGATCAAAAGTTATTATTAAAAAAAGGCTCTGTTCTGATTTCCTGGTCCCATGAAAGTTGACTGGTCCGAAAAGTACAAATCTGCATTGCGGAGTTGACTAGTCCGATCAATGTTACTCATGAAAAAGTTGTGTTTATCATTGTTTGTTTGTGGGGGTGATTTCAAGGCGTGATAGCAGATTCATTATTAAAATTTTATTTCAATCGTATTCTTTCTCACTCTCCTCGCACGCCTATTTCCTCTGCTCCCTCTTCGTATGACTCAGCAAGGGCGAGGTCGACCTCCTGAAGGACAACTTCGCAATGTATGAGATCTTCGTAACATCATTCTCCTCCTTCTCCCGTAGCATCTCCGCGGCACACCCGGAAATGAGTGCCCACAAAACCACATATCTATCCCTTGCCCCTAGTGAAACCCCCATATTTAACGCACTCGTCCTAACTCGTCTCCTCCAAGAACTTGTAGCGAAAGTACACGAGGAAAGTCAACCACAGGCAATCAGCTAAGCCCGCCCAAAGACGTAAGCCAAAGAGATTCCCAACTAACAATTTGTAAGTTTTTTTCCTATTTTCTGACATTCACAACTGTTAGTTATTGCAAGATAAACTCCAATGAGTATATTATGTATTACTATCACAATACAATAAATAAACAGTCTGCCGAAATAATATAAAAATAAATTGTTTAAAAAATGGTGGGATTCTGTTGGGATCGATCAGCATGCTTTCTGGGGCTGACAGATTTCAATATTGATACCAGTAAAAATTATGGGACCGGTCAACTCCGCAATACTGATTAGAACTTTTGGGACCAGTAAACTTCCATGGGACCAGTCAACTTTCATGGGACCACTAAACTTCCATGGGACCAGGAAAGTAGAACGGAGCCAAAAATCGTCCCATGACTTTACGCTATACTGTACTGTGTACTCTTGACAAATGAGTGAGTGATGCACGAAAAGTGATTTCGTTATCTCTATATCGATATGCCACTCCCCTACATCGTGTAAGCGGATCAAAGAGAAAAATTTAAAAGCATTGTTATTATGCAAATTATGCAAATTGGTCAAATCGGCTTTGCAATGTGCCACCATCTATTGGCGCTTGCAAAAACGTTGCGCCTCTTGCTATTGTCGAAACTTATAAAGCTGCGTAGAAATGCTGGTATAAAAAATTATTTTCAGATGCACCTGGCTCCGCTAACGCTGATTCTTCTCCTTCTGTACTACAATGTGATTGGCGGCGCCGCTGCGGATGGATGTGAGAGATGGGCTCCTGAAAAATATTACTATGACGCTAGTGATAAAGATCATGATGACGATGTAATAATGATGATAAAATCTGCCATGTTTAAATATTATTTAATCTTAATCATTATCACATCATCATTTTCATTGTTATCAATCATAAGATCGTTGATCTTAATCTTTGGTAAAGCCTGAACGTCTGCTCATGACCGAAACGCTGTCACAAAATTACTGCTATCAATGATATCAATGTTAGATTGCGGAGCCTCCTTCACTCTCAAGCAACCCGGTGATCGTTATCTGATTCAAATGGATAACGAAACAGTACGAAAAACTACACAATTATAAGACTTTTTTACAATAAAATAATAATATTATTTAATCATAATTTTAAAAAAATAATATAATAATAAAATAATAATATTAATATTAATTAATAATTTGAAAAAAAAAGAATGAATATTGTAATAGTTGACTAAAGATCGCGAAAAGGGAATGAGTGAAATGCGCGAATTCCTACTATAATCAAAACGGATTGAAAAACATGCAGATGCACTAATAGAATTGTATTTAAAATTCAAAAGTATTAATTATCAGGCGAGATTCACTTTTTCAGCCATTATTTTTCCCTGAATCTTATGAATTGGTGAACGGGGCGAATAAGGCATCTGAATCGGTTAATCTAGTTTATTGAAGAACAGGAATATATTTATTAACCTTATTTAAATTTTAATATTGTTATTATTATTATTATTATTGTTTTCCTTTTTCAGGAATCAATAGATATTAGTTGCAAATTGCGATTCAACACACTTCTGAAGTGAGTTTTTTTTTTAATTTGAATTACTCTACAGTAGGTTTTGAAAATTGCACGTTTGCCACGATAGGGCACACTGACCTTACTAGACCTACAGTATGCTGCAGTACCCTATTAACATTGTGAAACAGGACGTTCTGGAATGCGGGTGTTATGAAATCAAATATTGAATATATTTTGCTCTATTTTCGATGCTGAAAGTATTATAGAACACCGTCCGAGCTTTAAAAAAACTCCAGTATACGGCCTATCACTCACTCTGGTATTTTCAAACTACTAGTTTACTTATCATTCCCACTAGCCGTAGACTTGCAAGTATACGGCTAGTTAAACGTAATTTTACTGCAATTGGTGTATAATACTGTAATCCATTTCGTCAAATGTTCTTTCACTTTTAGTAAACTAACAGCAAACTGCTAGTCTGTAACGTTACGTGAGTAAACTACTAGTTTGGAAATACCAGAGCATCAATTGTGTGTAACATATGTATTCTTGAGAGTAAAAAATACACAATTATACTCTGTGCTCCATCTCTCCTTCATTATTTCCCCAAATAAAAGAAAATATTTTTATTATTTAATATAATTCATTAAGATTTGGACAGAACGTTTACGAGGTAAATGTGTCATGTGCGAATGGGGTTTGGGAAAATCAGGGAAAAGCTCTGCCACATGAGGAGGCAAACTACGACGTTGTATGCCTGGATAGTACGTTCTTGAATTATAATAGATTAGTGCAGGCAAATTGTCACAGCGCTGATCTCCATGCACTGCTCTAGTATCCCAGATTGGGGCTAGAGCCTTTGAACAGATTTAGGATTTTACCTAGTATTTAAAACGTCATCAAAATATATTTACAGACTGTGACCAAGCTTCGCTTACATCATCAAAGGATAACACCACAGGAAGATCTAATGTAATCTTTTTCATTAGTTTACAAAAAAATAATTGTTGTACTGATGCGCGTTTCATATGTATGTCTGTTTGTCACTATTAGTAATGTTGACACGAAATTTAGGAAAAAACAACATACCTTGAAAATTAATAATAACGTTTTAATGTGCGTGCAATGAACATTACATTTTAGGACAATGAAGAAGGTGACAAACATACTTTTCAGGTCACATATGCCAACAAAAGTGTGACATGCGCTGCGCATGAATACCTGGTGTAAGCAATCATTTCAAGGCAGACCCCGAGCTAATTTTACTCTCCCCTCTGGCACCGCATTCTCGTAGACTTGGAAAGCGAGAAAGCGTTGTCAAAGCGGAGAGTTTCAGATTAGCTCGAGGTGCGCCTTGCATGATGATTTACCTGTCCTTGTCAATGTATCATTCTACAAATCACAGATATTGTAATTTATAATAAATCTTATGATAATCAGCATTGTATATTTATTTTCGTAGAAAATAATAATTTATATTTTAATGATATAATAATATATATAATATTTTGAATATTTTAAAATTAATAATTAATAATATATTAAATACTCTAATTTTTAAGCTTAAATGGCATCCAAATAAAGAGTCATGTAGCGACTTGCCATGATTTAATCGGATGGAGGGCAGACGGGATAGTACTCATGAATAGTAGCGAGATCGGCCCCGCATATTGCTTCGATGGTAATTTTTTTCAACTTAAACGCTCGGAACATAACTTAGGGAAACCTCTTCGTTTTCTGGCCACCCCTAGGGGGTGGAGGGGGGGGGGGGGGCGAAGAAGTACCAACTTAGGAACGGGTATTTCTGAATCACAAGTGTGCTCAATTGCTTTTACCAGAATTCCAAATTTATTTAGCGTTGATTATACTTTTACTTCTTATTTCATTTTACATATAAAAATAATTTTCATTTATTTATTTTTTCGTTAATTAAAAGTTCATATTTCAGGATGTAACAAGATTTTTGTCGATACGGTCAATCACTCCAAGTTCGACGATCTAACCAAAACGCTCACATGTGACCGGAAATTGTCGAAATTACGGTGAGCCATTGGTGCAATAGGTATAAATGAATCTATACGAACGAAAATTGAGAGTTATTTATGATAAGGCATATTTCCCCCAACATCTTTTTTGAGACATTTTCCGTCTAATTTTAGCAAAGGTGGAAAAGGTTTCCTAAAAAATCTTTGCAACACATAATATAATTCATAACATGTATACTAATGGTAATATTAAAGAAGATATTCACTGCAGATCACGGTTCTTAGAGATATGGATATTATTCTTTAACGATTCTTTTTTCAATCTTTAGATACATATGTATTAGGTTGGTTAGAAAGTCCGGTACATTTTTTGGTCAAACTTGTTTATCGTGCATCTCAGTAATAGAAAAGAGAATGATCATCGATATTGGCCATCAACAGCGATGACCTTCGTAGATCTCCCCTGCAGGGCCAGAGCCCCACTTGCCTACCACTCCGAGGACTTAGAGCCAAAGTAGTGGGCCATGCAACGATTGAGGTCGGTCTCATTCTGGAAGTCGTGCTCATCGAGATGGCGTTGAAGGTCGGAGAATAGGTGGTAACCATAAGGAGTTAGGTCCATGCTGTAGGGTGGGTGGCGTAGGAAGGACCAGCCATACAACGATAGTTCTTTCTTGCTCTTTTTCGAGGAGTTTGATCTGGTGTTGTGATGCAGAAATGATATTTGTGCTGTACTTCCCCAGGCGGAATCAAATGAAATTTCAGGCTACGTAGTTGATGAATGTAGACATTGGTGTCGATGATGCTGCCAGGCTTTAGCAGATCCCAATACTCAATGCCACGGACCGACCACCACAACCACTACGCCTGTTTTTTGCCATCAATTTATGCATGAAGGACGGGGTCTGTGGTTACGCCGGGATTGAGCTTAACGTAAGAATACGTCACCCACTTCTCATCGCCAGTCATGATTTGATCGAGTCATTCAAACCGGCGATGTGAGGTGAGGAGTTTCAACGACGTGTCGAGCCTCCTCTGACGGTCGAAATCGGTCAGGGTAAGGGGTAGCCTTCTTCTATACTTTTTAGTCTTCCCGACTGGTTCCAATTCGAAGACAATAGTATCATGGGAGGCCCCAAGTACCTGCTTCATATCGCGGGTGGTCTGGTATGGGCTCTTCCCCAACGTTCTCCGCAAAGGGTCCGCATACAGATAAAGGGGACGGCCCGACCTTGGCTGGTCTTCGAGGTCGCACTCCTCATTCTTGAACAATTGGCACCATTTGCTCAGCATGTGATGGACGGTGGTCTTCTCGCCGTACACGGTGTTGATTTGGTTTTCCCCAGCCTTCTCTTTTAGCTTTGAGAATTAGGGGAATATGAGGCCAAAGTGAAAAAATAACGGAAGTAAAACAACCGCCATTGCTCGTGGACAATGCTGTTGACTTGTGGGCCTAGTGAAAAAGAATAACAGATGTTCACACTCTCTAGCCCACCAATGGGGAATAAGATCAGATGTTTACACGAACGGCGACATCGCAGTAAAAACACCCTACAAATGTACCGGACTTTCTAACCAACCTGATAACATAACATATTATAAGCATTTCTTAATATACCAGAATATACATTCAGTGTCAATGGAAAGTTCGTGAAGCATGCCGTGTGCTCAAGAGAGGGATGGAAGAGCGACAAGGGAGACATGCTCCATGATTTCGCTAGGAAACTCGAGACCAAATTCCAGTTCGAGTGCATCCCTCGTAAGCTTAATTGAAGCTTAATTGAAAGTCCCGCCCTTTTGCACGAATTCGATGAAAGTCTTCACTTATTCTGATAATTGCCTTGAAAAATAGCAAAAAGAAACAAAATTTCAGATTGTCATCATACATTTGTACAGCTAGAAGGCCAAAACCTGGTAAGAGCTCATAATATTTTTTGTCATTTAAATACTCTAGGATTGTCTTTTTTTCAAAAATCATCCTAAACTTTTCCTGTTTTCAGACCAATGATGATACGTCCCTCATCTTCAATTGTGGAGATGACGAAAACATTGTGTATGTGTGATATTTCTATCCCAGTGTACAAGATGGTATTTCTGGGACCTTCTTTTGTCAAAAAGTCCTCACTCTTAAAGACACATTTTGATTTTTGGATCATTGGGAAATCGATATAATAATTTGCCGTAGAGTAGCATTTTTCATTGCCCTGGTTGAAAAGGAATTCCTGAGTTTTGAAGTGGAGGGATCTGTTGCCTAAAAGTTTGGCCAGTAATTTGATTGGGGGAGGGGTGTGGGTAGTCGTGAACCTGATTGTTCAGAGCTCGCTAATGCGCACCTCTTCAGTTTCAACGAAAACAAAGAGATCTACGAAAGCAATCTAACGTGTGATAACGAAAAAGGATGGAAAACGGCTTCCGGAGTTGCAATTGCCAAGTTCACGGTGGACTCTCTGCCCGACATCCATTTCAAATGCGTACCCAGTAAGTTTTATTGAGTTGGTTTTCCGTATATCACGCTTCTTTAAAGGCTGCAACACGAGTCTGGTTATCAATGGATGCGGAAACAACAGAGATTGTACAGAGGTATACTACTCAAGTTTTCAATTGCACCATTCTGAATTCAAGTACAAAGCAAAATGTAGTAATCAGAAAAAAATGTTTTAGAAAAATGTCTGATATTTGGAGTAACAATTAACAACTTAACGCGAAATCTATGTTTCAGGCCACATTTGATGGGGAAAATTTGAATCTGGAAAGCAATGCAACCTCTTTGCTTCAGTGAGAAATTTTTCTGACTTACAATTAGCAATACAATTTTATTCTTAGCAGTGAAAACACTGTGAAAAGTGAATGAAATTTCGCCCACAGTTTTCCGTTATTCACTGATGATCAGTATACACTCAAATATTAAAACTGACTAGTATATAATATCTCAATAATATCTCAATGTAAAATTAGGCGATCAGAGAGAAATTTGACATTAGTACAAGTCTTGGCGCAGTGCCAAATGTACCTAATGTACGACATGCTATCATTTAAGTGTCAGTGACAAATCTGTCGATGCCGTCCTCGTATGCAGCAAGAAGGGTTGGACGAAGAAAGGCGAGGCGAATATAACATATCCACGAACCAAACTTGAAGATAAGATTGTTGCGACGTGCTTATCAAGTAGGGCTTTAATACCTAGTAATATTTATTTTGTATTCGTTTATATTTTAAATGAGTGCTCCTTTAGAATGCGAAACGCGATTCGTCAAGACAAAATGCGAGTCAGCTGCGAAATATTGCGAAGACGCGGTATACGCTGGTCATGTTCTAACGTGCACTGACCCTTGTCATCTACTTTAGTGAGTTGATTGTTCGAGCATTTCACAGAAAAAAATGAGAATATTCACAGACATTTTTTAAAATGATTAAAATTAGCTTGGGTGTCGAGTTCAGCCCCTTTTGGGGATATTGTGGATGGGGTTCGTTTTGGGGTTCAGACTTAAGGGTGGTTAGTGACCAAAGAGCAACTCTGGTATTTTGCCACTTAAAGTCTACTTAAACTTTCCCACTTTAAGTAGACTTTAAGTAAACTTAAAGTGAGACGTAAGTCTACTTAAAGTGGTGTGGTATACTGTAATGCATTTCGTCAAATGTTCTTTCACTTAAAGTTAACTTAAAGTATACTTAAAGTCTGTGACGTAGTTTAAGTAGACTTTAAGTGGCAAAATACCAGAGTATGTCCAGTGTATCATTTGAAATATAAATATATATAAAATTTAATATGTAATACTTAATCTCTCCGTACTCTTAAGATGGTCAATTTCTGATGCTGGTTGGAATGGTTGCAAATGGAAGAGGATTCATGCACACTTTCACGGTAAGTTCGATGAAAATTTCAATCTGTAATGTACTTCGAGTTGAAAAATGAATCACATAACATTTTTATGCGCGAGACCTCAGCACGCCCAGTCTAATCAGTAATTTACAAGGGAAGTCTATCATGCTCGGAAAATTATCAACTATTGTAAGGCTTTTGTGTCACTTGGAGCCAGCAAAATCGTATTTTACTCTTATCTATAAGATACTGCTAACAATTGAAAATTCACAAAATTCTGAAATGAGAAAAGAGAAGGAAAGTAAGGAAAGAGAAGGAAAGTAAGGAACATGGGTGAAGTATGTGCGAGTGCGAGCAGAGAGTTTTCTATGTTTTTTCCCGTGAATTTTGCACACCAAGCTTTCCTATCGTGACTCTAGATATGGTGATTTGCACGATTTTGAACTATCTCTTCTCTTCCCCTCTCTCCTGCACACTTTTCTTTTCGTGACTACTGACCACCAAATACGTTCCTTTTGCAGCCTGAACGACGTTCTCACAAGTACGGTGACATGTAGTCGAGGAGGATGGAAGAATGAGGAGAATAAGATGATTGTCGATTACATGAAGAATCCACGATCTCGTGTTAAAGTCGAGTGCCGCCATAGTAGGATTTTTTTCTGTTCCTACCAGTTTATGATGAAATTAAAATAATTTGTTTTTTTTTAGAATTTATAAATGTTGTTTTTGCTGACAAGTCAATAAAAATAAAACAATCTATTTTCACAATTACAAATTCTTCATAATTAGCTGGCATTTCTATATTTTAAATTCGTTTGTCTATTGTCCCACCTAATTGTTCAGAATGCCACTCATCATTCCTTCGTCAGAGTTGCAATAAGGCTGATGGCAGCTGCGATAAGGTTCTTCTTTTTTTAATTTTTAAAATCTGCAAATTGTTTTTCAAACAATCATGTGCGAACGATATCCTTAATGATCAATATTTCAGTTCATTTACGAGAATCGCCAGTTGTCGTGCAAACATCCATCCGAAATTCTTGAGTACGTGACAATCTGAAATTTTGAAAGTAGTCAATATAATCAATATAGTGATCAAGTTCATCAATATATTAATCATAGAGTAATCTATTAATCAATACAGTAATCAATAATATTTTTGCAGGCTCAAGAATGGCCAGACTCTTGAGGAGAGCTTTGATGTTCTGACGAGTTGTTCCGATGATGGATGGACTGTCAACAATGATTCTGATGTACTCATTAATCCGAAACAGAACGATTTCAACATCTCTGCGCAATGCTTGCAATGTTTGTTTTTGTTGTAGTTTTTGTATTGGCTTCATAAGTAGTGGGATTTATACTACTCTAGTATTTCAAAATATAACCAGTTAGACCAGTACTTCAACTGGTGTATAATGTGTAGTATATACTGAAATGCAAATGTTCTTTCACTTGAAGTCTACTTCAAGTCTTCATGTCAGTATTTTAAGTAAAATGTAAGTTTTGAAATACCAGAGTAATCGTGAGTCTCTGCAACCTCTGCAATTACATGCACTGAGTTTCATATGCCAACAAAATCAATACTCTTTCAGTATGCCATTCAAGACATATTACACCGAAATGCGACAATCCGATCTGCGCTGGACCGGTAATTGTTTTTTGTTTAATATGCATTTAAGGAAGACAACACTAAAATTTGTGCAAGAGCTTTTCTTTTGTTTTTTTTTTCCATTTCCTAGAAAAAGTTCCGAAAATAGCAAAAATAACGCAGGATCTTCATTCTTACACCCTTGACAAGGAGCTAACCTGCAACGCTGAAGATAAGATGCTTGTGTAAGATTTTTAGTTCATTATTGATTCAATCTTATAATTCCGATTCGCTTTGTTTTAGCGATAAATAATTCTTTTTTTATTGAATCCCATGTAGCTCAAAATTCAGTGTTGTATTATTAATATTTAAAAAAATTAAAATCCTATTCAAATTTCAGAGTTAACGACCAGGAAGTGTACTCTGACTTGACTTGCTCAAAGCACGGATGGAAATCTTGGAACGGAGATTTGATTGTCAATTTTACTGAGAAAGCAAATCGTAAAATCGAAACAAAATGCACCGCGAGTGAGTCCTGTTTCAAGATTTCCGATAGCAAGATCGCACCATTAATTTTAAAAATGAAAAAAAACGCCTTATTGGGCTGGGATCCTAATTTAGGTTCTATGCAAAATGACAGGAATTTGGTCTTTTTACATGAAGAAGCGCCCAAATGTTTTTGGAAAAAAATAGAACTTTTCGTTGTGCAAATCATAAATTTTTCGTTTTGAAATGGTAAAAAAATAAAACCCGTTCAGATAAATGTCTGCTTCGCAAGTTCACCGAAACCTCAGGCCAAATCATGGTTTGTTTTTTAGTGCAATTTACATTTTAAAAGTCGACTAACGCAAATATGTACAAACAGGGAAGATGGAAAGATATGCAAAAGTCTTTCAAATAATTAAATAAAACGTATAATTAAATTTCAGCCAAACAAAAGGGCCAGAAAGTACGAGTTGACATGCGATAGGGACGAATTGGACTTGAGGTATACTAAACACATCACTAATAACTAATTACAAAGTAACTAGTTAGGTACTAGTATAGCGTAGAAGGTGGACTGATTAGAAACTAGAGGAAAATTAGAACCATTAAGTAATTTCACATCTTTCGTGTCCATTGAACTGATTATAACTATTCAACTACATGTGAAAACTCCTTACTTGGAAAAAATATTAAAATATTAAAAGATTATTAATTTTAGACTTTCCATTGACGGAGTCCATACGAAGTTCGAAAAACCGCTCAGGTGACCTAAAATACATATAAAATTAAATAATAAATAACGTTTCCAATCAGGTGTCTTGATGGAATTTGGTACGCTAAGGGCAATGTGCAAGTGTACAACAACTCGATCATTAAAGAGACCATCGACCTTGTCTGCCATGCTGAAAGTAATCCTTATTACTGAACTTATTACCGTGCTCTATCTAAACAGTATAGTCGTAATACCGTATTGCTTAATCTTTACTGCAGTAATCTGGTTGAATCGGGGCGCATCTTTCACAAACTATAATAGGGCGCGAATGATGTGCCACTTGAGACGTAGATGAATTAAAGAATGGGGTAAGGATAGAGATTTCAGGTTGTCAGGCATGCAAGACTAAGCTCCCTCGAGCGGAGTGTGGGCGTCTGTGTACTGGAGCCGAACCAGCCATCGTGAACATCACTTCAGCAGATCAACCTTGTTTGAGACTGGCTGTAAGTTCAATCCCTTCTAAGGAAACGGAAAAAATTGAAATCCCATGCGGATCTGATCTTTTACTTATTTCTCTAGGAAAAGAATTTCGATTATATTATATTAATAATATACCAATTTTTGTTCATGAACACACCATTTTCCAAAGCACAGGGATATGTATTTATCACATGCTCATAATTGAAAAAAAAACATAAAAGAAGATGCGCTCTTTGAAAACGAAAATGATATTCACCCTTTATTGCTTAAAGGACAACATTTCAGTGTTCATCCCAACTCTACCTCGGCGAGGAAATTTCGGGCGAGAAAGTGTACATGTCCGATGTTGATACATCAGCGACGGATGAGGTCCCTCAACCATCTGTTCAATGTCGCAGGAATTGGCTGAGTATCTATGGAAACCAACTCAACAAACTTTCATGCATAAAGAGAAGTTGGTATCTGTTCACTAGGAACATCACGAGCTAATTTGAGACTCTCTGCTCTGGCTACACTCTCTCGCTTTTGGGGTCTGCGCGAGCGCGTTGCCAGAGTGGATATTCAATAGCTTGGGATGTTCCTTTTGAAAGAAATAAAAAGGTATTAAAAATATAGGAGAGTATTCTGCCGTCTTTTGTATGATTTCTGTATTTTGCGGAATAATATAACGATTATTTGAATGCGAAAACAATATTTATTTTAAATAACATTTACAGTTCCCTGTGGAGCCTACAGTGATCTTTCGTTTGACTGTGTAGACGACGACGAGATAACTTGTCTCGAATCGGTAACATAATTAATTTTGATGAATTGCTAGATCTTCGTTGAATCGGTCAATTTTATACTCATTCAATTACCTTGTGTTGCCACAGTTGTGGCATAGTATACGTGTACTCTCTTATTCACTCCATTTTGTACTTTGTTTTTCCATTGCTACCGCGTAAAGATAAATGTTATGATAATTAAATGGTCATTTTGTAATTTCAGCAAAATATGACAGAGCTCGCGGATGCGACAATTCAAGAGACCGATCCTAATTATGGCCAGACGCTCGTATGTCCAAGCGGATACAGCATGTTGTGAGTTTTATTGAAAACAGTGACAAATAGGTTAGCCGAAGCAGGCTTGCATTTCAATGTTCCGTTCATAGATGATCAAAAAAAAAAAAGAAATTAATGCGAGTGTTCAAAATGATATTTTTCGCTGCTTTTTCCTCTCTTTTCGTGATTTGAAAACACAACATAAATAGTCCTGGAAATGTTGTACAATGCAATGTTTAATGCGGACAACTTTTTTTCATTTCATAAAATTTGGAATTTTTTCCATATTTTGACAATATTGTTGAATTCAGCTACGGTCGTAATGTCTCCGGAGAGATGGTCTGGGATGACTTGAACAACCTCAAATGTGAACAGAAAGGCCACTGGAGTGCGGTCTACGCCAATAATTCGATGAACAACCTGCGACTACCACTAACGGTAATAAATAAATGGGAGTGCAAACATATCGCTACTGGATTAAAATAATTAAGCAAATGCAAGAAATTCTATAATTTAAAAAAAGGCTAAACGTGATTTGTTCGCTCACTGGGTTGGGGAATATGCCTTCGATTTTGTGGTAATTTTGCGTGAATGTATATTTTTAAAGGGAGCACGGATTATTTGTGCGAACAAGAGTCCGGATTTCCGGAAATACATAACAACGACTACGGAAGCTACCACAACGACGATGCCCACGACAACAACTGCGATATTCAATTGTAAGTTATAATGATGAGAGGGGGTTCTTCCAGAGGGTTGCCAAACCTCCCTACCAATCCCGAGATATGGTGCTTGGGGGATTGTAACTATGCACAGGCTCAAAATCACCCTTATTATAAAGCATATCATATTTATGATTGTAGTGTGCAAGGAGTGCAAGTCGGCAGCAGTTCGTATGGCAATCGATTGCTCGAACTGCTATAGAATGGAGGGATCCCTTATGTATGTGCCTAAGGAAGACAAATGTCAAGTCAAAGTGAGATTTTGCAGTTTGAAAATATTTCAAATTTGAAAAAAAAAACAGTATTCTTATAACTAGATGGTTATCTTGTTAGATTGATTATTTATCTGGAAAGTGTAGCTTGAAAAAGAAGAAAGTTGGACCACTATCAATTATGGACGGATACTTTTGACCGACACTGTAGATTACTAAAGGAAACACCTTCACTATACTGATTTGAACTTGAAAAAATGTTTTTTTTTTAAATTTGGAAACATTTTCAGTCGACTAAAGGCTTCGCAATAGGCGATGACAGAAAGGAGATCAACACTCGTTCACTTTTATGCACGATCGAAGGCACTGAAATTGTATTCCGAGTTGATGACGAAAATAAAGAAAGAATTTACACATTTGCACCACTGAGTAAGCATTTTTTGCACAATTTCGCCGTTTTTATTGGTTTTTTTGTTTTCCAGATCGATGAAAAATTACTAACTTTTTCTCGCTTGATCATTTCCCGAAAATATATTTTTTTTTAAATATCATTTTCAGAGACTACTCCAGCCGGAATCGAAAATGCAAGTTTTCGGTCTGATGTTTCAATACACACTTGCTTCGACATATCTATACTACCAAAACTGAAGCAACAAATATTTTTCCCTCCATTCCATAGTAGTAGAGACTCTAGTAGAGAGCTAGGAATTCCTAGGCAAATTTCGGAGAAAAAATAAAACAGGCGACGAATAAAACAATTGAAACGCGTATTCAATAAATAAACAAGTATCTTTAAAAAATCTATAACTTTTCAGAAATTAGGATTGGCAACGGGAACCATAGTTGCAATTGTGCTCGTGCCTGTTTTGATTTTAATTGCTATCGGCATCGTTGCCATCATTCTGGTTAGCTTTAATATTTTAGTTTTTTTTTATTCGTACAAACTTATACTTTGTATTTTTGGTCTTGACTAAACGTTTACACTCAGATTCGACGTAAGAAACGCGCACAAAAGGAAGAGAAAAAGGCCCAGACCAAAGGACTCGAACAAAAGTAAGGTTTTTATTAAAGGGAGAGAGAACTCTCTCAGTGGCCTCTTCGAGGGTCTACGCTCTCTCGTTTTTAGAGAACAGAGAAATAGTGTGCGCAGTGAATAGATCATTGAGAGAGGTTACGCTCCCTCAAATATCACTAAATTTTTCATTAACAAAATTTAAAAAATTTCAATTTTAGGCTCGATCCGGTCATGGACAATATAAGCGTGGATGACCCGCAGTCAATAAATCTGTAGAGAAGTGACCCCCCAGTGAGCGGCCCTCTACAGAATAAATCTTGACAACATAATGATTTCATGCAAGAATACAACACAAACACAAAGACCAAACACAAAGACCGAAAAAAACACACAAACACAAAGACCATTATTGGTGTAAAATCAACTCTGGGAGGGAATGGTTGCCACTAAATGACAGATTAGTGAGAAGATAGAGGCATGGGGTAGTGCAATCAATCAATCTTTATGCCTCCCTCCTACAGTCTTTTCATTCCTTCCGTCGTACGGCATAAATCTGTTTTTACACATTAAACAAAGGAATCGGCAGCTTTATCTACGGTGTGTAAGTGTGGAACAACGAAAACAACAAGGGGCTTGGCCCAAACGAAGAAATGACAACAACCATATAGTACAGAAATGATACAGGAATAGGGGAAGAGCGGACAGGATGGGGTAGACGACGAGGGGTTGGGCAAGAAGGAGCTTAGAAGCTCATAGGGTGAGGCCGGCGTCCGCGCCGTGGGGAGCTCTCACATAGTGCGACATACCGCTATGCGATTTCCATCTTCCGCGGGCTTGTACCTGCTGTGTGGTCGCGCCTGCTCGCAGGGACCAGTTGACTCCGGCAACACGAAGGGAGTGGGGGGTGAAGGCGGGAATATTGAGTGTGCTCGTCACCCGGATGATCTCCTTTCTCATGGTAGAAGCCGTGACGCAGCTACGGGATCCTGGGGAGTGGGACGCGAAGATGTGAGACTCGGGTGACTGCTGCCCGTTCTCGAGAAGACAATGGCGCTCCAGGAGTTGAAACGCAGCTCCGTCCTTAGCCAAATTGAATGGGGTAGATCTACCGTAACCTTGCTGGTCGTTCTTCGCGCGTGCCACGAAGAGCGAGTAGTGGATACCTTCGTCGTCTTCGCCGACCTTCTTGAGATCTCTCCAGCGGAGGGCGAGAGATTCGGAGACGCGAAGGAGGGCTCCGACGCTGACGACTACCCAAGCTCCAAAACGGGCGTCCGCCTTCGAGGAGCCTTGTTCCGCTAGATACTCCAAGATCTGCTTGAGGTGCTCCGGCTTGACGTCTGGGGTCGGGCGATGGGGTACCTTGCGTTTGGCCGTCTTGACGATAGCTGCGAGGATATCCTCGAGAGGGGCATCCTGGGTTCCTCCTCCGGACGCAAACGAGAACGCGGCTCGTGACGTAGCGATGGAGCTCGCTCCTGCTCCTTCTCCAGACTTGTGTAGCGCATAGACGAGGAGTGACAGGGGCCGCTCCGGGTCTAAGCCTACCCGCAACGCGAAGCTGCGCCTGGAGTCCTCGCTCCTCCGATACGCAGAGAACGTGGCAGCCGCGACGGCTCCTTTGGCAGCTCCGTGCAGTACCGAGACGAGATCTTCCCGCCCGAGGGTCCTCAAAGTCTCCGTCGCTTCCTTCATGGTGCAACCCTTGGCTCCTGTAAAGATGAAAAGTTACTTTCAGACTCCTTTCCTCCTTCCCCTCCTGCTCTTATTGGGTGGGTGGGCGGGGGCACTACACCATAGAAAAATTTGCCTAGAATGACGAAAATACGAAAAGTGTGGCGTGTGCACCGAAACACGCCACGCGCAAACTTTCCATACACTTTATATACACTTTATTGTTTTGCGCTCCGATTCCTTGTTTTTTGTCTAAAAACCGTATTATTAACCGTATAAAAGTCTTTACTTTTTCGCCCTAGTTCAAACCCTCTTGTTTTTTTTGTTGTATAGTTTTGTTCTCTTGGAGATGCAAAACTATTGGTTAACTTGGTCGTATGACCTATTCAACCATTGTCTTCATATCTTTCCTTATATAATAATGCCATCGAGCAGACTCGGCTTGGGCACGAGGTGACTTGGAAAACGGTCTTCTGATAGCCTGCTGATAAGGCTTCCAATTAGTAATAATGCTTGTCCGTGGAGTGTTATCCATTCGTCTTTTACTTCTGTCGAGGTATTCTCCTGTCCGTCTAGCAACAGGAGACGTTAGTTGCAACTAACGTCTCCTGTATTCTGTTTTGTTATGAGGCCGTTTGTGTAAGAGTCGGGCAAATCTGGGGGAGGGTTGGCACAGGCCAAAAATTTTGATACCCTCAAAACTTGTGTATAGGGGTTATCGACCATACTGATGAAGATAGGCATAGTCATTTTGGCTCCAGTGGTCCCGCAACGCCTGGGCGGGATTACGGTAAGATCACGTTTTCAGGCCATTCTCGGTCCATGGTAGAGCTAGAGGTATGAAAATTGGGCTCCTAGGACAGAATTCGATGGCGATGATGGCCATCTACTTCATTAGTTTTGAAAATTTTCCAAAAGGTCGATTATTGGAAATTTTGATGGAGACGTTTGCGCCCCAGACGAGTATGACAGTTCGAACCGGCGTGACGAGAGGATCACAACGATGTATTATGAGCCCATATCTTCGTTGCACCGCTAATATTGCCTCGATATAGTGATCTGCGAAAGAGGTAAACAAGAGGACTCTCTCAATTTCGCGCGCTCTCTCGCACTCTCGAGAGAGCGCGGCGAAATGAGAGAGTGCCGAGAGAGCGCGCGGAATAGAGAGACGCAGACAACTCCTCGTGATTTTACAGATCACTATATCGAGGCAATATTCGCGGTGCAACGGAGATATGGGCTCATAATACATCGTTGTGATCCTCTCGTCACGCCGGTTCGAACTGTCATACTCGTCTGGGGCGCAAACGTCTCATCAAAATTTCCAATAATCGACCTTTTGAAAAATTTTCGAAACTAATGATGTAGACAGCCATCATCGCCATCGAATTCTGTCCTAGGAGCACAATTTTCATATCTCTAGCTCTACTATGGACCGAGAATGGCCTGAAAACGTGATCTTACCGTAATCTCGCCCAGGCGGTGCGGGACCACTGGAGCCAAAATGACTATGCCTATCTTCATCAGCATGGTCGATAACCCCTATACCCAAGTTTTGAGGGTATCAAAAATTTTGGCCTGTGCCAACCATTGTTCGACTTTTACACAAACGGCCTCTTATATCGATTAACTACACACACTTACAGTGATATGGAAGCACCTTTTGTAGCGTTGAAAAGAAATAGGATATTTCGAAATATACATTATGTTTTTATCTACATGTGGAGCACGCAAAATATGAATAAAATGCAGTGATACGTGCAATATGGAAATAGTGGGGTGCACTGAGAACAGGAGGGTAAAAGGACAATGATCTAGTTTCCCAATTCTGGACACTAGTCAGCCACTAGTGAGCTAGTCAGGTGAGCTAATGAGGCCAAGTGAGCTGGCACGAAATATATTGATAAACGAGGAAGTGCTGTTCCCGACGAACGAGGACGATAAATTATTATTATTATTATTATTATTATTATTATTCCCCCATTCGACAAGGCCAGTTATATGTTCCTTCTGTGAACGTATAAAAACGGCCCATTGTTAGTACAACAAAAAAAATGGTTTAAAAATGTTAAATGATTTTCCAATTGTAAATACAAGAACATCATCATCATATCAGTATTGATTTATTGACACATATTAATCAATCGCTATTGAAGAATCAATAATTGCTCTCATTGTCAGCAAGAGATATGAATTGAGGGGTCAAAACGAAAGAAAATCGATAGTGGGCATAAACATCTTCCTATAATTCGAGGGGAATAACAAAAAATGACTATACAGTATTGTTTTGTGAAAAGTTGAAAAAAAAAGAAATGAAAAGCGAGCGAAAACTCGCCTCGTTTCACACACTTTTTCGCCTCTTTTTAGTTTCGTTTCTTTTTTTTCGCAACTTTTGAACGTCAAATTAGTGAAATCAATGAATACTATCAAGCATCTACGATGCCCACAGTACTATAATTACACACAAAATCGTTTCAGAAAAAAAACTTCCAGTCCTAGTTAAGGCTAACATAATGGTAGAACAAAATGGATTAAAAATCAGATGAATCATGAATATGAATATTAAAGACTAAAAATTGAACAGTCATCTCCAACGTTCAAACTACACTGTAGTTTGATCGGCGAGAATACAAATTGATCTTTGATCTCTAGCATAATCGTTGGCCTTCGATCACGGGTTCGGGCGATCGTTCGTGCCAGGCTCTGATCAGACGATGGGCTATGGCTCCTTGGGGCGGGATGAAGACAAAGTCGTTGCGACGCTCCGGTGATCGAGGCAGATTCTTAATAAAACTATTTTTTTAAGTCCGCTTGTCAAGATTTGAAATCCCTCGAGTACCACATTCACCTTGAAAGCGACATCCCGAGCTAATTTGAAACTCCCCCTTCTTGCCACAATCTCGCGCTTCGTTTGTCTGCGAGAGAATGTTGTCAGAGCGGAGATTCAAATTAACTTGTGGTGCGCAGTTAAGAACTACCTGATATTCTCGACTCCAATAAATTGGTTCATTTTATCCTCACTTTATTTATTTTTCAATTGTTAACTAAATGATCGATAAATTATTATTGCAGATCAGTCACAATATCCGTGAATATCCTCCAGTACGGTAAATTAAACATCTCCCGTACACCATTCAATGCTACCGTATACCTTCAGGAATGGGTCATCTCTCGTTCGCTGCAGTGCCTCGCCCACTTCCGCTCTGCTGAACCAGCGGGCCGTCTCCAATTCGTCCGGACACACCTGGATCTGGAATGAAATGAGAGGGGATACGGTAATGGTCTTGGGTTACTGTGACCGTACTTTACTGTTGAACACCAAACTTCAAATAACTAACGAACACCTTCAGATGCTTATTGAACTCAATAAAAAAAACTGTATCCCATCAGCTACTACTCTTGACAAATAGGGAGTCTGACCCAATCAAACTACCGTATCCACTCAGTTGTTGTTCTGACCCAACTAAACTACCGTATGCTTGCTGTTACTAATCTGACCCAACCAGACTATCGTATACCTTCTGCTGCGAATCTCACCCAACTAAACTACCGTACCCACTCAGTTGTTGTTCTGACCCAACCAAACTACCGTATACCTTCTGGTGCATATCCGCGACGGCTTCGTGACCGACCATCAGCGACGATTCGGGCATCGGCCACGGCTGCGAGGCGTTCAACATGTTCACCGAGGACGCCTCTATGCCCACCTGAATCAATAGCAACCAATATTATGAATGGTCTTTTTATCTTTAAAAACCATTAATGTAATGCAATTATATTATTAAAATGATAATCAATAGTCAATCAATTAAGCATCATTGAATAGCAACAATCATCATTAGGGTGAGGGTTAATGTGAAATGCAAGCTACAGAAATGATCCTGTGAGGCATGATTTCATTCATAGTCTTTCTTTTATTAATATTTCTTTCTCAAAAAACTATATGCGATAAATGTAATGAACTCATATTATTAAAATGATCAAAAGTATCATATAATAGTAGTGATTTCATAATGATTTCATACTATTATATTTTAATATTAATAATATTATATACCATTCTAGTACAGGAATAAATTATATGATTTGACTGAAATGACTTGTTGTATTCATGTTTCAGACACCTCACAAATGATCATAATTTTCGAGAGATAACCGATTTGTGTGTGAACAGTTCGACATAGCTCTTACCTCCTCGGCGACCTCGCGCTTCGCACATTGCGCCAGCGACTCGCCTGTCTGTAATGTGTAATCAATCAATAATCGAATCTACCGTAACCAGAATTTCAAATGACCGATTTGGGGCACTCGCTACAATTACCATTATACAATAATATTTTCCATTACAGGATGCGAAAAAGTGTACACTTGTCAACGAAGCCACATCAAAACGTGGTGTACAGCGTTTCGAGAGCGGTCAAGGATTTACAGGGAAAAAGTAGAATGAAAATATGAGAGATTATGCAAAAGTGAGAGAGCGCGGACGGTTAAAGTACAACATGGTGCACCACACCGTCATTTTTTGTCATTTTGCCTAGTTATCAATGAAGTGTATTGTGGTTCATTGTACAGTGTGTGAAAAGACAGAAAGCGCTCGGCGCACGCGACTCACCAACGCGAATCCGGCCACACAAGTGTAGACGCCGTTGACGGAACCACGATGCCTCACGAGCAGCGCGTGCTCATCCGTCGGATCGCGGATCAGAGTGATGGCCACCGGTGAGAACTACAAAGATCAAAGATCAGAGTGTAAAGATCAAAGATCACAAAGATAAAAGATCAAAGTGTAAAGATCAGTCAAGATCTATGATCGGGTAGAGTAATTAGACAAGCAATTACAATAGATGAGATGGACCAAAACAGCAGCAGTCACTTTCGTGTTTCTAGACTATCTCAAAAATGGAGCTCGGGTTAAGAAAAAACGATTGAACAGATTGAAGAGATTGAAGAGCTCACTCGTGAGACTAATTTATCATCATACAATGAGATTTTATATAGAGGAGAATGGGTCATGACGCACGACGCAGCAAAGATGTCATTCTTCGCTGATCTCTGTATCATGAGGAATGACAAGTCAAAGATAATGGCGATATCAAAGATATCATTCTTAAATGATCTCTCTACTGTAGGGCGGTCTGCACCACGTAGGGGCGGGTGGGACTCACAGTGGGATAGAATATGCGCTTGCAGGGTGCGCACTCGGCGGCGGTCTTGGACTCTCGCTTACGCAGGGCCCCACCGCATGAAGGGCATCGACGGTACGTGGACGACCACGAGGAGATAGTGTGCAGCTGTAAAAGGTTATATTATTATTATTATTATATTTATTTAATTATTTATTATATTTATTTATCCATTCAAAACATTAATAATAAAATAAAATAGCAAAATGGATTCTGTTTTTGCGCGACTTCTGTTGAGAGGTTGGAGTTAGGGATTACACATACCTTTACTTTAAATTATTTATAAGCTCAAGAATTTCACAATTTAACGACGTCTCACAAGGAATTATCTAACAGCTAATACTGATCCATTTCAAGTTCATAGACAAACGGGAAAGCGCCTGGTTAGTGTAACAGTAAGCAACATTTTTGCGATTATCCCAGAAATATTTCCTATTTCACACTTGTTTTACAGCTACCATTTTACTCAGATAATTCTGGTCATTTCTTTTCCGACTCATTCACATGGCTTTGCTAGCCTTTTTTGGATGGCTAGTAATATTACGAAAAGCAAAAAAACTAAACGAAAAGAGGCGAAAGAGTGTACAAAACGAGGAGAGTATTGTCTGCCTTTCTTTTCCTTCTTTGATCATAGCTGACTTACGGTATTTAGCAAAGATCAAAGTGGTCGTAGTACCTTGGCCAGCCGATTGCGCTCCTCCTCGCTCGTCATCACCAGCATCGCCTTGCGCAGATCCATGAAACGGCCGTCGAACGACGCCGCCATCTCTGATCGGATCTGAATATTGATTGATATATCGATCAATCTTTGAAACCGGAACCGCAGTCCGGTGTTAGGCCCATTAAAGGATAGCTTGGGCTTAACCGTAAAGTGGGCGGAGCTTACGACTCTCAACAGATAGACGACAATAAGTATTTAGTTGGAACAGTTTGAGACAGTCACGTTTGTCGGACACAGAACCGCGCTTCGAGAACGGTCATACATTTTCGAGCACCCACATTGTGAGTGAGCACTTTTTGTCGATGCGGTCAGTTTTGAAACTCGAGACCCATCTAGGAATATGCGGGAGATCGAGATTAGTAAGAATCACCTAAGATCGGGTCAGTTTTGAGTACTTGAGATGTAGATCGGGTCAGTTTTGTTCTAATTTCGGGTCAGTTTATAATTCGCAAAAACAACTGATTGTGAGTGGGGCGAAAATGTATGAGAACGGTCATAGTATGGCAGAGAAAAAATAGAGCAAGAAAGGAGAGAGATTACGTAAAAGTGAGAGAACGCAGACGGTTAGAGGGGTGCACCATCCCGTTTTTTTTCCCGCGTCAACCAACCTTATCGATCGAAACTGGCGATCCTTCGGGCAGCGCCACCGACTGCAGCGACGTGCCAAACAGACCTTCCTGCAGAAGAATATAGATAGACAACACAACTTTTCGGCCGTAATTTGGGAAATATCGGAACGGAAAAATAAATCATACATATTCGCCGACTCCCTCGAGCGTCGTTCGAGATGACGGTTGTAGGTCGAGAAAGACCGAGTTGGAGAGATTTAGGACGAAGCCCCACTCTGCCAGACGACGCTTCAGTTCTGCAACCACAATAATTTGATCTTTGATCTTTGACCCTCATCACTCTAGATATTCAATTCAATTCAAGCCAAGTGGTAAATTCCAAATAATAATATTAATAGTAAGAGTAAATAACTCTCGTCCTTATGTCACGTAAGAGTTATATGGCTCCCATCTACCGTATCGTCATATCAATCTACCGTATACGCCTACCGTACCTTCGAATGGTAGTGTCAGCAGGCGGATATTACCGTATTCGTCCTCTCGCACCAGTGCGCGCTTGTCCAGCATGAGAATGAGCTGAGATCGGGGAAATTCACTGAAAGCATTCCGTAATTCTATAGTTTCCATAGACCTTCTACCTTGCTACAGTACAAATCCCTACCGTACTAACACTACGTAACTACAGAATACCATAAGCAAGACACTTCACGATGACCTTCTACCTTGCTACAGTACAAATCCCTACCGTACTAACACTACGTAACTACAGAATACCATAAGCAAGACACTTCACGATGACCTTCTACCGTGCTACAGTACAAATCCCTACCGTACTAACACTACGTAACTACAGAATACCATAAGCAAGACACTTCACGATGACCTTCTACCTTGCTACAGTACAAATCCCTACCGTACTAACACTACGTAACTACAGAATACCATAAGAAGACACTTCACGATGACCTTCTACCTTGCTACAGTACAAATCCCTACCGTACTAACACTACGTAACTACAGAATACCATAAGCAAGACACTTCACGATGACCTTCTACCTTGCTACAGTACAAATCCCTACCGTACTAACACTACGTAACTACAGAATACCATAAGCAAGACACTTCACGATGACCTTCTACCGTGCTACAGTACAAATCCCTACCGTACTAACACTACGTAACTACAGAATACCATAAGCAAGACACTTCACGATGACCTTCTACCGTGCTACAGTACAAATCCCTACCGTACTAACACTACGTAACTACAGAATACCATAAGCAAGACACTTCACGATGACCTTCTACCGTGCTACAGTACAAATCCCTACCGTACTAACACTACGTAACTACAGAATACCATAAGCAAGACACTTCACGATGACCTTCTACCGTGCTACAGTACAAATCCCTACCGTACTAACACTACGTAACTACAGAATACCATAAGCAAGACACTTCACGATGACCTTCTACCTTGCTACAGTACAAATCCCTACCGTACTAACACTACGTAACTACAGAATACCATAAGCAAGACACTTCACGATGACCTTCTACCTTGCTACAGTACAAATCCCTACCGTACTAACACTACGTAACTACAGAATACCATAAGCAAGACACTTCACGATGACCTTCTACCTTGCTACAGTACAAATCCCTACCGTACTAACACTACGTAACTACAGAATACCATAAGCAAGACACTTCACGATGACCTTCTACCGTGCTACAGTACAAATCCCTACCGTACTAACACTACGTAACTACAGAATACCATAAGCAAGACACTTCACGATGACCTTCTACCGTGCTACAGTACAAATCCCTACCGTACTAACACTACGTAACTACAGAATACCATAAGCAAGACACTTCACGATGACCTTCTACCTTGCTACAGTACAAATCCCTACCGTACTAACACTACGTAACTACAGAATACCATAAGCCACTTCACGATGACCTTCTACCTTGCTACAGTACAAATCCCTACCGTACTAACACTACGTAACTACAGAATACCATAAGCAAGACACTTCACGATGACCTTCTACCTTGCTACAGTACAAATCCCTACCGTACTAACACTACGTAACTACAGAATACCATAAGCAAGACACTTCACGATGACCTTCTACCGTGCTACAGTACAAATCCCTACCGTACTAACACTACGTAACTACAGAATACCATAAGCAAGACACTTCACGATGACCTTCTACCTTGCTACAGTACAAATCCCTACCGTACTAACACTACGTAACTACAGAATACCATAAGCAAGACACTTCACGATGACCTTCTACCTTGCTACAGTACAAATCCCTACCGTACTAACACTACGTAACTACAGAATACCATAAGCAAGACACTTCACGATGACCTTCTACCTTGCTACAGTACAAATCCCTACCGTACTAACACTACGTAACTACAGAATACCATAAGCAAGACACTTCACGATGACCTTCTACCTTGCTACAGTACAAATCCCTACCGTACTAACACTACGTAACTACAGAATACCATAAGCAAGACACTTCACGATGACCTTCTACCTTGCTACAGTACAAATCCCTACCGTACTAACACTACGTAACTACAGAATACCATAAGCAAGACACTTCACGATGACCTTCTACCTTGCTACAGTACAAATCCCTACCGTACTAACACTACGTAACTACAGAATACCATAAGCAAGACACTTCACGATGACCTTCTACCTTGCTACAGTACAAATCCCTACCGTACTAACACTACGTAACTACAGAATACCATAAGCAAGACACTTCACGATGACCTTCTACCGTGCTACAGTACAAATCCCTACCGTACTAACACTACGTAACTACAGAATACCATAAGCAAGACACTTCACGATGACCTTCTACCTTGCTACAGTACAAATCCCTACCGTACTAACACTACGTAACTACAGAATACCATAAGCAAGACACTTCACGATGACCTTCTACCGTGCTACAGTACAAATCCCTACCGTACTAACACTACGTAACTACAGAATACCATAAGCAAGACACTTCACGATGACCTTCTACCTTGCTACAGTACAAATCCCTACCGTACTAACACTACGTAACTACAGAATACCATAAGCAAGACACTTCACGATGACCTTCTACCGTGCTACAGTACAAATCCCTACCGTACTAACACTACGTAACTACAGAATACCATAAGCAAGACACTTCACGATGACCTTCTACCTTGCTACAGTACAAATCCCTACCGTACTAACACTACGTAACTACAGAATACCATAAGCAAGACACTTCACGATGACCTTCTACCTTGCTACAGTACAAATCCCTACCGTACTAACACTACGTAACTACAGAATACCATAAGCAAGACACTTCACGATGACCTTCTACCTTGCTACAGTACAAATCCCTACCGTACTAACACTACGTAACTACAGAATACCATAAGCAAGACACTTCACGATGACCTTCTACCTTGCTACAGTACAAATCCCTACCGTACTAACACTACGTAACTACAGAATACCATAAGCAAGACACTTCACGATGACCTTCTACCTTGCTACAGTACAAATCCCTACCGTACTAACACTACGTAACTACAGAATACCATAAGCAAGACACTTCACGATGACCTTCTACCTTGCTACAGTACAAATCCCTACCGTACTAACACTACGTAACTACAGAATACCATAAGCAAGACACTTCACGATGACCTTCTACCGTGCTACAGTACAAATCCCTACCGTACTAACACTACGTACTACAGAATACCATAAGCAAGACACTTCACGATGACCTTCTACCGTACTAACACTACGTAACTACAGAATACCATAAGCAAGACACTTCACGATGACCTTCTACCGTGCTACAGTACAAATCCCTACCGTACTAACACTACGTAACTACAGAATACCATAAGCAAGACACTTCACGATGACCTTCTACCGTGCTACAGTACAAATCCCTACCGTACTAACACTACGTAACTACAGAATACCATAAGCAAGACACTTCACGATGACCTTCTACCTTGCTACAGTACAAATCCCTACCGTACTAACACTACGTAACTACAGAATACCATAAGCAAGACACTTCACGATGACCTTCTACCGTGCTACAGTACAAATCCCTACCGTACTAACACTACGTAACTACAGAATACCATAAGCAAGACACTTCACGATGACCTTCTACCGTGCTACAGTACAAATCCCTACCGTACTAACACTACGTAACTACAGAATACCATAAGCAAGACACTTCACGATGACCTTCTACCGTGCTACAGTACAAATCCCTACCGTACTAACACTACGTAACTACAGAATACCATAAGCAAGACACTTCACGATGACCTTCTACCTTGCTACAGTACAAATCCCTACCGTACTAACACTACGTAACTACAGAATACCATAAGCAAGACACTTCACGATGACCTTCTACCGTGCTACAGTACAAATCCCTACCGTACTAACACTACGTAACTACAGAATACCATAAGCAAGACACTTCACGATGACCTTCTACCTTGCTACAGTACAAATCCCTACCGTACTAACACTACGTAACTACAGAATACCATAAGCAAGACACTTCACGATGACCTTCTACCTTGCTACAGTACAAATCCCTACCGTACTAACACTACGTAACTACAGAATACCATAAGCAAGACACTTCACGATGACCTTCTACCGTGCTACAGTACAAATCCCTACCGTACTAACACTACGTAACTACAGAATACCATAAGCAAGACACTTCACGATGACCTTCTACCGTGCTACAGTACAAATCCCTACCGTACTAACACTACGTAACTACAGAATACCATAAGCAAGACACTTCACGATGACCTTCTACCGTGCTACAGTACAAATCCCTACCGTACTAACACTACGTAACTACAGAATACCATAAGCAAGACACTTCACGATGACCTTCTACCGTGCTACAGTACAAATCCCTACCGTACTAACACTACGTAACTACAGAATACCATAAGCAAGACACTTCACGATGACCTTCTACCGTGCTACAGTACAAATCCCTACCGTACTAACACTACGTAACTACAGAATACCATAAGCAAGACACTTCACGATGACCTTCTACCTTGCTACAGTACAAATCCCTACCGTACTAACACTACGTAACTACAGAATACCATAAGCAAGACACTTCACGATGACCTTCTACCGTGCTACAGTACAAATCCCTACCGTACTAACACTACGTAACTACAGAATACCATAAGCAAGACACTTCACGATGACCTTCTACCTTGCTACAGTACAAATCCCTACCGTACTAACACTACGTAACTACAGAATACCATAAGCAAGACACTTCACGATGACCTTCTACCGTGCTACAGTACAAATCCCTACCGTACTAACACTACGTAACTACAGAATACCATAAGCAAGACACTTCACGATGACCTTCTACCGTGCTACAGTACAAATCCCTACCGTACTAACACTACGTAACTACAGAATACCATAAGCAAGACACTTCACGATGACCTTCTACCGTGCTACAGTACAAATCCCTACCGTACTAACACTACGTAACTACAGAATACCATAAGCAAGACACTTCACGATGACCTTCTACCGTGCTACAGTACAAATCCCTACCGTACTAACACTACGTAACTACAGAATACCATAAGCAAGACACTTCACGATGACCTTCTACCGTGCTACAGTACAAATCCCTACCGTACTAACACTACGTAACTACAGAATACCATAAGCAAGACACTTCACGATGACCTTCTACCGTGCTACAGTACAAATCCCTACCGTACTAACACTACGTAACTACAGAATACCATAAGCAAGACACTTCACGATGACCTTCTACCGTGCTACAGTACAAATCCCTACCGTACTAACACTACGTAACTACAGAATACCATAAGCAAGACACTTCACGATGACCTTCTACCGTGCTACAGTACAAATCCCTACCGTACTAACACTACGTAACTACAGAATACCATAAGCAAGACACTTCACGATGACCTTCTACCGTGCTACAGTACAAATCCCTACCGTACTAACACTACGTAACTACAGAATACCATAAGCAAGACACTTCACGATGACCTTCTACCGTGCTACAGTACAAATCCCTACCGTACTAACACTACGTAACTACAGAATACCATAAGCAAGACACTTCACGATGACCTTCTACCGTGCTACAGTACAAATCCCTACCGTACTAACACTACGTAACTACAGAATACCATAAGCAAGACACTTCACGATGACCTTCTACCGTGCTACAGTACAAATCCCTACCGTACTAACACTACGTAACTACAGAATACCATAAGCAAGACACTTCACGATGACCTTCTACCGTGCTACAGTACAAATCCCTACCGTACTAACACTACGTAACTACAGAATACCATAAGCAAGACACTTCACGATGACCTTCTACCGTGCTACAGTACAAATCCCTACCGTACTAACACTACGTAACTACAGAATACCATAAGCAAGACACTTCACGATGACCTTCTACCGTGCTACAGTACAAATCCCTACCGTACTAACACTACGTAACTACAGAATACCATAAGCAAGACACTTCACGATGACCTTCTACCGTGCTACAGTACAAATCCCTACCGTACTAACACTACGTAACTACAGAATACCATAAGCAAGACACTTCACGATGACCTTCTACCGTGCTACAGTACAAATCCCTACCGTACTAACACTACGTAACTACAGAATACCATAAGCAAGACACTTCACGATGACCTTCTACCGTGCTACAGTACAAATCCCTACCGTACTAACACTACGTAACTACAGAATACCATAAGCAAGACACTTCACGATGACCTTCTACCGTGCTACAGTACAAATCCCTACCGTACTAACACTACGTAACTACAGAATACCATAAGCAAGACACTTCACGATGACCTTCTACCGTGCTACAGTACAAATCCCTACCGTACTAACACTACGTAACTACAGAATACCATAAGCAAGACACTTCACGATGACCTTCTACCGTGCTACAGTACAAATCCCTACCGTACTAACACTACGTAACTACAGAATACCATAAGCAAGACACTTCACGATGACCTTCTACCGTGCTACAGTACAAATCCCTACCGTACTAACACTACGTAACTACAGAATACCATAAGCAAGACACTTCACGATGACCTTCTACCGTGCTACAGTACAAATCCCTACCGTACTAACACTACGTAACTACAGAATACCATAAGCAAGACATTTCACGATGACCTTCTACCGTGCTACAGTACCTATACCAAAAGTACTCACACTGCGTAACTACAGACTACCATAATTAAGTCATTTCACGATGACTTTATACCGTACGACAATACCAATCCCTACCGTACTCATACTATGTAACTACAGAACACCCTAATTAAGTTACTTCACGATGACCTTCTACCGTGCTACAGCACACAATCCCTACCATACTCATACTATGTTATTACAGAATACCATAATTGAGTCACTTCACGATGACTTTCTCCCGTGCTACTGTACTCACTTGATCACAGCTGCGTCATTCTGCGCGTAGTAGTCGAGCATGCGCATGCGATAGACGTAGTCAGATAGTGGCCGTGTCGAAGTCACACCGCCCGGTACCGTTACCCCACGCAGCAGTGAGCGCAACAGCGCTCCACCCCTCCGCATGATCTATAACATAACATAACATAAATACACTTTATCAAGATTAACTAAGCAGTGTTTCCACTGAATCTGAAGCGTCATAAAAGGGATCTTCTTTCTCTTATTCCTCTTTCATCTCCTTATGATCGCTATTTTGATGAACTTGTTCAGTATCCATGATCTATCGTAATATTCATTCCAAATCAATCAATAATATCGTTTAAATCAATAAAGCCAACGACCGTATACCGTAATCTTTAGATGGAGTTTGTAAATCACAATATTAGTGATGAGTTAATGTCCGTTCAAGCATTAGTACAGTGGCGCAACGTAAGATAAAATAATGTGACTTATTCAACACTATGCATACGGTATCATCGATCAATAAATGGGAGATCATCATTCAATACATTTATCATCATGTCAGACACATCTGAATGAGACGGTAAAGGGCGAAGCACTAACACTGAGGGGTTCCTGTTGCGTTTGGAAAGGTTACATTGTCTCTTAACGGGAAAGTACGATTACGAAATCTCGGGGAAAGTAAGGTTACATCAACTTGTGAGCAAAAATTTAACGAGATGGAAATGGCTGTATATCAGGACAAGTTGTAAATAGACGAAAACAGACGGTAAATAGCGCACGTCTTATCCTATATCGATTACCGTATCCCAGAGGAACCGAGATAAAACAACAGTAATCCACACAAAACCAGACATATGCGATATAAGGCTACCACAATACAATAGAACAATAGGCATTTGCAACACCCGAAAGCGAATTGCGAGAATATATAAAAACGACATGAGCGAGGTTCGGGAGGGGCACGGGAATACGGTAGTTAGGTGGTGTGCGATTGGGAAACGTCGCCGTACGCACACCACCGCAAAATAATCTAAAATATGATAAAATAGGACCAGTTAGAGTGGATGAGTGAAATATCGTTGAAAAGATTCAATTTGTATCACAACTAGGCGGGCTTGTACCAAACAAAAAATCAATACATGAGAGGATACTGTAGCGAAAATAAGGCACCAAACGATCAATAATCACACAGGAGACAAACGATGATACAGATACATATTACACTATTACAGTTCACGAATAACGGAAGCATCTCTGGTATTTCAAAACTAAAAGTACACTTATCACATTCGCTTGGAGTCGATTGATAAGTCAACTTCATACGGTGCATATACTGTAATGCATTTCGTCAAACGTCCTCTCACTTGAAGTAGACTTTAGGTTTTGAAATACCAGAGATAGCAGGACGTGGGGAGGATAAATGAACGACTTATCAAGCCTTCTTGGCACATAATAGGGAAAGTCAAGGCAGAATGCGAACAAAAAGGCTTGATAAGCCAATCTATAAAAAGATAGATGCATAGATAGATATACTCTGTGATATCTTTTTTTTCTTCTGTCTACGAAACATGCACGACATATACAATCAATCGATAAATACCTAATAAGGATAACGAGAGCAAAGATCAAAGATTAACGCGGGGTTCAATTACAACTATTATAGTTGGTTATTAACTTTTTAGAAAAGCATTTACTTAAAGTCGAAATAAAGTTAGTAAACGGGTGGGGGGATATGAGGAATGTTTCAAAATTCAAAATAATGTAAACATGGGCAAAATTTAAATACAAAATTGGGCAATCAAGTTGGCCACTCCCAGACCGACAATTCCGTAGAGTGCGTAGCGCTTGCGCTCGCTCAGCTTTCCTGAAAATAAATGGCAAATTAGTATTTTTTTAAAAATTATTTATTCACCATACAAGGCAATCGTGTATTTTAAACAATAAACAATAAATATATGAAGTATTAGTCAATTAGCAATATTGCCTTATTACAGTAAACAGCGGGAATAAAGTCAGTTCACGATCCGACCAGGGTGCGGCTACCGTACTACACTCACCATCCATCTGCAGTTTCTTCATATACACTAGGCACGGCAGCGCGAACACGTACACCAGACCGGAGAACGATCCAACGTACCTGACACGAATTAAATTAATAATATTAATAGATGTACAAGTATAGGTTTGCATGCACATTAAATGTAAATTTTTAAAAATATATAGGTTGGCTAATAATGTGTACTACGGTATTTCGGCCGCTACGACAAGACGATTATTATTATTGGGGATAATACAAATCACCACACAGGATCGAGAATAATGACAAGCCCAGTGGGTATATAAGCACCATGATACACGCAATCGACGGGTTTGTTTTACTGTCGAAACAACACATTTCAAGAATCAATTCCATCCATACATCCGTTAATGGTCAACAACATTAAAGTAATTCAATGGCTACCAAACCCGTCTGGCCTCCGCCTCACCTCAGAATACTGCCCACTTTCGGGTACACAATGGCAATCGTGACGGCCATGGCGATGACGATCGCGTTCAACGTACACACCTTCGTCAATCTGTAAAATTAACAAAATTTTAACTTAATTTAAATAAATAAAAATAGCAAAAAAAGAAAATGTGATTAGAGAGCACATTCATAAATTTGAGGATCAGGTTCGTGAAACTTAATTGACAAAGGATTTTTTTTCACAATTCATATGCACACGTGGGCAGGGCGCAGCGAAATTTCTGCGACCTCCGGAAAAAGGATCTTCGCAAAGATAAAAAAGCCATGAAATTTTAACCTTTTCGAATATTGCAAAAAATAGACAAAGAGAAAAGTAATTTTTTATTACAATTTTTTTCAGCTCATTTTTGGTAGGCGGAGTGACGAATCATTTGCCAACAAACTTTAAAGTTCCTAGTGGGCTCCCAGCAAATCTCCCACTAGTTTCCTAGCTAGATCCCCACTAGGAAATATGCTAGGATCCCACTGGGAGAAAAAAAACGAGAGTTTGTCAATTTTCATGGGTACCAACGCCCCAGAATTCTCTTTCACCTCTCTGTTTATCGTTAAAGATAAATAAATTATTATTATTATTATTATTATTATTATTATTATTATTATTATTATTATTATTATTATTATCATTATTATTATTATTATTATTATCTAGTACCCTGGCCAGGTGGTGCCCGTAGTGGCGTAAAAGAACTGCGTACGGATGAGGTACATGAGCAGCGGGAGCACGGTCAGCATCTGAGAAACAATAAATAAATAAATAATATTAATATTAATATTAACATATTAATTCAATTTTCTATAACATTAAAATAAATTTGTGCTTATTTGTGCCGTTTAATTATCATTACTAGCTCAGGTAGCGTCGGACGCAACAAGCAAACAACCGCTTTGACGAATTAAATACTAAGGAGAAACAAGAATCTCACTGGGGAATTACGCCAATCATCATTAATAATGTGTCTTTCGGAAAGTTTGTTAAAGGAACGAAATAGACACAAAAAATAAATAAATAAATAGACAAATAAAATAGAAAGTGAATAGACTTTAACATAAATGTTTAAAAACCTATATTTGTACCTTTTAATTATCATTAGTTTAATTCAGTGGACAATTTCGATGACACAACAGTGGAACAAAAAAAATAAGTAAATGTAAAGGTATAATCCGTTGTTCAAGGCACACAAAGCCCTGCGAGCAATCACTGCTAGGGCTGTGATAATTCAAAGCCAATTCACAAAATAGTTTTTTTTAATATATAAAATAAACATACCTGGAATAGCAGGAACAATCTCGCAGTGGCGCTCATCACGTCACCCGTACCAAAGTTGTTCAGGAAGTTCTGAAGTAATACAATTTTAATTAAATTAAAATTTTACAATAAAGTTATATTAATTATAATAAAGTTCACATCTTACATTTTTAAATCTAATGTGCATGCCAACTTACGATGGTACATTATAACGTATTAATTCATTAATTAGAATAGAACGCGTGAAACCACAATCCATCGGGTAATTTTTCATTTATTACCTCCGATCTTTACCCCCCCCCTCTCATCATTTAGTATGGAGAATCATAAAAGGCTTCTAATAATTGATCTTTGCTCTCTCCTGTCAGACCATATTTAACTTTGAACTTTGATCTCAGGCCAGATTGATCTTTGGGCTCAGACCATATTAATCTCTGATCTCAGACCAGATCGTACTTTGATCTTTGGTGTCAGACAACATTGATCTTTGATCTCAGACCAGATTGATCTTTGATCTTTGATCTCAGACAAGCTTGATCTTTGATCTTTGCTCTCATACTCACATCCGAGATACAGCTTCGCTGGACAGGGAAGGCCGAGTAGAAGGCCACACCGATGAAGACGTAGCAGAAGGCGGCCAGAGCATATCCGATCGAGAGATCACGAGCCTGTAGAGGATAGGAAGATCAAAGATCAGATGAGCTCAAAAGAACAAAGATCAGAAGATATCAAAAGATCAAAGATCAAAGATTAAATGAAATCAAAAGATCAAATATCAGATGAGCTCAAAAATATGCACAATAATTCAATCAACTTCAGGAAAGCGAAATGTTTTCTCACTGGATCTTCAAAGACTACGCTACTCGCAGTAGTACATATATTAATTCTGTAGGAAGTTCAAAGATCAAAGATCAAAGATCACTCATATACATTGTTCTCGGGATGCTTCTGGTTGCGCAGAATCGTGAGGACGGCGTTGTGGATGAAGTAGGACAGCGTGAGTGTGCCGGTGAGCGCGGGAAACTTCCAACTGAATACTGCAATGGACACCGATCAATCAATAAATCAATCAATCAATCAATCAATCAATCAATCAATCAATAAATAAATAAATAAATAAATCAATAAACCAATATTTATCACTTTGATCTGCTGGCATAGGAATATTAACCATTCGTCAACGGGAACCGAAAAATCAACACCAATCAGGATTTAACTTTAAAAAAAGACTATCACGGAACAGGAAATCAATAGGTATGCTTGTAAAATAGTTATAAATAGTTACGCGGAACAGTTAATAAATGTTACATCCCCAATGTTCATTCGATTTGTGTTATTAAGACCAAGAGCAAACAACTCCAAAAAATCAATAAATCAAGAAGATATATCGTACGCTCGGCATAGTGAATGGAGGTTTTGCTGGAGAAGTCGAGGTTGAAACCGCACTCGACCAGCTTCGAAGCCGTGAATGAGAGCAGATAGAAGACGGAGATCGTGCCTGCAACATTGCAATAAAAAATAAAAATAATAAAAAATGTTTAAAAAAATCAAATTGCTAACCGTTATATCCCCCGTCAAAAGTAACGAAAAGAAAAGAAAAAGAGGGGCGAGAGAGTGCGCGAAACGAGGAGAGTTTTTCACTCCGTTTCTCCTTTCTTTTACAACTATGGCCCACAGCACTGCTACAGCTTCGTCACATACGAAGCAAAATACGACGATAAAGAAAATGCAAATGAGCGCGTCGCAACACTTACTGATAACACGATCGCTGGCTCATAGAAATCTTATAAGAAGGGGACGACGAGAAACGCGAAATCAACGAGTTACAATTACATCAACAATTACATCAACAACAAGCACACTCATCGCTTTCAGGTTTCACATAATTATTATGGTAGACGAGCAAGTCGCCATAGCGTTCGTTCCACAAAAAGATTGAATTGTTAAAAATCACAATCACTTCCAGTTCAGCACATGTATCCATGAAGCTTGGCAAACTGTTTGCCGGCAAACGTGACGTCACAACATTTACAACAGCATTTACCAAAAATACCCCCTACGCGTGTGACATTTGCTTTGCCAAGCTTCATGCATGTGGCCTCTTTTGTATCACGCGACAATACTTCTTGACACAGTGTCATAATATTCTTCAAAAAAACGGGAAAAGCTCACCGAGCACGTTAAACTTAGTGAAGAAGGTGGGCGACTTGAAATTGAGCAGTGGGAAGCACAGCAATGCGAGGTAGACGGGCACAGTTAACTAAATATTCACTGTATTATTATTTATTTATTGTTTATTTATTTATTTATTGTTTTTGGCACCGTTGACTGCTGATCGTATATTATTACTAACTTTATTTTGTGTATATTTATTTATGACTGCCCATTGTTACCTATTTATCTAATCGCGTGCTAACATAATAAAGGGTTCGAATTGTAAAAAAAGCAACCGAAGACCGAGCTCAAAGATCAAAATGGACTTGGCAGACAAAAGATCAAAGATCAAACTAGACATTTAATCGTAAAGATCAAAGATCAAAATAGACACTTAATCGTAAAGATCAAAGATCAAAATAGACATTTAATCGTAAAGATCAAAGATCAAAATAGACATTTAATCGTAAAGATCAAAGATCAAAGATCATCCACTCACTCGGAGCTGCCACATCGAGTCAAAGTCCATGCCTCCGTTCACCAACTTGTACACCTCGTCGACGGGTAGTGCGAGTGAGTCCGAGAACGTCGCCTCTAGCGTCGTCGGACAGTATACTGTAATTGGAGATGAAGGTATACTGTATCTGTGTGGGTATACAGTATCGGTCCGGATTTCAAGTAAAAAAAAAGTGTGAAAGCCAGTTCGCTTGCAAGGGGAAAGTGTAGCGAGTGGGATCGATTACAATTGCAATTCAAAAGCTGAATTGAAATGGAAATTTAAAAATGAAATGAAATAAAATGAAATGAAATAAAATAGAATACAAGTAAACGAACCATCACAGGTGAACGTCTTGTTCTCCATAATCGGAATCGTCGTGGAGTTCGGCTGGAGCGCATCTGAAAATATCTCGGATAATGAACATAATAACGCTTTATACTGTTAATATATGTAAAAAACGTGAAGATGTTCATTAGCTTACTAGGGAATGGTTCGTAAAGGGTAAGAAATTACTGTGAGTGACTACCATGGCGATAATAAGCATGGCCGACTTAGTAAGAATCAACTTTCAAAGTCTGCTATTTATCGATTTTGAAAAACCCGGCGCATTTACGTCGCAAGGCTGAAAATGATTGTCCCACCCTTCAATGGGGAAGGGAGGGACAATCACTTTCAAAGACGGAAGAGTGAACTCTCTATCCCAACCGAGCTGTGGTATAGTGGTAAGTGCGCGTGGTCATTACTTTTTGCACATGAGTTCGATTCCACCGAGAACATTTTATGACTGTGTAATAATTTAACAATGAATGCGGATGTTTCAATGGAAATAAAGTCCACAATTTCTATTTATTTCGGTTTTTGCTACTTTTTTCGCTATCTTTAATTTCTAATCGATGTGATTATATTGTTTTCAAGAGCACACGATGTTTGCAAGTTGGTGTGTTGTAGTTTCATCGATCAGTTGATTGTTCTTCCCTCCATTTATTGATTTTTTTTCAGGAGTTTGATGACTTATCTTGATCTACACAGTTTTTTATTCTGATTAAATGTGATTGTCCCTCCCTTCCCCATTGAAGGGTGGGACAATCATTTTCAGCCTTGCGACGTAAATGCGCCGGGTTTTTCAAAATCGATAAATAGCAGACTTTGAAAGTTGATTCTTACTAAGTCAGCCATGCTTATTATCGCCGTGGTAGTCACTCACCGTAATTTCGTACCCTTTACGAACCATTCCATAGTTAGCAGATTACATATCAGTTCTTCCAATAAGTAGAAACCCTAATAAAGCATATGAAACCACAATCCATCGGGTAATTTTTACAATTCTTCTTTAGTCATACTTTCACGTGTATTTCTCTCGGGATTATAGCTCCTTAGTTATCAAAGACTAGCGATCAGAGAGCAAAGATCAAAGATCAACCTACCGTATACCACTGTTCCGGTGTAGTAGAGGAAATTGGACATGAGCACCCAGTACACCATCACACCTCCGAGCAGAACCACTGCAATGATTGAGGTCAAAAGATCAAAGATCAAAGATCATAACATCAAAGATCAAAGACTAGCAATCAAGAAGGTCGATCAAATGATAAAAGGCTGAACTTCAATCATCCATCCTTTTTTATCATGAAAATGTGCATGACATACTAGAATAGTCCAGTAATGACGCTACAGGAGTGGGTGAATCACACCAAAAGATGTTCAAGTACTTAGTTAGAATCAATGAATCATTTCCTAACTAGTAAACGTCGCTCTGTAAAGCGCACCCCATGCACCACCACTCACCGACGGAGAACCACACCGCGCACCGCTCGCCCCATTTGCCGAACAGATAGCGGCACACATCCGAGAACTCGGCGGCCGACGAATCCACGTCCATCGCTGCAATGAATAAATCAACAATGATAATAGTTTTGAGAAACGTCGACCACACCACCGCACGCGTACAAATCAAAAGAACATCACTCTATCCCGATTACCGTACCATCATATCCATAGCCATACAAAAACCATTGTACCGTTAAGCGTAATCGCGATTGTATATAGATTTCATTAGGCAAACGAGGCAGTTCGAGACTCAGTTACCGTATCGCAAGCACACCACAAGTGAGGCGACGTTTGTCAAAAGGCACACCACACCAGGTGGCAGCTGCACACTCACTGAGTCCTTTGGGCGATTCCACGACGAGATAGGCGGTGAAGAGGCAGAGGGCGGCGATCGCCAGCATGAGCACCACACCGAGCACCAGTCCGGCCTGAATGCACTTACCGTAACCGCTACCGTAACCGTAATCATCTACCGTAGCTACTGTAACCTTTGTCAAACGATAATGTAATCTACAGTTACCGTACTCTTTCAGGCTTGATCACCATAACAACATTTTTTTCAACATAATACTCGATAGCAGGAAATTTCCTGGTTATAGAAAAAAAGTTATTTAACTTTGAAAATTAATTCCCGAAAAATTTCCGCACCCATCTCTGCCATGGCCAGTTGTACAAAAATAGCTACGTCGAAGGCTACCGTATTCCCTTCACTACCGTAACTAGTACAACCGTACCGTACCTGTTGTATCGCCCATGGCATCGCGAGCAACGAAGTGCCCATCATCGTATTCCATAGCGAGAATCTGCAAATTGAATAACAATAATAAAAATAAGAATTAATATGCTTCATAATATTACATTATTATTAGCAAGACTGCCATTATATATTTATATTTATCGTATGCACTATCAGTACTTTTTTAAAAATGTAACTTGTTCTTTGGTCATTGATCTTTGATAATCATATAAATTGGCTAATTTTCATTTTTTTAACAAAAATCATTCAATGATTCATTCGATAAAAGTTGACATCATAGGTCGAATACGTTACAGATATTCAAAATGAAAATGAATTTCAAAAAAAAATCCCAAAACACGCCCATACGTCGTACTTTTTAACGGACTTTCGACCTATTGTTGACATTTGAAAACACAAACCATGCCACACTTTAATTGACTGTAATCGTATTAAACTATTATGGGGCACAAACAAATCCGTAAAGTAAAACCGGTAACTAGCACATTAGAAGCACTAACATAGTATACTAATTGTCCGCATGGCAACAAACATCCTAAACTACATTAAACATAAGCAGTGCTGAATTAACAAACTTGTAGGATTTTTTTTCAATCAACGCACTGCAAAGCAACGCAACGCAACACACTCCTTTAAAGGAGCACCCAAGCTAATTTGAAACTCTCAACTCTCTCGTAAACTATTCCACAGTAACTAGCATCAAGCAATTGAGTTTACCACGTAAACTAAGACTAACTGAGTAAACTGATGTAACTGACATGGTGACGAAGCTGCCCTGCTTGCCGGATGAGTCCATGAACTCGTCGAATGGAAGAATGGAGAAGTATTGGGGTGGAGTTACGTGATCGGGCATGCGCTGAAATGAGAGAGCTGGAGAGTATGATAGAGTTAGAGAGTTAGAGAGTTAGAGAAGTAGAGAGAGAGAGAGAGATAGAGAGAGTGAGAGATAGGAGAGAAACAGCTAGTCAGAGAGGGCATGACGACAACCATCAAAGAAAGGTATCATCTTTTCATTATCTCTTTTCTCTTATGTCTTCTCCATATTATGTCTAGTGGTGTCATACAGTAGCGGCTAACCAACGTCTGAATCATAGAGTTTCCTTTTCATACAATCTGTGGCCGTATGCAAGAACAGTGTTCCGTGAAAATGTGACGTCATTAGCGTAGGCGGAGGCGTTTTCCAAAAATCCTCCGCCTACTGTAATGACGTCACATTTTACCGGAAAAAGGTTTTCCCGTTGTTCTTGCATACGGCCACTGGTCTCACACAGCATCTTCCAAGTCAAACCATAAGAATGGAAATATCCTGTTCTTTTTAATGTAACTGTTTTCGAAGTTGACGAATCGTTTTGAAAATTTTTTCTGGTACCGTAACACGAGTGTACTGTTGATTGGTATAAAAATACCAATTTTGGGAAATTACACACTGGCATACACCATTCCCTACTATTACTTTCCATATTAGAGTAGTGTTCTATACGTCACAAGAGTCGTAAACGACTGAGAGGGGAGAGGGAGAGGAAGAGGGAACGAAAGAGAGAGAGTGAGAGAGAGAGAGAGGGAGATAGTATAATATAATGAAAGTGTTTTCTCAGTGCCAATGTGTCTCCGGGCCAATCTCTCACTCGCTCTACCGGGACACCACTTGCAGCACTAATATAAACATGAATCGTCGTCTATCCAAACCATAGGGTCCGCAGATGAATCATCCGTTCAGTCCCATCTCCCGATCACACATTGCCGTACCCTCGCAGTGCGACGATTGACCCACTATATAAGGACCATTTTAGGGCACCTGATAAAAAGGAAGCTAAATCACAATTTTAAGCGAAAATAGCAAATTTTGTGAATCAACCCACCCTATTTCTAGAATTTATCCACTATATTTAAAAAAGGCGAGGGCACCCCAAATGTATGGGGTACGTATACTTTGTCATAACGTCTCTTCATCGCGCAACGCTCTCTCGTCGGCAGTTACAAGAGCGGTGGACAAATTCTTGTCATACAAAAAAAATCTCTATCAATCATTTAAAGGGCGTCTGTCAAGCAAGTCAAGTCGAGGTCATATAACTTATCTGATGTCTGCGACATCTTAAAAATACGTGAAAAAAACACTAAAATTTCTGAAAAAATTATAGAGTGCGTGATCCGGAAACTTCCTAGTTGTATCGGCCTCGGACGGACATGGTCCGGACATCTCGGAACGATTTATTGTTACCGTTGTTTCAAGAACATCCAACCGTTAAAAAATATTTTTGGCGTTTACATTGTCTAGTTAGCGTAAGATTAAATGATATTTTTTGATCGGCAGACTCCCATTAATTTCCTTTGCGATCAGCATTACTATTCAGAATCAGAAGAGTTTCATTGTTCGAGGATTACGCATAGGCTCAATGTTAGGACCCCCACTACTGTATCACTCCATTAAATCACTTTGTCGATCCGCTTTGTATTCACATTCATCAGAGTTACTTTGGTCAAGGATTAAGTGGAGTGATCATTTCGGCAACGGATCATAAATCGGTTGGAAGGTGGCCCACGGAAACAAAAGTTGTACCATTGTTATCAGTAGGAGTGTAGGGTATTGGGCTACCGTAACCGTCAGCAATCGCGAACTGATTTTTTTTAGTTCGGTTAAGAATGGCCAAGGTCGAAAAATTCATGGTGGTCCGACGCCAAATACTATTTGCTATTATATCAACAGTGAGCCAGCCAACTTTTATTTTTCTTGATATCATAACGTGAACTGCCGTAATCTAGCTAACGCATGATATAGTATTGTGGTAAAGTTCATGAAAAATCCCGGTGCGTGCATTACGATTGCAGTAGTTCGGGTTACGGTATCCAGAAATATAAAAGTTGGCTTACCGTTGATATAATAGCAAATAGAATTTGATCTCGGACCACCATGAATTTTTCGACCCCGGCCATTCTCAACAAGAACCCCGGGTCGACGAAAAAATCAGTTCGCGATTCGTGAAGATTACGGTAGCCCAATACCGTACACTTCTACTGATAACAATGGTACAACTTTGATTCCATAGTCCACCTCCCAACCGATTTATGATCCGGTGCCGAAATGACCACCCCCAAGATTAAGCTTAGGCTTAGGATCCGCACTACTCTATCAATACATTATATTACTTTGGCGATCCGCTTACTATTCAGAACCAGCAGACTTTCATAAGTCAAGGATTACGCTTAGGCTTAGGATTCGTACTACTGTATCGATCCAGCAAGGTTCCTTTGGTTAATGTTTAAGCTTAGGGTGAGGATCCGATCAAATTATCGATCAAATTACTGAATTAATTTATTTGTGTATTATGTTGAAGGATAAACCTGTTCAATATAGTACAACACCCACAAAAAAAGTATTAATTGTTTACACAATATAACTTTTCCTAAGAAAATGGGCCGGACGATCAATTCGTAGTAATTCGATCGTTCTCACGCATTCGCTAACAGAAACATCGAAAAGGAGAGCCTACGGACATTCCATACTATTTTTATTTTTGCTACCGCGAACTCCAAAATTATTGTGGTCTTTCTGGTTGTCCGTCCTATACGGTGAAGTAGTATTGTCTGTAACTGTTTTTTGTTGTTTTTTAAGCAAAACTAGAAAAAAAGACGCACTCCTCCGCAAAAAAGGGACGCCCATCGAATACGGACCATACATTTTTGCTCAACTCACATTTTCAGAACTATAAGCTGACCCACTTTACCCTATCAGCATATCATCTGCACATGGCGCCAAAGCAGGGGGGGGGGGATCTGCATATTCACAAGTTCTACCCTTCAGTCTAGTCATCATCATCAATCAATCAATCAATACCGTACCTCTGGATCTACCGTATACACGTACGATAAAGTAGTCATAGGTCGAATAGCTAGGTTATATGGTTTTCAAAATCCGGTCAGATTTTTCGATTTTTGTGAAATTTTGGCTCAAACTCCGGTCAGGCTTGGTACTTAAAGTTATGATCATGAACCGAGTTATGATCATTTTCAGGGTAGATCACAAAAAATCGATAATTTGTAATTTTGGTTAAATCAAGTGGCTAGGCCTTCTCATGACCCCCAACCACACCCACTGACCGACTTAAATCGAAATCGGAGACAAAAAAAATTTCCTAGTGGCAGGGTATGCTACACTTTTACCGGAAACCCGTGTTATAACATACTTTTCGACCTATGACAGTCAGTACTCACCAGTGTCTGTCCTCCGGGATCGAGTCGATTGAACAGTCGATATCGGATCGCCATATTATGGGCGCGGTCGGGATCCTCGGGCGCGAGACCGCCTGGCGCCAGAGGATTGCCGCTGCCCCCGCCGACGGCTGACGACCCGGTGAGAGAGTGAGTCGATCCCATCGACGCGTCGCCCAGACCGATGCCACCTGGAGAAGAACAACAATAATTCACATTATCGATTATCTATCATAGATCATAGATCATAGACATTATCGAGCTATCATAGGATATCGCAAGCATTCCATATCTCTTCAGTGAACCTAAAGAATTGCAGGATAAAGCAGAACATTTACATTTTACATTTTTACCACTTTATCCAGATCGACTATCTTTTTAATTAGCAGAACAGATCCGAAGTGCGAAAAGAAAGGAAATAGTCATAGTTCGAATAGATTCGTTACATTTTTGCAAAATGCGATCTGAATTTCACAAAAAATCACAAAATGCGGTCGGGTTTCCAAAAAAAAAAAATGCAAAATGCCCTATGGAAATTGTCAAGCACCGCTAATCAGGCATAATTTTAGAAAGAGGTGATTTCGTATCAATTCGGATAGATACACAGGAAGATATGTGGATGCCTTGTGTCATGAATCCACCTGGTCAATTACGCATTTGAGCAACCAGCGAACAAAAGCTGACACACTGACCAAATAGCACTAGTAAATCTAGATATAGATTAAAGATCAACGATCAAGGAACAAATTCCCATCGTGTGGGAAGAGATCAAAGATCAAGCGCATATACTGTCAAAAAGTCCGATCTTTGCTTGATATCACAAAAAATCGAATTGTAGCCCACGTTCCAAGTCTACTACAAGTGGTATATAATGTAATGAATTTCGTTAAAAAAATTCTTTCGCTTAAAGTAGACTTAAAGTAAACTTCAGGTCAGTAACGTATTTTAAGTAGTAAAACTTAACTTTTGAAATACGCAGAGGGGAGAGATCAAAGATCAATGGTCAAACGTGATGCACTCACCAGTGTACAGATACGGTCCGCGTCTCTCGACACTGCCCACGACGGGCGAATCCGCTCCGGCGCCGCGTCCACCGCCGATCCGCACGCCCGACGTCACGCGTCGCACGTCAGCCGCGGATGACGATGACGTGCGCATGTTGCTGTTCGAGTCGATGGCGGATGCGACGCGTCGCATCCCACTGCCTACAAGAATCATTATTGTATTCTTTTCCAGAAATTACTTAATTACAATTATAATCCTAATTCTTTTTTAAAGAGTAATATTAATTAATATTACTCCATTATTTATGGATTTATTTATTTATTCCGTTATTTATTAAGTATAATATACACACAAACATATTGCTGGCAAATTGTTGGATTTCCGTAGCGTATAATGAATTTCAGTTCTGGCTCACAAGGGGATGGTCGCAACTGGTCCTGGCCATATGAGATGGCAATAACATGACTAGGATCAGTTTTCGATGCTGATTACGAATCCGTTTTCAGAAAGTGCCTAATCGACCTGATTTTCGAGGAAATCGATATTTTAATTCGGGAATTCGAGTGGTTTCCTGCGCAAACCGTCCGGGTGGGCTGGTGAACTCATCTATAAACTCTCGAAATAGTTCACCTTACATTGCCGGATCTTTCCGATGCAATCCAGACAGTTTATGAAGGAAATTACACGATTTTTCGAATTAACAAGCCAAATTTTAATAACGATTTCCTCGGAACAGAGGTCGATTAGGCACTTTCTGAAAGCGGATTCGTAATCAGCATCGAAAACTGATCCTAGTCATGTTATTGCCATCTCATATGGCCAGGACCAGTTGCGACCATCCCCTTGTCAGTGACAGATTTCAAAGGAACGGGGATTCAGGGACGAATTCGACAAACTTTTTTTCTTTAATGAAAATGTTCGATACAACGATAGCATGGAGTCACCCGGCGCATTCATACAACGGGTGAAACACATATAAAGAAACGATTCCGCACAGAGTTACTCGAAGACGGTCAATTTGTGACAGAAAAAAAGATAGAGCGAAAAAATAAGAGATCGAGTACGCAGAAATGAGAGAGCGCAGACGGTAAAAACACACCATGGTGTACTGTACCGAATTTTGTTTGGCATTTTGCCAAGTTTTCAATGAACACTGTTTAATGAACGCTTCCATAACGCTATCTAGACACAGATCTGTATTGGTATCCATGAACAGTGGCAAACCGTTTGCCGACAAACTTGACGTCACAAGCGTAAGCGGAGGATTTTCGGCAAACGCCTCCCCCCTACGGTTGTTTGCCAACGTTCATGGATACGGCCCCTCTGTACCTCTGGCTGGAATGGGTCGTCCACGCTCGTTTGACGATGGTGCCGCCGCAAGCAGTCGATCCAGCCTGGTGAGCAACCAATACATGACACATATGGGGCTGTTCGATCGATAATCGATGTCATTGATCTACTCTTTTCATTGATTTATTAGATTACTCACAATCATCCTCACACCTCAAGCTGATCTTATTGCACGCTCTGGCAACACTGTCTCGTAAACAATCAATGCGAGAGAACATTGTCAGATCGGATAGTAAAATTTTCTCGGGTGTGCCTTTAAACATGATTTATGTATATTCCTAGCCTTCGAAACATTAAAAAGAGTAGAATGAATCGATGATGGGAAATCAGGGCAGTAAATCAATAAATCAATCAATCAATAAATCAATAAATCAATATCATCATACTCACTCGTCATTATCATCTCCGATAGCACCGTACGAACTCATATTCTTCAGCCTCTGACTCGCCCTATTCTTGATGCTCTCCCAGTGCAGCGAGCGAATGAGCAACGGTGTGCGCGCCTGAATACGGTAGGTATGGGATACGGTAATCGATTCGAACAGGCTGCAGGGTATACGGTATAATTTGTGTTAATTAATCGAAAAAAAAATTCTACTTTAGTATTGGATCGAACCGAATCGAATCAATAGATAGCACTCTAACCGGTAAGCTTCTTCACCAATGAATCAAGATAAAGTACGCACACTAACGAGGTGTTAGTGCCCGCGTAGTCAAAACTCACTGTTGCCTTCTTTTTCTCGTTGTTGTTCGATGTGCCCGGTTCGACCGAGTCGTGCGAACGCGAGAGCGTACGGTACAGTGATGTACCGTGGGAACGGGGCTGCAATCAATAATGATAATAATACAAACATATACAATATACATTACTATAAAATTCACAGTTTATTCAGACAAATGGTTTGAGATAAATAGGAAATAGGAAGAATGATTAGGAAAATATAGCCATAACCTAGCAGAAGAGGATAATGAACGAAAAAGCATTCAAGATGTCCCATGTATGGAACTTCCGCATGCAATCAATGAAGAAATCAATCAATACATCAGATCAAAGCATCAAAAAAGCATTTCGCGCGCAATTTCTCTCACAGTTGAGATTACAATTTACATCCATCAGCACTTTCTCAACAACGTCCCAACTCTATTGTCAAGACTACTAAAAATCAATAAAAACTCATCGAAATCCAGCAAAAACCCGGTGCAAAATCGAGCTCCACACAATAAATCAATAACTCTTACAACTTAAAAGCCAAAAAGCCATGCAATATTCCTAATCAGCCGAAAAGTGCCCGCGCATGCACCTTCCTATCTTCGCCTCGTAATCGAGAGTCGCCCCTCTCCCTCCGGTCTACATCATGTCCACGATAAGAGTCGCCACTATCACACTATCCAGTACCAGGTACCGAAACCGAAACCGAAGAGTCCGCAAATACCGCAACTCACCATAAGGGTCAGCGGCGACGGTGTCGCAGGCCGCGTTGACGGTAGCGAGCTCATGCGCGCACGTGGTGCACTTACTAATTGTGTGGGTACTGTAGGTGGTGTAGGGGGTGGTGTAACAACCAACACCACCACACTCTATATCAACCTCCTATTGTCCTTTAATGCGAGAGTGTTTGTTCTTTTCCCCCCACTCGCATCACACGATAGAGTCATTCTTATTCATTCATTCAATCACTCACTTCTTTCACTTGATCTTTTTATCAGTGAAAGGCAACCCCCTTATCGCTCCTACTCTAGGTTGCATTTCAATCTCACCCCTCACTTCTCTAATTCTCTCCACAGTTTCAGCCTATCTATCAACCTAGCCTCCACAAGCTCCGCCCCCTCCACGCGGTGCCGCGCAATTACTCAATTGAATTCTAGTCTCACTATTATCAAATTGAATCGTCCTTTTCCCGCTGCTTGAATACTGCCTTCTTATCAGCAAGAATCGAATCGATCAGGGTCATACGATGAAATCAAACGACGAAAGAACCACGTGCCAGGGACCAAAGATCAGTAGTTTCCACACAGATCAAAGATCATCTGCACAGGGTCAGATTGATTGTGCGGGAAAAATTTCTAGCCGATCAGAACACCAAGAAGGATACAAAACAACGCAAAGTACACCCATAAAATGTACAGAAATTGCATCAGCATTATGTTTCCCACGGAGAACATATAGTCCACTGGAATATGTGGATAAGATGGCTACAAGGATGTTCGTAATACGCAAAAATCAAAGATCAAAGATCAACGAGGATAAAAGGATCAGATTCAAAGTTCAAAGATCAAAGATCAAAGTTCACAGATAGCATTTCAACTGCTCATAAAGCATTAATTACCGTAAAATAAGTAGATAAAGAATAATAGAAAAACATATTTATCCAACAACAACAATAACTTGAAGTCAGAACTGAACGGTTACCCAAAGAGACCAAAAATCACAGAAAAATCATAGATAGGCGACAATTCGATAAAATCACATTTTGCTAATAAAAACCTCTATCCGAGGCCAACTTTGGCTAGAAACAACACTGAGTGAAAAAAGGTGATAATTATTAAATAATTTACAGAATAAATATAAGAATAATTAATCTATTCTATTTACAATATAGATCCCAAATGAAAATCAATATTATTTAAATCCTGAGCTTTGCGCAATAGTCTAGAGCTCTCATGGTGCGAATTGGTGCGGTGGTGCGGGCGCCGTTTCCCAATCTACAAATCTCCTTCAGACATCACTAGCAATATGAGGGAGGTCCATCCGGTCATCGGATGCGATCCTTGGCCACGCCCCGTCCGATCGTCGTAGTGCTCCCACAGGAAACCGGTACGCGCAAACTCCTGCAAACAGCGAATAAATGATTACTGTAATCACGCAAAAAAGACAGTTCACGATCGCATTGTGTCTCTATCGAACTACTGCACAAAATCACCAAGAATGTCGTCAAAGCACACGCTATTACAGTAACCGATCTGCGAAAAATCGATATCCGCCGTATACCTTGGCTAGATTCGACACGAGAGCCTTCTTCAGTCGTCTATGGGTGGCGACGAACTCGTCACGCAGGGCGCCTACGCCATTCGCGTTCGCGTACTCACCCAACGACTTGAGCAACAGGTAGTTCACCGGCATCTGACTAGTCCAAGAACACCAATAAGTTTCGATTGGAGACGTATGAGAGCCACATCAAATCATTGATTCAATCTTATAATTATTCGTACCGTTTCGCCGTGTTTTGTGACCATCAAGACGTCGATAAGTTATCGTTCAATATAGTCTCTGCGTATAGCCCAAATGACTATTGGCCACCATGGAAAGAAAATACCCCAAAACACCGTCTGACAATTTTTTTTACAAGAAAGGACGGCACTCATGACGACGATATCGAAATTTCACCTACAGTAACCACATCATAAGTACAGTACTCGCTACCGTAATCGTCAGATAACAGCTAATCTACCGTACCCAAATGGATCCTCGCCAGTATGGCGGGTCATGCTCCGTGTTGTGCGCCCGATAGTAGGGAGAGCGGGTGGACAGCGATCGGATGCCAAAGTCCGTCCAGAGTTCCTGCAACGAATCTACCGTAATTCTACTAAGGCAAATCGATAATGTGCAGTATCTTACTGCGATATGCAGATCGATAATGTACCATACATACCATACCCTGTTGCACGAGTCACTTTACACTTTATTTCTACATTATCCCTCCCAGCTACTAAATTTACAACAATCATCAATCAATAAATTTTTATTTTAATGTACCGCCTAAATTCAACGTACTCACATCAATTATCAATCAATACTACTGTATCCATCAATCGATCAATACCACAACCAAAAAAAATCAATACACCCTACCGTATCCCTCATTCCTATCGTACTCACATCGGAATCATTGAGATGTTCGAGGATGGCAGCAAGGTACTTGTGCTGGGTGGGCGGTATGATACCAGCGATCATCGGGAACAGTCCGACGTAGCCAAGGGCGTCGGAGACGTGACGCTCTCGCGGCACCTCATCCACCACTCGCTCTTTCCATGTGTGCATCTACAGGAGCAATGTATATTAGTGTGATTGAATATTTTCGTTGTTCTTCCTTTTTTAATCAATCTCTATTATTCATAGAATATCCTTATTTTCCCTTTTCCAAGAAACGATAAGTTATTATTATTGTCATTGTTATTATTATTATTATTATTTTACAACAAAGGAATAAAGATCAAGAGGACCAGCATAAGATATAGGATAATGAAAAGGTTATTCATAAGAAATATTATAATGAAAAAAGATAAAGAACAAAAATTTGAAGCTAGCTTATTTGAGCTTATTTGAGGCAATGCTATGCCGCTTTCTTTGTCTACGAGAGAGCGTTGCCAGAGTGGGGAGTGTCAAATTAGCTCGGGGACCTGGCACCTTAGAGTTTCACCCAGTTCTCATCAATCACTGATATGTTAAGATGAATAGTACTCTTCACAAAGCGACACATCGGACAAATGTATCAGCTGCGTCATCTACCGTATCCTACTACAGTAACCCATCAATACCGTATTCACCGCTCACCACATCTCCGTATTGTGTCTTCACCATCTTCGTCTTCTCTTCCAATCTGACGCTCAGCGAATGCACACCGAAATCGGCGAATTGCTGAACAATATTTTTTTTTAATGTAGTATTCAAAAGTCCAGAAAATAAAATAAAAGAGGCTAGATAGTGCGTAGAAAGTGAAGAGTTTTCTTTGATTCTCGTTTATTTTCAAAACTTTTGAGCACAATAAAACGACAGGATTGGAACAGAACGAGCAAAAGATGTCGTTTCAGTTTCATATTTCATATTTTGAATAAAAACAATGGAGACATTCATACTACAGTGATTGGTAAGCGTCTAATGTGATCGAATCAATCAATAATCAATCAATAAATGAAATGCCCATACCTTGCCCTCCTCCGTCCAATGTCGCTTCACGAGATTGTCAAAGTTGGACAGCTCGGTGTACTTGCTGAAATCGGAATCGTGCTCCAATTGAACTACTACCGTACCCGTCCCCCGAAAACTACCGTACTTTCTGTATCCCTCGGCCTCATCAGCCGTGCCGAATGTCTCTGCGAGTCGCGCGAGCACTCGTGATGCCACTGCGATCCAACAGCGCAGATCCACATGGTACTCCTGCAACGAAGCAAATCAATACCGATCGATAATGATTAAATACCGTAACCGGGTGAATTGTTAAATGTTTTCAAATCGACACAGAAAGATATCAAGTTGTACATATTATAATCAGAGGTACCACAATTCCTAATAATCAATCAACCAATACCAATACCAAAGCGGAAAAAACAAAATTGTCCAGCTTAAGATATTACTGGTGCCCCCAGCGCATTACGTTCTTTCAATAATTATTTTGCACATTATACTCCTAAAATGCAAAACATTTCTGACAATCAGGTAAGAATACAGTATACAGTACACAGTATACAGTACCTTATCCGACGGATGGCTCGCCCGAGGGAAGTCATCCAGTCCACTCGCGAGCGTCTTCGGATTCAGCTCCACGGTCGTCGTGGCGTTGCGACCACGCCATCTGAACAACATTCACATATTAACCAGTAGTACACACAAACAAACAAAAGTCGGCCATGACCACGCACCCGCCGCACCACATGTCCTTATCACAATCACAATCACACACAATATTCAATCATGTCATTGTCAATCAGTTGTCATTGTCAATCAATTGCCATTGTCAATCAGTTGTCATTGTCAATCAGTTGTCATTGTCAATCAGTTGTCATTGTCAATCAATTGCCATTCTCAATCAGTTGACATTGTCAATCAGTTGTCATTGTCAATCAGTTGTCATTGTCAATCAATTGTCATTGTCAATCAATTGTCATTGTCAATCAGTTGTCATTGTCAAGCAGTTGTTATTGTCAATCAATTGTCATTGTCAATCAATTGTCATTGTCAACCAATTGACACAGTTAATCAGTTGTCATTGTCAATCACAAGCCTTACCTCAGACTGTCCGAGTATTGCCCCGACTGACTCTCGATCAACCACTTGTACCACTTGGCCGCGCGACGATAAATTGCGGAGAACGTCGCGCCATGTCGGTTCACGAACTGAATAAACATCATCAGCGTATTAGGAAACATCGCCACTTCAAGTGCACCAAGCGCACCACACACACAACGCACCATTGAGTCGCGGGTTACGGTATCGAGCAGGTAGAAGAAACTGGGCGGATTGGCCACGTCCGGATGCTGGGCAACGTACTCGGCGGGGACCTTAAATACGTTTTCTTTTGAATCACTGGCCGTATGCAAGAACCGTTTTCCGGGAAAATCTGACGTCATTAGCGTAGGCGAGGAGTTTACCAAAATCCTCCGCCTACGCTAATGACGTCACATTTTCCCGGAAAACGGTTTTCCCGTTGTTCTTGCATCAATCAATCAATCAATCAATTTATCAAATCAGGCAATATATGCTCAGATGAGGATGGGTCTATATTCATCATAGGTTGCATTCCACCAGTGTCTTCCAATAGCTCGAGTCAGATCGTCTCTCCAGCGTACGCGAGGTTTTCCACAAGGGCGGTTCCTGTTGTACGGCGTCCACACCGTAGTAGCACGACTCCACTGTTCCAACTTCATATTCCGGATCTTTTGTTCTTGCATACGGCCACAGAACAAAATCAGTAAAGTCTAAATCATACATTTTCATACCCTCACAGTGTGAGAATTGACCCACTATATACGGCTCATTTTCCATGTAAACCCACAATATAAAGCTCAGTTTTTATGCGAAAGATTACAATTTAAGCGAAAAATAACGATTTTTCTAAATCAACCCACTATATAAAAATAATTCGGTGAGGGCACCGAAAATGTATGGTCTAAATCATGATGTGCTAAGCTTGACTTCGGCCCCAAATCGATATTTCCTCGAAATTCAAAATAAACTCGGTTCATGATCTTCGCACTATTCGTGCGACTATCTAACTTGGCCTCTGTCTCACATCAATACTACATACACATACAAAAGAAAGTCAGTTCACGATAGATTTTCCGTGTATACCGTGCCATGGCTTCATACATTATGCTACGACCAACAATTTTTGGCTCCGACAACTGGTCAGATTTCACCAAAAATTTTAAAACTGGTCAGATTTGTCAAAAATTTTTCGCTTATTTTCACGTAAATAACGTGAAAACGTTTTTATGACAAGATAGGAGTGACATAAACATAGAAAAGTGGTCAAAAACCCGAACGAATAAGCAAAAAAATTGTGGTAAACCACTTATCAATATTTGCCCTATTGGCAGCAGAGATGTGCATATTTAGTTTTTCGCTTTTTCGATACTTTCTCGAAATAAATTTTTGCAGATACTTCCCCGAAACAAATTTGCAAATCTTCCGTTTTCAATATATCAATAGTAAACTTTAGCGCATTGATATTTTCGAAAGAGCAAATATTGTTTAATTTTTTTCCTTTTTTCGAAATATTGATTGGCAAAATTAAGGGGAGTCGCATTTGGGTTTCTTTTGATCTCTGAATGAATGGTACGAAGGAGTGGTGTCCAAAATGAGACGAAAGAAAGCTATACATTTAAATTAATATTATTAATAGATGTACAAGAATTAGTATGCATGCATGCGGTATAAATAAGTAAATACGGTATAAATAAGTAATACCGCTACGGTATAAATAAGTCTATGAGTGTCCTACTATTCCTTACGCATCGTTACATTTGCCTTGCGTTCCTACGCCGTAACCTCCTCTGTCCTAGGTAACGGCGTAGGTACTAGGGTGGCGAGAACCAGTCACTACTCACTAGCCCTAGCGACAGTCTCTCCCTACACAACCGAGAGAGGCACATTTACGACCTCTCGCGCGACGGTTAGTAGTGATGAGGTCATCGTAACATTAGTGACTTATTTTCAGCTACTCTATTTCTACTCCTTTTGGGTTTTCTTTAAGTAATCGAAATCTGTAAATCTGAATATTTTTGAAATCTACAAGCCAAGGGCTATTTACCAAGTCTGAAATTGACTGTCAAAGAACACTTTTATTTTTTTTTCAATTTTTCATGTTATGCATTCTTTCAAATCCTCCGGTATTTTTCGCTCGCGGGGCTCCCCGTTGAGAGGTCAAATCTCGCGGGGTACACCGCGAGGTGCACCACGGTGTGGAAGTGACGGCGTGCCTCGCGGGGTGGACATCAAATCTCGCGGGGCACACCGTCTCTCCTGCCCCGCGAGGCACGCCGTCGTCCAACTCGCGGGGCTCCCCGTCTAGAGGCTGCAGCTCGCGAGGTACCCCGTCTAAGTGTTCTACCCCGCGGTGTACACCACGGGATTGAACGGTGTGCCCCGCGAGTAAAAAATACCGGAGTCGGATCGGAATCGGGCGATAATATAATTTATTTTCTTTATCAATATTTTTTATTTTATTTTTAATTTTCATTGTTATTCGAATTACTTTAATAAAATATTTACTGCAATGCATGACTTGAAAAATTGAAGAAATTTAAAATTGTCCTTTTACAGTAAATTTTAGGCTTGTTGAATAGCCCTTGATTTGTAGATTCCAAAAATATATAGATTTGCATATTTTGATTACTTATTGTTAGAGCCGAGAAAAACAAAAATAGTAGAAAAAGAGTAATGTTTCTACTCAACCGTGACCCCAACGCACGGCTGCCACAGGGGACAGAAGAGTAGCGCAGAGAGTGGAAAAGATTACGCATTAGTTGGAGAGAGAGAATAATTAGTGACTAGTTCTCGCCACCGTAGTAGACATGTAAGGCAAATGTGCATTAAGGACGAATAAACTAATGCTCAGAGTATTTTTCGGCAGCTTAGCATGTTATTTAATAGGGTGGTTTACGAAAGCTCGTTTTCCCCTACAGTAGTTTTTTTTACAGGATGATCAAGTGCACCAAAGGGACGAGACAAGTGGAGAAAGAAATAGAGAATTGATTTGTTTTTAATTAATGTGATAAAGATTAAAATTGAAATAGTTTTATTGTGAACTGATGTGATATAGATTTATCATGAGCTGTAATAAAGGTTTGTGGTCGTGCATATGATGGACTATTGAATTGAAAGAATATAAAGAATTGCGAAATACACGGTATGACGCAACAAGAGAAATCGATCGGCGACAGAATTAGCAGACAAAAAGTGCCTGACATGTCTGCGCTCTCGCTTTTTCTTTCTATTCGCTGTGAGACCCAACAACAAACCCTGCAGAATTCAGGCATTAATCAGGATTTTTCAATACTTACTAATTACTGTAAGCATGTTCTTTTTCATGATTCAGGAATGGCGCGATTTTTTTCAAATCTGTATTTTTTTCTTATACGGAAATGCCTTCGTGATCGCGAACTACGCTTTTGGTTTTCTGTATACGGTATGCGCTAAAAGTTTAAACCTCCGCCCACTCTTTTCTCCGGTAGGTGTGTCACACCGTGCTATAAAAGGTAAAAAGGGAGAAGAAGGAAGAAAGCTAGAAGAGTTGCTAGAGTTGTACAATGATAATTACTGATAATAGCATTAAAACTGTGATTTACTTATGCTTCTTTACGTCGAATATAATCACTAAAAGGGCTATCAATTTTTGAACTTTAAATTGGACAGTAAAGTTGGTTATTGAGAAATGTGCACCAACGGTCGATCGATAATTCTTTTACTTGTCGTTGAAGAAGATGATGAAGTTTATTTCCAAAAAAAAAAATAGAATAAAAACTATTTGAACTCATACGGTCATTTAAAGCCACAAAACTGATCAGAGCTGACATTTGAAAAGATGTGATATTGAAATATATATTTTTCTACTTATTCGTGCTCATAAATAATTATCAAAGTAAAGGAATGTGAGTAAATATGCCTCCAACAAGCAATTTCTTATATTCAATTTTTTGAGAATGTTGGTAGGCACATCCCCGATTTCAGTTTGTTTCATTACTTCACATATGATCATTAAGAGAATAATGGATTTTTAAAATGTAAATTCAACACTAAAATTTGATATTCATTGATAAATGTGCCTATCAACATTCTCAGAAGCACAAGTATTTGAATATCTGAAATGACTACTTGGAGGCAGTTTCGAGTGCAGTTCTTGTTTTCATTATTAAATATAAGCACGAAAGAGCAGGAAAAAAATATTTCACGGATGTCACATCTTATTAAATACAAGATCTGACCACTTGTTTACCTTTCTAATTCTGAAATGACTACTTGGAGGCAGTTTCGAGTGCAGTTCTTGTTTTTATAATTAATTATGACCACGAATAAGTAGGAAAAAAAATATTTCGTTGCTCTCACATCTTCCCAAATACCATAATCTGACCAGTTTTGATGTTTAAAATGAACGTATGAGCTCAAATCATTTTTATTTATTTTTCTAATGCACATAAAGTGAAAGTTCAGGCAATTCTACACATTTTGGAAAAAATATTTTTTTAAAAAGCATTCGAAATAAGTGAACTAACTGCCTACAAACATTTGTCCAACAATACTACCGAATTGTTGTACATTGGCGTTTAGGCACTAAACTCAATGAATAACTAACTTCAGTGTCCAATTTATATTTTAAACATTTTTAGTTCTCTTAATGATCGTCATGACGCAAAGAAACATACGTAAAACAGACTTTTACAGTAAACGATATTAAAAATTCAAATAACAAATCACAAATCTGACCTAACTCTACCTACCGTAATATGACAATACTTCTACATCTCTTCCCTCTTCTCCTTCTCTATTTATTTCTCTTTTACTTTATTTTTATTTTTTATATTCTTTCAATTCAATAGTCCTTCGTATGAAAATTCTCGTATCAATTTCAACCTTTATCACATTAATTCACAACAAATCTCATTCAAGTTCAATCTTTATTATATGTTTTCATAACAAATAAATTATTTCTTTCTCTCATAACTCGTCTCATGCGCGAAACTTGACCATTCTCGAAAAACTGGTCAGATTTTTCAAATTTTGAAACTGGTCAGATAGCGACATTGTTGGGGTTTGAAAATGTATGCATGGCTTCCAAAAAAATCAGTTCATGATCGGTTCTGATCGTGCAACTACCGTACCTTGGCTTCGGCCTCCGTGCTCAGGATCATCTCGCGTGGTATCCATCCGTTCACGTTCATCGTGTTCAGCCATGACGTGATGCACTGGAGAAATATTTTTAAAATTAATTTAAAAGAATTTAAGAAGGTACAATAGTTTGCACTATTTTGACACTCTTTCCTCTGGTCACACTCTCTCGCTTTCTTTGTCGACGAGAGAGCGTTGCCAGAGCGGATAGTGTCAAATTAGTTGTCCTGGGGGGGGGGGTGCACCTTTAACATACTCGCACATCGATTACTCATTAAAGGCACAGTAAAAAGCTAGCCATACCATCAAAATCCCTATAAAACTAGGCAGCACTGGACACTACGCAACAACATTTAGGTACTTGATGAAACAAAAAAGTTGTGGTGTAAGATAAATAAATAAATAAACCAAAGTGACTACACGAGGAGAAACGCCACACCAATTGATACTATACAATGCAGAGGGGAGCATTTTTCTCCCGATTACGATCGTCAAAAGGTGAGGGGGATGAAGAATGTGAATCACACATTATTCAATGATGTCATTGCCAATCAATTGTCATTACCAACCATTTATCAATGTCAATCAATTGTCATTGTTTCTCATTGCCAGGGAACATTATCATCAGAGATTATCGGAGTTGAATTGAATTTCCGAGGCGGTATCAAAACGGCAACAATCAAAACGGCAACGAATTATAAATCTGTTGGGAGATGGCCTATGGCAACAAAAGTTGTATCATTGTTATCAGTGGGGATGTACGGTATTGTGCTACCGTAACCGTCGGGAATCGCGAACTGATCATGAATTTTTCGACTTCGGCCATTTTCAACCATGAACACCGGGTCATGGTCGAATGAAAATAATCAGTTCGCGATTCCCGACGGTTACGGTAGCACAATACCGTACACTCCCACTGATTACAATGATACAACTTTTGTTGACATAGGCCATCTCCCAACAGATTTAAGACCCGTTGCCGTTTTGATCGTTGCCGTTCTGATACCTCCCCGAATTTCCAAAGAACAGATGGATACATATCAACGACGTGAAACCGCAAAGTGCCTAGCAGAGAGCTCGTTACGTCCGCCCATAAATCTAACACGAAAAATCAATACAATCTTTTCAAAACTACAGTATACCTCTAGTTCAAAGCTACCGTATACGTCTAGTTCAGAGCTACCGTATTATACCTCTAGCGATAGTACGGGGTCGAACTTGGAGATGAGCAGCTGGTGGAAGCCTTCGTCCCAGAGGAAGCCACGCGGGAAGAAGGGACGGGAGGGCACGGCCGAGAGCAGAAAGTGGGGACCGTAAGGGACGAGTGACGAGCCTACTTTCACCTGGAATGTGACGAGTACGGTATTTATTTATTTATTTATTTATCGTAAATAAATGAGTAATAAGGTAGGCGAGTCGTACAATCCAGCTATGGCGCTCATTTATCCGCAAAATAGGACCATAAATTGGCGGGCTCTTTGAAATTACATGTCTGCACCCACACGCGCTTTTGTCTCAAAACGTGGGTACCAACAAGCACTTGAAAGACGGGGGATATACTCATGATCCATCACTGGTACAATCAATACTGTGCAACTACAGTACACCTTATTTTATGTAACTACCGTATACCTTATTCGATCCGCGCCACACTCCAATTGATCCGAGCATGTTCGAGAGGGCGACGCGTGCCATTCGCATCTCGTTCTTCGAGTAGCCCTGTCATAGTGAGTGTGTACAGGCGGCGTTTGCCAAAAGTCGTCCTAAAGCATACCGTACCTACACCAAACTGATGCCTCGGGCAGCATGGTATACTGTATACTAACAAAATCAATCGATAACCAATCAATAAATGCACCTTCTCCGCTAAATTGAAGGCTGTCTCGAATCGCTTCTCGAAGAGCTGCACCCGCTGTGCCAGCTCTTCATCAAAGCTGGCGCCCACTGGCGGCTCGCTGGCGCCCGCACGCGTTAGAGTGATCTGAATTAATTCGTAAAATGACTGAAACAGCTTGCCATACGCATGTACGTTCTAAACATTTTCCGCAATTACTTTCAGAATATGTCCTTTTCTGTATTTAAAAAAAATGCGAAAAAAAGATTTCCGAATACTCGCTATAATTGATTTTTTTGTTTTGTGGAAAACATTGTCTTAGCTATTTTAGCTCCGAAAAATTGTACATATTAGGTGAATTCATAAGTAACGCTCGTTTTTTTGTCCCAACTTCAGTCGCCTCGTTCTTGCTCTGTTGTTATTGCCTGCATCCATGCTGTTTACACTAGATAGGCTGTCCCTCGAACATCCTGCGGTTGTTTTCGATTCAGTTCCCGCGTTCCCTCCAGGCGAGAAAACCGCACTATTTCGCCCGCGACGGAATTCACATTCTCAACGTTATTTTATTCCTCTTCCTCTCGGGCTTGAAACGCCCTGACTTCCAACATGGCCTAGCAGAGGTGTATCCCTTACATGTGCCTCACGTAACAGCGGTGAGAAAGTGGCCGTTAAATTCGAGAAACAGGACTCTTCGCTCGAAGATGAAGACCAACCCAGTCGCCTACCGGAGGTAGATCTCGATCGATTGCTCCACGAGGAAAGGGCTGATCCGTATCCCGATACCGGTGATACTGCATGGGCACTTGGGGTCAGCCAGAGCACTGTGGTACATGGCCTTCACACTATAGGAAATAAGTGATAATAGGTAAGATGTCTACCCCACGTCCTAGCCGACTATAACAAGGATCGCCGAAAAAGACATGGCAACGACTTTTCTAACTCTACGTCGTCGGCTTGTTTGACTGGTCAACGTTATAACCGGTGATGAAAAGTGGATGCTATATGATTACGAAGAGCCAAGGAGACTGTGGTTCGGTGATCACGAATAGCCAGCAGATGCCCCCAAGCCCGATTTTCACTGCCAAAAAGTGATGTTGTGCATCTGGTCTTCGGTACGGGGAGTCGAGAACTGGGAACTTCTCCCCGAGGGTACGACCGTCACGGCATATGTCTACACTCTTCAGCTGCGGAAGCTGCGACTCCCCCTCGAACAATCACGCGGGAAGGGCACTCGGATCTAATTTCAACATGACAACGCTCGACATCATACCAGAAAAACGACCCAGGCTGAGCTAACGGAATATGACTGAACTGTACCCCCCCCCCACCCTCCGTACTTACTAGACATTGTCGACTATGGTTGTCACCTTTTCGGGGCGCTCCATCACTTCCTCAAAGGGCAAAGCTTCAAAGACCGAGCCACTATCCATACCGTACTCGGCACTTATTTCCGGAAATAACCCCAGTCCTTTTATCACGAAGGGATCCACAAACTGCCGGGTAGAAGGCAGAAGGTGACCGATACGAATGGAAAATATTTCTAGAATTCTCCTTGTTTTGTTACATTTTTGTGGCAATTTTTTTGGAAAGCGAAAAACGAGCGTTACTTATGAATTCACCTAATAGATTCTCATGGAGTCACAAAATCTTAGCGAAACCTACACTCTTTCCATTCCAAGAAACACACCTCAAACTGCGCATCAGCTGGCGCATTGACGGCCATGATCGCGAATCGCCCTTCCGCCGGCGTCGTCTTCCCGTTCTGCCCCTGCACCGGCGCCAGCACGTAGATAGTGCCGTGCTCCGTCTCGCTCACTCGCTGCACGGAAATATCATTTTGAAGGTGATGTGCATGGGGACCAAAGATCAAAGATCAACGATGAGAGATTGTGGGGTTACGGTAATTACAACACCAACCATTTGTCGCATCAGGTCATCGTTCATATTGGCCAATCGAGCCGCAGGCAGGAGCAGTTGAGTCACTACTGCCTGCAATAAATATTTTTAATTATATTATCTTTTAAATATTTTTATATTGACGGGTTCCTCACTCTCTTCATCATCATAATCTTTTAATCTTGCCTTACCCTCAATTTTTAAAAAAAACCATCGAACAAAATAGCCTTGACCAGCATGCAAGTATGAACAGCCAATCGATAACGGCAAATATAGATTGACGAAAGTCGCTTACCGTATCTCTCTTATCGGGCACAATGTTCAGCTTGAACTCGCCCAACTCCTCGCTCTTGCCCTCGATGACGATCTCACGAGACTCGGGAATCCGTACGGTACCGTGCGACGCATCCTGCATGAATTCATTTGAATTATCGATTATTTATCCATTTTTAAAACTAATTTTATTATTTTTTTGGTGTAAAGGATCACAGCAAGAGAAATTAATGTTCGTGAATATTCTTTTTTGTTTACAGCAACTTCCATTCAAGTACACGCGTTGTTAAAACGCTGTTTCCAATACCCATTCTAAATAGCATATCAATCAACATGCTTCTTCCGCATCGCACAGAACATGACAATCGTGAAGGAATAAAGGCTAGTGCAACCGTCGTTCCTGTTACTTCCATGTATATGATAAAATCATTATACCAACCAAGCGCATAGCGCACATATCAACACCTTTATGTTCCTATATAATACGTGGTATAGCATGGGCAAGCTAAACGGGACAACAATACACGATAAATCTAATTAGATTTAATGGAGCGCGAGAAATTCGATAGTTTCAAAGTCGTAGTAGGCACAGTGGGTAGCGTTGAGTCGGGTACACAGCTCCAGGAAATGTACGAACGGATCTTGTTCGAGTGTATTCACATCCTTCTTGCGACAGCTTCGCTAACCTTGAACATCACTTTGCTTACATTCATGATACGACATACACCGGCCAATCTTCGAGCTTATTCCATGCTCATGATCACGCACACCTCACTCGATGTCATCGCAACTTCCATGGGCGTTTTCGGAATGCCAAGGTTGGTTTAGACTCCATAATGAAATAAATATATAATTTGTTTAAATATCAAGTTAATATGTTGCCTTGTTTTTTTTTCAGTAGAAGTAGTATTAAATACTCGAGTCGTCAGTAGTATTAAGTACAGAGGCCGTATCAAAGAACGTTGACAAACCGCTTGAAAAATCCTCCGCCTATGCGTGTGAAGTCACGCTCGTCGACAAACGGTTAGCCAACGTTCATGGATACCGATACAGAAATCACAAAAAAAACACCGTACATATATTTAGGGTGATCCCGTGTGGCGTTTCAATTGTATACATTTCGTACGGTCCATGCTCCATGTTCCCTTCTTGGGTGTGCTACATCACCTATGACTTTATGCTGGTCGCAATGGCAGGAATGGTAGGGCCAACGATATTAGGCAATAATATTATACCACAACATGCTTTATTTGCAATGAATAAATAATACACTGTTGTCAAATTAATTTATAAATGCAATTGCAAAAAAAAAACGTTGCAATTAAAGTGATTGCAAGTCACCTATTTATTCCTATAATGTTTGTAAGGTTTCAAATGATTACGACATATACTATAACACAATAACTAGATATTTTTAAACCAGTTAATTACAGGTATTTTTCACCAGTTTCTCGTTCGCCACTCGATATTACATTCTGAGAAATGGAGCAATCACATTCAGAGGTGCTTTCGCAGTAATCGCCATTTTCGCATGCATATTGATCATACTATTTGTAAGTCCTTTGTAATAATGAGAAGGTCACTCTTGGAAACATACATCTGTAATTTCAAGAGAAAAAGGCATAATTTCAAGAACCTTACAATCATGCTACGCTACGCTACGCTACAGATTTGCAAAATGCGGTCTGGAGTTCACAAAAAATCACAAATGCGTTCAGGTTTCCACAAAATGCGCCAGTGTTTACGCAAAAAAAAAACAAAATGCGGTCATGCTTCGTAGTTTGCAACGTACTTTTCGACCTATGCTCGAAATTAGCATAGTTCATTTCAAATCTTACATTACGCGAATATTACTCTTCAAGGAAGAGATGTCCTTTTGTTCTAATAAAACTATAGCAATAATATGCGAAACATTTAAAGGGACGGTATCCCTTGGAGAATTATGCGTTCAAATTCGCGGGAGATCCCCGTACGGAAAAGTCGAACTAGAGCATTTCAAAGAAATCAGCAATTTAATAGTATTATTATAATTCAGACGTGTTTCGCGATATCAAAGAGTCTAGACGAGCGCATCCTAGCGGTAATCATACAGGCACATCCTGATTATGATATTGATGGAGCAACCGTTACCGGTTTTTATTATAATTATTACTATTAGCAATGCTATTATTTTTATGAATGTACGCATTGTCAAAGTGTGTTCAGGAACTGAAGACTTCCGATCGCCCGCGATGGTATTTTTTACCGCATCCGTGCTTGGATTCGGGGCGTTCACTTATCTCGCAACACTAGTTATACGGTAAATTTTTTATTGATCATAGTCACCTTTTATTGATCGTTTTCATGCAGCAATTCGTTTCCAGATTTAAAATTTTGCGATTTCTGAGGTTATCATCTGCTAAAATGAGCAATTCAACACGGCATATGCACGAAACCCTGATAAAGGTAAGCTTTTAAAATTTTAAAATTTATTACTCAATTACTCCCTCTCAAAAGTGTGACTGAAAACAAGAGTGCAGCTCATTAAAGATTGAATGGCGTAATGCAATTAGCGATACCTCGAAAACACAACAGAAAAAGCAAACCCATTCTAATCTTTGTAAACAACTTGACAATTTTAGACACGAAATATTCACATCACTTTAAATACCATATTAACTCGGTAAGAGTGACACTCTATAACGCCTACTGACGAAATAGGAAAGAAACAAACTCAAAATCAAGCTCAACTGAAACGCATTTACTACCCTCAGATAAAATTAATCGATAATCAGATCAACAATTTTTCTCGCATTAACTTTCTTTCCTTAATGATGAATTCCGTAGTAGGTGCTCACGCTTCAATCTATCCTTCCCTTAATCGCATTGTTTGGCGGTTTGATATTCACCATCGAAGGAGTGGGAATAGTCACTCATCCGATAATGGAGAGCTCAATTCTTATTGTAGGTCGAATACAGTACATTAATGCAACATATGTATCTATATCTAACATACGACAAATATGTACAAACATCCATTCATTCATAACACATTTCAAAAAGTTCAAAAATTTGAAAAAAAACTTTCGTGATTTTTCAACGTTTTTTCTTCAGATTTGCGAAGTACAATCAGTAATCAATCCCATCGTCGTCCTCTATCTAATGCCATCATATAAACGGTAAATGCTATTCAATTTTGCTCTTTTAAATCTTTTCTTTAAATTCAGTGCTACCAAGCGACTACTTGGAATGGAAGATAGTCAAAAGACACCGTCGATTTGGGTAAAAAATGCGAGCTCAAGTCGTGTGGAAGCGAGATAATACCACACATTTTTTTCAGCCGTGATATTGTTTAAGTAACTGCCAATATACAAAGTAGCAAAGACATAAATGTATCAGTTGAATCAACTGAACGAAGCTCACTTCTACGTCTATTTTACGTGTGTATTATAGTTAGAGCAACGTTCTCTCTAGAGCTCTAGAGTTCTAGAGTACAGTTCTATGAGAAATTTGATTTGTTCGATTAAATAATAATTAATTAATAATGATATCATGTTCTTACATAAAACACATAAATTTATGAAGCTTATTAAATGATGAAAATTCAATCATATGGTCAGAGATAAAAAAAAGCTTAAAAATACTACGATTTTTGACCGAACGGGTAAAATGAGCATTTCTACCAGGAGCATGCACCAAACACTCATAAATAATTTCTCTTGCAATTACTAATGGCACACTAAAAAATAGTGGAAAACGGAAAATGGCGACTTTCCAGGGTCTAAAAAAGTACACTGAAAAACCAAAAATTTGAATTCGCGGGCGCGAAAAAAGGTGCGGGAATTTAAATTCTGACCTTCTAAATGCGATTTTCTGCTGTTTTAAGAAGGATGTTAAGTAGGAATTCACGTTCCAATACTTCTAAAAGCGGAAAAATGATATTTGGGCTCACAATTTGAATTGCCGCATCTTTTTCGCGCCCGTGAATTCAAATTTCGAGTTTCCATTTTAGGTTTTCCAGTGTACATTTTTAGACCCAGGAAAGTCGCCATTTTCCGTTTTCCACTATTTTTTAGTGCGCCATACCAAGTAAGCGCATTGAAAGTTTGGAATCATCAACACACCCAAGAAATGTAATCGCAAGGATGCGGAGCATTTGCTCGACGGCGATGCGACGTCCTACTGATCTGCTACATAACCTATGACCTAATGCTGGTCGGAATTGCACGAATGGTAGGGGCAAATAATATTAATATTAGGCTGTGCTTTATTTGGAATGAATGAATAATAGACTATTCTGACAATGAGATTAATTCATAGATGCAAATAATAATTTATCGTATGTCACAGAATTCATTGTTGAATTCATATAGAATTCATTGTTTTAGTCATTAGGGTTTTTGTTTCGCATCGGCGGAAAACAGGGAACAGTTTGGTTTTATGATATTTCCCCACTCACTACAATTACCGTTCTCTATCTCATGCCTACTTATAGACGGCGATCAATAAAATTCCCAAATACGAGTCATAAAGACAAATCAATTGAAACAGAATACGTATTATAATAAGTAGATACACCTGCATGTCTTGTTTTTTGAAACTGTTGTTGTCACTCTTTTTGCTAGATACGATGAATACTGTCTGGAAAATGAAATTAATTTTTATTGCATAATAAGAATAGAATTGTTCACAGTATGATATTGACCGCCTTTCCCTATAATGGCCAATGTGCATTGTGTTTGAGGCACAATGCACGGTCTATGGGCATTCGAAGCCATACATATCCTACTGGCGCTAGCTTCGCTTTCCCTGAACGGTACACTGCTCATCTTCATGATACGATACTCTCCGTCCAATCTTCGAGCTTATTCCCTGCTCATGATTACGCATACTCTGATGGACTTGATAGCTACATCCGCCGGAGTATTTGGAATGCCAAGGTGATCTTTATTTATCATGTAGCAGCCTTTCACGCTCAAAATTACTGTATTCCAAACACGGTTTACGGTTGCAGCAATTCAGGGTGATCCCGTGTGGATATGCTATTGCATATGTATCATACGGCCCATGCGCGAGATTCTCTTCCTGGGTCTGCTATTTAAGCTACGATCTATTGCTAATTATGTTCGCGGGAATGGTAGGACAATAATATTATCGATAAAGAAATTGACGAATTATGTATTTTACAACATCGTTTAAAGGTGGTTTTCACGAGCTTCTCTTTCGCCACTCGATATTACATTCTTCGAAATGGAACCATTTCATATCGAGCAGCTCTGACGATAATTTTTGTTTTCGAATTAATGCAGACACAAATATTTGTGATTTTTTTCATATTTGTAATGTCCTCGCAGTAGTCGTCATAATATAAGTTAAGGCGTGCTTTGCAATATCCAAAAGTCCGGATGAGCGAATGCGGGAGATAATCTTGCGGGCACATCCCACCTACGACATTACTGGAGTGTTGACTGGTTATTTGAATTTTTTTCTCATTATGTATTACTATTATTGTTGTTGGCGACGAATGTATGGAGTGAACTTAAAGGTCAGGAAGATATTCGATCGCCAGCGATGACCTACTTCACCGTATCTCTCCTTGGTTTTGTCACACCGGTATACACCATCATACTCATTCTGAGGTATACTGTAAACCAGGATATTAGTAGCATATCGTCGATCGAATTCTAGGTCTAAAATCCTGCGGTTTCTGAAAGAATCCTCGGATAAAATGAGCAGTTCCACACAGAATATGCATCAAACATTGATAAAGGTAAAGCGATGAAATCATTAAAGATTGTGGTGGTGGTATAACACGATTACGTTTAATTTGTGAGAGCACGTGGTTTAAGCTTTTCAATTAGGTAGTAGGGCACAACTAGAAAATACCAATGATTTAACAGTAATTGGATCAAGTATAAACTTCACAGAAATATTCTGGATTTCAGATCGCAAATAGCACTCCTTTTTTTCAGAAAGGGAGGGGTGTGAGGGTTTACTTTCGCGTCATCAATTTCAACTTGAATATTATAGGTGCTGACACTGCAATCAGTCCTTCCCTCGATCTCGGTTTTCTCAGCTGTCATATTTGTGATCGAGCAATTGGGCATAGCCAATCATCCTCTATTAGAGTGTTCGATTATAATCGTAAGTTAGAGATTACCATTATTATTATTCCGTGCATACATGGGCGTGCATTGCCGCTGGAAATGAAAATCGGGTGGGTCGGGTGCCAAAATCGCGGGGTTTGACACAAATATTTCATTTTCGAGTGAATTTTACCCAAATCGTTTTCAAATTTTCAGTGAATTTTGGCTAAATCGGGTGGGTTTGGTGCCAAAAACGGGTGGGTATTGCCGCTAGCGGCAATGCCGCCCACGTATGATTCCGTGTCATAAAAGAATGGTGAAAAGCTTTTTTTAAATTTACACAATTTCGAACTTTTCTTGAAATTGAAAAAAAACCTCATATTACATTTAAAATCACTACAGAATCGTTTTCGAAACAAGTTGCTTAACTTTTATAGATTTGCGAAATACAATCCCTATTCAGCCCCATCGTCGTGCTATATCTCATGCCTTCATATAGACGGTAATTATTTTTAACAGTATCGTTAAACACAACAATTTCAGAGCGACCAAGCGTCTGTTTGGGGTCCAGGACAGTCAAAGAACGCTCTCAATTCCTCGAAAAAAGTCGAGCTTCACTCGACTTGAAGCAAAATAAAGAAATAAATATATAATCTCATTTTGTAATTTGCAAATTACCCTAAAATGTACGTGATGTTTCGCGATATCGAAGAGTCCCGATGGATAAATTTGCATTGTCGTATATGTACATTTGCGAGTGAGAAAGACTAAATAACTGATGGAGATTACTGATAACAATAAAAAATACATCTGTCTGTTTTATGTCTGGATATCGATGAATCACATCTCTCTTGTTCGCGTATTCCTAGTTACGACGGCAACAAGTGGAAAATCATGTTAATTTTCAAAGCAGGGTAACAAATTCACTCCGAGAAATACTCCGCCTTTCCTCATAACGTCTAGTGTGACCAAAATTGCGCACGGTACAATGAATGATATGCTAATATTCGAAGGATTCCATATTCTCCTGGCGATCATTTCGCTATCCCTGAACACGACGCTACTCGTCTTCATGATACGATTCACTCCAGCAAACATTCGATCCTATTCTATGCTTATGATTACGCACACTTTAATGGACTTCACTGCAACGGCAAACGCAGTATTTGGGATGCCGAGGTGATATTTATTTATACTTTAATCGAACGTTGTAACTTTAAAAAACATTTGGGAGTCTATGCAAACAGTTTGTGTCACAAACTATGTAAGTCCCCCCAAAATATTTTTGGTTCAGAGTAATCCCAACCGGATATGCCATTGCGTATTTATCATATGGTCCATGTGCGTTGTTCTCTTCTTGGGTTTGCTACTTGAGCTTTGATCTGCTGTTGGTTTCAGTCGCAGGAATGGTAAGATATTATCGTTGCGGAATTAATTTTACTTTGGTTTTAGTTCATTTTCACGAGCTTCTCATTTGGCACTCGATATTACATTCTGAAAAATGGAGCCATATCATATCGATCGGTCTTTTCCATAATTGGAATGTTCTTGTTCTTTCAGGCAGCAATATTTGTGACTTTTATTCTGTTTCATTTTTGAAATATTTTTTATCATAATAATAATTCAGACTTGTTTCGCGATATCCAAAAGTTCGGATGACCGAATGCGAGATTTAGTAATGATAGCTCATCCCACTTACGATATTGTTGGAATAGTTGTTACAGGTTACTATTTCCATTATTACGATTAATATTAATATCGATGATGTTTGTTATGAATGAACTTCAAGGTCAGGAAGATTTCCGGTCGCCGGAGATGATCATTTTCAACGGCAGCTTGCTCGGCTTGGTCATCCCCGTTTACGCTACCATAATGTTTCTGAGGTATACTGTACAGTTTCATTCATCGTACATCATCGTTCATTTAAATATGTCATATAACATGTCATATAACGGAGTAAATTCCAGATTTAAAATCTTGAGATTTCTTAATGAATCGGCGGAAAACATGAGCAATACTACTCGGACCATGCACCAGACATTTGTAAAGGTGATAATTATTTCCTATGCAATTATGAGTTTTAGTTACACATTATAGAAAAGAAATAGGTAAGGGTAATCCCGTTATTCAAGGCACACGAAGTCCAGTAATATTGACAGCTTTTATGTTTCAGTTATTTTAAATACGTGCATGCATATCACTCCTGTACATTGATTTACTTATTAAATTAATTGTAATGAATATGGACAGGGGTGAACAGGATCACTTATCACTGATAAATTATCTCTAAATTGTCTCGATGAATGAACCATAGAAATTATGCAGACTACGTAACATGATTATATGAAAAACGTGCAGGCACGAGCTTTCACTTCTTACAATTAGCTGTAACTAGTAAACATTTTCGATATACATATGTGCAACAATTTGACAAGTAGCAGCATCATAGAAAGAATTCAAAATAAAGATTGCAAATTGATTTTCATGGTTCACATCAATCTTTACAGTGAGTTGTGAGAAAAATAACCAACTCGCTGAACCCCCTAAACCACTTAAAAACTGCCACCGAGCCAAAACCGAAATCTTCTTACATATATGCGACGGAAATCCATCTATCATCTTTCCCTTTGCCAGAAAAAACGCTAATCCACTTTTACTAGATGTTGATTCTGCAATCCATTCTCCCTTCCTTCTCTGTTGTTGCGGCATCATCGTTTGTGATCGAGCAATTGGACGTAGCCACTCACCCGATGATAGAGTGCGCTATTATAATTGTAAGTCATTCTATACTATGTTGCAAGTTGCATTGTTACATTATTATTGTACGATTTCTGGAGATGATACATTTTTGTTACTTACAATACTATGAAAATTTTTTAAACATCATTTATCATCTTTCAAATTCCATTGTACCATTTCACCAACACTACATTTCAATTTTTTCAGTTTTGTGAAATACAATCAATGCTCAGCCCCATTATCGTGCTCTACCTCATGCCATCATATAAACGGTAATTATGGACTGTTGATCTTTGAACTTTAATTATTGCTTTTTTATCTTTAATTGTTGATCTTTGATCTCTGAATGATTTCAGTGTGGTACAGCGTCTCCTAGGAATGGACGTTCGGAAAGAAAGCGGTGCTAAGCCATAGAAAGACTTCGCAAAAGTAGCCTACAGGATGTAAAATAATAATAAAAATTCTACGCCAATTCTACCAATTAACTGCCAGTCCACGAGTAATGAAGATAGTGAACAAAACAATAAATGTAAATAAAATAAAGGATGCAACCGAATTATTATCGACATGCCAATTTGTTCCGGCATCATCCATGGGAAACTATAGTTGGGATACACAAACAACTGAAGTTGGGAAATTCAAAGAGTAAAAAGCATTGACAGTCAAAGTGGAAATTTACGAGAAAAGAGACAGATGAAAAAGGTGGAATGTCCAATAGTGGAACTAAATTGAGGATACTTGTAGGAAATGTGCTTATTAAACACTTGGTTCAAAATCCGATCGAAATTGATATGAAATACTGTGTTATTGACCCGTAATAATTCTCCATAACGAACGAAATTAGGTTCCATCCACTTTGACTGTCAATGGTATTTTTATGGGCTAAGTCGTAATTGAGCTCCTGTAATCTCGCCACTTTGTAGATGTGTTAGGTAGGTGTTTGGGCACATCATACCAAATTTTTAGATTTTTAGAAAAACCAGCTGGGAAATACCGTATGCCCAAAAAATGGTATGGGATTTTTTTTCGAATTTTCTCTTCAAGGAGCGGAATCCTTCTGAAATTGGCATGGTGGTGCCCTATGACCATGTGATAATACTTGTTGAATTTGAGGCCCGTAGCTCAACTACAGACTGAGTTATGACATTTTAACGAAATTTTGATGGGTCAGGGGAAATTAGCTAATTCCTCGGAGCGATATGCAAGCAACGTGGTTAATGGCTTAAAACGTTCACCGATAGTTGTTCGTTCCTCATAAAAAAATTGGACTAATAGAAAAAATCTACCTGAGAATAAACCTATTTTTACGATCACACCTCGGCATTTCAAGAATGATGAAATCATTTCATCATCGTAGGTAGGTATCAATAACATACAAATTTTCTTCAATGGTTACTCTATTTAATAAAACAAACCGGGGGTCGATCGGTCAAGTACGAAGAGAGTTATAGCGATTCAAATTTTGGGGCCGGACTTTTGCACGGTACTGTACATTCAAGTGTCAGAGGTAGTTCATTATCAGGATATTAAATTAACTTTAAAAGCACTTTTTATAGCTACACTTTTCGCAATTCAAAATTGTAACAGGTCACAGTTATGGCACATAGCTAGAAAAGAGCAATGAGAGAAACAGCATATATTACAGCGTAGTACACGTTAATTTCGAATGAAAAATTACACGAATTAATACATTAAACGAATTTTAAATACCATTTATACCTCGAATGCCATGTAGAAATAGTAGTTCATTCGCTTCTTCGACTTCTTGTGAGTGGTCGATTTGACGCGGGCGGAGAACTGAGAGTCACCCGTGTTGAGCCAGTCAGTCTGGAAGAAACAAATAAACATGTACGACCGAAATGCATCTCCCATCTATACCATTATCAAAAGCAGCTTGATGGAATAAAAAAATAAATAAACATAAATGGGTGTGTCGATCTAATCAATAACTACAGTACCTTCTAATCATTAATTACTGTATCTTCGAATAAATAACTACCGTACCCTCCACTCAATAACTACCGTACCCTCTAATCAATAACTACCGTACCCTACATTTTCGGTACCCTCGCCGTCTATTTTTATATAGTGGGTCAATTCTCGAAATAGGGTGGGTTGATTCACAAAATTCGTTATTTTCGCTTAAAAATCGTCTTTTTAGCTTAATCAAGTGGCCTAAAATGGACCTTATGTAGTGGGTTAATCCTCGCACTGCGAGGGTATGGCAATGTATGACCATACCTGTAGCAGCACGAGTGTGTCATTGATCGTTTGTTTGCCAAACGTGCGTCCGTCCGCTTCAGTCCACGCGTAGTTGCGCACACCATCGCCTGGAAACGATTATCGATTTATCTTTGATCTTTCAACAAAAGATTACGGTAGAATAGAGACTGGAACAATTATCGATCGAAATCTGACGTATCTACAGTAATACTTAAAGAAAATAATATCACCAGTGAAGAAGTATGAGCGTAAAGAGTTGACCGCTACGTTGTAGTTAGCTAATGTTTCACAGAGAACATGAGAGAGCAGCAAAAAAAAAGTAAATTCAATAATGAGAACTAATCAGAGGCAACGTGTTTGCACTGACTACCACCGTGCGCTCCACACGTGACTGCAGGGTCGTTTACACATCGGCATGTTTTTGATCACACTAGCGAGGCGACGACAAATAATAGCAAGATTGCAAAGTAATTGGGGGAACGAAAGATAAACAGTTACTGTTTAGCATAGATCGTTACATATTTTCAAAATGCAGCTAGTTTTCCATTTTCCAATAATTTTTTTAAAGAAATCCAAAGACACGTATATTAAACCGGACATTTACTCAGATTTCAAACTAATTTTGTTAAAATGAAGAAAATATGAAAAGAAATAAAATTAAAATAATAATATAAAACATTATTCAAATGGATTATGGTAGGATTACGGTACCTTGATCACACCAGTGTCTGAACTTGGGCGCGTTCGGTGCTTCGGGTTGCTCGAACCAGACTAGTCCAAATAGTGGAGAAGCGGCCGATCTCATGCGAAGGCCGAAGTAGTGCTGAGCACGGTGCGTACCCCAGGTGAGCTGGAAGTAATAATATAATTATTTTTATCGCATGAAAATTATCAAAAGATCATAAAACATACATGGGCGGGGTACCTGGAGCTCGGTTCTACAGGGGGTATCCGAACGAAAAATGGCTAATTTTACAGGGGGCCTTCACTTTTTTTCAAAAATTTCACCTAAACGTTATTTTTTACAGGGGGTATTCCACAAATTTTCGAAAAGCCCTAATTTTACAGGGGGCACCCCCATGTTGGCGCCCATGTACGTCATAAAATTACTACTCTTACAGGAGAACGTGAACAAAAATGGGAGTACTGAAAATGACGTTAGAAGGAATGAAACAATGGATAAGTTTAGGTTTGAGAAAAATTTCGGGACCCCTTCAGCCTTGAATGCAGAATTTGCCTGACCTTTAAAATTGCAGAAATGTATGAAAGGGTTTTCACAAAAATTCTGCATTCAGGGTTTTTTTCGAGATCCCTTCCCCCTGCCGACGACACATATACCACTATCATTTATCCATTGAATAGAAGACTTACTCCAGAATCGTTAACAGGCATGGGAATGAGCGGCTTGAGCACCTCCGTGTCGCTTCCCCTAGGCTCCGTAGATACCATTTTGAGAATGAGGCTGAACTAGTCAAAATTTATTGTGTTGCTGTCCATTTATTATCTCGTTCTGGTATGATATTTTATGTTTTTATCATTCAATTGTTCCATTCTTCCGAACCAACATAAATTTACAGCTATCGAAAAGTTATTAAGAAATAGCAGAAGACAAAATAATAGATACTAATAATAGTAGATATAAGCTAACCAAGCGATCAGAATTGGTAGACCCATGATAAATACAATAAAGAATGGGCTAGAGAAGAATCCATTGTTGTTCTTCTTGTTCTCGCCGCCTTTGACCGGCTTCTGAGGCAGCAACCGCGGACGATTACTACTTTTTCCTGCAACAACAAATAATTTTGAAAAGATCTTAAAAATAAATTTCAGCGATTCTTCAAAGAAAACGTTTTAAAACGTAAATAGTCCGGAGTGAATAAAGATATATGAAAAGCAGACCGACCTGTCATTTCGGGTGACAGCTCCGAAGTCACACAAACAGGAGAAATAACAACGAGACGTGGACTAAACTATGGCGATGCAGGTTCGACCTTCAAAAAGAAGTCTTGGCAAATTGCCAAACTATTAAAAATGCTTCGTCTCACCCGGAACCAATTGAGGAAACAGACGCGTTGCGGTCGCGCATGCGGCTCATTGCTCATCAGATTCGAGCCGGCATGGAGGGCCGAATCCTTCGTTTTGTAGTCATAACTGCATTATTCATCGATTCTATGCCTCAGATACATTACACTAGCGATAGCTAAACGTTTCTCATGCCTTCTTCATTGTTTGCTTGACGTTTTTGCACTTAAATTTCGCACAATTTTCATGATCTGATCGATATGATTGTGTTTCAGAAGGTATCAGATGATGGCTGGTGGTGAAGGATCTACTTCTGACAGCGAGAAGGTGCGCATCGCCTCTGACTTCCTTCTACACGCTCCTCCCGGAGAGTTCAACGAGGTTAGACACTGGTACAACCACATTTATTCCGTGTTTACCAAGAATATATTATTCATTTCAACCTTTCTTGTACCTAACTGTGTTCTGTTTGTGTACATTTTCTCTGGAACAGGTAGGAATGATTGTACTTTGATATTGATCGATTGAAGGTGTTCAACTCGGTTCGTATGCTGCTCAACAACGATACGCTTCTCCGTGAAAGCTGCGCCCCCGTCTTCTCGCAATACAACAAGGAGCAGTTCGTTCCCGTTCAATTGGACGGAGTCGAGAAACAGGTATGATTTCATGGAACATTCCTTGTATGCTTTTGTTTATTCATGGTACTAAAATTTTGTTAGTGCTCATTGAAATTAGAAAATTTGCTGTGACATAGTCATACTGAATGTATCGTATGAATCTCCTACTTACTATCTTGCCTACCTTACATCTTGTTGTTTGTATAAAAAAACTTGAAATAAGCTATAGTTCGTGAATTTAGCACATGCGAAAATGTTTGATCAACGGTGCATAAAGCTATTTTAGTTGCAGAAGTTACGTTGAGATCATGTATGACTTTTACAATAAAACCCGTTTAACTCTATTATTTGAATTATTTTTCCAGACCCTGATCACGCCCCACAATGACCTTGGCGGCGGTCGTTTCGTTGATGATCTGTCTGGGAAGTCATTCAAGGTACTTTCGAATTAATAATATTAATAATAGTATCCTGTTAGTATATCATTTGCAACGCTTCTCAAAGTATAGCTTTTCATGATGAATTTGTCGACATTCCTATATTACTAAGTCATTTCTCTAAACCTTGATTAATCTGAATCATCAGAACATTGTCTTCCATACGCGTTCTTTACGAAAATTGAGTTAATCATCTTTAGTGTACAAAAGTTCAAATCAATCTAGGACTTACGTACATTTGTTAGACTGCGAAAAGTGATACACCTTGGTGATGGATCAAGTGGCTTGCCGTGTGTAGTAATACCGCGAATGCACATCACAGTCCTTTATTAATAATTTGATAAATGTGTTTATGAATGAAGTAGAAATGTCAACTCACATTATTACATCCAGACTTTTTTTTGACAAATCACTTCTTATCTCTACATCGCGAAACGTGAAAGTGCCTAATTCCGATCAATTATAATTAAACGACACTTGGGGCTCTTAACATTATCGAATGAGTCATCGATTTGAATTACGAATTGTTGTTGGTGGTTGCGTGTTTCAACATTATCTTAATGCCACTGCTGTCTATTCTCTCAGATTCTAGGAGTTGAAAAGCTAGATCCTAAAATAATTTTGTGCTTTCTATTCATCATTGAAAACCTATCACCATTTTAGAATATTATTTTATTTACTATTTCATTAATTGTATTATTTCCAGTTCGACCATCTTCGTCGCGAGGCTAGTGACGTCACCGACGCTCCCGCCGTTGATGGCAAGCTCGAGCCATGGAGAGCTGCCCTGCAGGCTGTGGGTTTTATATATTTCTGATTTCTGTGAGCATAGGTCGAATAGCTAGGTTATCGGTTTTCAAAATCCGATTAGGTTTTTCGATTTTTGTGAACTTTTGGCTCTAAATCCGGTCAGGTTTTTCGATTTTTGTGAAATTTTGGCTCTAAATCCGGTCAGGTTTTTCGATTTTTCTGAAATTTTGTTTCAAAATTCGGTCAGGCTTGGTACTTTGTAACATACTTTTCGACCTATGTCTGTGAGGTACTTATCGCGTTCGGGGTGTATTTTGTAATGTCGTGATGACGTTTTATGGTGCTTTCGTCACTGCATGTGCTCTGACCAATCGTTAGTGACGATGACTAACGAAATATAAATATTAAATTAATCGTGTTTTAACTGTTTTCTGCTTTCTGGAAGTAGATCGCGGATCCTAATTCAGTATTGACGGTATCTAATATAATAATAATAATTTATTCACCGTGCCGTGAATTCATCATTTATATTGCATGTATTATGTATTCAGGAGCTGGACACTTACATTGACGATCATTTCTCCCGTGGAGGAGTCGGATGTGTCTTTGTTAGAAATGGACAGGTTCATTATATTTATTAATTATATTTTTTCGACAGAAAATCTATGGAGTAGTCATACCTCAAGTTCAATTGTACGTAGTGTGTGTTGTTGACTTTGAGAATATTACATCCATTCCAATATTGAATTAAGCAAATCAAATCAGTTGAATCCTTGGTGAAACCGTAATCTTACAGGTGGTAATCTGCATCGAATCGCACCAGTTCCAGCCCTCCAACTATGTGTTAGTTTTGATTTTTTGGTTTAATTTTTTCACTGTGATGTTTAGACCAATTAAAAATTAAATAATTAAATATTGTAAAATTTAAATTAAACATGAAATATGCGAACATATATTATGTTTCTTGATATAAATATACCATTATGTAATTATTGATTGAAAATATTCGGTAGATCTACTGGAGTGGATAATTGATCGAGGGTGGACAGGGGGTCGTTTGTTAAGAACCAAAAAAGGGAAAAAAGAAGAGATTTTTTCCCAAACCTGCCTGTTTATTCACTACTTATTAATAGGAATGGCCGCTGGCGTTCCGAGTGGATTGTACCCGTGGGCGATGGACAGAACGGTGCACAGGATATGAAGGGAACCATCAAGTGTCAGGTATTTATTTATTTATTTATTTTTAATAATAATAATTTATATGTCCATTTTATTTAATTTTACGCTAAGTAGATGCGGTTCAAATCATACATTTTTTGTTCTTCACATTTTCAGAACTATAAGCTAACCCGTAATTGTGATAAACTAGGACGATTATAAACTGGCCCGTAACACAGCTTATTTTTCGCAAAATAGTTGATAAATGACCCATCCTTTATCAGCCAGCCAATTTATGACCCGTACCCACAATGTGGGTGCTCGAATATGTATGGTTCAAATGCTACTTCAGTTTTGTAGTAGTGTAGTTCTTTTTGTAGTTTTGTTGCAATGTGTAGGACCTACTGTGTTTTGCACATCCCTAGCTAATTTTACTCTCCGCTCTGACAACACTCGTAAGAAAAGACAGCGAGAGAACATTGCCAGAGCGGAGAGTTTCAAATGAGCTCGGAGTGTCACTTCAAAGAGACGAACTGTTGATCTCTGGTTTCATAATGGAATTGATTGACGGGATTGTCTGCGCTCACGTTTGAACTTCGTTCAATGCCGCATAAATGTGTAAAGTGTTCTGCAGGTGCACTACTACGAGGACGGCAACGTGCAGCTCTTCTCGGACAAGCCCGCGACCGTTAAGGTTACGGTATCGGTGGGTTACTGATTATTGTTATTATTGATTTATGAAAGTTTGTGAAAACCTTTGTTTTATCTTTTTTATTAATATTAGCGTTTTTTTCTCATTCTCGAATCGATTGATTGATAGTATCAAGAATTATTGATTGATCTAGTCATAATTTTTTCTCATAATGTGGATACGTACACGTACCGGGGTATTGTACAGGGTCGGGGGATATTCACAGATCATACTAATCGTAATACTTTATTCATATCAGAACTTGGTTAACCAGACTAGTTAACAAGTCTGGTCACAAATTGGTTAACTAGTGCTAATGATTTATTCATATCAAGTGAGATGACATGAGATGAATACCATGAGCGACGTTAATTGATTGCAGTCTGATCCCGTGAAGACCGCGAAGGAAGTGCTCCGGGTCATCTCAGCCGAGGAGGCTGACTATCAGGTATAAATATTTTTTTTTAAATTTCAAATTATAATTTTTAAAATCGTTGCTCATTATTTAAATGTGACAGAAGTGGCAATAAATTGAAATGTCTTTTTATCTGCGAATTTGCATAATTTATTTTACTCTATGAATTGATTTAATCAGAAACTATTGTCGTAATAAGAAGTATGCAACTAAATACAGGAATTACTAATTTAAATATATCCTTTTAATAATATATATTGGAATTAATTTCAAAAAAAATTCAGACCGCTATCCAGGAGAATTATGCTACTATGTCGGAGACTACATTCAAGGTATTTAAATAAATATATTTATTTATTTAGAAAAAGTAATATAGCAATTTTACCCAAATTGTGGTTTTGTGGATTTCATTCATTAATAAATCTCAATTAATTAATCTCATTAATAAGATAATAAAAAATAACAGTTTTCTCAGTGAACGTTGGGAATAAGTAAATGGGATAATGGGATGAACGAATATAGGCACGATGATAGTAAATCCTTGTCAATCTCTCCTCAAGTATTTAGTAATTCTATAAAGGTTGCAATCCAGTAATTGCACCTATATCGTCGCTACTTCTTGTTTTAATATGTATTTTAATTGTTTATGAAAAAAATCTCTCTTGTCTCTTTTCTCCAAGATGCGATAAATATATTATTATTATCAGGCCCTGCGTCGCCAACTGCCGGTGACTCGCGCCAAGATGGACTGGCTTAAGGTGCAATCGTACCGTATCGGCGCCGAGATGCGGCCACAGTAACCGCCGCCTGATCTTTGATCTTTGATTGCTAGGTTGATCTTTGATCTTTTTGTCGGTTCCGAACAACACCTCCGCTTGTCCTCCCGCTCCCCCGATCTTCCGTTGTAAATTCCTGCATCTTGTACGCGCGCACACACTGCCGCGCACTTTGCTCTTTAAACTCTTGTAGACTTGCTTTATACTTTTGCGTAGTAAGCTGCGCGGCAACGCGCATTTGGCTCAAATCTGTCGCAAACCAACACCAACACTTGTATGCCCTCCATTCGTTCATAATTTGTTTGAATTAAACTTTCAAAATCTGCTAAAACTCCACCGCTTCGAGCTGTTGTAAGTACTCCAGTGTATTTCTAGTATATGTATGTTATTATATGTTAATTGCTTAAGCTGCTATTCTCTAAATTTTACTGTATTTTTAGTCGTACACAATTTTCTTCACACATTCACCTTAAATTTATACATTGTGCAAACCACGCCCTTTCCCCCTGTTCCAATTACTGTAATATGTGTGATATACTGTACTCTGGAATCAGCTATCGGTTAGATGCCAATCAATCAATAAGCGTCTCCTGAGAGCTGATTCTAAAGAGTACGGTACGTGACACATACAGTACCTATAATAATGATTCCGATTTTTCCTATTGAATTGTCAATCTTCCCATCGTCATCACATAAATTAAATATATAAATATATGTTTCTGTAAGACTTACTTCTACGATAAAGCGCTTTCAAATTCGCGGCCCTTGCTAAACATCGTAAGTCGTCATGCCATCGACCGAAGTGTACTTGAATAACAAGATTTGTTCGTCGTGCTGTGCTTTTGTTATTGTTGGTGCATGTGATTGAACTGTGGAATGGGGGTGACGAGGGTACGGAAGTTGGTCCATTGTTGGTTGTGATGAATGAACTAAAAAGAGGAATATGGTTTGAATAACAAACGAGTTGAGAACTGTTTAACCATGACGGTTTCTCGTGCATGCAAGCATAGCCCCTGTCAGTAGAATTAAGAGAAAATCTTTTTTTACGTTTTTTTACATCTACTTTCTGTCTCAATTTGGCGTAGACAGCAGAGTCAATGAAGAAATGCGCTTATCACTATCCGTCCGCGAATAACTGTCCTATCGATTGAGATGAGCTGTTTACTAATATGATAGTGAAAGCAGCACGAGTGACGTCACTGATTAGATTAGCTCCGCCCCCTTTAAACACGTATTAGTTAGTAAACACTACTGTTATTGTAGTAGTTAGTTAGTTTGGTGTTATGGTAGATCGTAGCAGATTGAATCAAACGTGGACAAGCGTTGTCGCTGGAAATTAAAATCGGTTGGGTCGGACGGAGAATCCGGGTGGATTGGAAATGAGAGAGTTTGTTCAGCGACAGATCGTTGTGGCTTTCGATGTAGACAGAATAGTGTGAGAGAGCTGTCTCTTCCTCGCTGTCTGCCGTTATTGCCCTCTCCGCCCCCGATCATTGCCCCCGACTTCATTGGTGATTTCGCCCTCCTCTCGTTTTAACATTCAAAGATTCGCGGATTGACCTGTCTGATTCTCGTTTCTTGGTGGTATTAATGGTGACTTTCGAGGAGGGAAACTGATCAGCTTTGGGATCGTATTTTATTGTCTCAACAACAGAGTGTGACAGAGCTTTTCTCCAACACCGGTCATTAAAAATTTGATAAAATACCAAAAAATTGCGGTATCGTGAACCATTAACCTTTCCGGTCTACCTTTTCCTTCCACACCATGAGCGCTCTCGAAATGTTGTTATCGATAGAAGTAGTGGGTGTTTGTGTGAGATAAAGATGGATAAACTCGTTTCAATATGTTTCTTACCGTTTTTTTGTGATTATGAATGTTGCGCGGACATGGTGCTTTCTTATGCCATATGCATGAACGTTGTAACACAGTTTGCCGCGAAACGTGACGTCACAACCGCAGGCGGAGGCATTTGCTAAAAATCCTCCCTACGTTTGTGACGTCACTTTTTGTCAACGTCCATGCAGACGGTTTCTGTAGTCAATATCGACGCGTGTGGTTCTGTACTACAACACGCAAAGCTATCTGTGTTTGCCCAGCTAGCAATGTTCTTCCCCCTCCCCCCCCCATCACTCTGCCCTTGTTCGAAATGTTATCGATCGTATCTTTCTCTTTCGCTGTCTTCAGTATAGATTCGGCATATTGAATCTATCATAGAATGTTGCGGAGCCTGATTTTATATCAATGTTATTATTATTATTATTAGCAGTAGTAGTAGTAGTATTAGTATTAGCATGATGTTATGTAACTCTGTTATTCGTCGTTAGTGTGGTCTATGGTTGTGTCGAATGACGAATGCATAGGCACACTGCGTTGACGTCCAAGCGACATGTGGCCGATATTTTTTAACAATGACATTTGATCGATTTGTAAGCTCTACTTTTTCAAAAGGGTCTCTGCCTGCTGATTGTCAATCTTCATTTTTCTCTGCAGTGACAAGCATTAAGCAGTGGTAGCCTATATTTGTACCTGTTAATTATCATTAATATTATTTGTGCATTGTTCCAGTGTCTGCCCTTGCGCTTGTGCGATTGTGTTTCACCCAGCCATCGTTGAATGTGCACTTAAAGTGCATCCTTCATTTATTTCGCTTACAATTAAAAGTGTACAAAGAGTATTACTCATCACTAACGTGCTCTAGCGATTCTTTTGAGAATGGCGTATTATGGTATAGTGATTATCGATTAGAAATAGATTTTATTGATTGCTTTTCTGACGAAAAAGCTGGAGCTTGTTTGGGAGGGCGGTGGGAGCTTGTTGTTCGACGGGAAGGGAAGAGACCAGAAAGAAGCGACGAATTAGGGAGGGGAGTGTTCCGGAAGAGAGGATGGTAGAGGGAGAGATGGAGAGGGGGGGGGGGGAGAGGGAGAGGGAGGGGAGAGGGAGAGGGAGAGAGAGAGAGAGATGGAGAGTTAGTTATTGTTGTTGCCAGAAATAAGGAACCGGCGGAAAATATAATCAAAGATTGTGCCACAGACACACACAGTGTTGATGATGGCAGCACATGTGTTGTGGTGGGTTGTGCCGTTCTGCATTGCTGTTACCGAAGCACACAATCGTGATTCTATTTCCCGGATGCCCGGACCCGGCTGCGAATACGGACAGCGAAAAACAGTTCTGTTTATTCGGATGCTTGCTTAGATGGCCGCGAAAACAGGAGGGCAGGAGGGATAAATATTGTGGAAAGACGAAAAAAAGAGGGTGTTTGGTTGTGGGGCCATGGATAGAATTGTCCCAAAACATTGGGTGGGACCTCAACCCTCCCAGAAGAATCAGTTGTTTAGTGGACAAACCATCCCCTTCCCAATGGTTCTACGCTTGGTAAAAGTTGTATTGTTGTTTTGTATTGTATTGCGTGATGGCTGGCTACAGAGGGGAAGAGATGCTTTTATGTTTTATGTTGTTATATTTCTCACCTTTTTACTGTCATTCCTTCTTCATCCTTGTTCCTCTTCATTTTATTCTCTCACTATCTCTCGGTTGTGGTGGTGTGTGCTGGGTCCATTACGCACCCGGTTAGGGTCGAAGGGGGGAGTGGGAGAGAGGGAGGGAGAGGGAGGGGGAGGGATGAGGAGGGAGAGGGAGAGACAGTTGATGGTTTGAACTCTGTCTCTCTCCCCCCCCCCCCCCCCCCCCCCCCCCCCAGCTTCCACTATCCATTCCCTCAATTTCGCCCTGCTCCATCTCCTCTCTCTCTCTCTCTCTCTCTCTCTCTCTCTCTCTCCTCCCTCTCTCTCTCTCTCCCTCTCCCTCTCCCTCTCCCTCTCCCTCGCCCTACTCTCCCTTTCCGTTCGCCTTTCACTCTCAATCCAACACATCTTTCATGCTGTTCTCCTCCTCCTCCTCTTCTTCTTCTTCTTTCTCTACTCCTACTCGACTATTATTCCCTCCCACGATCTGTTGTTCCGCTTTCCGTGTTTAGATTTACACACGTTTTCAACGAGTGTGCTCGTTTCGGGATTTATTATTTCCCTCCTTAGATTCAGGTTTTTTTTATTATGAAAGAGGTTGGGTAGTAGGATCGGATTTTATGGGTTCTTTCGGCATTTTATTATTGGGCAGTATTTTTAGTACTTGTTTTTGCTTTTGTTTTTATATAAATTATAATTATCTACTTTTTCATTTAATGTGCATATTTATACATTTATAAGTATGATTAATTTAATTGCATCTCTCTTGATGAGCGCTGGATGGAGTAGAGTATATTACGTTATGGTCGTGCGTTTGAAATGCGTTTACGACATCGATATCGATTAAAGTTAATTGGGGGAGGGGGGGGGGGGGGCGCGGTGGTCTGGAGACGTTTTCTTCTTCCTAGCTCTCTTCCTCTCGTTTTTTCTTAATTTCCTGCAATTCCGAGGAGCATAAATCGAAAGTTTTTTTTCACTCTAAAACCTGGACGCACTCTGTGATTTTTTAAATGAAAATCTGGGAGCATTTTGAAAAAATCCGTAACGTGGTTATTCGAGCTATGTTCCTGCTATGAATCATCTCAATATGAAAAAAAAGTTTAGTTTTGAGTTTAGTTAAAGTTTAGCGAAACATATTGAGATTGGGGGATCATCCGTCACTCGTTATTTATTTCTAGAGATGGAAAATGGCAAATGACAAGTCGGAGTATTAGCGTGATTATCTCTATTAGATGCGATGTTTCTGAGAATGGATTAGGCTACATCACGGGACGAAGACGTAGGCTGTTTTTGTTGTATCGTCCGCGAGATGCGTTTGGGTCCGTGAGCGCCCGCGGCTATTTATTCGCTTGACATCGATCTGTTGCACCCACACCAAATCCTCGTTGTTTGTATTTTTAAGATATATAATAAATATCTATAAAAGAAAAGAACAGTGGGCGAGAGAGTGTGCATGACGAGGAAAATTTCCCTTTATTTTTTGCGTTGTTAAAATATAGAAGGCCCTACGTGTGGGTGTTATTTACATCCCTCGTGTCTACACTAATTAATGCTATGCGTTGTACGTTGAATGTATCTCCATATGTCGTTTGCCTCCCTACCCTCCCTATGCTCTCTATGCTCTATCTCATCTCTATATCTTACTTCGAGTCTTGGCCAACATATCCTACTACACTTTGGCTCCTTCTGAGTATGTCTCGTCTGCTCATCTGAGAACCTTATCCCCCAGTTTCCCAACGAATTGTCGTTCCCGAAACTCTACCGTACCCCGAGCCTACCTACCTACCGTAACCATTGGCCCGCTTGCGCCCGTCGCGATTATTCGCCAGAGGTTGCCGGTAGCTTGTTTGCTATTGATTTATTGATTGATTGCAGGATGGAGGCTGCAGAGACCACTACGACGACGGCGACTACGGTAGCTGCGATTGCAGCGTGAGTTATTGATCGATTTGTGAATTGCAATATACTTATAGTTATGCATCAGTGGGAACATTAATAATAGTGGAAAAGAGCAAAATGGAAGTGATGGAATTGAATTAGTTGCAGTGTGTTCCAGTGTTCCATTTATTATCCCAAAATGCGTCCATATTTAAAAAAAAAACTTAAAATGCGGCTAGGCGTCGTTGTTTGTAACGCACTTTTCGACCTATTGAATTAAAGAATAATTTTAAACGAAATTTGATGGGGGTTTAATGCATTAGTGTTTGGCACGAACTCGACACTTGCATGTTTCGGCGATATTTGATAGGCGTGTCTTGATTATGATTGTCGATGCGTTCTCCCTAAATAATTTTCTCAACGAAAACATTTCAAGTGGTGTATGACGTTCCATAAGGACTTCAGGCTTCTCTGGTTCATCACATCGTAGTCTTATTCTTTATTTCCATCACAATAAAATAGGGAGAGTGAGAGAATAGACAAATAGGTTGATGGGAATCCATCCCGTTATCCCAAATTGCGGCCAGGCTTTCAAAAGAAAAATTCAAAATGCGGATAGGTTATCAAACAAAAGAATCCCAAAATGTGGCCTGGCGTCGTAGTTTGTAGCGTACTTTTCGACCTGTGGAATTAAGGAACAATTTACAACGAAATTTGAGGGAGATTTAGAGTTTGGCGCGAACCCGGCACTTGCATGTTTCGGCGGTATTTGATAGGCGTGTTCTGATTATGATTCACGATGTTAATCCTGGAAGAAGTTTACACAATATTTCAAGTGATGTGTAACGCTCCATAAAGGCTCCAGGCTTCTCTGGTTGCCCCTGTTTTAGTCTTATTCTTTATTTCCATCACAATAAAATAGGGAGAGTGAGAGAATAGATAATTAGGTTGATGGGCATCCATCGCGTTATCCCAAAATGAGGCCAGGTATTCCATAAAATAATTTCAAAAATCGGATAGATTGTCAAACAAAAGCCAGCGAGTCTTCGGAGTTTGTAACGTACTTTTCGACCTATGGAATTAAGGAAGAATTTACAACGAAATTTGAAGGGGGTTTACTGTTTGGCGCGTACCCGGCACTTGTATGTTTCGGCGATAATTGATAGGCGTGTCCTAACTATGACTGTCGACGTATCTTCCGGATTAGTTTACTCAACGAAAACATTTCAAGTGGTGTATGACGTTCCATAAGGGCTTCTCTGGTTTATCCCGTCTTATTCTATTCGTTATTTCCGTCACAGAAAATTAGAGAGAGAATAGATAATTAGCCTAGGCCCTGACGGAGCTCTGTCGCGTTATCACCGAATCGGTTGAAGACAGCATGGTAATGGGGTATGGGAATCGGGTTATAGTAAACGATGAAGAAGGATGGGAGAAGAAATCTGTGTACTATATACTTTGATCTTTGATCCTTGATCTCTCATAAATGCCCATTGTTTGGGCTTTCCCTCACTCTCGCTCCTCTTGTGGTGAACACATGAGCATGTTTAAAACGTACATAAGACAACAGTGTTGCATTGCAGAAATGCCACTACGACTCTCGCATCCGTGATTGCAACCGCGACGAATGTTCTGCTGAACGGAACGGTAAGGGGTATTATTGATTTATTGATTAATTAATATTGATTTATTGATTAGTTGAACTCTAGCGTTTTCATATTGGTTTAAATACCCGAGTGAATTAAGTCTCGTTTGTATTTTTTAATGTATTATTATTATTATTATTATTATTATTATTACTATTATTATTATTATTATTATTATTATTATTATTATTATTATTATTATTATTATTATTATTATTTAACGATTGTATCGTTCAGACGACCACACTGAGTACATCCACGAGTGGCGATAATTCTACTACCGTAACCACAACCACCGCCGGCACGGTTACGGTAGCATCGGGCAATGCGACAACGACTGCGGCAGGCGCGAACAATTTGACGACTACCGTAATCCCGCCGACCACAACTACGGTACCGTCGACTACGATATCGTCGTTGATTACGGTAGGGTTATTTTTAATCGTTATTAAAATTGAAATTTTCCCGAGGTATTTTCATCATGTGTATGAAGTTTAGCGATGACTATAGTGCTGATGCGGGGTTAAGTATGATTGTGAGTGTCGAGAGGAAGGACAAATGTTTTGGATATTTTTTTGCTAAACTTCTGTATTGATTGGGCTTTTTTTCGGAGCCTGTGGTGAAACCTATGTTCTCCTTTCTTGCAGTCCACCCTGTTCCCCTCATCGTCGTCCGCGTCAGATTCTGCCACTCCTCTCGTACCCTCGACGATGACTACACCGGCTTCTGAGGAATCTGATGGTAGGTCCTTTGAACAGTCAGTGTACGGTAATAGCGTGGTTGAATTGGTAAAAAATCGAAGATCATATATTTTTAATTGTTTAATTTATCAATGGAACAAGACGAAGCGGATACAATAATCATAGGTCGAATAGCTAGGCTACAGATTTTCAAAATGCCGCCAGGTTTTCATTTACAAAATTCCAAATTGCGGTCAGGCTTCGTTGTTGTAGCGTATTTTTCGACCTAACAATAAGATTAGCATGTACTATGAAAGCGAGAGAGAACATTTAGAGAGTTTCAAATGAGCTCGTGGTGTGCCTTAAAGTGTTCAAAAAGAAGAATGTATGACTGCAATGGCAACTCTTGATTCCATCTCTCATTTGTCTTGAAAATAATTAAATAAATAAATAAATCATCAGGCGGTTCTCCGTTCCTCTTTCTCGTGTCCACCTTCATATTCATCTCCGCCTGTCTGGTCATCGTGAAGATTGTCATGAGTCGACGACGAAAGTGAGTCAGGGGGTTACGGTAGGAGATCAAAGATCAACTTGAAACGGTTACGGTAGGGGATCAAAGATCAAGCTGAAAGGGGTTACGGTGGGATCAGAGATCAATTTGAAAGAAAGAGGTTACGGTAGGAGATCAAAGCTCAACTTGAGAGGGGTTACGGTAGGGATCAAAGATCAACCTGAAGGGGTTACGGTAGGGGATCAAAGATCAAGCTGAAAGGGGTTACGGTAGGGGATCAAAGATCAAGCTGAAAGGGGTTACGGTGGGATCAGAGATCAATTTGAAAGAAAGAGGTTACGGTAGGAGATCAAAGCTCAACTTGAGAGGGGTTACGGTAGGAGATCAAAGATCAACTTGAGAGGGATTACGGTAGGGAATCAAAGATCATCTTGAAAGGGGTTACGGTAGAAGATCAAAGATCAAGTTGAAAGGGTTACGGAAGGGGATCAAAGATGAACTTGAAAGGGGTCACGGAAGGGGATCAAAGATCAACTTGAAAGGGGTTACGGTAGGGGATCAAAGATCGACTTGAAAGGGGTTACGGTAGGGGATCAAAGATCGACTTGAAAGGGGTTGTGGTAGGGGATCAGAGATCAAGCTGAAAGGGGTTACGGTAGGGATAAAAGATAAACTTGAAAGTGGTTACGGTAGGGATCAAAGATGAACTTGAAAGGGGTACCTCAGGGGAGCAAAGATCAACTTGAAAGGATTACTGTAGGAGATCAAAGATCAACTTGAAAGGGGTACGGTAGGGAACCAAAGATCAACTTGAAAGGGGTTACGGTAGGGGATCAAAAATCCTAACACACGCTATTTTGACTCAAAATATCACTGATCAAGACGGTGCTATTTCGGATGAGAACCGTAAATGGCGAGAGACAACTGTTACGTCAGGGACGGTAGTACGAAATAGTTCTGATCCGACATACTGCCATCAATACTCATTTTTTCCCGCTCAATATCAACCTTTATTCCTTACAGACACAGTCAGCTCATCGCGGGTTCCGCTCGTTGGCGCATGGGCGGTTCGGGTGGCGCGGTAGGCGCGGGCGTCTCCGCCGGAAGCGGACACACCGAAGCTGCCTACGTCCCTATGGGAAGCAGAGAGATACGGTAGACTGATGGATTTATTGATTGATTTTCCTTCATTACGTCAATACGATTGTAAATCAGGGCTGGACGACTTTGCAAGAGCACTTTTTGCACAGTTTTTATTTGCTTGTTCGAAATGAAAAATATGCAGAGCTGTTTAAGCGAAAGAAATGCGTTATTAGATTTTTCGAAACTTGTACTTGTGTTCCTAGCGAATTCCGGTTTCGCAGAATCGGTATATTCGTTAGGCTTGCTCAAATATCAATATGGAATCTGAAGTCGTTGAACACACCAAAATAAAAGCTTATACTTTTTGTTTCCTGTGCGGAGATTTCCTACATTTCTTCAAAACTATTTTAAATTATGGCTGGACGACTTTGCGAGAGCTCTAGTCAATTTGCGCTATATTTATTTGTTTGTCAAAAGCAGAAATGTATAATTTAATTTCGCGTTACTAGATTTTTTAAAACTCGCACTTGTTCCTGACGAATTCCGGTTTCGCAGAATCGGTATATTTGTGGGTTTTGGGCCAATGGGAGTTCCTCGTCGTCTTTTTTTTTCTTAACAAAATAAAATCATATACTTGATCTAAGAAAAAAAGAATCGGAAGAGTATGGTGGAATATGACATATTCCAAATGGTTAACAACCATATGCCACCAATGTGTGAACCTGATAAATATTGATTGATTGATTGATTGATTGATTATTGTTTCCAGCTCGAACTTTGACAATCCGGGCGCGAATCGTCTCGACTGGGAGCGTCAATTCTTCGACAACAATGAGCAAACCGTAAGTGTAGCATTATCCTGTCGCTGGCGACGTTTCCGAAACGTCGTCTCTCGTACGCGCACACACACACCATCTCTGTGTGTACACCAACCACCCCTCTCAGTCATCTTTGTCTCCTGTTCCAGGTTAACGTCGAATTGGCCTGAGTGTGAGTCTAATAATAGTAATAATATTCGGTGTGGTGTACTGTGGTGTATGATACGGTAGCTCGTGGTGGTGGTGTAAAGGTGCATTATACGATACTATACGGGATACGGTAGCTCGTGGCGATGGTGCTTGTGGTGTAATGGTGTAATATAGATTAAATGCGATACTATAAGCATGATGAATTGTTTTTCGTTTTTTTAAAAATCTGAATGTTGCAATTTCAGAATTCAAATCGCGCTCGCCTACAGCTAGAGGTACACGACGATCATGGATGGTGATCATTGATCTTTTGATCTTTCCCACTCATTCCGACCATTCCCACAGTAATTGCTCCGAAAATTCTTCTTCTTCTTCCTGGCTTCCTGTTTTCCATTCACCATTGGTTAGTGTCCCTTAATCGTATTATCGACCCTAGTGTGTGTACAAAAGTACATTCGCATTCTTAGCCATTTAAGTAATTTTGTAGTAATTTGCCCTGACAGCTACTCGCCTTTTTGTCCTATATGCATTCCGCTTTGATAATTGCTCTGACCAATCGATAATACGCAGCTTTTCTATTGATTTGTATACTGTACTCGCTCTTTCCCTGTAAGAACCATCGAATTTCAAATGTGTATATTACAGTATTCCGCTGTCATTGTACAATTTTCAGCTTTGTTTGTAAGTTATCAAATTATCGAGCTTTTTTTCATTTGAGTGTCTTTTTATGCAATAGTTTCATACAGTTTCGCCTAGTTGTTTTTCTCCATCCAGCTTATTTCCATTATATTATTTGTGCATAGATTTTTATGTTTTTAAATATTTAAAAAAAGTGGTACACGTTGCTTGCTAATATACAAAAAAACGCTAAAAATACAACAAAAATGTTTTTTTGCGGGCTATTTTTCACACCATTTACGCTGTTGTGCTATCGTATGTTATTATTATATAATATATTATATTATTCATTTCTTCACTTTGATCTACCTTTGTGTCGTACTGTGAACTCGATTTATCGAGAATAAAGTTTTTTTTCAAAAAAAATCGATAATAATAAAACAAAGAAAGATTACAGATATATCGTGTTTTTTAATGTGGAGCTTCCGATTTACAATATAGAGAAAAAGTTCACACGTAAACAAAGGAAAAGCCGGATTACGGTAGCTGTGGGATACGGTAGATGTACCGGGAACGGGATACTGTAGATGGAGGGGGTTACGGTGGGTACGGTAGATGGGCAAAATCTCGGGATACGATACATATACGGTGGGTAAATTATTTTCTTTTCTAAGTTATGTAAGTTTGGGATTACTGTGGATGAACAGAACAAGAATAAAACATAAAATCTCACTTAATACTGTCGAACCCAGGAGTTGTAAGATAAAAATCAATAAAGCGTCAATCTATAAATGCAATCAGTAAAAAATCAATAAATGGAAGTTTGACGCAGATGTGGCGGGCGCACTCCTTCCGGCAGATAGTCACCGTTCGCATCGTAGTACGCCTAAATAATACGGTTCATTAAAGGGTTACCAGCATGCCTACAGTAATCCTCGAGTGTTTTTCAAACGTACCGGGGTTCTCGGCACGTTCACCGGGGTACGGTAGGCGAGTTGTCCGTCGTAGTAGGACGTCAGACTGGCGCGATGATTGTGGTAGTTGTAGTGCGGGTGACGATGGTACAGTGTGGTGGGCGTAGTGGGAGCGTTTTGCATCTGACAATTATCGATTTTTTAAATAAAATTATTGATTTTTTGGATAGGCTTCTACAAGGAACTTCAATCAGAAAATTGTCCACAATTTTTGAAAATTCCTACGCGAGCAACGGGGAGAGAATACAATCAATCAATAATCGAACATACCCCATTGCATCTCGCCGGCGGCGGACACTTCAGACTGTGCTCGCGATGCAGCCCCGGTCCCGACGAGACGGCCTCGTTACGGTAGCTGTCCTACAACAATTATTGATTGATTTTTCGGTTTAATAAAATCACTTCACGATGGTCAAGAGTGGTGAGCTATCGTACCCTGGGTGATGAGTAGTTCGACGGCGGTGGTGTGGGCGACGATTGCGAATGAGCGGCAGCGGTGGTGAGTAGTCCGCCCGAGGGCACGATTCTCGGTGGCGATCGCACCGTTGGGTCTACTGCTGGAGAGTTGTGATCTTTAATCTTTGTAGTTTGTATTTTATACTTTCAATATATTGCGTGATCTTTGATCTCTGGTCAAAATCATTGTCCCAGTCGTAGGTGTTCATTATCTCTATTTTCAAAGATGAGCTTTTTTGTTTATCCTAAGAATAGTCATTATTTTTTTGTTATCAGAGACACTGCAGGCACATCCTGCGAGGCTATTTATAACTTCGCGATGTCTTCGCACATGTGCCTTGTTATGGTCACGCTCTCCCTTCACTCCTACGCGTTCGCACGAAGATTTATCGGTCGGAGATAACCATTGTTGTGCGCTGGGAATATGTCAGCTGGGATGGCCGGTCAGTGGCCAATTCGCGATTCATAAAAGCATAATTCTTGTCAAATCATCCCTGACCATGTCCTCTCACTTATCAGACTATGAAAATAAAATAAAAAATAAATTAACTGGAGATATTCTAGATGAGATACACACTCATAGCAGCTAGTGGAGTGAAATAAAATAGAAAACATGCAATATGTGTTCTGGAAACATAGAGATAATTTGAAACTCTCCGCTCTAAGAATGCTCTCTCGCTTTCTTTGCCACGAGAAAACGTTGCAAGAGCGGAAGTAAAATTAGTGTGCCCTTAACAGCGTCATAAAATAATTCGTATAGTTCGAAAGCCGATCAAAGACCACCCAGTCTCGTAAACACAAAATAGATTATGGAGTGGTTTAAATTGGCTCGGTCCGTACTTAACGTCTGGCACCAAAACAGTCTAGGTCGTTCCCCCTTTTGTAGTACCAAACGCGGAAGCTCCCGGATAATACTTGGCACAGGGCCAAAATAGACTACTGTAGTCTAATAAATAGCTCTGAATTTGATTAGTAGGTCCATTCTAAAATGCGAATGATATTTGATCATAAGAGCAGATTGAGAATTTTCGATCCCCACTGATGCGACTTGTTTTGCATGATTTTTACACTTGTCTTTTTACGTTCTTTTTTTTAAATCATACATAACACAGAAAAAAATTTTGTACAGTGTTGAAAATATCTTATTCCTATCAGGTCTTCCGAAGAGTCGTTACGAATTGTCGACGAGTACAGGAAATAGCATAAAGAATAGAAAAAAAGGAGGAAAAAAGAAGACGAGTAGATCAGATTATAGAATTATTGATTGACTTATTTTTTTGTTATTCAAATCTTTGAGTGTTGTTCTTTGTTTCATCGATAGTTTTCTGAAATACGTTGAATCTTTCAATCAGCACTGACAAACTTTTAGACAGATTGGACTCATGGATATCAGTATGCACATTGGGAAATTTAAAAAAAAAGAACGTAAAAAGACAAGCGTAAAAATCATGCAAAACAAGTCGCATCAGTGGGGATCGAACCCGCAGCGCAAAAATTGTAAGCGACATCTTTACCACTGCGCCACCACTAGCTCGAAGAGAGGGCGCGGAGAAGTAGCCCATCATTGTACCGCAATTCAACTGCCATTACACAGGAATTTCAAGGCAGAAATTGCTCAAACTTTGGATTTTTTTATATCCATGTACAGAGCTCTTCCGAATTTTTTAAACATACATTCTTATTCTGCAGAGAAAGGGCTTTCAGATAAGCTATAAATCGTCAGTTTTCGCCACCTTAAGACATAAGAGACTCCTTGTAAGTAAATTTTCTGTGTGAGTAGGTAAATTAGTTTCCTATTCGTATTCGACGAGCACGTTTATCATCTAATCTTTGTCTATCTGCACGTAGAACAACCAGAGGAGTGCAGCTGAAGCGCGCATTTTCCCCCATGGGATGTTCTTTTAAAGAATAAATATTATGCTATAGAGCGCGCTACGCATCTGGATCTAACAGCACAATCTGCACAGATGTTGTTTTTCTATGGTCAGAAGACTAACGACCTCACTGTACGACTATTACCCTACACTGAACTGAAATAATTAGACCATTGCTTGGAGTCTTAAATTAGCTGTGCCCTATCCTTAACTTCTGGTCACCCGACAGTTGTTGCCCCCTTTAACGTAGTCCACGGACAGGGCAATAGGCACCAAGGTCGCACTTGGCCCCTGGCCAAAATAGATTACTGGAGTCTAATTAAAACAATGGGCACAGTCTAAATTAGATTTGTGGTCCACTCTAAAATCCAAATCCGAATGCGATTCTCTGTAATCAGAAAAGGCAAAGGATTCGAATTAGGAGAGGTTTCAGCTGTTCTTTGAACGATTCGTTAGAGATTTTTCTTTTAAATCAAATTGATGACACAACTCGTTGCTATACATCGTACATTGAGGACTCTTTGATTCGACCCAATCTCAACCCCCCCCCCTTCTACACACATAAACATTGATTCAATATTCATATTTTAATATTTAAAAAAATATATAATAGTACACTTTGGAAAAGATGGAAACTTGATTTTTAAACAAATTGAAATACAGACAGTGGAGCACGCATAATTACGAAACTACGACGATTGTAGCAAAGGTGATTGGTATTGTTCGCCTTTCGCCTAATTCTATTATTATCATGGCGTCGATACATTTTTTTTTTAATTTTGATAAATGAACAAATTTTTCCGGTCACGACAGAATTTTTTACAAGTGCATGATGAAATACTCACACATGGACCGCGGACGACGCGCGGAATGGGCGCGACGGACGCCATTTTCGCCTCGACGTCGGATAGAGGAAGTATACGGCTGAAAAGATATTTTGAATTTATTTTTAGACGCTTAAATGACTTTTTTCTGGATTTCCAGAACAGATTCCTAATAAAAGCGGATATTCAAGATAATCTTTTGCATATTTTCACATGGAATGAAGAAGCCTCATGGCAACCTAGCTGAGACAACACCACTAAACCCTGTCGATATAGTTGTTCTAAATGTAAATTTTTAGGAAGTGTAAAATTGTAAACTTATCTATTGACGTGGCATTCAACAGTTCACGTAAAGCAAAGAGAAAAGAAGAAGTCTTTGTTTTTATTCCCAAATATTTTGTTAAAATTTTTTTTTCAAATTTAAGTAAATAAACGAGTATAATTCCCATTTCATGTTATGCATAATATGATGGAATAAAGAGTAAGAATAAGGATATGAAACCTGCAGGTTTCCTCCTCCCAGCCAGAATCGAGAGAACTCCTTCGCGTTTCTGTTCACATTGGAGAGATTTCGACGAATTTGTGGAGCAGTTGCAGCTGAAATCAATGAATTTTCATATGAAAAGTTATATTTTTTTCGATGAAATAAAAAAAACCGATTTCTATTTAAGTTATGCAATATCCAGTAACGTTATCATTTTATTCTCATTACACTCTTTTTGTGTATTAAACAGTAGCAGATAGAGAATTTGGTCTTTGATCTTTGATTTTAAAAGATTTTTTCTGGATAGATTTTTTCGATTTCTGCTGTAATTTAGTGAGTGAACTGACCTCCTTCATAGCATGAGCATGCCCGTTGTCGTTTCGGCGTTCCTGCAATCATTCACTGGATTGTTTATAATATTCAAATATACATTTGCATGCACAATTAAGCTAAAATTATAGAATATGAATATTATTATATTAACTTTGTGCTTCATGGTATTTCAGCTACGTCTAGACAGCGTTACCGGGTTTTTTTCTTTATCAATTGTAGATAGAAATTGAATAATTATTTTTAAAAAATCTGTTATCATCATTTCATTTAATCAATGTTACATATTTTTATACTTATTTGAAATTATTTTATTATTATTCAAACCTGCAAACTTTCCCGCCTTGCTCGTCGACGACTGACTGGCTCCCATCGCGATCTATCAGTTACTGTAATTTATGCACTATTGATTTTTAAACTCTGCCAAAACTACATTGAAATAAGGAGTGAAAACGTAGACAGACAAGGAAATTTTTTACATTTTATAAAATCTCACCTCAGGCACTACAGAGATCTACAATAAGTGTCTATTTGTAAGCTCCGCCCCTTTTTTTGCTTCCTTGTTCCTCGTTCCTCTTCCTTGACAGAATGGCCTCCTGGAACTATGAAGGAGGCTTTGTTTTTGCCTTTAAGAACTTTCGGAATTCCGATCGAGAATACATCGAAAATATCAGAGTGAATCGAGCGAAAATACGGCAATTAGACGGGCATTCATAAATTATTTATTTTTTTCCACAATTAGAAATATCTCGAACCGTAAGCCACGCCCCCTAAAAAGACGTCCTTAAAGGTTGCCTAGAGTATGACGTTTTATTCAGTTTACGATACATATGATATCTTTTGTCACAAGCAACTACAAAGTGTTGCAAGGGTAATTGCAATATTTATATGCCTTCGATAACAATAATCAATAACGAAAACGGGAGATGTTGATAATAATAAAAATTAGATAAGTCTTTTTGAAGAATGTCCGTCGCCAAGGGGAATCGGTGATATATGGGCGTTTGTTGGAGGAAGAAGGCAGTAGGAGTAAAAAGAAAATAAAGTAAAAAGAAAACTACGATTCTGATAAAAATAACAATAACAATGATCATCTCAGAAAAGGCAGATTAAAAAAGCTTTCGGGTTCAGGCGGTTCGTCTACTTTAAAGATGTTTTCACAAAGCTGCCTACAAGACGGACAGCGTGAAATAAGATTATGGCATACTGAGACAAACTGTGTGTTACGCTGACGGAAATTGGCTGTTGTGTTGCCTGACAAAAAATAACTAACAGAACGCTGTAAGAAGATGTCAGTTAGTATATTTGCATATTTATATATAGAAATCATATTTATGGTAAGCGGAAGTAAATTTGATAGATCCCCATTGCAGACATGATATGCTTAGGGGGAAATTGGATTTGGGATATGGACGAGATATCATAGGAGACGGAACAGAGGTCTGTATAGTATGAAGTCCGACTGAAGTTCAAAATATGTAGGAATCTTTTTTGAACGACAAAAATAGGTGGAGACCCTCGAACATTTACGCGAAGAAGACGAGAAGACAGTATGACAGCCAAAGTTACAGTGACTAATTTGAAGTGTCCTTTGAGCACACGCCTACCCGACGAGACAACAGTCCCCAGTTTTTCTCTTATACTTTGTGCTGTTGGTGATAACCTAATATTAAATGCAATAATAATAATTATCGCTACTATGGGATAGTGATATTTCACCGCGATAAGTCCAGAGATAATGTGACGCTCATCAGTATAGCATTCACAACAAGATGCTTTCTGAGAATAGCCATGAAAGTGATATTTAACGGAAAAAATTAATCTCTTGCGAGAGTTCATAAATAGTTGTTGAAATCAAAAGAACATTGAGGCCTGATCTGAGGTAAAGAGCCCTTTAAAGTGGCATTACAAGCTAATTTGAAGCTCGCTCTCCGCTCTGGCAATGCTGTCTCACTTTCTTTCTCTACGAGAGAGCCTAAAATTGGCATAGGTGCGCCTTCCGCCTCATTGTTAGATCCTTTAAAGTAGTTCATATGTCCATAGTTCAGAAAGAAGAAAAAAACTATCAAATTCCCATTACGTGTCATCTACTACGAAGTCATGTTATCTCGCGCAAAACCCATGATATGATTGATGAGAATAAAGGAGAGATAGAGGAAGAAGGAAGAATTGATGGTCGACAAAAACAAGGCCTCAAACATGCCTCGGGATCATTTAAAGTCACACATCTAGCTAACTTGAAGCTCTCCGATCTGACCACGCTCTCTCGTTTACAAAAAAAGCGAGAGATCAGTGCCAGAGCGGAGAGTTTCAAATGTGCTCGTGGTGTGCATTTGACTAGGGACGAAACCTCGTTGATAGCCTCTGCGGATTCGCCAGACAAATCAACTTGCGCCTCGCTTATTGTATTGCGTGTCGAGAACGTTGGAAAAGATAGAAAGGAGCAATGCTGAGATCAAAAATCAGCGGCGAAAAAGACGACAACAAAGACGGAAAAAGAACATTATATGAGACAAGACACGATATGAATACATTAGATCTCGTCCAAGTTTTCCGCCTGTGTTGCAGAAAAAAACAAGAATAAAACAGAGAAAACTATCCTTGTTCGACACACACTGAACAGCAAATAGTTTCTGTTGAGTAAGCGAAGGGCGGTAAGAGAGTATGTGAAAAGTGGAGGATTTTCTCTGCTTTTCCTTTCCATTAGTATATTTTCAACAGAGCATCGTATTTTCTTATCCTACACTCGTCCATGTTGCAAACTCCGGTCAAACTCCCCAGAGGACATTGTGCTGCGAAGACAACAGACTTCTTTGAAGAACAAATGGGGTTCCCCATGGTCCTTGAGGGAACGAAGCGAAGCGCAATATATGTGGCACTAGGTCGAATGAGAACCGATGAATAATAACCGACTGGATGATAACCATTTGCAGACTTTGTCTATCCATTAGTGCTTATCTCTAATATGCAAATGCTTATAATCCAGTCGATTATTATTCATCGGTTCTCATTCGACCTAGTGCCATATATGTGCGTGGAGCATCCTTGCATAAGTTAAACGAAGTATAAGCTTTTTTGAGCGTAACCGATTATGATATTACATGAGTCATCAGCAATATCTCTTCATGCGAATGATTGGACAAACTTTTTTGAGACAAGCGAGAAGTGAGGTGTGTCCGACCAAGCAGATCAGAGGCTACTCAAGATAATTGTTTTGAAATGGATCATGAGTAATATTTTGGCACGTTTGCTGACTACATTTGGGCACTTATGTGGGAAATCACCTCTAGGCCAGTGATAATGCAAGACTAATTCAGTTCGGAGGGCCGAATCTTCTTCGGACCCACTGATCGGAGTACACTTCCTTACAATTATTTATTTCTTCATTATTTAATTCTTTTTGATTTTGAAAGTAGCCTGAATTGAAGTGACACACAACGCTTACCCGGAACTCTCGAGTAATCTCTTTGTGATCTTTTAAGGTTCAGAGTACTTTATGCTCGAATTGCTCCATATGCGTCTAGACAGGGGCTTAAACCCACTGAGAGAGACTAAGTAGTACAGCTCCTTGAAACTTCCTCCTTCCCTTTCCCGTAACCCTCATACAGTCTTCCAGTGAAAATGGGCGACCCGGGGTCATTTGGCCCCTTGATTTTTACGCTGTGAATAAAGAATAGCAAACATTCAAATTGATAAAAAATCAAGGGCTCATTTTCACTGGGAGATTCTGCTGTACTGCATATCACCTATGTCACTGTTACATTTATTTAATGAAACAATAAATAAAATAAATTTAGATAATCATCATGAGTGCGTGACAAAAGAAGAGTTTCAGAAACTATTTCAAAGCGCGACCAAAACCACAATTGTAGCGAAGTTCAAACCACACTCGGAAACGCCAGACTATTTTAGAAACCTCGAAGAATACACAATTCGCGGGTTGATTGCGAACAAGAACAGGAAATCGACGAAAAAAAGAAACTGACGACAAAGACAACAGACATGTGCCTTCTCCGCCTACCCATATAGGACTGCGCGGCTAGAACTAGTTAGAGATAGACGAGAGATCACGCGAAACAAGAGAGACAGACAGAGAGTTTGTTTTCGTCGTGCAAAAACAAAGCGTAGTAGCGTCCCGAAAACTGCAAAACAAACCGTTTTGGACAGATTTGGTTGTATTCAACAGCATGCTTTCATGAAATCAATTATCCCAAAATTCTTGACACCGCCCTACCCAAAAGAGAGATTTACGCCATAAAAGGAACGAGCATTAATGTTACGTACACAAATAGTCATGTTTTCTGGTCCATCGCTGACTTAAAACAAGCCCAAGCCATAATTTGCATATTAATCTCTTACACTAGCCATAAGCAGGAATTTTTTTTATTGATAGAAACGTCATTCTATAGTTCTTGCGAGGGAATGGAGCGTGAAATAAATGGGCAGAGAGATTAAACTCTCTGCTCTGGCCACACTCTCTCGCATTCTTTTTCTGCGAGAGAGTGCTGCTAGAGCGGAGAGTCAAATTTGCTTGGATGTGCCTTTAAAGGTTTCAAAGGTCTGTCAAATACTGTAATACTGCAATGCACCCTCATCTTTCGCAAACCGCCCCTGGAAGGATATCTTGCAAGGAATACGGTCACACTGTTTCCGAGAGAGAGAGAGTGTGTGACGGATGTGGAATTCCGTATCAGCTTATGCTACCTCCTCGACATCATGAAAATGCTAGAATGTTCCATTTATTTATCGGTCTATTAGTGGCATTCCTCAAATTTTCGCGTCCTAACCTACAGCTCAAATATGAGAGTCTGTGTTGCTATCAGTTTGCTACCACGTCTCCTGCCACAATGTTCTCTAGACTTTGAAAGCCAAAACGACCGCTCAACATAGAAACTCTCTCAAATGCAGTCGTCTTTCGCTTGTCTGGCTATGGAAACAAAATGGCTTGAACCAGAATACTGTGCTGCGTCGTATATTCTATCACGAAACAGGAAATGTGATAGGTGGATTCTTGAAACGTTTGAGGGGAACGGACCATAATTCACGATGTACGCACGAAATGCAAAATATATGCACACGCGATGGCATTTTTGGAAATGAGCGAAATGATTGATAGCTAGAGAAGAGGAAGATTGAGAGGGAGAGGTAGAGCAACGAGCAAGATAATCTCTCCCAGTATTGTTTTGGCTGCTACCACGATTTTGTGCCTTTGCAACATGATAGATGTCATCGAAAACAAATTTGTGCTTACATAGTAAAAATTTTTGAAAACACATTAATTAACCTTGATTTTCGTCTATTACAGGTAACATTTTCTGCTGCGAGCCACTTTTCGTTGACATCCTGACAAGCGAGAAATCATTAATTTAGAGAGAGTTTGTATGTTGAGCGGTCGTTCTGGCATTCAACAGGAAGAGAAGGCTGTGGCAATACTGTAAATGCTTCCAGAAAAATGAAATGATGAAATATTACAGGTTTTATTTGCTCCAATGCGGAACTGTCCGTACGTGATCCCAGTGATGATGCGCCCATCTTCGGAGTACAAGAGTATAGTTATGGCGCACTAAAAAATAGTGGAAAACGGAAAATGGCGACTTTCCGGGGTCTAAAAAAGTACACTGGAAAACCGAAAATGGAAACTCGAAATTTGAATTCGCGGGCGCGAATAAGGCGCGGGAATTCAAATTCTGACTTTCTAGCTGCGATTTTCTGCGGTTATAAAACTTATATAAAGCCGAAATTTCATTTTTCGACCTTTATGAAGCGTAGGAACTTGAATTCCTACTTAACATCCTTTTTAAACTGCAGAAAACCGCATTTGGATTGCCAGAATTTGAATTCCCGCACCTTTTTTCGCGCCCGCGAATTCAAATTTTCGAGTTTCCAGGTGCTTTTTTAGACCCTGGAAAGTCGCATTTTCCGTTTTCCACTATTTTTTAGTGCGCCATTAGAGATCGGGAGAGATGGTGAGAGAGTGTGCGAAGTGAGAGAGTCAGACAACGAGAGAAGGGATGTGAGATCACACGAAAGGAGAGAGTCAGGAGAGTGGCATATTTAGAGAGCAGTAGTAAATTACTCCATTCTACGTGGACTATTACGAGGAAAAAAACACAAACAATGATTGGGGAGATGCAGAGTAGTAGAACAAGCAGAGTAGGCGATATGAAGATGAGAGAGGATGAAGGAGAGGGAGAGGGAGGGAGAGGTAGAGGTAGAGGTAGAGGTAGAGGTAGAGGTAGAGGTAGAGGTAGAGGTAGAGGTAGAGGTAGAGGTAGAGGTAGAAATAAGGAAGCGCTGAAATTGTTCACACGTACCGTCATTTAGAGATAAAGTGCAATGAATGTGATATCTTATGCTATTATAGCATATTTTTGTATATGATTTTTGTTGGCCGTTTACCGTTCAACCAGAGCATTTCAAGCGTAATGGTTTGATCTGTAAGATGAAAATGGACATGCTGAATTGATTAATGATATTTAAAACCTTCAGAAAAATTTATCTACAGTATACGGAACAAAAAACAAAAAGATTACGTTTTCTGCCGTTTCCCATTGTGCGGGACCAATGCAACGCCGTGACTGGTGTAAACCAAGAACTCGCTCCGACGAGACTGCTTGAATTTCTACATTATTTTCCATTATTTCAGCTTTATTTTTCGAATTCACTCGCTTATTTTGCTCAAATGCGATGATCCTATCATGGCACAATCCTTATCACTCGTGTTTCATTTGTTTAATGTGGAATTTATTGCAGGAATCACGCACAATCGTCACGGGCAACATGGTTTCGACTCGGTTTTCTTCATTTTCAGTCAGATAAGTCTTTTCAAATGCCCTTTTTTCTTTCACATGAATGGGTGGTGGCTTGTGCGGAACTCATTTCAGGTTTTGGCTGATACTGAGCGGTGGTTTTCGTCGTCTGGCCTTTCAAAACTGCCGGATTCACGAAGATATGCAGTATTTTCTCTTTTTTATTCTTGTTTGTACGCAAAACGTATATTTCTTGGGCAATTAAAGCTCTTTTCATAAAACACAATATATGTAAATAGACTTAATTTATCATAAATCAATAACAACATCAATAAATTCGCAATTTGTTCTAAATAGGTTCAGTTTTTGGGACTCTGACATACGTAACTCCTTGTGAATTACTTGGTACATTTGCAGAGTCACGTTGACCTACAGTGGAAGCAAGCGGATAAGGAGAATTAATGGGTCGTGGAGGGACAACAGCACGAATAGGACCGATCGATGATGAGCCAATGGAATATGAACGGTAAGGAGAGTTCACACGAATAATCGTACTAGATCGAGAGTGTATGGCAGGATTATGAGGTCTAGCATATTGAATCAATGAGTTACTATTGGTACGATTATTGATTGTAGGATTAGGTGGGAGTACATTAACATTATTGATCGTGGATACTGGAGTGCTCTCACGACTAATTGTATATTGTGAGTGAGAACTAGATCTTGTTCTCTGCCTAAGTGTAGCATTACCCGCTCTTCTTTCTCTTCGCTTATTTGAAGCATACAGGTTTAATCTACGATGAATGGATCGTATAACTAGGTCTCTAATGTTTCTAGTCGACGCCTTTCTTCTATGCAGTATACACTGAAAATGAAATTTATTAGGTTATTTAAATCAATAATGCATGCCTCGATGATGAATTTGACTATTCCTTGATCTACCCGTTCATCTAGATTTTTGTAAAGCTCGGGGTCCTCAGGTCGATATAGCTTTGCTTGAAGACTCGAGGCCAAACTTTCTGCGCTTTGTCCCTTATCGAGCGAATCAACAGTAGCTTGTGACAATCTATCGTACACAAATTCTTGAAATATTGAATTATTCCTTTCCATAATCTAATCTTTTAACCTTCTATTCCAGGAATTCGACCTAGAATCATGTCATTCACTTTCTTCATCTCATTCAACTTTGATGCCAAATCGTCGAGTTTCTCCTTTGTTCCTTTCACCTAATAAACAATATTTTTTTGTTATAAAGAAATTAATTTTTATAATACTTCATTCAGAGAAGCAACCGAATCATTAGCTGATTGAAGTATCAGCGGGGCCCATGATCTTTCCAATGTATCGATTCGTTTATCGAGTTTCTCGACCGCAGTCAAGATCTTTTGTAGAACATCTGAAAGTTTTTATAATTAATCGATAGATATTCTAAAAAACGTGTACCATTATCGATTGGGGGAGAGCTTGCTGTGTGCGTTGGATTCGGTACTGCATTACCAGCATCAACGGTTGTTGGTGAAGGACTTCGAATACGTGCAGCTACAACGCGCTTCGGACGCCCACGGCCGCGCAATGGTCCAGCGGCTCCGGTTACAGTAACTCTAGGAACTGATACAGTATCCACTACAGTAAGTGGATCATCTGACGAAGAATCATCACTAATATCTAGTCCATGCATACGAGGTGGATGATTCGCTCGAGGTTGAATGACTATGAAGTCCTTAAAGTATACCATTGTATTATCCATTGTACTATGAACCTTACGGATGATCTTTGGTCCTTCTTTGATTTTAACGTTGGAGATGATCCTCCTTCCAGAATCCTTTTCATTTCCTTTTCCATTTCCCTTTTCGACCCTTTCTTCAATAGGGTTGCAGAATATGACGTGTCATCATCAACAACTTCGATTGAACCTCCGATCTCTCCCACGCCCCGCACACTCTTGAAGTCAACGATAATTAGATCGTTGACATCGTTTCGAATTAGGCACGACATCGATACACACGATATTTCTGATAAAACAAATTTAAATATTACAAGAAATAAAACAACAAGTTAGACAAGAATATTGTTTGTCAGATCCGACTCGAGTATGCATATAACTGATCTACCAATCAATAACATACTAAACTCCGCAAGTCTGCTGAGCAGACAAAAGCAATTGTCATCATGTGTAATGTGGATGTATTATTGATCGATTTTCTATGCTCTGTACAATGCTCTTTTCTATTCTGTTTCTTTGCTTTGCAGTGTAAATATCATTATTTACTAGCTCTCAAGGAGTATTTTAAATCAATGAATAAATCACTAAAAGTAAGTTCTCATTCCTGTAAAACTCATTTATTTATTTTTTTAAGAAAACGGCCTATCGTAAGAAATGCTTGAAGGTGACTAAGAAACATCTAAGAGATGATGTTCAGATTCTTCACGATATGGGATGGTCTAATAAAGAGATTGCCGAAGATTTAACTAAAAGGGGTGATGAAATATCATCTTTTGGTGTATGGAGATTGCTGAGATGTAGTGGAAATCTTGTGGAGAAGCAATATAAACCATATTCTGTACATTCCGTCTATCATCCAACAATCAAGGCATTGATTAGCCAATTCTATGCTGAAGATGGAAGGCGGACAACCGCTCAGATCTCACAACTTATAGAAAATGAATTGAACATTAAAGTTAGACATTTTATGAATAAAACAATGGAAATAGCATTTTTTTAGGTTAAAAACTCGGTAATAGAGACTTGGCGAGAAGAATTAGGATGGAGAATGCATCGTGTTCGCTATGGGCACTGTGTACGTCTTGTCAATAGGGCAATTCGAACTCACTATTGCGAGGAGAAACTAGCGAAAAATGAACAGTTCCTTGTTCATTCATTCAGTGATGAAAGCTGGATTCAGCTGAACAAAAATAGCCACACTATATTTGTTCAGAGTCGAATTGCATCCATTAAAGATGCCCCTAAATATCCTGTAAAGGTAGATCATACCGAAAATTAATAATCAATATATTACTGCAGATTCTCGTATGGGGGAGTATTTCATGGAGGGGCCCTAGCCCATTAGTCGTGATACCTGGTGATACACGATTAGATTCTGTTGCTTATCAGAAGATCCTTGATGTTGGATTTAAACAGTGGAACAAGTTAGACAAAAGATAAATGAAATAACTATTCGAGACTTTTATTAAGGGAAACTTTCGGAGATATGGGCATTTTGGTACAAGATTCTGCCCCGTGCCATACTAGTGCATGCACAAAGCGCTATCTTCGCATGGAAGGAATAAAGGTTAACATGAAACTAAACATTAATAAAAACACACAGATTGTACAGGTTGACGTATGGCCCCCAGAGAGCCCTGATTTGAACCCAATAGAAACTGTATGGGCTCTACTCAAGAGATGGTTGGCTACACACTGGATTCCACGTGATCGTGCCCACTTGGTAGAAGGATGCCAACATTGGTGGCAAAATCATCTTTCTATCGATCTTTGTCGCCGACTAATTTCTCACATGCAGAAGAAGATGAAACAGATCATCGATGTAAACGGTGCACCTGTGCACGATTGATTATATATTTGAATCAAAACTTATGCATCTAGATAAAGTAAAATGTTGTTATTGATTTATGATAAATTAAGTCTATTTACATATATTGTGTTTTATGAAAAGAGCTTTAATTGCCCAAGAAATATACGTTTTGCGTACAAACAAGAATAAAAAAGAGAAAATACTGCATATCTTCGTGAATCCGGCAGTTTTGAAAGGCCAGACGACGAAAACCACCGCTCAGTATCAGCCAAAACCTGAAATGAGTTCCGCACAAGCCACCACCCATTCATGTGAAAGAAAAAAGGGCATTTGAAAAGACTTATCTGACTGAAAATGAAGAAAGTATTTCTAATCTAGTTGACGGAACGCCAAAACAAAACCGGATACTAACCTAGTATTTACATAATATTCGTATATTGTGTTCGTCTTATTTGTCCCAAATTGCATTTCGCAAGGTGCCAATACAGTGAATAGGAGCCTAGATGACCACTGTTCCCTTCCATTTCATTTTGTATATTCTCGAATCTAATAATAGCTCTATGTAAGGTGACAATACTTTTGTAGACTAATAATACTAACAATAAGCGATTTTTGTTTTTGGACCATGGCAACTGTCACAGCAAAAGGGAGATTCTGGAATGAAACAATCACAGTGCACTTGCGGGTGCAAGATAACGAGAAATTGCCCGGTGTTACGAAATTACCAGGACTTGCCCGGGGATATCTGGTGTGATTACCAGGTGTTGGGGTTAGGAAAGAGGTTAGATTTGTAAGATAGTGATAAGAAATATGTGTGCAATCATCTCCAATCGTGTCAAGCGGGATGTTCTCTTGTTTGACTTACAAATATATCAGCGGATTCTTGTACTAATAGATTAAAGGTGGAGATCCGCGAATGTTCGTGTAGATCCTTTGCATCTCGCTTTTGCGCGATATGCGAGAAGTTCGCCCATCCGTCCCAGAGCGCAGCTATTAAATTTTAAAGTTATTAAAAAATAATATTAAAAGCATTAAAAATAATCGTCTGAAGCGTTGATAAGGTTAAATTGTTCTACAGTGTGAGAAGTTTTCCCATCTCACTCTGGATCAGTTCCCTTTATTTTAAAGATACAGATTCCTATCGTACATCGAAAATTCATTGGATCATGAATCGCCAGAAGCACTCTGAGCCACTCTGGTGATTCAACGGCGATTATGGCCGAATGAGGCATTTTCGTGCTCTCTCTTTCTTTTCATTATTTTTCTTTCACTCTAATCTAGTTAGTCCGCGAGAATTGCATTTTTATTTTTATGATATGTTGTTGAATCCACAATTTCGTTCGTTAAAGTCATATTACATCATGTACACTCCTCATCTTTACCGTTATATGTCAGTCATGACTATGAGGAAGTGGATCTATGTTGAGTAGGACCCACTTGACAGTGTAAACAGGAAAATGAAGTAAATACTAATTTCAAACTCTCGGTATCATTAATGTGGAGTCAAAATTCGCGAAAAGAAAAGAGAAAGATGGGAAAGAGTGTGGAAAACCAGGAAAGTATTGTCTGATTTTCTGCCCTTTTGGTAACTTTCTAACGGAGCAATAGAGTTCTCGGAGAGGATTGATGGGAGGAAAGGCGGAAGCTAAAGTGATACAAGTAGGAACGTAGAGGAAGGTTGGGATATCGAGATCGAACGCATTGTGATGGCACACGGAAGGTGAGAAGGATATGGATAGGACACGAGACGAAGATACTGAACACCTACGAGGGAAATGGGGAGGAAGATCGTTGGGCTAGAGGGCGATAGAATAAGAGCGAGTTGGAGAGGGAGAGGTAGAGGAAGATAGAGGTAGAGATAGAGAGGTGGAGAGGTAGATGGAGAGGCAGAGAGAGAGAGAGAGAGAGAGATAGAGAGATGATGATGTTGAAGTAGAGAGCGACATATAGTGATAGATATGACAGATAGATCAAGGAATGCCCCTTCCATTCTAAATCCCCTTCTGTTCTCGCCGCGGAAAGAAAACGCCGTGAGTTGAAAAAGTTCCCGATGTTCTATTTGCATCCGCCAAAATCTGCTCTCGAATTTCCACTAACGTCTCGCTTCGTCGCTAATTAACGGAAGTTCCGCGTGCCGAAATCGCCGTCACAATGCGGAACGGGAAAATAACAAGAAACGTTTTGAGACTAGGTCGAATGAGAACCGATGAATAATAACCGACTGGATGATAACCATTTGCATACTTTGTCTATTCATTAGCGCTTGTCTCTCATATGGCTATCATCCAGTCGGCTATTATTCATCTGTTCTCATCCGACCTAGCGCCAACATTTACAATTAGGTAGCTCATATACTTGTGTGGATGCACCCAGTACGATATAAAATTAGTTTCTGCGTTTCTTTGGTCTTAGGACAAACAAAGCCACTACGTATATGTGCTTCCAGCAATAGCACTAGTGCACTATGGATATGCCTTGAGGGGCAAGCTCCCTAAAAAAGGAAGGATAAGGCGAGGGAAGCGAATGAAATATGATGCCAACCCCGACGGAATAGCCAATGAAATTCTTCACGTGAGAGATAGTGCAATTACAAATAAATATATCACGTCCGTAGCTGTTTCTTATCTTGCATTGAATAAATTAAGTTAATATTATATGTACAGTTCCTGCATGCAATATTACAAGATAGGTAATAATGTGCTTTGTGGTGTTTCGGCTGCTACGTTTGTGATATCCTGTCCTCCCATGCAAGTCCGTCGCAATCATCATCAATACATTTAGAATTTTTCTATCGTTATCGTGATTTGTTCTTGTTTTGTGTATATGCACGCTGATACAAATACATATATGAAGTGAAAAACTTGATAATGAGAGAAACAGTTAAAGGCGCCAATCGAATCTGTCCACTCTGACAGTGCTCTCTCGCACTTTTTTTACGTGAGAGTGTTGTCAGAGCGCGGAGATTCCAATTAGCCAAGACAAACTCCAATGCACAAGTATTCGGAATGCATGAATCTGGTAGATGCGCTCTGCGAATGCTAATGGGGCAAAGCGTAGGAGATTAATGTGCTGTATAATTTACTCGTCTAGCAGGTAAATATTTCCGTGTAAGAACTGGCTGAGAGTGATGTTTGACAGAAATTGGTACAACAACTTGCGTGCGAACGTGACAAATATTATAATAACTATATCTTTTATCATTTTTCCACTTATCCATTTTTGATTATTCAAAGACACAATTCCATCTGCCAGATCCACCCAACAATACCGATGTTAAAGGTGGACTCCCGCGAATATTTTCGTGAACAAACTGTGAAGACAGAAACTTAGCAAAAGTAATTCTACATACAGTACACCATTTATTTAACGCTAATTCTGCTTATTGATTGATAGAAACAGGAATGAATCATTCTTGCAATCGCAGGCAAAGGTTTTTGAAAATAAGAATGTTCGGCAATAGGATTCGAACCCGCGGCCATGCGCTATCTAGACGGAAGTGTTACCACTGTGCTAAGAGATTGATTAGAGGTGACTCACTCTTCTTGCATATCACTTTTCACTTGCATAAGCGAGATACAAGAGATTTGCATGAACATTCGCTTGTCTCCACCTTTAAGACGATCTAAAACCTCTACCGTGGCTCCGTGCATATTTTGATCACTGGTCATGGCTAATTTTTTTTTGTCAGACTGGGACAGAACCGTAACTCACTTGTCACAGCACTGTGTAACCCGAACTTTAAATTTAATTTAACAGAAATTTCCACGTAGACAAAGATTTCCCTTTTTTCAGATTTGCCTATGAAAGTAGATTTAGAATGAATGTAGAGAGAAGTCAAAAACCTTCTGAATTGCTTCTGAAAGTCTAAATGAAAATTTCTGCATAACGCAAAATTTGACCGAGGCATGGCACGGCTAAGTCCCCTATCTTCTGCAGGTGTAACCGAGGAAAAACGCAATAATGATAAATGATTGCGACTGAAGACCGCTTGCGGAGGATGATGTTGGCTCAAATTAATCTTGCAGATATTCATCACTCTTCGCATAAGGTGATAGCGTGTTGCATAGCTTAATCCATTCCTGGAAGCGAACTAGAGCCGGAATTTAGGTCGGAGATCAGCGGTTTTGGGCCGGACTTGAGAGTGTGGCCTGAGCTTCCAGACCATTCAGCACGATTCATTATTTATTCATTATGTACCAGGTCCGGCTTGCATATGATACAGAATTATGACTTCTTCCTGGATGTAAATCATGCGAGCCAGGCAAAAATATCATGCTGGACTGAAATTTAATGCGGCAATATGGAGAATATAAGTGCAGCTTGGTTTAATGGCGAAATAAATTAAATAATAGCAAGTTAAAGTGACACCCAAGCCCATTTGAAAATCTCCGCTCTGGCCACACCCTCTAGCTTTCTTTGTCTTCGAGAGAGTAGTGTCAGAGCGGGCAGTTAAATTAGCTCGGGTGTGGCTTTAAATGCCGAAAATGGATGCCTATTCATTATAGACTGTATGTTTATCGTTCTCATTTTGTAGTAAAGATTGCTTGCTTTAGTAGTTTGACTTATAGGAATTGTAGTTTTTCAGAATGATAAATCGTAATATTATAACAGCTAAAATCGGATTAACTCCAATTTGACTCATTTTGAGCTCGAAAACATGCAGCTGTCAATAATATTTACCATACTTACTTCGATGTTAGGTTCCTGACATTTACATTCGTTTTCATTCAAGACACATTTATCAAGAATAGTCGACAGTCCCAGAAAATGAACCTAGATCAGCTATTCCAATTCCACAATTCTCGAGTCCGAACAGATCGACAGACATTACGTTAACCAATAATCAGCTATGACATAAGTAATATCATTAATTCTTTACATCACCTCCCTAAAAAATTTACACCGTGCCAAGAAGAGATGTAATTACAGTAATTGAAATGTACTCAATTAGATTAGGCTCTCCCAAATTTTCTAAGGAAGAGAAAGAAGGCGAGAGTAGATGAGGAACACAGTGTTTCAATTAGCAAATCTGGACGAATTTTTCATTTTATACAAAATTTCGCAGGTCTCCTACAACTCCTGCGCAAATTGACTTTTCGCGCCTGCACATTCTTAAAAACTGTTACGTATAGCATTGCGTCCATCGCTTTTTTGGCAGACAATTTCGAAAACAAATCGGATTCGCATAAATTGCGTCCAGTTCCGGTGCATAAATCATTCAGAAAACGGAACAACGACAACAAATAAAATCTCGAGAACACGAGGTTGGCAGACTTGAGAGACAGGGAAACCACTCGAGAGACCTCTTCACCATTTTGGACTATTTTATCAATCTATCAATAGAAAATCAATAAATCTCGATAACTTTTGTGATTGATTTATTGATTATTTACTATTATTATTATCGTATCTTGGTATTTAATAGAAAACTAACAGACATATTGAAAGAAGTAGTTGCGACGATATAGCTGCAATTACTGTTGGCAGACAACCTAGGAATATTTAACAAAATTAATAAATAATAAATAAATTAATAAAATTAAAAAGGAATAAATAACTTGACATTTATTGTTGGATGTGACGAGACGGTTACGTTCACATTTATTGAGCGGAGGCTGGAAACTTTGCCAATACGAATGGTCCTAAGTACTTAATGACGAAATAAGAGGTCATATCCGGCCCTTTTCGTGCCCCGGACCTACTAAAGGCACACCCGAGCTAATTTTACTACACCGCTCATGCAACGTAGATAAAGAAAGCGGGAGATAATTAGCCGATGTGTTCGATTGAAGGAATAAAGTAATATTTTTATTACTAGTAGTAAGGCGAGCAACGTAAAGTGTTCGTGGGTTATTTGACTACTCTAATCAAGTTTCAGATGCGGCGTCCTCTTGAATAGAGACGAAAGGATAGATCTTGTGGATAAGAAGATTCCCCTATTTTGCCCCCCCCACGCCATCTGCATATAAAATGCTGACAGGATAAATATTATTATTAGTAGTAATGCCGATTTTAATGGCTTGTTCTACCGAACGCTGGTGGGGGCGAATGACTATGACGTAAATAATAACTGCACTCGGGAGAAGTACCCTTGAGAGGTTTATGTGACCCACGCAATGATAATGCAATGTTTCTGCATGGTTGACGTGGACGTTGAAGTGGGAGAGAGCAGACTTTGTTCTGTGTGCATTAAAGGGACGCTTATATCTGTAATATCTCCAAGGTCTCTTCAGTACACATACAATTCTTTACTACTTTAGCAAGAATCGGAAGACCACCAGGACCAAACCCCTCGACCAAACCCCTCTTGATAAATATGTTATGAATGGAATAAAAATGAAAAAAAAACACACAAGCTATTTCCGAGCACTAACAATAAAGCGAATGTGAGAAATACCATGGAAAAGTTACAGTAATGTGCCGTTCAAAGCGAGTCGAGGAGAATTTTCTCTGATTTTCTTTTTTAGCGAATTTTCAACAAAAGATAATATAGAAATAAAGTCTTTCATGTTTTATTTTGCCAATAACTGTTCACAAGAAGATCAAGGAGGATTTGCTGACGAAAGAAGACACATTATATGACACTCCAGATTCAGTGGCAACACTGCCTAGCTAATCTAGATAAGGAGTGTTTTAGTAAAATTGTAAAAATCTTTCTTGCCATATGTAATCGTAAATGCTGTTTGATCTGCGGCTGATGGATAATCAAATGAAAATAAAATAAGGAAAAATCGTAAAGGCTTAATTCAATGACTCAGTTCTCAGGAAAAAAATCAGGAGTCAACAAATTTGTGTGGAAATGTCTGTACTCTGGTATTTTGAAACTTAAAGTCTACTTTAATTACGTCACAGACTTTAAGTAGACTTTAAGTAAACTTAAAGTGAAAGAACATTTGACGAAATGCATTACAGTATACCACACCACTTTAAGTAGACTTGCGTTTTACTTTAAGTTTACTTAAAGTCTACTTAAAGTGCGGAGTCTAAGTAGACTTTAAGTTTCAAAATACCAGAGTATATCGTGAAATATCAGCGATATTTGAGGCTTTTATGAGTAGTACAAATGTAGGAAGCATTGCTCAGGAACTGGAAAAAAATGAATAAGAACAGGAACTAGAGAACGAATTTATATGGTATTCAATACTAAATAAAAACAGGCGAGAGAGTGAATAAATCTCTCGTCGTAACTTTAATATAATAATAATTTATGCGATTGCAAAAAGCAATATTTGAAAGGTATGTCCCTTTATTTAATGCAGCGAAGTTCTGCGAGATCAGTGTTAGGCCAGTGATAATTAAAAGGTACAGAATAAATAAATAAATAAATAAATAAATAAATAAATAATAGTAAAAATTAGATTGATGATGAGCACATAATATAATAAAAGTGTAAATCTTTCGAACATAGCATGTAGGCGTCACACATGCGCATACACAGACCAGTCCCGTTACTATATAATAGCCGTGAAAAGGATCGGGGTGCTCAAAACCGGACATTAGGTTACTTTATGACTGGCAAATAACCTTGCGTAATGGTATTATCGAGTAATGTTGAAATTAGCCATTATTATTATTAGTATAATCTCAAAAAATCTCAAAAAATCGCGGGAACATTTAAAGGCCCACCCGAGCTAATTTTACTCTGCGCTCTGGCTGCATCCTCTCATAGCCAAAGAAAGCGAGAGAGCACTGGTAGAGCGGTGAGTTTCAAGTGCGCTATTATAATTTAGCAGTTTTATTATGCATTTTGAGTGGAAAACCTAATCAGTAAACTGAGCACTCAATATTCAAATCATCTAATGACTGCTAGATGAGGATGGTACGATGAACTTCACAGGTCACTAGAGTGGAGCACTCACTAGAGCGGTGGGAATTAGAAAAAGTGGTCGAAATGGGTGCTTATTACGGGGGTGAAATGGTAAGGTGGAGAACTTGAGACGAGAGCTAATGAGGGACTGTGAATTGTGAACACACATCTGGGCAGAGTCAAGGTCGGGAGGACCACTTTAGAAGATTTTCTCGACCAATCGAATCGAATAGAGCCGAACGCTGAAGATGATTTAGAACGCCGAAACCGTACACTACACAAGCCGTTTGGCACAAGCAAACACAAGCTATTTTGATGGTTGGTGGACGAGTTTACCACCAATCCGGATGAATTGTTTAGGAAATCTCAAAACTAAATATCGATTTTCTCAACCACGATTTTCTCGACTCTCAGACCGATTGAAAACAGATCCGTAAACAGCCTCGAACACTACGGTATCTACATTTCAAGTGGCATTTATTTCGTCACTAAAGGCCGTGAAGTCATATGGGGCCAGGAACGGGGTGAACATGTGACGGAATCAATCCATTTAGAACTAATGAAACGTATATCCCACTGGTAATCGGATATTGAAACCGAAGGAGGACCGAACAATGGGCAAACGTAGGATTTCGTGTGCCTTGAATAACGAGATGTACCTTCACCTTTTTTAACTTCACGGCAGATGTAAAATACTTTGTCCGCGAACGACTCTCCGCTTCGCTACTGCATATCCGCATGCAGTCAAAGATGGCATACGAAAAATAAGGAACCGAAATCTGAGACGCGAAACGGGAGTCGGAAATGGTATATGTCGTGTGCGTGTAGATTGATGAGAAATGAGAATGGGGAGGGGCTTAGTGAGATGAGATTATATCCTACCAACATTTCAAGTCATCATTGTATCAAAGATGAGAAGAAACATTAACATTTTTTTTGCATTTAACATTTTTTTCATTAAAAAATCTGATAAATCTGGATGCATACATGTCTGAAATCGTCTGAAACCCTTATCTATGTTGCTATTCCGGTGGAAAATGAGGGGGTTTCATAATTTCGTGCGTAGAAAGTGCTCACACACACGAAAGATATTCTCAATCGTGCAACCATGCACCCACAGACAAATCCCTCCATTATCTGGCACTACTCTAGAACACCGGACCAGAACTCCAGGCCAGTCCAAAAGGATGATAAAAATAAAATAAACACGAAGAATAGCCATTTATTCTAGACTATTCTACACTTTTATGTTAAACTATTGGACTGGTCTGGTGTTCTAGAGTAGTGCCCATTATCTATAAGAAATGAGAAAGCAAAGTCTAACAAAGTCTAGCAATGTTATCCAAAAGACTTCACGGCCTATCGAAGATCAGATCAAGATCACCTGCAAAGTCTTCATGGAATTCTTCCTCTACATGTTGATAAGCGAATTCGACCATATTCCCTGACCTCTAAGAGAAGAATTCCGATAATAGACGTTGCTAGGGAATTTTTACACTGTATACATATCCGTGCAGAAAGTATGGAAAGAGGCAGATAATTTCGACGAACATGGATTGAAACATCAAATCTTGATATTGAGCAATTACTTTATCCCAATCTCTAACAGCAAATCAACAAGCACTTTGCACAACTATTGAGTAGTAAATAACGATGATTTCTTTTATTTATTTATATATTTTTTACATTTATTTTTTAGTGAAAGTTTGTAGTCATGTATCGTCGAAGAAGAGCTAAGAAGTAGTTTTTAAAAATATTGAAAAAAAAAATTTGTTAAATCGGAAGACGCGCATATGAAGATCAACGTCAGTGTTCTCGGACTATCGGAAGTAAGAAGAGCTTTTTCCCCCATGCATATCAGAGTCCTACTCTTGATAAATGTGTTTTCAATCAACTAACACTCTCTACTCTGGCCACACTCTTTCACCCTCTTCGTCATCTCTATACTGTAGGATGTAGTGGATAAGCTTCAATTTATCTTGGACGTGTCTTTAAAAGCAGATTGAGTGGGTGGAATGTAATGGAATTCGTCGGTTCTCTAGGGAGCGATGGGAAAGCCTTGTTTGGGCGTCTAAATTAGTTGTAAAAGGATTGGGTGAGGGAGTGTTTCTCGAGATTTTATTTCCTGCACAATGTGCTCACAAACCTTTACAGGAGGCCACTGAAAGACCAAACTTTGGAGAGAAATATGAATAAATCTGAATTAGACAGAATTGGCCTTGAATTATCATTGGCCTAGCGTTGATCGCCCGCAGGACTTCGTGTGCCTTGAATAACGGGATGTACATATAAATACCTTTGCGTTTACACTGTAGCTTTCATCGATTGTGGGAATTTAAAAAATTCTTTTCTTCATTCCATTATATTATACAAAAAAGGAAATCGGATGACGTGAGGGGATGGATTGATGGTCCGTCGCTAAGATAGCGACATCGAAATTAGCAAGATGTTTATCGATTATTGATTGCAATATAATAGATTGTAGATCATATATGCTCGTAGACATTAACGCCAATTACTGTTGAGAACTTACCGAAAGTCAGTGCTGAGAGCACAAAGAAAAGGCGTATCATCCTGAATTGAGCATAACATATTTTTAAAAAAATACGTCGAGAAAATACAGAAATGCTAGTTAAAAATGAACTAATCAATTTTTTTCCAGGATTTCTAGCAATGGTTACAAGATAATCTGACCTTCTTCAGCTACGATGACTACTCGTCTTGGTATCGGTGTTATATAGTCAACGGAACAATGGAGCAAGTCGAGACACATATTCATCCTCTATAATAATTCTGTGGAATCAAATTATAAGAAACACACAAAAGGCAAAAAATATTCATTAAAATGAATCTTTCAATTGAAATAATGCCATTAGCGGATGATTATTTCTTGGAAAACTTGGAAAACATATTGAAAAGGAGCCAAGTTGTAGTTGCCAATTTGTAAAAATAATTTTTTAGTAAAGATTAGAGGAGCTGCAAAATTAATAGAAAGTGCAGGAAGTGAGTCCTCGTAAATTTAAAACACCATGCATAGTCAAAAAGTTTTAGGCCGGATTTAGATATACAAATCGAACCGAAAAAACGTCGACTGTATTTTTTTGGGAGTATTTAATTAGGTCCTAACAAAAGTCAGACCCATAGTTGGAAAGCGTGCAACATGTGCGGCTAGTAATCAACATGCATAACATTGTTCATTAATTAACCGCATAATAAAGTTATTATTAAAAGGAAATATAACAATTGGCAGATGGTTCATTATTCTTAGAATCTATAACAGCAAGAACTCATTGTTATAATGGTCGTGATATTCCCAATCGTCTAAATGAAAACATGCTCGATATGTATAACATTGTCCCTCACATCATTATAACTCAAGCTCGTATATTCCCTTTAAAGCGACACCCCAAGCTAATTTGAAACTCTCCGCTCTGGCCACACTCTCTCGCTTTATTTGTCTACGAGAGTGTATGACCAATGCGGAGAGTCAAATTAGCTTGGGATGTGCTTTTAAACTGCCACAACCCAACCGAAATCGCACAAGCACCGGAACTTCATTACTCTCACCTTCCTTGCTCGTTTCCTTCATCAATGATTTTATGTGATCGATGAGCTAGCGAGAAATAAGAAATAACAAAAATTTTGGACAACGATCAGACGCATTCATAGGCGTTTTTCTCACAGCTAGTATCTGCCGCTAATAATTATTTTGCGTTCGAGAGATGCAACTTTTCCGATCAACTGCTCGATGTTGCCTCAAACATTCTTGAATTTCATCAAAAAATGTTTTTATAGTTATAGAAATCATAGATGAATAACAACTCAGGAAGTAATTATTAATATTATTTCTTTAATCCATCAAATATATATTCATAAACAACTAACTAAAGGAATGAATAGTTCTTGATTATTGTATTTCATTCGATCCGATTTCAATAAAACAACAGTAGTATGGAGATGATCACTCTCTTGTAATGAAGCCAATTCATTCTGCGTGTTTTCTGCATTTCATTCGTGAAATTTTCTGAATTTAAAGTTCGCTTCGTGCTTAACAGTTCCTTTCTCGGAATGTTCATCAATCCACGTTCCTTTTTTCAGAGAATGACATAATAAACGGGAAGAAAAATCATAATATTTTTCATGGCGAACAAATTCCCAAGACACTAAGTGTATTTGCAGGTTTATCACATTCATTAGACGTTTAGTGAACTGTATGTGAGAGCACAGACCAGTAAATCCCATCATAATCGTCACTTAACCTACAGATAATGTTGGAAATTTTCAGGTACGAACAAACATTACAGTTTTGCATAATATATTTTTATTATCTTAATTATTATCATCATTATTATTATTACAATTTCATTCATTTCATGATAAATAATGTAGCCATTTTAGCTTGAACGATATGCGTTCCTTCATGGCGGCTTTATTGCGTACAACTGACGTTGCGGAATCCATTAGGCCACTTTTTGAAGTTTTGGCCGTACTTGAAATGGCAAATTCAGGTATTGTTGAACTTTGAAAAGAAGACTAGGAGCACGGTTTCTCCCAAAGAATAATCACTTTAACCCTTTTTCGTAGCAAGATCCTATTGATCGAAACAATTTCAGTGCTTTCCGTACTCTTCAGTGCAATTCTTGCCTATTTAATTTTGTTCTATTCGCCAAAAGAGTTCGAAGCGTACAAGTATCTGTTGCTTGCTTTCGCTTTCAATGATATCTACTTCCCATTGTTGCACGCCTTCACGTTTCCGGTAAGAGAGAATATTCAAATAAAACATTAATAATAATAATAATAATAATTCATGTGTTTGCAAGAAACACAATAAATAAATAAATAAATAAATAAATAATGTTGGTTAATCAAGATCATCTGCTCGTTCGGCGACTCCTTTGTCATGATTCCACACGGTATTTGGGACACAAAGGTACGATCTTTGATCGAACATCCAAGTAAAATGCGATGATGATGTCAGATTTCAATTTGCTGGTTTGCCATGTCGTTCTCTGAGACGATGCCACTTCTGTCTCATCTGTTCATCTATCGGGCGGTCGCTGTCAAATGGTAAATGACAAGTGCATTACAAATATTTGCAACTGAAGGCAAAGAAAATGATACGTTCACGATAAAGCCTAGCTAGTGTTGTGGACCAAAGACAAAACAGTTATGATTTCAAACCCTTGAATTTCGTCGTTTTAGAACGTTGGGAATTGTTAAACCAAACGTTTCAAACCGTAAACATTTAATTTTTGGTTCAAAAGTATGTGGGCTACGGTTTTATGATCGTACGATTTGCAGGCCACAATACTTACCCTTCTACAACACAGTGTACGCATTCTTGTTCGTGACCATTACCGTGGGTCTGCAACAGGTGGCCTGGTATGTTGTTCCGTAATTAATAATATTATATAATAATATATGCGATTACAAGAAACACGATACGAGTAAATAAACAAACTAGGTAAATTGAAAATAAGCATATAACATCATTACAAAACGTGAAGATTGACTAATGAGCAAATCTGGTGTAAAGGATGTTTCATTGAAAGCAAAAATATAAAGGTTCGCATTGAAGAATGCCACAATGCGAAACCCGAAATCACCTTTTGCGACGGAAATCCATCTGTACATTATCTGCCCTTTCCTTCTCATTATATTACATTAAAAATAAATGAATAAATAAATAAAAGCAAGGATCTTGTCAATATTCATTACAAGCACTCACTTACATATCATTATAGGTTTCTCAATTGCTACTACAATTACGATGTGGATATCGAGTTGCAAACATACATTCAGCCTCTTTTTGACCAAATCACCGCCGGGCAAACATCGGAATTCATCGGAGCACTGTACTGGGTGACTTCTTTATTCTTTTTTCTTTAATCTTTAATCTTTAATTTTTTATCTAATATTTTATTCCTTGAAATGCATTCAAAAAATTTAAACTACTTTATCGCCTTGTTTAGAGTTATTTATTCTCTTGTTTATTATTAGTGGGGTTGCTTGCTGGGTTGCCAATAGATTGCGGTTGTCAAATGTATGCGAACAATAAGTTTAATAAACAAGTACGATATACCTAGTGTAACAAAGGTCCGAAATCAAAATCGAATCACCCAATACTACAATAAAAAGAGTATTTCAGAATGAAAAAGGTCTAGTAGTACGCGGTTTCATGGGCACGATGGTCTTCAACTTCATCATGACTATATGCATTTCCGTCATCGTTTTCTGCTCTGTGGCTATTATAAGCAAGCTTAGGTGAGCTTTAAAGATATTCTTATTCTTATTATTTTTTCCGTCATGCCGATATAAAAAGCAAGGCAAAGGGGGTCACTTTGGGCCTATTCGTTCTCCTTTATTCAGTGCATTGTCAGCGAGAGTATTTTCAGAAACTACCATCATCAATGGAGTAACAAGACAAAGAACATGCAAAGGACACTCTTCAAGACGTTGTTCATACAGGTACGACTTTATGAAACCTTGAAAACACTCACCGGACAAAACAGAAAAACACCCATATAGACCAAATCGGGGCTTGTAACGTTTTTGTGCAATATCTTTACTTCTGTGAATGTCAAGAGTATCATTGAAGAAAATATGTAATATTGGGACCCTCCGCGAAAATAAAAATTGACGATTTAAAAAATTTTATGGACCATACTCGCTCATTCGTGTGATTCTAATTATATTATTAAATAATTATTTAAATACATTTAGATGATGGTTCCCATGCTGCGTGTGTACCTTCCATGCGCCGGCAGCATTAATCTTCCCATATTGGGCTATCGAATCTCGATGTTTCCTAATCTCATATCGGTCATGTGCACTTTCTTTCCAATTATTGATGCAATGATCGTGATTGTCGGAGTGAGAAGTTACAGGTCCGATCAATAATCTCTTAAAAAGTTGCAAGAAAGAAATGAAAATCGGAGAAAACACTCTCCTAATTTCGCACACTCTCTCGTCTATTTTGCTTTTCTTTTCGTGACATTTGAACATCACGTAATCGATATTTGCTCATTGGCCAGTTTCAGAAGGGCGTTGTTGTGCAGGATTCCAATCGATGGTTCGTGGTCGTCGTCGGCAGGCAAGACAAAAGTGTCGCAGTTGCATCAGTCATCAAAAGTCTACCGACACTGATTTGCTTGTTTGGCCCTCTATCTTCGCTATGCTGTCGCCTAATCGTCAACATATTTGGAACTCTTTATCTCGATATCGTTATTTATCTCGTTTCATGCTTAAAAGCTTAACGTGCATCTCATAATTCTTCAAACACGTTTATTTTATATTTTAACGAACCATTATTCTATTATGTGCAAAGCTTCTCGTACGTAAACATTATCTGGTGTGACTTGTGGATGCTGTGTGAGACCAGTTAGTATGAAGAGAGAAACTTTATTACTCAGACGTTTCGAGGAATATTTCCTCATCATCAGTGAGATTGGATTACCTACAATGGATGGAATGAGAATATGAAAAATCGACGACTAGAGAACAAGAGAACATTATCAACATAGAAAATTCTTAATCCACATCTTAAAGTGAATTAAATTAAATTATTATGCTAATTCTATCCAATATTCTCTACAAAGGTCATAAAAGTACAATTAAAATTCGGCAGATTTCACACATCTACATGTTTTGAAAAACAGAAAATAGCACAAATAAATCACTGACATAATGCACTGATTATATTAACATTGATTTTAGTAGAAAGATATTTTTTCAGCCTGATCGCTCTGCAGTGTCGATCATGTTGTATTGTAGAATACTGAAAGAGTGAAATAAAAAAAAACCCAACGCCGTTTTATGAAGGTAAGAAAGATTTCAATAATATTCTTTCATTAGTTTGATTCGTTAAGTTATCCGATAATGATAAGGTTGTCACATGAACGAAACTTTTGGGTTGACTCTGAACATACATGCTTGAAAAATATATAAACGAACGCCACATAACTGATTGTGAGTATTGTGGTCCACTTACTAATTCCTTAAAATCTATAATTCGAACGTAAAAATCGATAAACTAGGTTGTCCTCTTTTAATTTGAAACTAATGTTTTATAACCACGAGTCCTTTTTCTCGGAACTTTTCTCTAGAAAAAAAAAATTATTTAAAAGTGTTAAACGAGTGTTAAATATATCCATGAAAAGTCTCATTTCACATTTCAGATAAACATGAGGTGAAAAAATGGGGATTGTGAACTCGAGTGTTTACGCACTTATGCTCAAGGCATAAAGTTTTGAACCTGCTCATTTTGTCACTCAATAACACTCGACTTGGAAATTTTTGAAAAAAATCGATTTGAGTGAAATTTCTTTGAAAAATTGCTATAATTTTTCCTGTAACTTTTCACGAGAAAAGTTCCATGCAAAGTTGTTCAGTGCATCGATAATGACTACAAGTTAAAAAAAATTATTTGTACAACTGAAAAAGTTCACCGTACCTTTTGTTAGCATGATCGACTTAGAGCCATGTCATTTTTTGGCCAGATGGTTCCAACAATGAGAGACCCCTCCAGCGTCACTTACTTGCATCGCTTCATGCTATGAGAATGACGATCAATTGCCTTTTCGATTCTCGTAAGTCATCATACGATGAGTGAACCCCTCCATGATTGACAAAACCCATCGGTAAAAATAAATTATTGCTACTTTTTGTGCAGGAGTGCTTCATTCTGATATTGCTCGACACGCCTCAGGACAAATGAATCGAAGAATAAAAACAATTTCCCGCTGCTCGTTCTTTTCCAGGACAACTAGATTAGAGGATCTAGCACTTTCATCAAGATTCTGTGAGCTTCTCATATATTGAGTTATGCTTCTTCTGTTCAAAAGTCAGATAAAGGACAATGAAGAAGAGGCAGTACCTCATCTATTATGTTTTGTTCGAAAATCACGAATTGAAAAAAGAAAAGCAGGAAAAAGTAACTTCATAGAGTGTATTCACACCTCACCAAATATTTATTTATTCCCATGTGAACTCTGTCCTTTCTGCTTCTCAGCAGGTTCTCTATCTCTTTTCCTTCCCACCCCTCTATCTACTTCAACCCTCCCTTCTCCCTTTATCTCTTTCTCTATACTCTCTCATATCACCACACTATTTCGCCTACTTCGATCTCACAGGACAGGCACACACATCGTGAATTGGTGCGATCACTTTACGTCCTCTATCGCTCTCCTCTTCCATCTTCTCTCCCTCTCCACCACTCCATCCCTCCCTCTCTCTCTCTCAATCTCTATCTCGATCTCCTTCTCTCCCTCTCCTTCTCTCTCTTTCTCTCTCTCCTTCTCTCTTTGTCCATCTCTCTCTCCTTCCTTCAACCCGGCAACCGTTAAGCCTTCCATCTATTCAATGTCGCCTCTCAACCCTTTGTGCGCTGGTTCATAACATTCACTTCCCGCCTATACTCTATCTCACCCTCTCTCTCTCTGTCTCCCTCTACCTCTCTATCTCTCTCTATCTCTCTCTCCCTCTCTCCCTCTCTCTCTCCCTCCCTCTCTCCCTCTCTCTCTCTCTGTCTCTCTCTCTCCCTTTGCCTCTAACTCTCCTTCTGCCTCCATCTTTCCCTCTGTCTCTCCCTCTCCCTCTTACTCTTTATCTTTATCTCTCCCTCTCTCTCTCCCCCACTCTTTCTCTCTCCTTCTCTCTCCCTTTCATTCCCTCCAACCTCACTCTATCTCCCGTAGTCTCTCTAACCGTCTGTACCCTCTCTCTTTCTCATAGTCTCTAGTGGCTCGCGCGGCATTCTGCATTCATACTAATATGTCGCGACGCATGACCAGCGATGATTAGTACTGCGTGTTAAAATCTTGGAAAAGTAGTTGGAAAAGTGAAAAGTACCGTTAATTTTGTGATTGTAAAAGTAGTTGGAAAAATAGCACAATTGACGAAAAGCAATTGTAAGAGTTTGTAGATAATAAAGCTATGCTACTTTTCCAACTACTTTTTCAATCACAAAATTAACACTACTTTTCACTTTTCCATCTATTTTTCCAAGATTTTAACACCACAAAAACCTAATTTTCTGGCATACCTAATTTTCTCTTTTATACGACCCAGACTTGTTGTGATTCTCATAACCTTTCTGTATACGTGATTTTTATTCTCCTGCATGCCAATCAGCTGGGAAATGTCGCCTCTGTCAATCATATCTCTATCGATTCTTATCTCTTCGAAACACTGTTTTCTCTTATCCTTATCGGTCTATTGCGATTTTAATACCATGCTTGAGTGATACAGAATGGAACAAAAGTGGGAAGAGAGACATTAAAAAAAACTTCAGACGAAAGTTTCGAGCAATCTTTATTATGTCTGTTGATGGGGGGATTCCCACAAACGCTGGAAAAGAGGGAGAGAAATGGAGAGCGATGTAGAGGAAGAGGGAGAGAGGGTAAATAGGGAGAGGGAGAGAAAGAGAGAGAGAGAGGAGGGAAGTGAGGGAAGAGCGGTATGAATGAACAGTTGGCGCTGGGACTCACATTGTTTTCTCTATTGCAGCATCGTATGTATACTCTATCTACTTTTCCTTTCTCTCTTCTTCTTTCTTTTCTTTTCTTCCTCTCTCCTCTCTACATCTCACTCTCTCCCTCTTTGCCTCTTCTCCCTCTCCTTCTTAACCTCTCCCTCTCTCTACCCCCCCCTCTCTCTATCGTCGATCTTCAGAACTCATCCCTCTCCTGTTCCTTCTCATATTTCCGATGCATGGCCCTCACTCCTCTCACTAGTCTCCTCTATCTGTATAATATATGATCGTTCACTTCTTCTGTATGCTCGAATTGGTCAACTTCAGAATTGTTGTACTTGTATTCGTCTAGAATGTTTGCATCAACTTACAAGGGGATGGTCGCAACTGGTCCTGGCCATATGAGATGGCAATAACATGACTAGGATCAGTTTTCGATACTGATTACGAATCCTTTTTCAGAAAGTGCCTAATCGACCTGATTTTCGAGAAAATCGGAATTGAAATTTGGCTTGTTAAATCGAAAATTCGTGTAATTTTCTTCACAAACTATCTGGATTGCATCAGAAAGATCCGGCACTGTAAGATAAAGTATTGCGAGAGTTAATAGATGAATTCACCAGCCCACCCGGACGGTTTGCGCAGGAAACCACACGAATTTCCGAATTAAAATATCGATTTCCTCGAAAATCAGGTCGATTAGGCACTTTCTGAAAACGGATTCGTAATAAGCATCGAAAACTGATCCTAGTCATGTTATTGCCATCTCATATGGCCAGGACCTGTTGCGACCATCCCCTTGTTAGGATGGCTAATGGTGTACCGTGGAAGCCGCTCTTTCGAAGCCGCTCGCTTTGGCAACCATCTCGAAAGTGAGATAGAGAGAGTATTCAGTTTATGCTTGAATAGGTTCATGCTTCACGAGTAATTTGCTGTTTACATTTGATGGAGATCATTATATATTCCGTGCGAATATCACATACATTCTAGTGTGAATGCGAATCCATAGGTATAAAAAGGTTAGGTGACGTGAAAAAGAGACGTCATTTTCAAGTTAAAAAGGACAATTTATTCCGTTATTCAAGCACACGAGGCTGTTTGTCAAAATGTTCCGTAAATCCATCGCTTCATGAACTCTTTCATTGCAATTGTGACATTTTTTGCGATTTTGCTTCCATCCTCGTCGTAGCATCGTATTTATGCGTACTCTACGATATACAATCATCTTTCGCGTAACGCATATCGTACATTATTATTTATAATAGCATTATGCTAATAAACCGGACATCTTCCACCCCATATTCATTCGGGTACGCTATTTAATATGCAATCTGTATGTAGAGAGGGGATTTAATACAATATGGGATGCACATAGGGGGCGGCCTTAAAGGCGCTAGCTAATTTTATTCCCCGCATTAGAAATACTCTCTCATAGTCAAAAAAGCGAAAGCATGTAGCCAGAGCGGAGAGCTTCAAATTATCTTAGGGTGTGGCTTTAAAGGGTAGGCAGAGTGGGACGACGAGATATTGCTGTAGATACAGTGTAGTTTGATAGGACGGCATAAATAGAGTCATGCAAAGTCGGGAATAAAGTGGTGTTCATGTGAAACCCTTGTTTTTTTCTCAATCGGCGCATGTGGCTTGCGCATTTTATATTTACATTTTTAAACACAAACTATGCGGTGGGTCACCGGATCTGTATCATATCAAATGGTCCACTGATCTTTACGCTATTCATGAAACCTGGTTCGACTTTCCTCACAAAATCATCCTTCCGTCCCAATTCGGGTTTTACTCTTGATCCGCTTCTTACAATTAGACGTGAATGAGTTTAACCAATAACAAAATCTAATGAATCGTTAAAAACGGTTTGCTAATGAGTGATGATTTTGTTATCTTACCCAGTTTTACTTCCTCATACTTCAACTTCAAACTGCTTCCATAAACACGCTCCTTAAAAACATATTAGGGAGACTAAACATGGCTTACTCTGTCAACTTTTCCTCCCAGTGCCCCTCTCTCATCTATTTCTAAAAACCAAAATCTCTAAAGAGAAGCAGAGAGCATCAACGAAAGTTTTCTCCCTGTGTGTGTAATTAATAGCTTAAAATGATTACGAAAGATCGAGGGATCACTAATTAGTGAATGTTTGTCGTCAGAATGAAATGAAAGTACACTCTTCCGAAAAAATAAAGGTCAAAGATCACTGGCCTATGCAAAATCGATCGCAGTAAGGAAATAAGCTTCGTCTTTACCTTAAATATGTCGATATAATATTTTTGAAAACATCATTTTTTTATTTGATCAAAGTTGGCATCAGACACAATTGGGAAAATAGGATGCAAAAATAAATTAGTCTCAATTCTCATTTCTTTTTACCTCCTTTTTTCGTACGCCACTATAAATAACAATATTTTATTATACTATAAAAAGTTCATAATTACTTTAAAAAATAAATACATAGTATGTACTATTATATACAATATTCTGTACACACGAACTATTTTTTACAACCAATTTCTATTTATTACACTTTTCCATTTACACATACTGCTTGAATAATATGCCATACGTATTGCTTATGCTTATTACTTAAAGATATAACTCCCCTCCCCCCCCCGCGAGCATTGCCAGAGCGGAGAGTTTTAAATTAACTCGGGGTGTTCCTTTTATTTTTAATTTTTTTATAGATTATTCTAATACCCATAAGCTTTAGATACTTCTTACAATAAGCTTTAAGTTCCTGTAAATCTCTCCTAGTCTCTTAAATCAATCTTCTTGTCTACTTGTGTTTATGCCTGGCATACGAATGGAGGAGGTCCCCCTTTATTCTTCTTTCTACGTTTTCTCTCTTTCTCTAATCTCTCTCTCTCTTTGTTTCTCTTTTTTCACTCTCTTTCTCCGGTTCCTCTCGATTTTTAATCTCTCTTTTCCTGCTTCTCTGCTTCTCTCTCCATTTCGCACAATCAGTTCTGGCCCGCAATTTTCCCCTCTTTCTTTGTCTACTCTGGTCTCTCTCTTTCTGGGTAAATCCATTCAAAACATCCTAACGGCCCTCTAAATACTACATAGTAGCGATGTTTACGGTTTTTTCCCTTTTACTGTTATTTATAATTAGTATATTCCGCATATTTTCGAAAGTATCACTCATGCGAGATCATGTGATTTATATCTACGATGTATGCTCTTTTATTATTTTTAAATTTTTTTATTTGTAAAAAAATGTGGTTTACTTTACCATTAATGCAAATTTGTGAAATCTTCATTGAATTCTACTATATTAGGAGCATTCCAAATCGAACCATGCCTTGTACCGTAAACCCTTTTCCATGTTTTCAAAGCAATTTTCTGTGTCCCGTGATTGCTTCTGCGTTTCCCATTCTATGTACATCTGCACTTACCGAATCGTTCAATGATTAAACTGAGAACAATTAACATTGAATCACTATCTCCCCTTCATTCTTCCATCCTTTAAAGGGGCTGACACCTTTGTCAACGGTCTCTTCAACGCTCAACGCTCTCTCGTTGTTAGAGAACAGAGGAATAGTGTGCGCAATGAAGAGGCCATTGAGAGAGGTCACTCTCACTTTAAGAAAATAATTAATTTGACACTCCAAGCTAATTATATACTGTGCCTTATCATCTCCCGTTATCTTATCACTAAGTCCTCTTCGGTACATTTCATCACGAGGTTCGAAATGATTTCTGATTTATTCTACCGGTTTACTCGTTCTATTTATAAAATTCTGATCATGTTCCAGATGTTTCCATTTGAAAAAAGACTTGCAGTGGAAATTTTTAATATCATAGTATATGATATGAGTTTTCTCGGTTATTCTTTTCCTTTCGTTAGTTTTGTATCAGTCCCATCTCGATGTACGCCTTATGTTTCACCGTCGGTGATTGTGATGATAAAGTATAGTACTGGCAATGTGAGATAGTGGAAAAAAAGGAAAAGAGGAAGGGAGTAAGAGATAGTCGGAGAGAATAGAGATATAGGGGGAGTGGGAGAGAGAGTATGTGAATGAAGGAGAGACAGAGGAAGAGATAGACAGTGAGTGGCGATGTGAATAAGCAACACGGAGTAAAGTGAATGAATGCATGAGTGAGAATAGTATCAGAATAGGGAGACAGAGGGAGAGAGGAGAGAGGAGAGAGGAGAGAGAGGGAGAGGGAGAGGGAGAGAGGCAGAGGCAGAGAGAGGGAGAGAGGCAGAGAGGGAGAGGGAGAGATTGAGAGAGGGGGAGAGGGAGAGGGAGAGAAGGAGCGGGAGAGCGAGGGGAGAGGGAGAGAGTTAGAGAGAGAGATAGCGAAACAAAAGAAAAGCATCACTCCTGCGCCATCTCTTGAAATATTCACCACTATCTCTTCCTCTTTCTCGCCTTTTAGCCTTTATTCCTCTGAAGTCAGAATGTATTCATCCCTCTATCCTATGCATAAGACCGCCTTTTGTTCTCGTCGTACGATTTTAATTGCCAAGAGCATTTTCCACGGAGTGGTAGGGTTTTGAAATATCTTGGGGGTAAGTAGACCAGACGTGGCGTTGTCGCACTTCCGCTATATTTCGTAATAGGCTATTGTTAGACACTGTATGATTCATACAGCCTCCCGGGGTTGTCTTCACACACACTTTCTTTCTCTGAAAACATGGTTGATTTTCAATGTTTATGTCATGAAACTGAAGATTCTGATGACGGCTATATTATATTGTATCGATGCATTGATTGCATGCTTGCTTTCGAAATGCCATGCCCTGTTTACTAATAATAATAACAACTTTATTATGCGGGTACATGATGAACAATGTGTTTATCGACGAACAAGAAAATGATTGGATACAAATTTTTATTATCTTTATCTTCCTCCCCTCTATCTCCTACTCACAAGGGAATGGTCTGAAGACACATATCCCGATCTTCACGAAACTTGAGGGTATACTAATTAGAACACGCTGATTTCAAATCCATTTTAAAAACCTGCACTTTATTTTTTTGAAGACCACAATACAACATTTTGTAAAAAACAGCAAAAGATATACGTCATGTGGGAGTCGAACCTGCTCCTCCCATAAAATGCTATTCCGCGCCCTAAACCACTCGGCCACCAATACCATGCTGAAGACAGCGTTAAACGGTGTTATGTAACCAGTGAAAATGCTATCTTGCTTCAAAAAAATAAAGTGCAGGTTTTTAAAACGGATTTGAAATCAGCGTGGTCGAATTAGTATACCCTCAAACTTTCGAGAAGATAGAAAAATGTGCGCTCCGACAGTTCCCTTGTCAGATCGTTCATTGCAACCAATCAAGGCACTCGGCAAAAATCACAAAAAAAACTTTAAAAAGGGATGAAACGTTTTATAGAAGATGTAAAATGACAAGTTCCAAATGATGTACTTTCGTCACCATGTCTCGTTTGTATCTATTTAAATTGTTTTAATTTTCATGTCCTTTGTATTGCAATCTATTTGGTCTCTCATATGTAAATAGTTCATGAAACATATACTGTAATGCAATTTGTCAAATGTTCTTTCACTTATTGTTAAAGCGAACTCGAAGTGAGTAACATATTTTATTTTGTTAGAATTTAATTGTAAGTTTTTAAATACCAGAGGATTTCGATACAGATAGGAGACTAGAATGTTTCAGTCGACTTGTTTGATGCTAATCGGACATGACATTCAATCTCTCTTTTATGTCTGCATACTACTCGAACTTTTTACGATTGACCAGCTAGAATAATGGAGAGAGAAGGAAGGGAGGAAGACGGAGAAAGGGAAAGAGAGAGAGAGAGAGAGAGAGAGAGAGAGAGAAAGAGGAAGATGGGAGACAGAGAGATAGAGAGAGATCAAGCGTATCTGTGATGCGGGCTCTATGGCATTACACTATTCGCTGCACTATTGCCAAATTCTATGGGACGATATCAACGACCAAACTATTCTGGTGTAAGCCGTTTTCTTTGAAAGCCAGAAAGGCGAGAGAGTATTCATTTTGAGAGAGTATATCTGTAGAGCGGTCGTTATGGCTTTCCAGATCAAGAGAACGGTGTGCGAGGCACTAGGTCGGATGATAACCGATGAATACGAACCGACTGAATGAAAACTATTAGCATATGAAAGACAAGAGCTAATGAATAGACAAATTGTGCAAATGGTTCTCATCCAGTCGGTTATTATTCATCGGTTAATGCCGTGTGCGACCACAATCCTTTATTCTCTAAATTGTAAGTCTTGCGTTATCCTCAATATTCAAACAACCGATGTGTTCTTGTCCTCTCTAGTCCACTCGTCGTTTCTCATAATATTTCTTCTAGTTTGTTAAAGGCACATCCCAAGCCAATTTGGAACTCTACTCTATGGCACCAAGCTAAATACTTGTAAATCTCTCTCATTTTCTCCGTTTCCGCGAGAGACTGAGAGCACAGAGGAGAATTTCGAAAGAATATTCAAAATCTCATTCGAAACTATCCAGCTCTGACCACAATCTCTCGCGGACATACAGCGAGAGAGAGAGTTGGAGGGAGCGGCCACTACTGGATGTTTCCAATTTACCCTCGGGCCATTCCATGATAATATCGACGATACGATCGATATTGACTCTCTAATTGCATCCATTGACTCTATGGAGTATATATTTGCTATCTGGGGTGGGGATGCATGGGCTATTTGTTCTTTGTTTTCTCTGTCTGTCTCTCTATTTCTCTCTGTCTACCCCCCCTCTTTCTCTTTCATCTTCTCTATCTCTCTCTCATTCACAATATGAATCTAACTGTCTATCTGACTCTTTATTTCTCTGCTTTTGCCTGTCTGCCGCTCTATCATTTATTTATGTCTAACTACTTTATAATTTACACAATAGCGTTGTTGATTTTAAAATGTTTGTTCTTTGCACTGGTTTTACTCCACAATCACATTCTATATGGTCTCCGTATCAATCAATCAATCTTTATCAGATTCGCACTTTGGTGTGCAGTGATAATAAAAGGTAAAGGTGCAACACGTTATTCTAGGCACACGAAGTAATGCGGGTGATCACGGCTAGGCCAGTGATAATTCAAGGGGCGAATTCAGTTCGGAAGGCCTAATCTCTTCTTCGGGCATACTTTACCGCATGATCTAGTCACTACCAATTCCCCTTTCGATTCAATGATATGGATGCCAATCATTGGTCATGCGACATAAAGATCATTTTGGCCCTCCGACTTGAGTGATCTTTTTATATCACTTATTGCTAATATGCGTTCAAAATACGCTTCTCTTTGAATTGATTCTGAGTGATACCCTAGTCATAGCTGGGTCAGCTCCTTGAAACATATTTGATACAGGTTGGCAAATGATTGGCACAAGGAGGGAGTCGAACACACGACCTCTGCCTATTGCTCTACCATTAAGCTACCACGCTTCTCTTTCAGATTTGAACAGGTTTCTTAATTTCCTTCGACCTTTTGATTCATGTACTTCACTTTGAAGCAGACAATCCGATTATATTTATTCTTCTACTTATCGTTTGCTCGTTGTATCATAATCGCATTCGACCTTTGAGAGTTCTCTTTTTTTTTTCAAACTCAGTCTCACTCTCTCGTTTACAGAACCACCATGAGAAAGCATGGGAAGAGAGTTTCGCCAAATTTACCTGGGTACTTCCAGGCTTGGTATGGGTACTGTCAAGCTGGGCTGAGTGACGTAAATGTACTTTCAGGGTGAACTGTAGAATGATGAATCATAAGGAACGTGAAATCTTTGGTCACATGTTCTAATGGCTATTTGTGTACCGGAAACGAACGCGCCAGAGTGTGAGAAAAGATGAATCACACGGGGTTTATAACACGGACGGGATAGATCACTAACCAATTTGTACAACCACACAACGGTGTGATGTGTGTTTATATCTTTTGATAACCACTCTTCTATGGGAACCCAGACTAATCAGTAGTTTAGTGGCAACCCTTTCATCCCTATGGTTCTATACTTGATAAAGTTAAAACATTGAATGATAGAGTGGTCACCACTGATGATATATGAAACTCGTGAAAAGAAAAGATAAAGAGGCGAGAGAGCGTGTAAAACGAGGAGAGATTTCTCTGATCTTTTCTCCTTTCACGACTTTTTTGAGTAATGACATTAACGCGCATTATTTTTGTCTTGCTTCCTCATACACGAACGAGACATAAAGCAAACCATACGTCATCTAATAACTTTACTATTTTATATTTAATAAGTTTAATTCCGTATGTGGTAATGACAAAAATTGAGAGGACTCGCCATCGTTAAACAAATAGGAACGATAGAGTGTGTAAGAGGTGGAGGCTTATCTCTCATTGTCCTTTTTTTAGATTGGCGGGAATTCAAAACTGATTTTCCGGACTTTGTTTTTTTCAAAGGGGTTACTCTCCCTTTAATAAGTTTAATCGTATGTGGTATTCAGATGCCCGAAACAAATAGGAACGATAGAGTGTGTAAGAGGTGGAGGCTTATCTCTCATTGTCCTTTTTACATCGTAAATTTCGAACGAACCCTTATCAAACCCCATTATCTAATCAATCTTGTTAGTGACTGAACGACTCCTGACTGGAATCTGAAAAAGTGTTTCAGGGAGCTGACCCAGCTATGACTAGGATGTTAATCAGAATCAATTTAATCTAGGCAATCTATTCGTTCATATTATTCCACTGCCATATCTAGTCACGTACACAGTTATTACCATCTATTCCATTCATTTCATTTCGTCGGCTGTTCGTAATCTTGTCTGCAAATCAAAGACAGGCCAGTGAAAACATCTCTCCCTCTCCCTTTTCACCCTCTCTCTCTATCTCTCTCTCCCTCTCCCTCTCTATCTCTTCCTCCACTCTCTCTCTCTCGCTCTGGCTCTCGCTCTCGCTCTCTCTTTTTTCTGTTTCTCCCTCCACTTCTTCCTACCTCTCCTACGCACCACTGTATCTCCCGTTCCTTCCTGTTTCTCGTCTCTACCTCTCCTTCCTTTACCTCTCCATCCCCTCCCTTTCCTCTCTCTTCTCCTCCGTCATTCGTTCACTCACTCATATGCCTTCCGTTGATTGTTGTCCCTATTACCGATGTACCCGATCGTTTTTTTCGTGACGAATCACTCGGAATCGGACATTCGTGTTATTATTCGTGAACTTGGTTCATTTTCTACGTCACTCTCTTTGCGCACTTTTATTATTTTGCTGTGAAGAATCTTAAATATTAATTATGTACGGAAAATGCTATTTGCAGGATGCGGCCACCTCGTATAGGGGCCGGGAAATGGCTTTGCTTATCGGCGGCTCTGGTAATGGTCCTTATTGCACAAGTTGTCGATGGTGAAGTCGACGAGGCTGAGCAAATACTGGAAAAGGTAGATCGGTTTACATGCTTTTAACTGTGTTTCTTTGGACTTTAAACCTTCATCCCTGAAACTTTGCAATGAGCCGCGTCTTTAACTCTCCTTGCAGGAAACATAAAATGTCCTAAATAGTCGTAGCAAATTTTAAATTCCTCAAAGATTGCCTAAGCGAAACATATGTGAAGCTTGTGTCGGAAAATCTTCGAATTTTCCTTTTTGCATTTTTGCCTTTCAAGGCTAGAAAAACCATTTGCGTTTATAATATATACATACGATCATAAGGAATACTGTTCTGAACTACTAAATCAATCACAACTCATATGAGAAAAATCAATTGCAGAGTGATGTAACGGAACCGACGACCTTACCCACCACGGTACCTCAGTCGCCCGTGACAGCACCCAATGTCACTCTCAAGGTACATAGTTTTTTTTTTTAAATTGCATTTTTTCTCTTTTGTATGGAACATCATCGTGTTCTTTCTGCTATAAATTACATAGAAAAAAATGCTGCTAAAACATATAATCTGATTGCGACTTCTCAATGGTTGAAAACAAAGCGCTCATGGGTTATACTGTTCAGCCCGGTCGAGTTTTGTACATGTATACACTGTGGCGCGCATTTGCGCAGCCGCCGCAGCTGGATGCATGTAAAAAACCATGACCCGGCTATACTGTAGATAAATCACCATCAACAGATATGAATCACTTTCGATGATTGAAAACGTTGTTCTTTTCTCTCCGAGAGTTTTCCATGCGGAACGGCGTATCCCATTTCATTACTATCGAAATGATGATTCATTGTTAAAGGGACACTAATTTTGCACTCTCCGCTCTGGCTATGCTCTCTCGCTTTAATTGATTACGAGAGAGTGTTGCCAGAGCGGAGTTTCAAAATAGCTTGGTGTGCTTTTAAAGATTAAGATATTGGTTGTTAGATTAAAGATTGTTATGTTTTAAATGATTCATCGAAGTCTGACGAATCAAAAAGTGTCAGTGTTAATTTGACCCGAGTATGCAACGTACCGAATACATTTTGGCTACACAAATTAAGTTGTAATTGGTATAAGCGATAGTCCAAGAAACAATATTTTTTCTCCAGCTCTTCCGTTATAGAATACAGCTGAAACATATTCTGTTCATGAATCTAATCTTACCACTGGACACTGGTACACTGTCTATTCGATCCATGAAACAATCAATACGATTACCACAAGAAAATCAATAATCATTCCTTTTCAGTTGCCGACAATCTTCGGAATGCGAGTAGAACTGCCTGCCGATGATCCCTTTGGATATGAGTGCGTAGTTTGATCTTTGATCTTTGATCTTTGCTCAATACACACCACTTTTGTAGTGTGTCTTTAATCTTCTCCCTCGATCTTTGATCTTTGAAACATCATTTTTTTGTAGTTTGATCTTTGACCTTATAGTCATCGGGGCATCTGCTCGGTAACACCCGACGAGCGGTTCAAGGTCGTCATATACGGCAATCATCTCGACAAAGTCGATAAGGTTTGAAGTTTGATCTTTGATCTTTGATCTTTCGTAGTTTGATCTTTGCAGCTCTTCTTCACCCTCAAGAACAATTGTTCGGATTTCGAGTATGCCATCGATCCGCTGAACGACTTCATTTTGCACTTCACGCATAAGGTTTGTGGAGGTCAAAGCACACTGACCTTACTATATTGATCAAACTACAAAGATCAAACTACAAAGATCAAACTACATGATTTTCTCCAGGCAAGTTTCCATCTGACGCTCAAGCCCGTGCCCGAGAGTCGAGAACCGTACAAGATTTGCGTGAAGCCAAAGCTCGTTCCGCTCTCCGAAGTGTCACCCGTGAGTTGATCTTTGATCTCTGATCTACAATCCTCGACTGTTGATCTTTGATCTTCAATCCTTGATCTTTGATCTTCAATTCCTAACTTTTTGATTAGTGATGATTTCTTGTAGTAAGCGTAAAGCCTTTCCTTTCCAAGTGCTACGGTTAATGTTTGAGCGAAAATATTTGAATTTGATCTTTGATCTTTGATCTTTGAACTTTGAACGATTCCAGGTCGACGACATATCAACGTGGCTGACTACGGAGAAACCGCCAAAGGAGTACCTTCTGCCGTTACCTGTACAGGTTGGAATAATAATTAATTATACTCATTTATTGCACTCTGGCCTGTTTTTCGTTTCATTTCTCTAAATTTTCGCCACTTTTGAAGAAATGTTTGCGAGCACCGAAGATGTTCTTATCTCATTTCTCTCATTTCTTCTATCGTTCATGAATTCATTCAATCAGATCAGTTACTATCAGTTAGTTACTATCACAATCGGTGTCTATACTAATACTACTATCGACGTTAATATCCCGCTTCCATCAAAAAACATCAGAAACCTATGCTGATATTTTCGAAAAAAAACATTCGTCTTATCTAATTAAACTTAATTTAATTTAACCAAATTAAATTAAATTAAAGATATTGGTGATCTGCATTCTCCTCTGTCTGTCCGCCCTCTTCTCCGGTCTGACGCTCGGATTGATGTCACTGACCCCGATGGAGTTGGAGCTGGTCATCAAATCAGGTTACAATTTACTTTTTTTAAACTTTTTTTTTTACCTTATGTTCATATTTAATATGATCTTTGTGATTTTTGTGCGGATGCAAAATGAACATTATCATTACTGAAATATTGACAAAGAAATATTGACTATACTGGAAAGCTTGCGAAAAATTGGGAAAATTAAAAAAAAAGAAAATTAGAAAATTACATTTTAAAGTTATAAAATAGAAAAATTAAAATCGATTTACAGGCTCCAAGAGCGAGCAGAAGTACGCTAGTAAGATCCTTCCCATTCGTCGTAAGGGAAATCTTCTCCTCTGTGCTCTGCTACTGGGAAATGTCATTGTCAACGCTTCCATCTCTATTCTCTTCGGAGAACTCACCTCGGGTAAGTGTCTTTTCTTTTCTTCTTTTCCACTTTTCATTTTCTCTTTTCCTTATCTTTTCAGGTCTTTTCATAGGCCATTTTCTTTGATATTTATTTCATTTGAAATGTGCATGGGTTATTTTTAATGCATGCGAAGCAGTAAATTAAAGGAATAAAAGTAGTAGAAGTGCGATCACTAACATAAAGAATGATAGTTTTTTTGCAAATAATGTATAGTTTTGCTTATTGATAAGAATCACTGAGCGCTACATACTTTGTCAATGTTGTTCATAGATAGCTATACTCAAGGTAAATTTCCGTAAATAAATAAATCAATAAGTAATATTAAAAATGAATCTCCTTATTTCCAGGCATGATCGCGCTCGCCGTATCGTCACTCGGTATCGTCATCTTCGGTGAAATCATTCCCCAATCCATATGTGTCAAGTAAGATTCACGTATTTTTACGTTTTAACAATCCGGAATCAATCTTTCTATCGGAACGATAAATTCAAACTGACCGGAATCGGCCGTAGCATTCGGAACGATAAAATGGTATGTATATTTTCAGGAACGGCTTACAAGTCGGAGCGCACACCATCATGGTGACGCAGTTCTTCATATTCATCACATGGCCACTCGCCAAACCCATCTCCCTCCTTCTGGACTGTCTGCTGGGAGATGAATATGTGAGTGATCTATGGTCCCTAATTATGATCTTTTATCGTTTAACTTTCTTGTTTCGTCTCTTTTTATTATTATTTAATATCCTGATAATATAGATCGGGATTATTTTCAAGCATTATTACCGATTTAAAAAATTAAAATTTTTGAATTCATGATTTTTCAGGAAGGTTACGATCGCAAACGTCTCATGGAACTTATGAAGATGTCCATGAAGGATAATGGACAGTTGTCAGATGAATTGAAGGTAGTGATGTTCCTTACAAAAGTTGCGAAAAGAAATAAAAAAAACTCTCCTCGTTTCTTTCACTCTTTCGCATCTGTTTTTTTCTTTCATAACTTTTCAACACCACATAATTCACTTTACATATATTGTACTTATCCGATGAAGAGTCGGAGGATCGAATCTCGAAAATAAAAATAAAATCGTGCTCAAGCTATTACTTTGGTTTATTTCTTTAATTTTTCAGATCGCCGTTGGTGCTATGGAAATAGCCGACAAGGTAGTTGAGAACGTCATGACTAAGATTGATGTAAGTTTTTTCTCTCATATTTTATAATGATTTATTTTTAGTTTTCGAGAAAAAAGTGCAAGAACTTACTACTACTTTCGTCATAATTTTAGCAAATTTACACTTTTGAAAACTTGATCTTTGATCTTTTCCAGGACGTTTTCATGCTGCCGGACACCACGATTCTGAATGCGAAGACGATCGCTGAGATCGTGCGGATCGGTTACACGAGGATTCCCGTGTACTCAGAGGGAGACAGGAACAATGTCACTGGGCTGCTCATCGTTAAAGGTTAGTTTACTATTGTTGAAAAGTCAAAAATAAAGTAAAGGAAGCTAGAGAGTGTGCAAAATGAATAGTGTTTTCTTTGCTGTTCTGTACTTTCCGTAATTTTTGAACACACCATATTGACGTGCAATTGCCTGAATCAGAAAAAAAACAAGAAAATCGCGGATTTTCTCTTATTTTCACAATTTTGAACATCTAACAGCGTTGTCATTCCAGACCTGGCTTTGCTCGATCCAGACGACAATTTCTCGGTGCGCACAGTGTGTGGATACCATCAGCATCAAGTCAAATTCGTCTTTAACGATACGCCTCTAGCCGTAGTGCTCGAGAACTTCAAGAAGGTATTCACAAAATATTCTTTGATTTGAAAGACATACCCATTTCGCACATATCAGCAAAGATCATAGATCAAGTCAGAAGTTTCTGCAGAAGATTAAAGATGGAGACCCTCGAGTTTTTTCGTAACAAGACTGTACGGGTAGAATGATAGAGATTTATCTCACGAACCGAACGACAAATTTCATATTGCGTGATGATCTGTTTAAAAATTGTTATGCGCATTGAAAGTACAACTTTTCATGCAAGTAGAGTGCCTATCCGATTTGCATACTTGACTCTCTCACTTTCCCATTGTCACTTAAGCTAATTTCCATAGAATATTAACATTCAATCCCATGTTAATCGTTGCGGGAGTCAGTCATGCCAACTCAAGGGCCTCCTTCTTTAAGTCAGAGGGCGGGTGGAATTTAAATTTCTTCTTGCTCCGTCTCTGATAGAAACTTATTTTCAGGGTGACGGACACATGGCCATGGTGAAGAAGGTAGTCGTCGACGAGACCTCAGCTGACCCAAAGGTATTAAAATTTAATTTAATTTATCATACTTATTTTTAAAAAATCATTTTCAATTCCAATTCCAGGATCCTAACTACGAATTGGTCGGCCTTGTCACGTTGGAAGATATCGTCGAAGAGATTCTGCAGGTAATTATTATTTTCGATGATTAAAAAGACGAAAACTTTCACATAATTTTGACCCTCTTCATATTTGCACATCTTTTCAAAATCTCATGAATTTTGAAAATATATGAATATTACAAAGTTTGAAGAAAATGTTTTTATTTAAAAAATAAATTTCAGGCCGAGATTGTGGACGAATTCGACGTGGTGACGGATAACAAGAGTCGAGTGAAGACCAACAAAGGAAAGAAGAATGATCTTACAAGATATTTCGAGAAGGAAGCGCCTCATACACAGGTACAGCACATTGTCTATAACGATATGAGATGGTTACACTGATCCTTGTTATCATACATTTCAATATATTGGATTATTAAGAAATTGTTTTATCAATTTTATTTAATTATTTATTATTTTGTACCGTGTTTCTTGTAACCACATCAAACATTATTATTATTATATAATCATTCCCCCCATCCCCATCCACCTCTCTTTAAATAATTTTATTCTTTCACATATTTTTTCTTGTTGATTTTAGGTGTCATCTCACATCCAAATGGTCACTCTGCAATTCCTCGTTTCCAACGAACCCGCGTTCACGGAGAAATACGTCCACAAATCGGTGCTGGAGAGGCTGATTGCGACTTCAGTCAGAAGGGTCAGTCAAAATTAAATTAGAAAAAAGAATCAAGATTTGATCACGGCCATCTCTGATAATGCATTTATCTGATATGACACCGGGTTATTATTGCTGATATGAAACCGGGTTACCACAACGAGCGTTTACTCTAACGTCTATAAAATGCTAAATGCAATATATAAAGTGTTCAATATAACACACGCCAAGTCTTGCGTGCTGTGTTGTACACTGTTTCCATGTGCTTACAATGTAATGTGGTGGGAAGGGGTGGTTTCAAGTCTCTTTGGTATAGCATGAACAACTTGCGGATGCTACATTTCATAACAGCTTGTGTATGTTTTAAAATATATTGATTTTCCAGGTGGACATGTCGTATCTCAAGTCCGCAGGCGCCGACACAAACACGATTCCCAAGTTGGCAAAGTTGTACACGAAAGATGAACTATCGGATCGATACATTCTGATTCTCGAAGGACGAGCAAAGGTTACCATTGGACAGGTATGAGTTCTGTTTATTTGCGTCAAGAATACCCTTCAATTCCTGAATTCAAGAATTCAAGAACTACTGCTATCGAACTCTCTCGTTCCACCACCCTCTTTCTCGTTATTCTTTCATTTCTATCACTTGAGCCATAAATGTTAGACACACACAAGAAACGCATCTGTATAAGATTGTACTTCTAGTCTCTGAAAATCAATAATCAATAATCGATAAATTGCAGAGTGGAATGCAGTTCGAATCGGGTCCTTTCCATCCGTTCGGTGAGGAAATGCTGGCGAAGCTGATCGCTGCAGCTAATACGTTGAATAGAAGTACTTCGGTTATCGGTAAATTTTACATGTTATTGTTTGCATAGTCAAACCATAGCAGAAGCACTAAAATGGAAGGCTTTGAATGCCTAACCATGTCGGATTTGACACTTATCATCTAGCCCTTTTTCCCTAATAAAGAGTGATTAGTTTGGATGAGTAATTGATTAATCACGTTTTAACCATTAGTTATGTAAATTTCACACCCATCGTTTATGAAATTAAAAATACCATTTCAGATCCAACAGAAATCGGTTGTCGACGGCCAGATTTGATGTTCAAACCGGACTATACTGTAGTCATCACTGAAGACTGCACGTATCTAGAGGTATGAACGATAGATGCCTCACTAGCGATCTGTTCAAAAGGAAAAGCGAGGAAAAAAATGAAACTCTCGTTTTATACAGTCCCTGGGAGTTTTGAGTTTTCTTTTGTATTCATAATTTTTCAGTTCCATTACTGGATAATTATGAAGATATTTTGAGTCAAACTATTTTTATATGACAATCTCTTCAGGTAACGATCGCCTCATACATCAACGCCTATCGATCGACGTTGATGCTGAAGGACAGGGAAGCGTGAGTTTACTGTTTTCGCTCCAAAATAATAAAATGAAATAACATCTAATAAATGCTTACTCCTGGAAATATGGTAACAAGATTCCAAAGTGAATAATGCCTGAAGAAATTCCACAACAAAGGGTCTTTGAGAAAAAAAAATTCCGGGTACAAATCTCTCACGCTTGACTTGAGTGAATTTTTTTAGAATGGCTTCCATGCCGGGTTCGATTCCCGTGTCTCGATCATCTTCTGAGGACGCGTTAGTTCCGATAGACGATACGAGTCTAGAAATTGGAAATGTAAGTCACCTACAGTAGACCTACCGTAATCCTGTGATCTACTGCAACCCAGACATCACAATACAATCTGGCATCGCCAAAAATACTTCTTTCCTGCTTTGTGTTCTTGTTAGATCAATACTACATAGCCTAACTACCGTAATCGCTGCTCAAACAACATTTTCCGTTCAGGAGCAACCTCGTCAATCTATAGCGGACGCGAAAGAGGCCCTGGCCGCACTAAACGCGCGAGAACAGCGACACAAGACTAGGACACCGGTTGATGAGGTCAGTAGTTATTGATTTTATTGATTTTATATGTTTTATGAGAGCGTGATTTTATTGTTACCGCTAATTGATTGGCTGATTTCTAAAATTTTCATTCAATGTACTTTTGATTGTTAGCAATTTTATTCCTTTCAGGCTGAAATGGAGCTTCTCAAGAAGTCCGTAGATGAAGCTTAATTGTATTCTTGATGATTACCGTACGCCCAATTACTACAGTATCTTCCTGATCGTTGTCATGATTTGCTTACCGTATCCTTTTTCCCGTATCCCCACAACATTTACAGTATGACTACCGTATTCTAGTTGTTACAGTATCTCCCATTACAGTATAGGCCCTCAGGAACCATGTTTTTTTTGTTATTCTCATAATGACTTGCTACAAAACGATTGAGTACGGGTGAAAATAACTTGACTATTTTTGTAAATCACATACTTTAACATATCTATTTAACAGATTGTCTCAAAGGCACCCCATGATGAGATTTGTTTGTGCATTATATGTTTCTTTTCGTGTTGCCTAGTTATGTTTTCTTTCTCTCGAAATACATGTTGCACTGACGACGAACACTGTCTCACATTTGAGCTTTAGCTTTACTAAGACTCCGACAATTGGAGACAGGGTACTAGGTCGAATGAGAGCCGATGAATAATAACCGACTGCATGATGGCCATTTGCATACTTTGTCTATTCATTTTCGCTTGTCTCTGATATGCAAATAGCTATCATCCAGTCGGCTCGTATTCATCGATTCTCATCCGGCCTAGTGCCGGAGAGAGGGTCTCTCGGAAATGAGACTATAAGCCAAGTATTATATAGGAAGAAATGATATTGTATTATAAATGTTTCCTATTGAGCACTATATTTACAATTGATGAATTCACACGGAGATTTGGTTATTGATTGTGAGTAATGATACAGTAATTGGTCATAGATTTTCATTACTGCCTGCTATGATAATTTGAATTTAATGCTGAGTCTAGTCTCAAGCAATGAACATCTTTGGTAGTGGCTACCAAAATTACAGCGTTTAAAATTCTAGGAGACACCAGGTGTAAATATTCTTCTGAATTGAAATTTCCTCATAGATAAAGATAACTTGGCCATAGATCTGGCGCATATTTGCGCAGAGTGCTGAGTAGAGCTGATAAAGAACAGTTGTGAAATAGTTTTGCGTCCATTCTGTTTCACAATTATCGTATACATCGTGAGGGTGAACACCTACTCTAAACAATCTTTGATTTGCTTCTCAAAATGTGCAAGAATTGCATGGATGGAGAAAATTTTTTTAAATCTTTTTTATAAAAAAACAAGAATGTAATCAATAAACTGTTTCTTGGAAAATCTCAAGAGACTTCTAGCTGGGTGAAAGAGTTTCTGGAATTATTAAATTTCTTGTACGAACATTTCCTTCGTACAGTATCATAAGGTGAATGATCTAATCACTTATTCTCCCAGTAATCTTTGACTAGTATGAGCAATATACAGAGCAGAACTGATTAGGAATAGTTGTGAAATTGTACTCACTACCCCGTTTCACAATCCACATTGGTTTACTTTGGCATATAAATACGCACGAGAAAGTGGCACACTTTGTGTTCACATTTGTCATATCTCGCTATCTCTAGCACCTCTCAATCTCCCACACTCTCTCACCTATCAACTATCTCTCACTCCATTTCGCCAACCGTGCTCTCCACAATAGTTTCAGTCTGTTCTCGCCCATTCCAGTCATCTATATCAATATATAGTCTCTCATGCAGAGGGAGCAAGGAACAATCGAGTTTAAAACACATCGGTCCTCTTATCTTTTTTCTCTTTGGCACAATCACAATCTACATCTTTTTTTCTTTCCTCATAATTAGAACCAAGTCCAAGTTCTAATCTCTCTCCTCTGTTAACATTATCATTTCGTGTTTTGTATTCCCTCCTTGTCAACATCGTCCTATTCATCATCATCTTTTGTTATAATACTTTTACTAGATATTGTATTTGTAAGTTTTACTAATGGTATTCATTATGTATTTCTTTGTCATACTATTTTCTGAAACCCACATAAATAAAGCTATTGTTATTATTATTCATCATTAACACGTATTTTAACCTTGATAAGTAAAACCATAATGCGCATTATTGTCTAACTTATAACATTATTTAATTTTACATTTAAAGTGCATGCAAACATATACTTGTAGATCAAATAATATCATTAATTTAATTAGATGTTCGGGTGTGATTGTTGTTCCATCTCCTCATTCATCTATGCAGTTGGAGTGTTCTCCATTCTCACCAAGGTACGGAATGTTTCACTTAACGGCACATTCCGAGATAATGTTCAGATATGGTCTATGGTTATCCTGTGGGATAGACCAAACCGCAAAAATTTGCCTTTCATGGTTACCCACCCACAAAATTGGACCATAAATTGACGATTTTCTTGAAATTTTTACGATTTTGGGGTACCCACATGCGTGTTTATCTCAAAAACGGATTACCCACACGCTTTTTTTAACCCAAAATCTAGGTACCCACACGTATTTGAAGGGTCTGGGATATTGATAGACCATCACCGATAATGTTACTCTTCGCTATTGGCAATTAAACTATAACGAACAAGGAACAATCGTTAATCTTTAATCGAACAATCAATAAATAACTTAATCTGTACAGGTTGGGTAACGCGCAAATTTGAAACTCTCGTTTCTGACAACACTCTCTCGTAGACAAAGAAAGCTAGAGAGTATCGCCAGAGCGGAGAGCTTCACATTAGTTCGTTGTGCGCCTTTAAACTCCAAACCAACCTATGCAAATCTTGTTAGGGCTATCATTATTTCATTGAACGGCCAACGATATTCCCTTTTGGAAATCTTTTTTGGAATACCTCTTTCTGCGTCGTCATTCATTCTTCATTTTTAGGTCCTTCCTTGGCTTCACAAGAAGTTCATCAAGGGCAAGGCTCCCGAACTGAACGAGAAGAACTACCAGAAGGATGTTGTTTATCTGTATCAGGTATTGATTATTTTATTGATTTTAATTGTATTGGCTCTAAATTGAGTTATTGATTTACAGTTCAACGGGACGCCAACGGTTCCGTCGATGTCTCCATTCTGTGTGAAAGTCGAAGGTTTCCTACGTCTCCATAACATCAAATTCGAGGTATTTCAAGTCGTAAATCGGATTTATAAAAATCTATTTATCAAATTTCGGCATAAATTTGAAACTCCAGCTAATTCGCAACTCTCCGCTCTGGTAATGCTCTCTTGCTTTCATTGCCTACGAGAGAGCATTGTCAGAGAGTGGAGTTTTAAATGAGCCCTGCGTTTGCCTTTAAGAGACGTTACACGATGTCCATTCGCGGTCGGAATGGCCTTCTTCCCATGGTTGAGTTGAATGGAGAAATACTCTCCGATTCTCAGATGATTATTAGAAGACTCACGCAGATCTACAAGATCAAGGTATCGTTGACTTTCGATGAATTTCGCTAAACATAAATAAAATTACGGTTTTTTTTTTATTTAAAAAAAATTCCAACAGAACCTATTTGTAATCCCTCTCTCTTTCTTTGTTTATTTCTGATGCATCTTTCCATGTTTCGTTGCATGCGTGTGCATGTACTAGATAAAATAAATATAAATATGTATATTTCAGCCTTACAAAGATGAACAAACTGCAGCAATGGCCCATGCCATTGATCGTCTACTCGATAATCACACCTGCAAGTATGTTCCAGTGCAATTTTTGATGATTTAAAGAAATGCCCCGAGCTTACTCTCCGCTCTCGCAACGCTCTCTCGTAGACAAATAAAGCGAGAGAGCATTGTCAGAGCGGAGAGTTACGAATTAGTTCGAGGTGCGGCTTTAACCTTGCTTATTTGCAGTCTATTGACATACCAGAAGACTCACAATCCAACGCCCATCATTACCTCAATTGTCAAGTCTATGGTGCCGGCATTTGTTCTGCCTATCGCAGGAAGTATTGGAAGCTGTGTCATGACTAAGATGGTTAGTCATTTAAATACACACCCAAGCTAAATTGGTCTCCGCTCTGGCCACACTCTCTCGTAAACAAAGAAAGCGAGAGAGTATTGCTAGAGCAGAGAGTATGCTATGCTAGTTTCAAACTAGCTTGGGATGTATTATCATAATTAATAGCCAATATCGCACTAGGTCGGATGATATGAGAGACAAGTGAAATAAGCAAATGGTTATCATCCAGTCGGTTCATATTCATCGGTTCTCATTCGACCTAGTGACGAAAATATTCACTATAGATCCACAAGCGCGTTGCGGCATCCATTGGAAAATTCACCGATGCGGAATACAACGAGCTTCTCAAGAACGACCTCGTCCAACTTCAAACTATTCTTGGAAAGAACAAGTTCCTTATGGGAGATGAACCTACAGCCGTATGTTGATATTTAATTTTTTTATTTAATTATTCCATTAAATTTATACTCATAAGTTCATTACTCGCAAAGTACAAAGAAATTTCTGGATATTTTGTTGTGTTCAATTCAATTCAGCATTACAATTCCAGGTTGACTGCACTGCTCTTGGCCAACTCGGTGTTTCGATCTACGCATTCCCTGAAGCTAGGTTGGCAATTCATTTCATTTCTTCCAAAATAATAGTTTATATTCAGAAACTACATCTTCGACCTTCTTGAATCCTCTGAACTTCGTCTTCTCAAAGAATACGTTGATAGAACGAGAGATACCATCTTCGGAAATGAATTTCATCAGTAAATATCAAGCATCTAATAAATCTTCTTTCTTTCTTTCTTTCTTTATTTCCATCATAACAAATGAAAAATAGAACAGATATGTAATAAATATAGGTTGGTGGAGGTCCGTCGCGTTATCAGCGAATCGGTTGAAGGCAGCAGGGAAATGGGGTGGGAAATGGGGAAATGATGTATGGGGTGGATAATTATAAATGACGCAGAAGTGTGGGGGGCAAGAGGGGATCAATCTCAACAGAATTAAGGAAAGATTTAAAACGAATAGGAGAAGATGTAACGATATCAGTGGGAAGACTATTCCAGATATGAATTACTCTACTTGCACAGGTTGTCTTGGTACTGGGGATATTATATGGTATGGTTATACGGAATGGGTGATGTGAAAAGCGATGACTACGATAGAGAGGAATTTTAGAATACATAAAAGAATCATCAAATTCATAATTCCTATTTAAAGAATTGTATATAAAAAACAAATCAGCAATAGAACGTCGTTTCTCAAGAGTGGTGAGGTTAAAGGATTTCAGCCGGGAAATATAATCTACATAAGGGATATTACAACGATAGAACAAACGTCTAGTGAAATCACGTTGAAGGGACTCAATATCATTACATAAGTAAACACTAGAGGGATTCCAAACAATTGAGGAATTTTCTATAATAGGACGGATAAAGGATGGATGTATAGGCTCGTACATAAACAAGAGGGTCGCTAGAACGAAAAGATTTGAACAGAATATTGATCTTTGATCTAGATTTAGTAACTAACTTCTTGATATGATCATTAAAGTTGAGGGTGGGCGAGAATAAAACTCCTAGATCTTTAACAGAGGAAACAGCATTGAGAACACTATCATTAAGAATATATTGAGTACGTTGTTTGAGCGGGCCAAAGTTCATCACCGAGCATTTAGCCTCATTTAAAGACATATTCCATTGCCGAGACCATTCAGATACCGAGTCAATCGCAAGCTGTAGGTCATTAGCATACTTAGGTACTTCAGCAAAAATCTTAAGATCATCAGCATAAATGCCATATCTAACAGTAGAAGGGAAAGATGAGGAAATATCATTAATATAAAGGATGAATAGAAGAGGGCCAATACAACTTCCCTGAGGGACACCAGAAGTGACAGCAGAGGGAGGAAATCTCGTATATATATCCATTACAAAATACCCGATCGCATGAAAAACCCAATTCACGTATTCGCTTTAGTTTTCAATAATGCCCCAAAATGTAAGAATATAATGTAAGCCCCAATCACTGCGGCGGCAGACATCAATCACTCCGCTCATTTTCTGATGCATTTAATCAATAAATATTGAATACAGTACCTCAGAGTAGATATCCGGCAACATCGTGCATATGAATTTAATCCTCAAGTCTTATTACGGTATCCATACCACAATTTGGTTGACTACTATATTTTTCCAATACAGGACATCGAGAATTTGTGCGAAAAGTGAACATTGGAGCCAATATGATCAACCACTAACAACACCCAGCGAAACAATTACGGGATTTAAAAGGTCCAAAAATCCCATGTAACTGATTTGAATCAATAGTTGTATGCATTTGTTCTTCGCTCACAAGTTTCTGCTGTGATATAGTATTTTTTCGTACATTAAAAAGTCTCTAAACTAGTCAATCTATGCGGTGTTCAGAAAAGAAAACGAGGTGAGAGAGTGTGTATAAAACGAGGAGAGTTTTCACCGCTTTTCTCTTTTGTGTCGCAATTCGTAAAAAGATCAACAGTTCAACAATGATGATTACTCTTTTTCCCACGCTCATACATGATGATTTAATATTTAAAAAATTGTTTTAATACAGCTCATCCAAACTGTGTTGTGAAATTGTGAAAATGCGGAGACCAGGCTCTATGAACATTGCAACAAACGAGGATCAGTGATTTTATTTTTAATCGTTGTTGTGTGATTTCGGCTAAACCCCGTACCAATAAATAACGAGATTTGCATACTGTCAATACGCATAGATGGGGAACCACTAAATGCATCGTGGGAATACCACGAAGGGAATGTGACCCCCACACATAAAATAAGTGTTTAATGTTCAGTTTGCGATTTTCTATGGTGTTTCGGCCGCTACGTAAATAGCATTACTAGACATAATATAGAGAAGACATAACAGTAAAGAGAAAATGAAAAGATGATTCCTTGCTTTGATGGACGTCATCGAACCCTCTCTCTCTAACTTTCGATCTCTTTATGTCTCTCACTCCGCCCACTTTTTCGCGCGACATACCTTTTTCTCTTATTTTATCCAATTTTATGGCGTTTCCTCATCATTTCACAGGACTTTCAATAAAAAAAAATTATATGCATTGAAAAAAAACGTTCAAAAAAACCTTCCGAAAATTTGGAGTGCGTTTTTCTCAACGGTGGAGAAGTGTACTAAATTCGTCATTTAACGCGGTGTGTGCAAAACTTTTGTAATTCTATAATAACTCCAGCCTCTCCATTCTTCCCTTCGACGAGTTCATGGACTCATCCGGCAAGCAGGGCAGCTTCGTCACCATGTCAGTTACAAAATTAGAGTTTACTTTTAGTTTACATAGTTAGTTTTAGTTTACTTAGTTAGTCTTAGATTACATAGATATGCTTAGTTTATCTGGTGTACTCAATTACTTTTTATGCAAGTTACTGTGGAGAATCGGACCTCTGGCTCTCATTTATTGTATGGCCTCTGCAGCGATTATACCTCATTTTTGAAGGCACAAAAAATCTAAACTGTTATATCTAAACTGCAAACAAGCCGTAGCGCTTATAAACAGTGACTGAGTGCTGGCCCAAAATTGTGATAATTTTTTAAAGTTTTTTTCTGTACTACTATTTAGTGGTGAGAGGACACCGTCCTGATCGATCGAAACAGCTAAAAAGGGAATGCACTGAGGCCACACTCACCGATCATGTCCAAATATTTACTGGAGGTGCATATCCTATTGGGATGACGTATGGCGGTATAAGAAATTGCGATGCTCTTCTTTTTTTTCTAATTATTTTTAAAATCGACAAGAACACTTTCAAAAACGTTTTGTAAACAAATTCGCATATATGAATGTATTGTAATTTTTCACTTTGAGTACGATCTTATGGTGTTACTTCTGATAAAGATGTACACGATGTATTTTATTGTCGAGTTTAAAAAAAAATTTTAATTTAAATGAAGAGCTTTGCAATTTCTGATACCGCCATATACATCCCTATATGAGGTCGTTTACGAAAGAATCGACTGTAATCAGTGAAATATGGGACAGTAAAAAATTAAAATTTGAGAATCGGGGTTCTCAAAGGTGCTGATGACGATAGCCATGTTCCAAAAGCAGAATGATTGAATGATTAATAATATATCTTTCTATTCAATTCCTCAATTCCCTTCTTTTGTATCTATCTTTTGTATATTTCCGTATATTATATTATTATTTTCCTTTTGTGCCCCTTCTTAAAAGATGTGAATCACAGAACCTTAAATCGAAATTTATTAGTATTTAAACCCCTTGATTCCCACCAACACACTGAGAGCAAACTTACCCAAATATGGGTAATAGATTTGCCAACTTACGATACTTGTGTACACGATTTCCCCACATTCGGGCAAATGGTAGCCCAAAAACCACCGAATTGCCCATATACAGGATAGCATTTGTCTGAATACGGGCAAATCGTTCGCCAACTAACGGCATTCGGGTAAATTTAATCTCTGTGCATATATTGCCCTTTTTATTATTTCTATCTTTGTCATTATTTATATTATTTTCATATATCAGTTAATGGTGCCATCTCAAGCTAGCCACACTGACGAAAATTCTTTTTTTGAAATTTTTTTCATGAACAATGAAATAGACATATCAAATTCTGCCAAGGGGCATAGCCTGCAAATTTTAGCACTATCGGATGACGAGAAATAAGTAAAAACACGTAATATCAATGCGACGTAGTCTGGCCTCAACGGTGTCTCTATGTGTGTAAAAAAGGAACATAACCATCGTCATCAGCACCCTTGAGAACCCAAAATTTGATTTTTTTAGTGTGTCCAGTAAAAATTTGGACCCGATCGGTGAGTGTGGCATCAGGGCATTCTCTTGTAAGAAAGAAATGCACTTGGAGTTTAGCTAAACGCTCATAGTAGCTACCTATTTTCATGTCCAAGTTTCGTTTACGACATTTAATTCTAATGGATTTTTTATTACTCGCTGTTCTAAAGGACCAAAGCGCAGCAGCTCTGATACCGAATAACATCGCCAATAGCTGTATAGGTATCCGTGAACGTCGGCAAACCGTTTGCCGGCAAACATGACGTCACAAGCGTAGGCGGAGGCGTTTGCCGAAACTCCTCCCCCTACGCTAGTGACGTGACGTTTGTCGGCAAACGGTTTGCCGACGTTCATGGATACGGCCTCTGATCATAAGAGGATGAATGAAGAATTACTAAAGAAAGAAGACCGACTTTTAGGACACCCTAGATTTAGTGGCAGCACTGCTTAGCTTTGAAAAATTTTAGAGAAATAAAATAACAATGCTGTCTGAAACATTTGCTACACGTGTCTTTCTCACGCTATACGAATCTGTCTGACAACCAATCTGCCTATAAATAAAGGGGTTTGTCGGTATTAAGCATTCAGTTTCACAGTTTGCACGTTCAAAGTTTGTGCATACACATTTAAAAATATTGATTTTTTGTGTTTAATTTCAGGATGAAATCTATTTCAATCGTTGCGCTGTGTATTGTATTCGTGGCTATTATCCCCGGATCTGAGGCCGTAAATTGGGTTAAAAGAGAGGGAGGAGAGGTATGTTCTGTTCGGTTTACCATTCTGGTTGGTTTTCTATTCGGGCTGGTTTACCATTCGGGTTGGTTTACCATTCTGTTTGGTTTACCATTCTGATTGGTTTACCATTCTGTTTGGTTTACCATTCGGGTTGGTTTACCATTCTGTTTGGTTTACCATTCTATTTGGTTTACCATTCCGGTTGGTTTACAATTCCGGTTGGTTTACCATTCTGTTTGGTTTACCATTCTGGTTGGTTTACCATTCTGGTTGGTTTACCATTCTGGTTGGTTTACCTTTTTTGTTTTTTTTTAATTTTGTTTTTTTTTCAGAAATGCGCCTGGTTTGGGACGGCCTGGTTTTGTAAGGGGGAGTGTAATGACAAGGAGTTTCCTGTTCACATAAGTTCTTTTAAAGCGAAACGCCAGCTCGGTAGTCCCGATCTCATAGGCATTTTTGGCGAGGATTGCTGGACAGGTATCGTCATTACAACGATTAATACTCAGAATCGTATACTTTCAGGCGATAAGGCGCTTTGTTGTGACAGATGGTAGTAATCGTTCATGTGATTTGTTATGTGCTAATAGCTGATAAAGTTTATGCTAACAAGAAAATATGTATTTGGGCAAATACAGTCCATAGACGGAAAAGATGCACACGAATCGAGGTTTTTCGTTAGAATTATTTTCGGAAGATGGTTTGTAAGAAAATTTACCGAAACTTTAACAAATATTATCCAATGTTTTAAACGAAAACATTTTTAAATAAAAATTTAATATAGTGAACTTTATCAAGCACACAAAGCACGAAACTATTGTGGGAGGGTATGGCTGCCACTAAAGGATAGGAACTATAAAAATAAGCGATACAAATGATGTGATAATCAGGACGTTCCGACGTTACATGTAGGACTCTCTGAACAATAAATTTTGGCAAACTTGTACTTTTTGCATGTGTGTGACAAAAATTGACAACTTTATCGGAGAAGTTTGTTGTCAGACATCAGAAAGTATAAAGATTGTTGTCATAAATAAATGTGGTAACAATTAGTGACAATTTTGTAGACAGACAACAAAACAAAGGGTAAAATTAGTCAAACGTAGAAGAGCAGTGAAATGACTACAGAAAAGTCTTGATCTGTAGTCAGACAATAAAAAAGGTAAATTTTGCAGTCATTCAGCCTAAATGAATCTAGTGACAACAAAATATGGAAACAATCTTGTCTGACAACAAAAAAAAAGAAAATTTCGACCAAAAAAGAATATGACAACAAAATGGACAGAGTTTGTTGTCTGACAGCAAAATGAGCTCATTTTGTGACCAACTTGCATTCCCGAGAAAAAGACTCGAATTTGCTGTCCGACAACAAATTCTTCTTGATATTTCAACAAATATTGAATAATTACATAGATTTTCTTATCCTACGACACCTTCTCTATGAACTACAACAAGAACGAGGAAATTAGTACAATACATGGACGAATACAATGATTATGATAATTAGTGATGAATCCAATCGAATATAATCGATAAATACGACAATAAATCGATGCTACCTCTTCTCCGACCGCCCGCGCCTTTGCATCGATACGTCTGAACGTCTTCTCGCATGGCTGAACGCTCAAAATTAATTAACGATGAAATATTCGAACTGAACTCCGAATTACGACACAAAACACCAACATAACAGTACAGGAGGTAAGTAAGGCGATGTACATTGATTCCCAAGTGAAAATACAGCACAGATTTAAACAAAATAATCAAATAACAAGAATAAAACTAAATTCGAATTAATTCTACTCAGAGCCGGAACAGGAGCCGTTGTTTAGGGAAGATAACATTTTCCCCCAAATAACGGCTCCTATTCCGGCTCTGAACGCATAATAAATTCGAATTTAGTTTTATTCCTTTTGTTATATTATTTTAATTATATTTTGCTGTATTTTCACTTGGGAATCGTGGTTCATCGCCTTACTTACCTCCTGTACTGTTATGTTGATGTTTTGCGTCATAATTCGGAGTTCAGTTCGAATATTTCATCGTTAATTACTTTTGAGCGTTCAGCCATGCGAGAAGACGTTCAGACGTATCGATGCAAAGGCGCGGGCGGTCGGAGAAGAGGTAGCATCGATTTATTGTCGTATTTATCGATTATATTCGATTGGATTCATCACTAATTATCATAATCATTGTATTCGTCCATGTATTGTACTAATTCCCTCGTTCTTGTTGTAGATCATAGGGAAGGTGTCGTAGGTTAGGATAATCTATGCATCCACTCAATATTTATTGAAATAGCAAGTAGAATTTGTTGTCGGACTGCAAATTCGACTCTTTTTCTCGGGAATGCATGTTGGTCACAAAATGAGCTCATTTTGCTGTCAGACAACAAACTCTGGCCATTTTGTTGTCAAACCATATTCATTTTTTGGTCAACATTTTCCACAATTTTTGTTGTCAGACAAGATTATTTCCATGTTTTGTTGTCACTAGATTCGTTGACTGCAAAATTTACTATTTTTGTTGTCTGGCTACAAAATAGTCACTAATTGTTACCATATTTATTTATTTATTGCATTGACAACAATTGTTATACTGTTTGATGTCTGACAACATACTTCTCCGATAAATTGGTCAATCGATAGTCGTTGTCACACACTAGCAAAAAGAACAAGTTTGCCACAATTTATTGTTCAGAGAGTCCTATGTCACTTCTTTCTTGAGTAATTCTCCGTTCATCTTTTCTGAGCATCTTTTGAAGAGGTTCTTCAGTATCGAAACTATTACAAGGTATGAAAATATTTAACTATTGTCCGTATGTGCTTGTGTAAAAACCTTGTTACTACATGCTAAACACAGGAGTGCTCTCTGCTAAATACAGAAGTGATGCCAATACCCAACCTCTTTCAATCCTCTTTCGATCGTTACCAAACCCGTCTGAAGCTCGTCGTTCTGATTTTATATTTTGCAATTATTTGCTATTTCTTTTGAAATATGAAAACACACATAGACTCTAATGTATACTCTAGCTGTTGTAGCTACTCGTGTGCAAAATAAACATATTTGATACGGTCAATACTAGTGGTGTCTTATTATTAGCGGAACTCCGCTGAAGCACGCTATATTCATTCTTCGCTATCGATCGAGAGCAGTATTCTCTGACCGCTAAATATAATAGCAGTACGGCAACCAAAAAACTTTTAAAAAATCCTTTCAACTTTCAGCCAGCGCTTAGCGACTTTTGCTTATCACGGAAATCCTTTTGCGTACTTGTATCACCACTTTTTTGCTTTCAATTTCGTTCCGTTTATTATCTTTTTGGAGGTAACTTTTAAACTCCGGTATATTTTCCCTTTCTTTTCTGTGACTTTTGAACAAAGTATTTCTGTAATCATAAATTAATCTTCCAAAAATATGCTCGAACTCAAACCAAGCACGTGCAACTACCAACGAAATGTCTTGTTTGTGAACACATGAAACTTTCTCATATCTTTATTTCCATTTCAAAAAAAGTACAATGCAAAGTCAGATTCTCGAAGAATTAGAAATCGTAGTTACAGCATAATGACTTGGTACCTGAAACTTTTCATTTTCAGTGCCATAATGCATATCAAGTTTTGGCTAATTCACCAGTTCACTGATACAATCCATTAAAATATTTTTTATTTAATTACAGCTTACTTGTCCAACAAGGAAAACCAAAGTGATGACGTAGATTTGGATCGCCGACAATAATAATTGCCAAGCCAAGAATGCCAAGAATGAGCCGTGCCAAGAATAAGCCTAAGCCTAAGCGTAAGCGTAAGCCTAAAAGCTCAGAACAATTCGACAAAAGACGACTACTCTTGCCGGAGGTCGAACCATCGTCGAATCGATCCGAAGACCGACGCGTTATCCAGGGGCTCGTTGTCGGAGACGATCGCGCGCTTGCTATGAGGAGAGGCGGGTGCGCAGTTGCACTGGGTAAAGGGGTGAGTGGAGTAGAGGGAGAAGGAGGGTCTTGTTACGAAGAAATCTTTTTATTAATCTTACTCAATTATATTAATTTATTGTTTATTTTCGAGAGAGAACGATTGCCAGAGGATTAGATTAGAAAACTCTATTCGTATCATGAATTCGAAGGGAAGCATATTACAACAAAATATTTATTTATTTATAAAATATAAAATATAAAAGTTGAGGAAAGGAAGCGAGGATGAATTTGCAAAATTACACACAGCAATCATATTAATTACATTAATTATTGTCTACTATGAACATGAATGTGGCTAAATGTTGATCTTTGATCTATCAATGTCAAATATATTGACCATATAAAATACACTTGTTTATTTGGTACGAGAGTAGCCAATCACTCCCACAAGAGACTTTCTTGTTTTGCATGGTTCAGAAACTATGCCGATCTCTTCTATATATAATATAGCGCGCGGCGAAGGTCAGCCGGGTTAGAGAGAGGCAGCGGAGAGACAATCGAGAGGCGGGGCGAGATGTAGAAGGCTACATCTCGCTCGCCTCTCGATTGTGACTTCCGTTCGTTAGCACCATTTGTCATTTTCTTATGCAAGTACATTTTATACGCACAATAGCACACAGTTTCGTCGTCTTTTTCTTCTGCGAGTGCATTTCATACGGACAATAGATTCAGAAGGGAAACTGTACTAACGTCGAAACAAAATTCAGCCACATTATTACGCATAAGTTCTTGCACGTTTAAAAATTATCCCCCTTCCCCGACTACTGATTACCTTGTCTATACATCAAACATTTTCATACATACTTTGTTGCGTGAAACAGCAGTGTACACTGACGTCCACATATATTTATTCACTCAGACTGTGGCCATTCTGCACGGAAAAATGACGTTTAAAAACTTATTTAAAGTGATGTAGTAAGGGAATGAGGCAATTAGAGTCTGGTTGACAGAGAGATCAAAGATCAAAGAATGAGAAATGTATGAAATATTGATTGATACACATAAGAAGAGGTGATAGTGACACGCGATCAGGATTGAGGGGATAAGGTACAATATCAAAACATTGATTAATTTGAAACTCTTCACTCTCGTAGTACACTCTCGCTTCCTTTGTCTACGAGAGAGAGAGAGAGTTGCCAGAGCGGAGAGTTTCAAAATAGCTGGGGGTGTGACTTCAAATGCTAAATTATATTGATAATCAACAATAAGCGAACGATAATATTTGAAATATAAACAAAATAAGGAAATATTAGTGGAGATACTCAGAAGTAGCACCAAAAATGTTCAAAATTGAGAGAGAAGAGAAAAAGATTTAAAAAGTGTGAAGATTTTTCTCTGCTTTCTCAACTTTTTGGGACTTTCTACACAGCATAACTACAACATAAGTCTGACTAGAGCGTTAACAGTATAAATCAATCGTTGAAACAATAATCGATAATCATAATTAGAATAATCGATACTCGAGAGATTTAAAAAGAAACACACTAACAAGTGAGAGAAGTGTACAACATGAAATCAGTATGAAAATTCGAAAAGTAAAGAAATTATTCCAAATGAGGAAATAAACAATACAACATAACGGCAATCGATAATCAATAATAGAGAAATGGATAAACTGACATAATAAGAACAAAAATGTAAAACTTGAGTAATCAATAATAAACATCCACAATCAATCAATAACTGCCATACAAAAGCCTATTAGCTAATATGAAAGCCAATTAAGAAAACTAAAAAAACACAGTAATTGTATTTGATTAAACGCGTTTGAGCACTCGTTTGACTACTAACACGACTATATACAAGAGGGAGTTCATGCATTTCAACGTGTGAATTTACATTGCAAAAGTCAGTACTGAAAAATGATTGAAATTTTTAAAATTCGAAAAAATTGAATTTTGATCAAAATGAGCAGAAATGGCTATAAAACGTCTATAACTACTCTGTATGTGCGTATAACTTGTTTAAAATCACAATTTAAATCAGTTTTAATTATCAGACTGGAATGTCCATACTCACCAACCCTCCCTCATCATAGTGGGCGATAGTCAATCGATAATAAATCTGCCAACTACCGAACCCCTGATCATTGATTCGTATTGAGTAGCCGGTTGTGGATCGAGTTAGGAGAAATCCTTCATGAAGGAAGGAGCGTACTCCATCACTTCCTCATCTGAATCACAAAGATCAAAGATCAATTTTACCAGGGATCAAAGATCGCTCCCGTCAGGAGCAAAAACTTTCAACCAGTTGAATAATATTATTTATAATAATCATAAAAATAATAAGAATAATAATAATAATAATAATAATAATAATAATAATATTATTATTATTATTATTATTATTATTATTATTATTATTATTATTATTATTATTATTATTATTATTATTATTACCTTCATCATACAAATGCACCGTTCTCGATAGCAGCTCCCAGAAGACGAGACCGGCTGCGTACGTGTCACACTGTAATCGATTCATTTGAAATTGTGCCAACGGACTCTCTCTATATATTCGCAAAAATCACCTTTATATTTAATACTGCACTAAATGAAGATAATGAAAAGGTACAAATATAGGTGTTTTTTCTTAAGATCCAGTGGCCCACCGCTTAGTTGATTTTGATAAAATGATTATATGTAAAACCATGTAATGTAAATGGTGTTTCGAGAAGATAAATACATTATATCTTCAATGTTCTTTTGAGGGTTAGAGAGAGAAACACACAGAGAGTTGACCAAAAGCGGAATCGCATTTGCACCCGCATGCTAACAATTGATGTTCTTTTTGAACGCCTACCAGAATGAGCGAAGTAATCGTATCGCACAGGTTGATGCGGCCCTCAAGCAGCTCAGGCGACAGATATAGCAGGGTGCCGATCTGGAAGAGTGAAAGATCAAAGATCAAACATCAAAAATGATAAAAATATGGCTAGAGATATCATTGAATAATTAGCTTTAATCAATTAATAGAAAAACATTACACAATCAATCGACAAATCGATATTTACCGTAGTCATAAACTACCGTAAACAAATATACCGTACCTCTCTCAGTGTGACCTCCTCCTCTCGCTGCTTAGTATCCATCAACGCCAGACCAAAGTCCAATATGACCGCCTATAAGGAACAATTTGGCATCGAGCCAACTATCCGCGGCACCATATCAATTCTTAGGCTTATTGTTATACTTATTTTTGGCACAGTGCCAAGCCTAAGCCTAAGCCAAATTTACTGTGGGGGAGAACTCATCCTAAACCCAAATGGGGCAGTCTCTTGCAGAGACTGGCCTTAAGCCTAAGCCTAAGCTTATTCTTGGCACCGTGCCAAGAATAAGCCTAAGCCTAAGCGTAAGCGTAAGCCTAAAAGCTCAGAACAATTCGACAAAAGACGACTACTCTTGCCGGAGGTCGAACCATCGTCGAATCGATCCGAAGACCGACGCGTTATCCAGTATACCAAAGGGGCTCGTTGTCGGAGACGATCGCGCGCTTGCTATGAGGAGAGGCGGGTGCGCAGTTGCACTGGGTAAAGGGGTGAGTGGAGTAGAGGGAGAAGGAGGGTCTTGTTACGAAGAAATCTTTTTATTAATCTTACTCAATTATATTAATTTATTGTTTATTTTCGAGAGAGAACGATTGCCAAAGGATTAGATTAGAAAAATTTATTCGTATCATGAATTCGAAGGGAAGCATATTACAACAAAATATTTATTTATTTATAAAATATAAAATATAAAAGTTGAGGAAAGGAAGCGAGGATGAATTTGCAAAATTACACACAACAATCATATTAATTACATTAATTATTGTCTACTATGAACATGAATGTGGCTAAATGTTGATCTTTGATCTATCAATGTCAAATATAGCACACAGTTTCGTCGTCTTTTTCTTCTGCGAGTGCATTTTATACGGACAATAGATACAGAAGGGAAACTGTACTAACGTCGAAACAAAATTCGGCCACATTATTACGCATAAGTTCTTGCACGTTTAAAGAAGGGGATCCATGAATTTTTTCGTGACTAAACTGGCCAGGCAGAAGTATAGATCACATCTCCCTGTATACAAAAACAATTTTCTCTAAAATTTTAGATGCCCCGGAATACCGTAATTCGGGCTTAAAGTTCATTGATACACCAGGGAAAGGCGCGAGTTTTTGAATTTGATGGATAAATATAAAGAAAATTGCAAACGAGAATCGAACCCACGTAGCGCGGTTACAAGCGCTGACTACTAACCACTGGGCTACATGCTCTACGCCCCGATTCGCTCAAATCTAATAGAGAACATAATGAAACTTCCTACGTCCAATGTTCTACTTGTCAATAGTGCACTCCAAATCTCGTGGGTCCCCTTCTTTAAAAATAATCCCCCCTTCCCCGACTACTGATTACCTTGTCTCTACATCAATCATTTTCATACATACTTTGTTGCGTGAAACAGCCGTGTACACTGACGTCCACATATATTTATTCACTCAGACAGTGGCCATTCTGCACGGAAAATTGACGTTCAAAAACTTATTTAAAGTGATATAGTAAGGGAATGAGGCAATTAGAGTCTGGTTGACAGAGAGATCAAAGATCAAAGAATGAGAAATGTATGAAATATTGATTGATACACATAAGAAGAGGTGATAGTGACATGCGATCAGGATTGAGGGGATAAGGTACAATATCAAAACATTGATTAATTTGAAACTCTTCACTCTCGTAGTACACTCTCGCTTCCTTTGTCTACGAGAGAGAGTTGCCAGAGCGGAGAGTTTCAAAATAGCTGGGGGTGTGACTTCAAATGCTAAATTATATTGATAATCAACAATAAGCGAACGATAGTATTTGAAATATAAACAAAATAAGGAAATATTAGTGGAGATACTCAGAAGTAGCACCAAAAATGTTCAAAATTGAGAGAGAAGAGAAAAAGATTTTAAAAGTGTGAAGATTTTTCTCTGCTTTCTCAACTTTTTGGGACTTTCTACACAGCATAACTACAACATAAGTCTGACTAGAGCGTTAACAGTATAAATCAATCGTTGAAACAATAATCGATAATCATAATTAGAATAATCGATACTCGAGAGATTTAAAAAGAAACACACTAACAAGTGAGAGAAGTGTACAACATGAAATCAGTATGAAAATTCGAAAAGTAAAGAAATTATTCCAAATGAGGAAATAAACAATACAACATAACGGCAATCGATAATCAATAATAGAGAAATGGATAAACTGACATAATAAGAACAAAAATGTAAAACTTGAGTAATCAATAATAGACATCCACAATCAATCAATAACTGCCATACAAAAGCCTATTAGCTAATATGAAAGCCAATTAAGAAAATTTTAAAAACACAGTAATTGTATTTGATTAAACGCGTTTGAGCACTCGTTTGACTACTTACACGACTATGTACAAGAGGGAGTTCATGCATTTCAACGTGTGAATTTACATTGTAAAAGTCAGTACTGGAAAATGATTGAAATTTTTAAAATTGAATTTTGATCAAAATGAGCAGAAATGGCTATAAAACGTCTATAACTACTCTGTATGTGCGTATAACTTGTTTAAAATCACAACTTAAATCAGTTTTAATTATCAGACTGGAATGTCCGAACCCTCCCTCATCCACCAGTCACGAGTAACAGCAAACCGCGCACAAAACCCGCCATTTCCCGCTCGAATGAGCGCCTTTCAATTGCCGTTTTGCCTGCGCTGCGTAGCGGACGTTATACACGCGCTTCCGGAGCTCAAACGGTCCATTTTGAAGCAAGATGTGGTCATTTAAGTGAGATATGTCACCATTTCCCTTGTACTCTCGCGATGGATTGGCTAGAATACATATAATGGCTGGAATAGGTCCATAACTAGTGTCATATGTGCGTATGAGTTGTTTAAAGTCATGATTTCAATCAGTTAAAGTTGCGAGAGCGGATTGTGACGTCGCCGCTACCCTGTGGCTGTATAGAGGCAGCACAGGGAATCAGGGATGGGATTTTACGTTTACGGATTTTACGGATTTTACGGATTTTACGGATTGGTCCGTAAAATTATTATTTTACGGATTCCGTAAAATTCAAATCCGTAAAATCCGTAAAATATGATATTCGAATAAATGCTTAAAAATGAAAGGAAATTGATCAATAATGATTTCTTAGCACGTAAAACTAGTACAACAGTTGTAAGAGTGATCTATAAGTATGTTCTTGTAGAACACAGCTGACTCATGAATATTTTCGGAATTTTCCATAAGTGCAATAAGAACATCCAGTGGTATGGTTTCGACTAATTATTGATAGCGCAGGTCCGATTTGTCATTTCCTTTGACTAGCTGTGTCATTGTTGTTAATGTTTGCGTTGATAATTACTGTTATGACGTATAAATGTATAACTACAAACATTTTTTACAAATTTTACGGATTTTACGGATATTACGGAATTTTACTGATTTCAAAACCGTAAATTTTACGTTTTTACGGATCCGTAAAATTTTCATTTTATGCCCATCCCTGGTTCACATGCAAGACTTTTTTTAAATCGCAAAAAAATCGAAACAGTGAATGAGCACTAGGGTGGCGAAAACGAATCACTGCTAACCCATTTTCAAACTCAGTAATAGGTGCAATATTAGTCCGAAGTATTGATTCGAATCGGCGTCCAATAATGATGGGCACTGAATCAGTCGAGTCACCATTAGGTTATAAGCATATCTTTCTTTTCAGCCACTTTCACGTGGAAATCAAGTGAGGGCAGTAGAATTTAAGAGTGAAATATTCCAATGGAAGGATATTATGCCCATGACAAAATTCAGACTTATGAAATAACCTTATAAGAATATGTTGTTTTTTACCAAAATAGGCTTCCGAATTTTGAGGACGATCGTTCGCATTATTTTGTTCTTGCAAAAAATCATTATTGCTTTTCCCACGCAACATAACATTTTCACTATATGATTATTTTCTTTATTAATTTTTGCAGAAATAACATTGAATATAAAACATCCTTCGTCCAAAGCTCTTCAATATATTTGTTATTTATCAATTTCTTAAAAAACCTTAATTTGTAATGATATTTCAGAATGACATCCCAATTTTCGATCTTCCTTATGATGATGATATTATTTTCATCAATTCATAAAGCAGAATCGGGCAAATTTGGCGGACCACCAAAACCACATGGACGAACGTTCAAGATACCTGGAACGAACTCAGTAATATTTCTAAATTTCGTCACACCTTATATTGTAATAATGAACCGTGTACGGTTTCAGAAAACTAACAAATATTTGTATATCTTCAATTTTTGATTAAGCTAAATTTCAGACCTGCGCATGGTTTGGTAAAGGCCCGTTCTGTATAACAGACTGGTGTGAATACGACACTTATCCAGTTAAAAAAATAGTGACATCGCATTGGGATAACGTCGGCGATCCGATTCTACGTCAAAACTTTGATTTTCCTTGTTGGACGGGTAAGCTGTAATTAATTTTTAAAACAATTTTTGTGGACTATGTCATTATCTGAAGAAAAACAATATTATGGCACTGAAGATGAAAAGTTTCAGGCACCAAGACATTATGCTGTAACTACGATTTTTAATTCCTCGAGAATGTACTTTTTTGAGATGGAAATAAAAATATGAGAAAGTTGCATGTGTTCACATACAAGATTACATACAAGACTTTTTTGTTTCTATTTGCAACTGCGAGGTTTCAGTCCGATCTTGTTTTATGTGGTGTTAATTTTCAGGAAATAGCACTCGGAAATAGCCAAAGGGTGTTAATTTTGTCCATTTGAAAATAGAAAAAAAGCAAAAATCTCGGTTACCTGACTAATTAGATACTTGAAACTTGGTTTTTCGGTTAGCAGCCAGGAAAAAAGCATAGAAACGAAATTTAAAGTCTATAGCTCTACCAACAAGAACGAACGAATGTTATGTAATGAATGTAAAGAACGAATGTAAGAACGGAGATGTTTGCTTTTTACACGATTTTCCCGGAAAAAACTCGAACATGCATGTAAAAAGCAAATATTTCCTTTCTTAGTAGAGCTAGAGACTTGAAACTTCGCTTATAAGTTATTTTTCACCTTTTTAACCCTTAAAACCAAGTTTCATGTCTCTAACTAGTCATGGAACCGAGATATTTGCTTTTCACAATGCATTTACAAGAAGACAAAATTAACACCCTTTTATATGACAACAGACAACAGATATGATAACAGATTTTTTTCCACAATTTTCACTCGTCAAATTTATGTGCTTCGCATCGTGTATATGCACGTCCTTAAAATTCTGTATAACAGACTGGTGTGAATACGACAGTTATCCAGTGAAAAAATGTGTAACATCGCATTGGGATAACGTCGGCGATCCAAATCTACGTCATCACTTTGGTTTTCCATGTTGGACAGGTAAGCAGTAATTAATTTAAGAAATATTTTAGTGGATTGTGTCAGTGAACTGGTGAATTAGCCCAAACTTAATATGCAGAATGGCACTGAAAATGAAAAGTTTCAGGCACCAAGGCATTATGCTGTAACAACGATTTCTAATTCTTTGAGAATCGTAGATCGCATTTCACTTTATTGAAATGGAAATAAAGATTTCGTTCACATACAAGACTTTTGTTTGTATTTGCAATTGTGTGGTTTGATTGCGAGGTCGATCTTGTTATTTTTTGGAAGACAATCATTACTTTATAATTACAAATATTCTGTAATGGAAGAATATTCAAGTTGCCTCCAAAATGAGAAAAGAAACGAAGCGAAAGTTTCCTCTTACCACAACAGCTCTCAAGAGTAAGGTTTCCTGTCATGCTGCTGAAATCAGAATGTCCTAGGAGAGTCCCCATTCCATCCTTCAGACATCCCACTCTGGCCCATTCGCAAATAAAGAACAAAATGATTGTAAAAAATTGATTGAATGTGCATGCAAGACGTTTAAAAACACCAAATTTATCGTGCCTTAGCAAACATGAAACAAACCACAATTCAATTATACAATATTACACGTTAAAATCAATAGTCAATGAAATATGTATGAGTGTCTTTAGATCTTTATAATTGACTAATCTTTGGCACTTGCGCTATAAACACTAACATGATTTATTTATTTATTTATCATACATCGCGAAGATGTTCCAACAAGTAAAAACGATATAAATTAAGAAGATTTGCACAAGGAAATAGAATGGGGAGAATTAGACAATGGGAAAGTAGGGAAGGTGAAGATGGTCGGGGAAGTCTCAATAACCTATTCTCTAGTGCCAAGATCAAAGATCAGCGTGGGATCAATGATGTAGGGTGGATGAGGCCCTAGCGGGAAGAGGACCGCATAAGTCAGTATAGACAGACTGACATGGCAAAAGGAACTTGTACATGAGACAGTTTAGAGGGGTGAAATATCAATGGATAAATTACTAACTAAATCATAAGACAATAATAATTTAGCTTTAATGGTATTTGTGCTAAGATTGGGGTCTAAGATAGAGGGAATTTTTGTAAAAAATCGAGATGTTCTATGGGAAAAGGAGGAGCGAAGATTTTCTCTCTTTGATCGAGGAACATGGAAAGCAAACGAGGATATCCTGCCAAATGATGGTTTAAACACATAGAAATTACTACAAGGAATATCAACTTCACATCTCAAAATCTTAATAGCAAATACGATATCAATGACAATTCTTCTGTGATAAAGAGAATTGAGAGAGAATAAGGACAAACGTTGAGGGTAGGGAGGAGGGAAGGAATAGGAAAGATGACAACGATGATACAACAATCTAGTAAATACATGTTGAACTTTTTCTAATTGGCGAATTAAACCTTTCGAAGAGGGTGACCAAACAGGGGACGCGTATTCAATAATGGGGATTACATATGATTTGAAAGCTCTGATATATACATCGGAACGAGTACAAGAAATTGATCTAAAAATATGATAAACAAGTGATAATGACTTCTTACAAACAATGGCAATGTGGGATTTAAAATTTAACAACGGGTCGAGATAAACACCTAAGTCACGGGTTGAAGAAGATGAAGGTAGACTGTGAGAGAGAATAGAATAAGGTAAAGTGGGATTTGTTTTGCCTATATGTAGAACGGAGCACTTTTTTGTGCAACCGATAACTGCCAGTTTTCGCAGTATTCTAATAGAGAAGTTAACCCTTGAGAAAGTTGAGAGTGAGATTCATGTGGAGAAATATGTGAAAATGTAGAGAAAAGTTTGATATCATCTGCAAACATTTGAATACCTATTTGAGGGAGATGACTAAATACCCTTGGGAGATCCGAAACATATATCAAAAAGAGTAATGGACCCAAAACTGTACCTTGTGGAACACCAGAAACAGGGCTGTTCGGAAAAAATATTTTCGGAAAATCGGAAAATCGGAAATTTCCGAAAATATTTTCGGAAAAATCGGAAAAATTTCGGAAAATTCGGAAAATTTTGGGAAAATATTTTTTAAAGTTGTTATTGTTCTGAAAATATTAAAAACGATAATATTCAACAACAAATCTATTATGAAACTCAAAATATATAAATATAACAGCATCTTTGGAACTATTGAGTCAGTTTTGGTAGGTGTTAATTTTCGGAATGAGTAACTGCTCAATATTATCATGGTCGAGAGAGAATCTTCTTACAATTAGCAGAACTGAATATCTTCTACCTCCTCAGGTACAGGAGAAGAGCAATGATACTTAAGAGGGAGTCGAGAGCGAATAGGGGAGAAAGCACAGCTGATTTTGTAGTACCATTAGGTCAAGGGGTGGGAATCTGGATGGGAAAGAGCTGCCACTTATCAGGATTCATGGTATTTTCGAATACAGTATACTTTGGTCTGCTTACTTACAAAACAATCTTAATGAAATTTGTTTTTAACATATATTTTCATGAGAAAAAAATTTTATTCAATGACTTTAAGTCAATAGAAATTTTCCGAATTTTCCGATAAATTTTCGGAAAATCGGAAAATCAAAATTTTCCGAAAAAGGTCGGAAAATCGGAAAATTCGGAAAATCGGAAAAACGGAAATCCCAGCCCTGACCAGAAGTGACCACTCTATCAGATGATAGAGTATCACCTATTCTCACTGAAAATCGTCGATCATCTAAAAACGAAGTAAACCACGATAGCAGATTATTTCTAATACCAAGAGATTCTAATTTGTACAAAAGTTTACTATGAGAGACAGAATCAAAAGCACGAGATAAATCAACATAGATAACATCAGTGCAAAGATCAGCATCAAGAGCATTTCGCCACGCTTGAGTACAATTCAAAAGTTGTGTTACAGTGGACTTTGATTTTACAAATCCAGACTGCTCCTTGGGTATGATATTGTGGATACGACACCAGTGTGTAATGCGTGGTTTCAAAATGCGCTCGAGAATCTTAGAAGGAACAGGGGAGATCGATATAGGGCGAAAATGAGAGACATTGGATGGGCTAGAGACTTTAGGAATAGGGATGACTATTGAAGATTTCCAAATTGTTGGAATTTCGCCTAGACTGATAGAAAGATTAAAGATTATGGACAAAGGATAGGCAAGAGAGGAATGACAACGTTTAAAAATGATAGAGGGGATTAAATCAGATGGGAGAGAGCAAGATGAACTTAAACGACGGAGATAATAAGCAACATCCTGAGGCATAATAATTGGAATGGAAAGAGAATGAGGAATGAATGAGGAAAGAGGAGGAAGAGTCATATCATCAGCGATATACATAGTTTCAAAATAAGATGCAAGTGAATCTGCCTTGTCACTATCAGAGATAAGAGAGTTTCCAGAGAGATCGCATATGGCTCCAATACTTGTTTTAGTTTTAAGACGGTTACTAAAATACTTATAAAAAGTTTTACAATTGAAAGATGAAAAAAATTTATTTTCACGATTACGGACAAATTTGCGAATCTCCTTTTGGAGCTTTGCAGAGACAGACATATATTGGAGACGAACAGGATGAAGATGAATTTTGTCAAAAAGGGCGCGTTTGTGAGAGATAAGAGAACGAATATGACCAGGGTACTTGTCAAATGGAAGTAAATGCTTACGAATGGGAATATATTTAGGAAATAGAGATAGAATGTGAGAGGAGAAACGGCTATATAAGTCATCAATGGATGTATAATCATTCAATATTGTGTCCCAATCGGACAAAAAAAGACAGTGATCAAGGAAATCAAAGTTAGCCTTACTAAAATCAAAAGTTGGAACAGAGATTGGCGCAAAAAGAGGAAATGATAGGTGAAAAGATACTGAAGAATGATCAGAAGTTGAGAATGGAGGGGTGACTGTACAATTTGAGACTAGATTTGGTGATGCAAATATAAGATCTAGGAAATGTGATGCAAAAGTAGGGGATGAGACATATTGACTAAGGGATAAGGATTCGATAAGATCAACTAATAGAGAAGATTGACCATGAGCAGACGAAGTATCAGTCCAATCAATATTTAGATTGAAATCACCCGATAATACAAGAGGAGAATTTATAGCCAGAAGGGAAGATAGACAGTCAAAGAGCGAGGAATTGGATGATAAAGTGATATTGGGAGGTCGGTAAACAAATGCTAAGCGTATATTAGAGAGACAACAAGGAGATACAATATCAATGGCCAGAATATCAGCTGAAGAGTCGTTATCGAAGGATACTATGCTTGTATAAAGATGATCCCTAAGAATGATAGCAACACCACCACCCCGCTTAGCCCTGTCGCAACGTAGTACCTTATAAGGGTAATTTATGGTGAGCTCAGAGTCAGAAATGCGTGGGTTTAGCCATGATTCAGAAACACAGACAATATCAGGACGAGATGTTGATAGTAGACAATGTAAATCGGGCAGCTTATTCACTATTGATCTAGAGTTGAATAAAATACACGAGAGATTAGGGATAGGCTGTGGAAGGACAGTAATAGAAGAGGACACTGTAGATGAGGAGAGAGACGTCAATGATGGAGAAGGAGGCAAGGAGTCAAGACAGAGACCTAGACCAATTAGTTTGAAGGAAGACCGACAGGGAGCGTGACCCTCTTTCCACCCTTGATATCGTCACGATGCCAGATGTTATCCCGGTACATGACGAAGGGTGATGAGGGGTCACTCACCCTGAGCGATCTGAGAAATCCTCTGAGCTCAGACTGTCTCTTCCGTTCCTCTTGTGTCATACTCTTACGTATATAAACACCTTTGAATTGGTCACAGGTACGAAGTGCACCTGCGCCTTTAAGAGCAGTCAGGAGGAACGAACGAGCAGGAAGAACACACTTGATCAGTCTGGGTCTACCATCAGACGAAGGCTTACCCATTCTGAAGACACTACACGGTGAAGCCTGGACCTTCAGTGCGTCTAATACTGAGCAAACAGCTCTAGCATCGGCAGCTGCTCTATCGGAAGGAGAGAAAGTGACGTCAGCCTCAGGGAGTCCAAAGATCACTAAGGAACGGGCGCGCAAGTGGTCCTCAGTCGAGTCAGAGGAAGGAAGAGGAGAGATAGAGACAGGAGGAGGTGTAGTATTGATTGGAATGGAAGATGGAGGAATAGGATTAGATGATGATAATGGAGGGAAGACAGAGTCATACTGAGCCTTGGCATTAGCGAGTCCTTCAACAAGAGATGCAAGAACATTTATTAGACTAGAGAAGTGAGACCAAAGATGTAGGGGAATCTCAGGCGGTCGTTCAGAGGTTGCATACGCAATTGCCTCCACGACGGCATTCTGAACGACGTCGAGACGCCCCTTCTTAGCTAGAGGTGAAGAAGAAGGAGTAGATGAGGAGCTGGGGTGTCTAGAAGGCATGGTGGAAAGAGAAATAGCACGGAATATGAGTTAATCAATAGAAAATAAAAAAAGAGAACAAGAGAGGAAGGCAGAGGTCACCTTCTCTGGTATTTTGCCACTTAAAGTCTACTTAAACTTTCCCACTTTAAGTAGACTTTAAGTAAACTTAAAGTGAGACGTAAGTCTACTTAAAGTGGTGTGGTATACTGTAATGCATTTCGTCAAATGTTCTTTCACTTAAAGTCTACTTAAAGTCTACTTAAAGTCTGTGACGTAGTTTAAGTAGACTTTAAGTGGCAAAATACCAGAGTTGGCGCGTGGGTGAAGAGAGAGGGGAATGAAGAGAAAAAAAAACAAAAAAAAACAACAATCGATAATAAGGGACTATAGATTCATAAATCAATCAATAATTTTCGATCGATTGATAATCCTTTCATTCTATCGTCCGAATAAATGACTGTGCAGCGTAAACAAGGACTTCAGTGCTTTTCACTACATCACGACCAAACCCTTCTGGCATTCGCTCATTTTATATATATATATATATACATACACGTAGCACTTAATTTCCACTGTTGAAACGAAAGATGTGCATATAACATAATGGTGACTCGACTGATTCAGTGCCCACCCTGATTGGTCGCCGATTCGAATCAAGACGTATGACTAATATTTAACATATTAATGAGTTTGTTTTAGATATTTTGATTACTGCGATAAATATAAAAATTAAAGAAAAAGAATCGACAGAGCGTGTTAAACTTGGAAAATTTTCACTGTTTTTCCTTCTTTCGCAAATCTTAAAATAGAACATAAATTCAACACTAATGGTTAGTGCTATTCAAGCTTTTTCCCACGATCATACAAAAGTTTGTAATGTTTACATTTTTGATCCTGCTCATCCAAACTGTGAATATTATGTGAAATTGTACACGAAGTTGCACCAAGCTTTACGAACATTGCAAGAAACAAGGATCAGTGAAACCATCTCATATCGCTACAGATCCACCGCGTAGACGATGCAGATAAAATGTTTAAAATTTAACAATGCAAAATCGAAACAGTGGATAAGCACTAGGGCGAAAACGAGTCACTGCTCACTAATTTTCAAACTCAGTGATAGGTGCAATATTGGTCAGAAGTATTGATTCGAATCGGCGTCCAATAATGATGGGCACTGAATCAGTCGAGTCACCATTAGGTTATAAGCATATCTTTCTTTTCAGCCACTTTCACGTGGAAATCAAGTGAGGGCAGTAGAATTCAAGAGTGAAATATTCCAATGGAAGGATATTATGCCCATGACAAAATTCAGACTTATGAAATATGAAATGACCTTATAAGAATATGTTGTTTTTTACCAAAATAGGCTTCCGAATTTTGAGGACGATCGTTCGCATTATTTTGTTCTTGCAAAAAATCATTATTGCTTTTCCCACGCAACATAACATTTTCACTATATGATTATTTTCTTTATTAATTTTTGCAGAAATAACATTGAATATAAAACATCCTTCGTCCAAAGCTCTTCAATATATTTGTTATTTATCAATTTCTTAAAAAACCTTAATTTGTAATGATATTTCAGAATGACATCCCAATTTTCGATCTTCCTTATGATGATGATATTATTTTCATCAATTCATAAAGCAGAATCGGGCAAATTTGGCGGACCACCAAAACCACATGGACGAACGTTCAAGATACCTGGAACGAACTCAGTAATATTTCTAAATTTCGTCACACCTTATATTGTAATAATGAACCGTGTACGGTTTCATAAAACTAACAAATATTTGTATATCTTCAATTTTTGATTAAGCTAAATTTCAGACCTGCGCATGGTTTGGTAAAGGCCCGTTCTGTATAACAGACTGGTGTGAATACGACACTTATCCAGTTAAAAAAATAGTGACATCGCATTGGGATAACGTCGGCGATCCGATTCTACGTCAAAACTTTGATTTTCCTTGTTGGACGGGTAAGCTGTAATTAATTTTTAAAACAATTTTTGTGGACTATGTCATTATCTGAAGAAAAACAATATTATGGCACTGAAGATGAAAAGTTTCAGGCACCAAGACATTATGCTGTAACTACGATTTTTAATTCCTCGAGAATGTACTTTTTTGAGATGGAAATAAAAATATGAGAAAGTTGCATGTGTTCACATACAAGATTACATACAAGACTTTTTTGTTTCTATTTGCAACTGCGAGGTTTCAGTCCGATCTTGTTTATGTGGTGTTAATTTTCAGGAAATAGCACTCGGAAATAGCCAAAGGGTGTTAATTTTGTCCATTTGAAAATAGTATTGTAAAAAGCAAAAATCTCGGTTACCTGACTAATTAGATACTTGAAACTTGGTTTTTCGGTTAGCAGCCAGGAAAAAAGAATAGAAACGAAATTGAAAGTCTATAGCTCTACCAACAAGAACGAACGAATGTTATGTAATGAATGTAAAGAACGAATGTAAGAACGGAGATGTTTGCTTTTTACACGATTTTCCCGGAAAAAACTCGAACATGCATGTAAAAAGCAAATATTTCCTTTCTTAGTAGAGCTAGAGACTTGAAACTTCGCTTATAAGTTATTTTTCACCTTTTTAACCCTTAAAACCAAGTTTCATGTCTCTAACTAGTCATGGAACCGAGATATTTGCTTTTCACAATGCATTTACAAGAAGACAAAATTAACACCCTTTTATATGACAACAGACAACAGATATGATAACAGATTTTTTTCCACAATTTTCACTCGTCAAATTTATGTGCTTCGCATCGTGTATATGCACGTCCTTAAAATTCTGTATAACAGACTGGTGTGAATACGACAGTTATCCAGTGAAAATATGTGTAACATCGCATTGGGATAACGTCGGCGATCCAAATCTACGTCATCACTTTGGTTTTCCATGTTGGACAGGTAAGCAGTAATTAATTTAAGAAATATTTTAGTGGATTGTGTCGGTGAACTGGTGAATTAGCCCAAACTTAATATGCAGAATGGCACTGAAAATGAAAAGTTTCAGGCACCAAGGCATTATGCTGTAACAACGATTTCTAATTCTTTGAGAATCGTAGATCGCATTTCACTTTATTGAAATGGAAATAAAGATTTCGTTCACATACAAGACTTTTGTTTGTATTTGCAATTGTGTGGTTTGATTGCGAGGTCGATCTTGTTATTTTTTGGAAGACAATCATTACTTTATAATTACAAATATTCTGTAATGGAAGAATATTCAAGTTGCCTCCAAAATGAGAAAAGAAACGAAGCGAAAGTTTCCTCTTACCACAACAGCTCTCAAGAGTAAGGTTTCCTGTCATGCTGCTGAAATCAGAATGTCCTAGGAGAGTCCCCATTCCATCCTTCAGACATCCCACTCTGGCCCATTCGCAAATAAAGAACAAAATGATTGTAAAAAATTGATTGAATGTGCATGCAAGACGTTTAAAAACACCAAATTTATCGTGCCTTAGCAAACATGAAACAAACCACAATTCAATTATACAATATTACACGTTAAAATCAATAGTCAATGAAATATGTATGAGTGTCTTTAGATCTTTATAATTGTTCTGACTAATCTTTGGCACTTGCGCTATAAACACTAACATGATTACATTATTACACTGTATACATAACTGGATATTAATAACATCACCCAAGCCAAGTGATAGGTAAAATGATTTGAATGAATGAAGGAAGACCAAAAGAAGAACTTGATCGAAAAAAACAACAATCGATAATAAGGGACTATAGATTCATAAATCAATCAATAATTTTCGATCGATTGATAATCCTTTCATTCTATCGTCCGAATAAATGACTGTGCAGCGTAAACAAGGACTTCAGTGCTTTTCACTACATCACGACCAAACCCTTCTGGCATTCGCTCATTTTATATATATATATATACATACACGTAGCACTTAATTTCCACTGTTGAAACGAAAGATGTGCATATAACATAATGGTGACTCGACTGATTCAGTGCCCACCCTGATTGGTCGCCGATTCGAATCAAGACGTATGACTAATATTTAACATATTAATGAGTTTGTTTTAGATATTTTGATTACTGCGATAAATATAAAAATTAAAGAAAAAGAATCGACAGAGCGTGTTAAACTTGGAAAATTTTCACTGTTTTTCCTTCTTTCGCAAATCTTAAAATAGAACATAAATTCAACACTAATGGTTAGTGCTATTCAAGCTTTTTCCCACGATCATACAAAAGTTTGTAATGTTTACATTTTTGATCCTGCTCATCCAAACTGTGAATATTATGTGAAATTGTACACGAAGTTGCACCAAGCTTTACGAACATTGCAAGAAACAAGGATCAGTGAAACCATCTCATATCGCTACAGATCCACCGCGTAGACGATGCAGATAAAATGTTTAAAATTTAACAATGCAAAATCGAAACAGTGGATAAGCACTAGGGCGAAAACGAGTCACTGCTCACTAATTTTCAAACTCAGTGATAGGTGCAATATTGGTCAGAAGTATTGATTCGAATCGGCGTCCAATAATGATGGGCACTGAATCAGTCGAGTCACCATTAGGTTATAAGCATATCTTTCTTTTCAGCCACTTTCACGTGGAAATCAAGTGAGGGCAGTAGAATTCAAGAGTGAAATATTCCAATGGAAGGATATTATGCCCATGACAAAATTCAGACTTATGAAATATGAAATGACCTTATAAGAATATGTTGTTTTTTACCAAAATAGGCTTCCGAATTTTGAGGACGATCGTTCGCATTATTTTGTTCTTGCAAAAAATCATTATTGCTTTTCCCACGCAACATAACATTTTCACTATATGATTATTTTCTTTATTAATTTTTGCAGAAATAACATTGAATATAAAACATCCTTCGTCCAAAGCTCTTCAATATATTTGTTATTTATCAATTTCTTAAAAAACCTTAATTTGTAATGATATTTCAGAATGACATCCCAATTTTCGATCTTCCTTATGATGATGATATTATTTTCATCAATTCATAAAGCAGAATCGGGCAAATTTGGCGGACCACCAAAACCACATGGACGAACGTTCAAGATACCTGGAACGAACTCAGTAATATTTCTAAATTTCGTCACACCTTATATTGTAATAATGAACCGTGTACGGTTTCATAAAACTAACAAATATTTGTATATCTTCAATTTTTGATTAAGCTAAATTTCAGACCTGCGCATGGTTTGGTAAAGGCCCGTTCTGTATAACAGACTGGTGTGAATACGACACTTATCCAGTTAAAAAAATAGTGACATCGCATTGGGATAACGTCGGCGATCCGATTCTACGTCAAAACTTTGATTTTCCTTGTTGGACGGGTAAGCTGTAATTAATTTTTAAAACAATTTTTGTGGACTATGTCATTATCTGAAGAAAAACAATATTATGGCACTGAAGATGAAAAGTTTCAGGCACCAAGACATTATGCTGTAACTACGATTTTTAATTCCTCGAGAATGTACTTTTTTGAGATGGAAATAAAAATATGAGAAAGTTGCATGTGTTCACATACAAGATTACATACAAGACTTTTTTGTTTCTATTTGCAACTGCGAGGTTTCAGTCCGATCTTGTTTATGTGGTGTTAATTTTCAGGAAATAGCACTCGGAAATAGCCAAAGGGTGTTAATTTTGTCCATTTGAAAATAGTATTGTAAAAAGCAAAAATCTCGGTTACCTGACTAATTAGATACTTGAAACTTGGTTTTTCGGTTAGCAGCCAGGAAAAAAGAATAGAAACGAAATTGAAAGTCTATAGCTCTACCAACAAGAACGAACGAATGTTATGTAATGAATGTAAAGAACGAATGTAAGAACGGAGATGTTTGCTTTTTACACGATTTTCCCGGAAAAAACTCGAACATGCATGTAAAAAGCAAATATTTCCTTTCTTAGTAGAGCTAGAGACTTGAAACTTCGCTTATAAGTTATTTTTCACCTTTTTAACCCTTAAAACCAAGTTTCATGTCTCTAACTAGTCATGGAACCGAGATATTTGCTTTTCACAATGCATTTACAAGAAGACAAAATTAACACCCTTTTATATGACAACAGACAACAGATATGATAACAGATTTTTTTCCACAATTTTCACTCGTCAAATTTATGTGCTTCGCATCGTGTATATGCACGTCCTTAAAATTCTGTATAACAGACTGGTGTGAATACGACAGTTATCCAGTGAAAATATGTGTAACATCGCATTGGGATAACGTCGGCGATCCAAATCTACGTCATCACTTTGGTTTTCCATGTTGGACAGGTAAGCAGTAATTAATTTAAGAAATATTTTAGTGGATTGTGTCGGTGAACTGGTGAATTAGCCCAAACTTAATATGCAGAATGGCACTGAAAATGAAAAGTTTCAGGCACCAAGGCATTATGCTGTAACAACGATTTCTAATTCTTTGAGAATCGTAGATCGCATTTCACTTTATTGAAATGGAAATAAAGATTTCGTTCACATACAAGACTTTTGTTTGTATTTGCAATTGTGTGGTTTGATTGCGAGGTCGATCTTGTTATTTTTTGGAAGACAATCATTACTTTATAATTACAAATATTCTGTAATGGAAGAATATTCAAGTTGCCTCCAAAATGAGAAAAGAAACGAAGCGAAAGTTTCCTCTTACCACAACAGCTCTCAAGAGTAAGGTTTCCTGTCATGCTGCTGAAATCAGAATGTCCTAGGAGAGTCCCCATTCCATCCTTCAGACATCCCACTCTGGCCCATTCGCAAATAAAGAACAAAATGATTGTAAAAAATTGATTGAATGTGCATGCAAGACGTTTAAAAACACCAAATTTATCGTGCCTTAGCAAACATGAAACAAACCACAATTCAATTATACAATATTACACGTTAAAATCAATAGTCAATGAAATATGTATGAGTGTCTTTAGATCTTTATAATTGTTCTGACTAATCTTTGGCACTTGCGCTATAAACACTAACATGATTACATTATTACACTGTATACATAACTGGATATTAATAACATCACCCAAGCCAAGTGATAGGTAAAATGATTTGAATGAATGAAGGAAGACCAAAAGAAGAACTTGATCGAAAAAAACAACAATCGATAATAAGGGACTATAGATTCATAAATCAATCAATAATTTTCGATCGATTGATAATCCTTTCATTCTATCGTCCGAATAAATGACTGTGCAGCGTAAACAAGGACTTCAGTGCTTTTCACTACATCACGACCAAACCCTTCTGGCATTCGCTCATTTTATATATATATATATACATACACGTAGCACTTAATTTCCACTGTTGAAACGAAAGATGTGCATATAACATAATGGTGACTCGACTGATTCAGTGCCCACCCTGATTGGTCGCCGATTCGAATCAAGACGTATGACTAATATTTAACATATTAATGAGTTTGTTTTAGATATTTTGATTACTGCGATAAATATAAAAATTAAAGAAAAAGAATCGACAGAGCGTGTTAAACTTGGAAAATTTTCACTGTTTTTCCTTCTTTCGCAAATCTTAAAATAGAACATAAATTCAACACTAATGGTTAGTGCTATTCAAGCTTTTTCCCACGATCATACATGAGTTTGTAATGTTTACATTTTTGATCCTGCTCATCCAAACTGTGAATATTATGTGAAATTGTACACAAAGTTGCACCAAGCTTTACGAACATTGCAAGAAACAAGGATCAGTGAAACCATCTCATATCGCTACAGATCCACCGCATAGACGATGTAGATAAAATGTTTGAAATTTAACAATGCAAAAACCGAAACAGTGGATAAGCACTTGGGTGGCGAAAACGAGTCACTGCTAATCCATTTTCAAACTCAGTAATAGGTGCAATATTAGTCCGAAGTATTGATTCGAATCGGCGTCCAATAATGATGGGCACTGAATCAGTCGAGTCACCATTAGGTTATAAGCATATCTTTCTTTTCAGCCACTTTCACGTGGAAATCAAGTGAGGGCAGTAGCATTCAAGAGTGAAATATTCCAATGGAAGGATATTATGCCCATGACAAAATTCAGACTTATGAAATAACCTTATAAGAATATGTTGTTTTTTACCAAAATAGGCTTCCGAATTTTGAGGACGATCGTTCGTATTATTTTGTTCTTGCAAAAAATCATTATTGCTTTTCCCACGCAACATAACATTTTCACTATATGATTATTTTCTTTATTAATTTTTGCAGAAATAGCATTGAATATAAAACATCCTTCGTCCAAAGCTCTTCAATATATTTGTTATTTATCAATTTCTTAACAAACCTTAATTTGTAATGATATTTCAGAATGACATCCCAATTTTCGATCTTCCTTATGATGATGATATTATTTTCATCAATTCATAAAGCAGAATCGGGCAAATTTGGCGGACCACCAAAACCACATGGACGAACGTTCAAGATACCTGGAACGAACTCAGTAATATTTCTAAATTTCGTCACACCTTATATTGTAATAATGAACCGTGTACGGTTTCAGAAAACTAACAAATATTTGTATATCTTCATTTTTTGATTAAGCTAAATTTCAGACCTGCGCATGGTTTGGTAAAGGCCCGTTCTGTATAACAGACTGGTGTGAATACGACACTTATCCAGTTAAAAAAATAGTGACATCGCATTGGGATAACGTCGGCGATCCGATTCTACGTCAAAACTTTGATTTTCCTTGTTGGACGGGTAAGCTGTAATTAATTTTTAAAACAATTTTTGTGGACTATGTCATTATCTGAAGAAAAACAATATTATGGCACTGAAGATGAAAAGTTTCAGGCACCAAGACATTATGCTGTAACTACGATTTTTAATTCCTCGAGAATGTACTTTTTTGAGATGGAAATAAAAATATGAGAAAGTTGCATGTGTTCACATACAAGATTACATACAAGACTTTTTTGTTTCTATTTGCAACTGCGAGGTTTCAGTCCGATCTTGTTTATGTGCCTCTGCCTTTTCTCTCATTCTCATTCTCATTCTTCTGCCTTTTCTCTCTGCGGTTCGGTCGGTTGGACTATTATCTCTCCACTCTCGCCTATTTCATCAAGAGAAGAGGACCAACAGTTGAGTCCCCTCCTAGTAGACCTTGGAAAGTCAGGAGCGGTACTTCCATCTTGTCAAGCAGGCCGATCGGACGAGAAACGTCAAGTTTTCGTGGGTTATTCGACTATTCTAATCAAGTTTCATATGCTGACGTTTTGTTGAATGGAGATGAATTCTCTCAGAGACGAAAGGATAAATCTTGTGGATAAGAAGATTCCCCCTGTTTTGGCCCCCTCTGCATTTAATGTGCTGATAGGATAAATATGTATGTATGTTGTTTATGTGGTGTTAATTTTCAGGAAATAGCACTCGGAAATAGCCAAAGGGTGTTAATTTTGTCCATTTGAAAATAGTATTGTAAAAAGCAAAAATCTCGGTTACCTGACTAATTAGATACTTGAAACTTGGTTTTTCGGTTAGCAGCCAGGAAAAAAGAATAGAAACGAAATTGAAAGTCTATAGCTCTACCAACAAGAACGAACGAATGTTATGTAATGAATGTAAAGAACGAATGTAAGAACGGAGATGTTTGCTTTTTACACGATTTTCCCGGAAAAAACTCGAACATGCATGTAAAAAGCAAATATTTCCTTTCTTAGTAGAGCTAGAGACTTGAAACTTCGCTTATAAGTTATTTTTCACCTTTTTAACCCTTAAAACCAAGTTTCATGTCTCTAACTAGTCATGGAACCGAGATATTTGCTTTTCACAATGCATTTACAAGAAGACAAAATTAACACCCTTTTATATGACAACAGACAACAGATATGATAACAGATTTTTTTCCACAATTTTCACTCGTCAAATTTATGTGCTTCGCATCGTGTATATGCACGTCCTTAAAATTCTGTATAACAGACTGGTGTGAATACGACAGTTATCCAGTGAAAATATGTGTAACATCGCATTGGGATAACGTCGGCGATCCAAATCTACGTCATCACTTTGGTTTTCCATGTTGGACAGGTAAGCAGTAATTAATTTAAGAAATATTTTAGTGGATTGTGTCGGTGAACTGGTGAATTAGCCCAAACTTAATATGCAGAATGGCACTGAAAATGAAAAGTTTCAGGCACCAAGGCATTATGCTGTAACAACGATTTCTAATTCTTTGAGAATCGTAGATCGCATTTCACTTTATTGAAATGGAAATAAAGATTTCGTTCACATACAAGACTTTTGTTTGTATTTGCAATTGTGTGGTTTGATTGCGAGGTCGATCTTGTTATTTTTTGGAAGACAATCATTACTTTATAATTACAAATATTCTGTAATGGAAGAATATTCAAGTTGCCTCCAAAATGAGAAAAGAAACGAAGCGAAAGTTTCCTCTTACCACAACAGCTCTCAAGAGTAAGGTTTCCTGTCATGCTGCTGAAATCAGAATGTCCTAGGAGAGTCCCCATTCCATCCTTCAGACATCCCACTCTGGCCCATTCGCAAATAAAGAACAAAATGATTGTAAAAAATTGATTGAATGTGCATGCAAGACGTTTAAAAACACCAAATTTATCGTGCCTTAGCAAACATGAAACAAACCACAATTCAATTATACAATATTACACGTTAAAATCAATAGTCAATGAAATATGTATGAGTGTCTTTAGATCTTTATAATTGTTCTGACTAATCTTTGGCACTTGCGCTATAAACACTAACATGATTACATTATTACACTGTATACATAACTGGATATTAATAACATCACCCAAGCCAAGTGATAGGTAAAATGATTTGAATGAATGAAGGAAGACCAAAAGAAGAACTTGATCGAAAAAAACAACAATCGATAATAAGGGACTATAGATTCATAAATCAATCAATAATTTTCGATCGATTGATAATCCTTTCATTCTATCGTCCGAATAAATGACTGTGCAGCGTAAACAAGGACTTCAGTGCTTTTCACTACATCACGACCAAACCCTTCTGGCATTCGCTCATTATATATATATATATACATACACGTAGCACTTAATTTCCACTGTTGAAACGAAAGATGTGCATATAACATAATGGTGACTCGACTGATTCAGTGCCCACCCTGATTGGTCGCCGATTCGAATCAAGACGTATGACTAATATTTAACATATTAATGAGTTTGTTTTAGATATTTTGATTACTGCGATAAATATAAAAATTAAAGAAAAAGAATCGACAGAGCGTGTTAAACTTGGAAAATTTTCACTGTTTTTCCTTCTTTCGCAAATCTTAAAATAGAACATAAATTCAACACTAATGGTTAGTGCTATTCAAGCTTTTTCCCACGATCATACATGAGTTTGTAATGTTTACATTTTTGATCCTGCTCATCCAAACTGTGAATATTATGTGAAATTGTACACAAAGTTGCACCAAGCTTTACGAACATTGCAAGAAACAAGGATCAGTGAAACCATCTCATATCGCTACAGATCCACCGCATAGACGATGTAGATAAAATGTTTGAAATTTAACAATGCAAAAACCGAAACAGTGGATAAGCACTTGGGTGGCGAAAACGAGTCACTGCTAATCCATTTTCAAACTCAGTAATAGGTGCAATATTAGTCCGAAGTATTGATTCGAATCGGCGTCCAATAATGATGGGCACTGAATCAGTCGAGTCACCATTAGGTTATAAGCATATCTTTCTTTTCAGCCACTTTCACGTGGAAATCAAGTGAGGGCAGTAGCATTCAAGAGTGAAATATTCCAATGGAAGGATATTATGCCCATGACAAAATTCAGACTTATGAAATAACCTTATAAGAATATGTTGTTTTTTACCAAAATAGGCTTCCGAATTTTGAGGACGATCGTTCGTATTATTTTGTTCTTGCAAAAAATCATTATTGCTTTTCCCACGCAACATAACATTTTCACTATATGATTATTTTCTTTATTAATTTTTGCAGAAATAGCATTGAATATAAAACATCCTTCGTCCAAAGCTCTTCAATATATTTGTTATTTATCAATTTCTTAACAAACCTTAATTTGTAATGATATTTCAGAATGACATCCCAATTTTCGATCTTCCTTATGATGATGATATTATTTTCATCAATTCATAAAGCAGAATCGGGCAAATTTGGCGGACCACCAAAACCACATGGACGAACGTTCAAGATACCTGGAACGAACTCAGTAATATTTCTAAATTTCGTCACACCTTATATTGTAATAATGAACCGTGTACGGTTTCAGAAAACTAACAAATATTTGTATATCTTCATTTTTTGATTAAGCTAAATTTCAGACCTGCGCATGGTTTGGTAAAGGCCCGTTCTGTATAACAGACTGGTGTGAATACGACACTTATCCAGTTAAAAAAATAGTGACATCGCATTGGGATAACGTCGGCGATCCGATTCTACGTCAAAACTTTGATTTTCCTTGTTGGACGGGTAAGCTGTAATTAATTTTTAAAACAATTTTTGTGGACTATGTCATTATCTGAAGAAAAACAATATTATGGCACTGAAGATGAAAAGTTTCAGGCACCAAGACATTATGCTGTAACTACGATTTTTAATTCCTCGAGAATGTACTTTTTTGAGATGGAAATAAAAATATGAGAAAGTTGCATGTGTTCACATACAAGATTACATACAAGACTTTTTTGTTTCTATTTGCAACTGCGAGGTTTCAGTCCGATCTTGTTTATGTGCCTCTGCCTTTTCTCTCATTCTCATTCTCATTCTTCTGCCTTTTCTCTCTGCGGTTCGGTCGGTTGGACTATTATCTCTCCACTCTCGCCTATTTCATCAAGAGAAGAGGACCAACAGTTGAGTCCCCTCCTAGTAGACCTTGGAAAGTCAGGAGCGGTACTTCCATCTTGTCAAGCAGGCCGATCGGACGAGAAACGTCAAGTTTTCGTGGGTTATTCGACTATTCTAATCAAGTTTCATATGCTGACGTTTTGTTGAATGGAGATGAATTCTCTCAGAGACGAAAGGATAAATCTTGTGGATAAGAAGATTCCCCCTGTTTTGGCCCCCTCTGCATTTAATGTGCTGATAGGATAAATATGTATGTATGTTGTTTATGTGGTGTTAATTTTCAGGAAATAGCACTCGGAAATAGCCAAAGGGTGTTAATTTTGTCCATTTGAAAATAGTATTGTAAAAAGCAAAAATCTCGGTTACCTGACTAATTAGATACTTGAAACTTGGTTTTTCGGTTAGCAGCCAGGAAAAAAGAATAGAAACGAAATTGAAAGTCTATAGCTCTACCAACAAGAACGAACGAATGTTATGTAATGAATGTAAAGAACGAATGTAAGAACGGAGATGTTTGCTTTTTACACGATTTTCCCGGAAAAAACTCGAACATGCATGTAAAAAGCAAATATTTCCTTTCTTAGTAGAGCTAGAGACTTGAAACTTCGCTTATAAGTTATTTTTCACCTTTTTAACCCTTAAAACCAAGTTTCATGTCTCTAACTAGTCATGGAACCGAGATATTTGCTTTTCACAATGCATTTACAAGAAGACAAAATTAACACCCTTTTATATGACAACAGACAACAGATATGATAACAGATTTTTTTCCACAATTTTCACTCGTCAAATTTATGTGCTTCGCATCGTGTATATGCACGTCCTTAAAATTCTGTATAACAGACTGGTGTGAATACGACAGTTATCCAGTGAAAAAATGTGTAACATCGCATTGGGATAACGTCGGCGATCCAAATCTACGTCATCACTTTGGTTTTCCATGTTGGACAGGTAAGCAGTAATTAATTTAAGAAATATTTTAGTGGATTGTGTCAGTGAACTGGTGAATTAGCCCAAACTTAATATGCAGAATGGCACTGAAAATGAAAAGTTTCAGGCACCAAGGCATTATGCTGTAACAACGATTTCTAATTCTTTGAGAATCGTAGATCGCATTTCACTTTATTGAAATGGAAATAAAGATTTCGTTCACATACAAGACTTTTGTTTGTATTTGCAATTGTGTGGTTTGATTGCGAGGTCGATCTTGTTATTTTTTGGAAGACAATCATTACTTTATAATTACAAATATTCTGTAATGGAAGAATATTCAAGTTGCCTCCAAAATAAGAAAAGAAACGAAGCGAAAGTTTCCTCTTACCACAACAGCTCTCAAGAGTAAGGTTTCCTGTCATGCTGCTGAAATCAGAATGTCCTAGGAGAGTCCCCATTCCATCCTTCAGACATCCCACTCTGGCCCATTCGCAAATAAAGAACAAAATGATTGTAAAAAATTGATTGAATGTGCATGCAAGACTTTTAAAAACACCAAATTTATCGTGCCTTAGCAAACATGAAACAAACCACAATTCAATTATACAATATTACACGTTAAAATCAATAGTCAATGAAATATGTATGAGTGTCTTTAGATCTTTATAATTGTTCTGACTAATCTTTGGCACTTGCGCTATAAACACTAACATGATTACATTATTACACTGTATACATAACTGGATATTAATAACATCACCCAAGCCAAGTGATAGGTAAAATGATTTGAATGAATGAAGGAAGACCAAAAGAAGAACTTGATCGAAAAAACAACAATCGATAATAAGGGACTATAGATTCATAAATCAATCAATAATTTTCGATCGATTGATAATCCTTTCATTCTATCGTCCGAATAAATGACTGTGCAGCGTAAACAAGGACTTCAGTGCTTTTCACTACATCACGACCAAACCCTTCTGGCATTCGCTCATTTTATATACATACATATATATATATATATATATATATATATACCTATCACTTAATTTCCACTGTTGAAACGAAAGATGTGCATATAACATAATGGTGACTCGACTGATTCAGTGCCCACCCTGATTGGTCGCCGATTCGAATCAAGACGTATGACTAATATTTAACATATTAATGAGTTTGTTTCAGATATTTCGATTACTGCATGTCGATAAATATAAAAATAAAAAGAAAAAGAATCGACAGAGCGTGTTAAACTTGGAGAATTTTCACTGTTTTTCCTTCTTTCGCAAATCTTAAAATAGAACATAAATTCAACACTAATGGTTAGTGCTATTCAAGCTTTTTCCCACGATCATACATGAGTTTGTAATGTTTACATTTTTGATCCTGCTCATCCAAACTGTGAATATTATGTGAAATTGTACACAAAGTTGCACCAAGCTTTACGAACATTGCAAGAAACAAGGATCAGTGAAACCATCTCATATCGCTACAGATCCACCGCATAGACGATGTAGATAAAATGTTTGAAATTTAACAATGCAAAAACCGAAACAGTGGATAAGCACTTGGGTGGCGAAAACGAGTCACTGCTAATCCATTTTCAAACTCAGTAATAGGTGCAATATTAGTCCGAAGTATTGATTCGAATCGGCGTCCAATAATGATGGGCACTGAATCAGTCGAGTCACCATTAGGTTATAAGCATATCTTTCTTTTCAGCCACTTTCACGTGGAAATCAAGTGAGGGCAGTAGAATTCAAGAGTGAAATATTCCAATGGAAGGATATTATGCCCATGACAAAATTCAGACTTATGAAATAACCTTATAAGAATATGTTGTTTTTACCAAAATAGGCTTCCGAATTTTGAGGACGATCGTTCGTATTATTTTGTTCTTGCAAAAAATCATTATTGCTTTTCCCACGCAACATAACATTTTCACTATATGATTATTTTCTTTATTAATTTTTGCAGAAATAGCATTGAATATAAAACATCCTTCGTCCAAAGCTCTTCAATATATTTGTTATTTATCAATTTCTTAACAAACCTTAATTTGTAATGATATTTCAGAATGACATCCCAATTTTCGATCTTCCTTATGATGATGATATTATTTTCATCAATTCATAAAGCAGAATCGGGCAAATTTGGCGGACCACCAAAACCACATGGACGAACGTTCAAGATACCTGGAACGAACTCAGTAATATTTCTAAATTTCGTCACACCTTATATTGTAATAATGAACCGTGTACGGTTTCAGAAAACTAACAAATATTTGTATATCTTCAATTTTTGATTAAGCTAAATTTCAGACCTGCGCATGGTTTGGTAAAGGCCCGTTCTGTATAACAGACTGGTGTGAATACTACACTTATCCAGTTAAAAAAATAGTGACATCGCATTGGGATAACGTCGGCGATCCGATTCTACGTCAAAACTTTGATTTTCCTTGTTGGACAGGTAAGTAATTTAAAAAAAAAATTTTAGTGGACTGGGTCAGTATCTGGAGAAAAAAGCTGTAGGACACTGAAAAGGAAAAGTTTCAGGCACCAAGACATTATGCTGCAACCAAGATTTTTAATTCTTCGAGAATCATTGTACTGTTTTGAAATGGAAATAAAGATATGAGAAAGTTGCATCTGTTCACATACTTTTTCTTTGTATTAGCAAGTGCGTCGATTGAATCCGATCTTATTATTGGAAGGTAATCATTAGAGGGATTAGAGGGATCCAAAGGGATAGTGAAACACATATTGAAATGAGATAGGCAATTGGCCAAACACCTATCATTCACAGTATTCTGGTGTAAGTAATTTTTCTTTGCAAGCGGGACAAGCGAGAGAGCATTAATTTTGAGAGAGTTTATATGTTGAGCGGTCGTTCCCGCTATCAAAATGCATAGAATACTGTGCATTTGGCAACCTTACAACTTCTCTCTCGTCATTCCTTTGCGCTTTTGTCCAAAGGGATATTGAAAGGGATATTCAACCGTCTATCGAACTCCTTCGGATATCCCTTTGGTACGGGCAATCGGCTATCGAGAACCCCTCTCATAAGAAACGAGACGAGATTTTAATCTTTAATTTTAATCTTAATCTCAAATCTCAATCTTAACTTTAATTTTAATCTTTTAAAAAAGCCATTTTCAACCTTCAGACATCCAACCCTGGCCCATTAACAAATATATCAGATCCAATATTTTAGCTCGTTCCCCTGGTGTTTTCTGAAATATCACCGAAAAAAAATTAGTAAAATATTGATTGAATGTGCATGCAAGAGGCTAAAAAACATCAGTAAAAACACCAATTTATCGTGCCTTAGCAAACATGAAACAATCCACAATTCAATTATACAATATTACACGTCGCAATCAATAGTCAATGAAATATGTATGAGTGTCTTTAGATCTTTATAATTGTTCTGACTAACTTTTGGTACTTGCGCTATAAACAATAATATTACATTATTACAGTAGATACATAACGGATAACAGTATTGATATCACCCAAGGCAAATGAAAGTTTAAAAATGATTAGAATAAATGATTGCAACAATTTGGGTATGGGAAGGAAGGCCAAAAGATGTTGATCGAGAAAAATAACAATCGAAAATAAGGCCAGAATAGATTCATAAATCAATCAATAATATTCGATCGATCGATAATCCACTCATTCTATCGTCCGAATGAATGACTGTACAGCGTGAAGAGGGACTTGAGCGATGGTTGGAAAGCAGATACCTCAAAGTGAAATACTGTAATTCACTGAAAGCAAAATTGCCCAAATATAGACATCAGATTTACTTTACACAATTTTCACTCATCACATTTATGAGCTTCCTATCGAACATGCGCACGTTGATGAAATATATATTTCAATAAATATTATTATTATTATTATTAATGTTAAAAAAACATTATTTGCAGTTCGACCCTAACGGCTATATTATAAACAATGTTGAAAAAGCAAATGCTTGCTAATTTGAAAGCAATTATGCGTGAAAATAACTGCTCTACCTCGACAAAATCTCCACCAGTCCGCACGAGCGCTCCGATCGCGCCGCTCGCACGCTGCATGTCGCCAGCGTACGCCGCGTCCACCGCCGCATCGAGCATCGTCCGTGTCTGAGGCGTCAGCTTGGCCGCGGACAGACGCGGCGCCAATTCTTGCTTGAGGCGAGCGATCAAATCGTCAGCCTTACGCACGCTCGCCTGAAATACAATGCATTCCCAATATATATTTTGCACCAAAAATACATTAGATATTTAAAAAAGCCTTGAATTTCACTAAAAAAATCAATGGATAAAAATCGATAATAGCTTACAGGAGTCCGATTCTGCGCTACGATTGCTGCTGCCAGTCGTTCCAATTTCTGCATCAAAGCGGTGTCAGCGTCGTTGAGAGACACCTGATGCAATCATGCATTGTAACGTGGTGTGAAAGAAAGTCAGGAAAATACAATTTTAAAAAAATAGCTCAATCAATTTTTGTCAGGTGCACACTTTGGTCTGCAGCGTTAGGTATCGATCTTGACCATTGGAAGTGGGCATGAACTATCTCAACTACTATCAAGTTTTCTTCAAAGGATATCCATTTTGTTTTGTCCTCAAACAACCAGAACACATATTCAGAAATGAAACACATATAACCACGTAAACGTTGATGTCATACAGTTAGAAACATTCCAAATATTCATTCTAGTTGAATCCAATTTATGAAGTCGCAACTACAGTATACTTCGGGGACCAGCAAAAATCAAACTACAGTATACCTGAGGTAGTACGGGCGAGCACTGGGCTGACGATCCACCAGCCATCGACGATGCTGCAGACGCCGGATATTGACCGACGCCAACTGGCGCCGCGCCTCCCATCATCTGTTGTTGCTGTGGCGGCATGCCACCGTAGGCACCAGGCTGCTGCTGACCTGTAAGGCGGATTCCTAAAAAATTGCAACTCGTTTGCCCATGAAGACAGCCATTCTCAATTTGCATATAGATTTTCCCGGGTATTGCACAATTATGTAAACAACTACCGTGCCTCCCATAACTACCGTACCTCCCGCAACTACCGTACCTCCCATCGTCATCATCCCTCCGGGTGGTCCTGCCATCATGGACAGAGGCGCTCTGCCTCCCAGTGGACCCATGCCCACGGGCGAAGGTGGTTCGGCGGGCTGCCACGAGATCTGCAAAGTGTGTCTCATGAAGTTATCCGCGCGTCCGCGTCACAAGCGCGTACCTGCATGACGCTAGGTGGGCGCGCCTCGGGCACCTTCTTCATCGGCAGCGGAGGCGGATCGTTCCAGCCGGGTGTCGCGGACGCCACCGCCGGAGAAGGACCTGGAAAAGTCATCAGTAAGCATGCATATATTAAACCAATTCGTCGCCGTAACCTAGTAGTCTGATTTTTCATAAGGCAAGAATTATCGATCATATCAAGATCAAGATCATAACCCATGGAGGATATGGTGAATCAGGCGCTAATGATTTTTTTCGGTACAAAAAAAAAAAAAAAAAAAAAAAATGCTACGAAGAAATAGGTTTGGGGCAAAAGTAATTGCTTTAGAAATTTTGAGCTAGAATCCGCAGACCTTGTTCACTCGACGGCGAAAGTTGTGCAGGTTGTGTCGAGTACTGATTCTGGCTTTGCTGATACATTGGCTGTTGGGCGACGGGCAATGGTTGCTGATACGGCGCGGTGGCGCCAGCGTATACCGGGGGCGCGCCCATGGTTGACGGAGCGGCGACCGGAGCGCCATACGCGCCAGACTGCATGCCACCGTACGGCTGTTGCATGACTGGTGGAGGCGGCGGTGCGGCCATGCCCGCATAGCCAGAGGTCTGACTGGAAACGGAGCCGAGGGTGCCGCGACGCGTCGTCCCGTACGCGGACGCGGCCTGTGTGGCCACTGGCCGCAGCGCCGCCGCGTACACCGACGATTCTCCCGCGTGTGGATTAGGCGGAGCCGCGCGTTGAGTGCGCGCCTGACCACCGCACGCCTCCCACAACGAGAAGCGCAGATCAACGAGAGACTGAAAATAAATAATTTGACATAAATCTGACCTACCGTACCAATCAAGCAACAGGCCACCGTACTGTACTGCTCATCACTTGTATGATCTATCGTTTCCAAATACATCCTCAACTGTTTAACCTTCAATCCCGAACTACGCTACCGCTACCGTATAGCCCAATTCAAAAACGTGACCTACCGTACTCCTCGGCTGCGTATCACACATGAGCCTCCACGCGTGATCCATGAGACCCTCGCTGATGAGTGTGCGACAGTGCGACTCAAGCACTGATTCCCATACTACAAAAATTGAATTTAAATTTAAATTTAAAAAAAACGCACTAATTTGGGTAATTTAGTGTAAACAATTCCTTTTTAGTACAGGAAAAAAGACATAATCTCAGTTATAGAAAAGGTTTAAAATGAAACTGTTCATTCTTCATTCATTGAAAGTGTTCATTGTATGAGAACAAGGGGAAGAACGATAAATATACTAACGTTCGTCGCAGACTCCGACGCCAGCGTCGTGGGCCTTGCGCGCGGCTGCAGCACGTGATGACCGCAGCACGATCGCTTGCTGCACACGTTCCTCTGAAAGGTCGTGCGCGATTATAAGAATGTGTTTCGGCCGCTTCGTTTCTTCAGTATATATATATATATATATATATATATATATATATATATATATATATATATATAAAACTTGCACACAGCACAAAGCTCATTGATTTCAACAGACTTAGCGAGAAAGATCAAAGATCAAAGATCAACCAACCAATGGACAGGGCGCCATTCACCGACAGCATGCCCTCGACATCGCCCGAGAGAACCGCCGGAATCGCCGCACAGTACGCCGCGTCAGTGGCGTTCAACGAGGAGGAACCTACAATTGAAAATGTGATATTCTTACAACTAAACACTCAATATTTAGAGATTGATCAATGTCTGCAATGTGGGTAGCACCTTTCTTTCCCCAGAGTGAGAATCCATTTCATACCGCAAACAACCTGCCATGTGTCATCTATGCTTACTATTCCAAAAGAATTCTCGTGAGAAAAGTGCACCATTTTGCTCATACGTAACCCAGATTACACAGAAATTCACAAATTTGAGTGCCTGTCAAGTCAAGTACCATACATATTTAGTGAATGATTGAATTTACTCACCTTGCACAATCTTATCCGCAACCGCGGGCATGGCCGCGGCGGGATCCGGATCGGCGCGGAGTATGACGCCGAGAAGACGACGCCACTCCGCCGGCGGAAAGGCGCGCAGGAGCGGACTGAAGTGGCGGGCGGAGATCAGTGAGAGAAGGCGAGAAGATGGCGATAGTGTGGAAGCTGAAGAATTAGAATGATGGATTACGGTAAAAATCGATCACAAAGTGACTTAATTTCACCACACAAAATAATGCATGATTGCCAATAGCAATACCATGAAGAATAGAATAGCACAACTCGAAAATACGCCAGGTCGAATTATGATAATTCGCAAATGCGATTATGTTGTTGATTCGCAACGTCTCCCTACTACATCAGCACACAAACTACTTTGCATCTCGCGATCGGTAAAACAGTCCCTAAAGATCAAAGACCAAGGATCAAAGACCAAAGATCGCACCTCTGGCATGCGCTCTGGCCACGCGTCGCAGCAGCCGCTCGTCCTCTCTCGCCAGCAGGAGCGCCGTGCTCAAGTCGCCTCGGGCGATCAAATCATCCACCACACGATCCGTGTCACCCGCGATCAAACTGTCCAGTAGCGACCAGTCGGCGGCGTCTGCAAAAGGACAAAGTAGGATAAATCAATCGATAATATTATTACTACTCGAGAAAAAAGCATACGATAGCTACACTGGCATTTCAAAACTTGAAATCTACTTTTAAAAAAAACCTCACTGACTTGAAGTTTACTCTAAGTCGACTTCAATTGAAAGAACAATTGACGAAATGCATTACAGTACATTCACCACTTGAAGTAGACTTATAGAACAACGATAAATAAATTTGTTTCTAATACGTTTTGAAATACCACAGTTATGCATATTTCCCTCGTATGCAGCAATTCCGTTGATATACGATAAACAAAGTTACTAAAGTAGCAACCGTACCCATTCTTCCGTAGTCAATCTCGGGTAGATCAGCCACTCCCGCCAGTAGATCATCACTATCGTCATCATCAGGTTGATATCGATCATCTACCGGTCCTGGAGGTCCTCCTCCACAATTCAACGCCGCCATTCCGTTCACGAGCTCACCGCTGCCATTCTGGGCGTGCGTCTTGTCTGCAACAATCAATCAATCAATAATCTGACCAAGCAACAACCAATCTATAATCTGATGACTACTGTAACTTGAGCGATCCAAGACCGAGGATGCACCTAATCGATAAATGTCAATAATCGATAATCATATTCAAGGCACACAAAACGCGCCAACAACAAACACTCACCAAATCCCAGAATGCGCACACTCTCATTGCGCCCTTGGCCAGCCACCGCCGCGGAGAGGAACGTCCACAGGAGCTGGGCGCTCTCCGACGAGGACGATAGTGCCTGCAAGACAAGAAGAATAGTAAATGTGGGATTGATTTAAAGGACAATCACTGTTGCCGAGCAAAAGTTCTCACTAATTGAGTACCCGAAACGCGAATCCCCCGGTTTTTATCAAAGGTCCAAAAGGTAAAGGTTATCCCGTTATTCAAGGCACACAAAGTCCTGCGGGAGATCACTGCTGGGCCAGTGATAATTCAAGGCCAATTCAGTCATCGAATCAATCAATACATAAATCAACAAATAAATCAATCAATACCTTCTCCTCACAGTACGCCCCGATGCCACCTCCATCAATCGCATTCTGCAGTGCCATGGCTGACTCGTACACGGCCGACGATGTCTCCGGCTGCAAGTAAGCATTATAACTGATAGTTTTAATATGGAGCAATCAAACTACGGAGCCTACATCCTACGCCAACGAAATTCATGAGTTTTGAACCACTCCGGCCAAAGTACTAAATTATCTTTCAATACTCCATGCCTTTGGCTCAAAACAATTCATGCTCACAATATCCAAATCAGCTACCGTAGGCCGTCGACACCGTTTCCGTACTCTCGATAATAACTACCGTAACTCATAACACGAAAAGCTACCGTACCCTTCTGATCTCCACAGCATACGAGAATCGGCCGGTGTGCTCGTCTCTGCTACGCGAGTGCACCACGTGGCGTCCGCCCATCGAGAACGATACACCACACGAACCTGAATTTGAATTTGAATTTGAGTGTATAGAAAATCATACGTCATTTATTCTTTATCACACGTTTGCCTATTATGGTGTATTTTATATTTTAAACATACATGGCGGGGTTGTCCCTAGCAAAAATACACACCCAGTTTTGAACTCGGCCCACCCGATATAGTCAAAATTCACAGGGAAAAAAGTTGCGCCTCGCCCACCCAATTTTTTGCATCTGACTCATCCGATTTAAATTTCCAGCGACAAAGATTGCCTCATTGGACCATATATCTCCTGGTGGAGAGATGAGACTCGAATAAACTTAAGCCCACAAGTACCGTAATACCACTACTTACCAGCAGAGCACCACTCGGGCACGACACTGAGCTCGGTGGGCGCGAGCAGCGCGGCTTCCTCGTCCGTCGATGACGAAGCGGACGCAGACGCGTGCGTCGGCGAGAGCGGAGAGGAGGGCGAGGAGGGAGACGGAGACGCGGTCAGAGATGCGGATGACGCGGACGAGTCCTGCAGTCATTATGAGATCAGTTGTTGGCCGAAAAATCGATAAACTATGGCAACCTAATAGTAGCCTTTTTTTTCAGCCGAAACACAGTTTTTCAGGTTTATTTTTAGATTGACTATCGCACTCATTGCCAGCCCTTGTATGACATTTTTTAGCTGTTCATAAACTATTCAAACAAAAAAGTAAAAATCAATAAATACTAGATCACTAAAAAAATCAATATATCTATCATAGATCAATGAAAAATCAATATCAATCAATAATCACTCTGACCTCATTGACTCCCATCGACTGCAGACTGGATATCTGCACGGCGGACTGGAAGTACTGAATGGCCACCAGCTCCGGCTTGCCCGGCGCCCAGCTGCAATAACAAAAATCAATAAAGCAATCAATCAATCAATAAGGGATTATCGATTAGCCAATCAATTATCGATTGATTCAGAGGAAAAAAGTGTGCACAATCTTGCCCACCACGTATCATTGTCGTATGCGAGCTTAAATTCAGTTTAAAAAATATCGCTCAATCAGATAACCAAACCATCATATCCGTGTTTCACATCTCACATATGGGGTACAAAATTCGAGTAAAGAGATAGTATTACGGAAAAAGATCAATATACACCTACCGCACTCTCCGCACCCAGTCGCGGCGGACTCCGACGCGTCCTAGCGTCTCGCCGCTTTCCACGTTCGAGATGAGCATGGTGCCGTCGTGAGAGGCTGACAGCAGCAGACGACCGTCCGCTTGATGCCTGCAGTACTCGATCGATAATTGATTGATCAAAAAAATCAATAATCAATATTTGAGTGGAAACAATTTTTTCTAATCATTTTATAATAATATAGCGCATTGTATTAAAGGCACACCCCGAGCTCATTTTGAAACTCCCCACTCTGGCCACACTCTCTCGCTTTCCTTGTCTACGAGAGTGTGGCCAGAGCGGATAGTTTCTAATTAGCTTGGGGTGTGCCTTTAACTGTGTCTGTCTCAATATCAGAGATCAGAGATCACCACGTCATTCAAAAACAAAACAAAAAAACGCAGACTAATTTCTGAATTTCAGACAGGAAGGATGACTGAAAGGGGAATGAGAAAAGAGTAGTATATTGGATAGGGGAGGTATTGTGAGTGAGAACAAGTAGACAGACAGACAGCATGCCCATAAGAAAGTACACTACAGCAAAACACGTGAGAGCGCAGACTGTTGGGCAGAAGCATATTGTGAGAAGGACTGCCCCCATATCCCCCTCCATGTTTATGACCATTACAACTCCCGAGGGGCAGCCGCCCTCTTCTGAAGGGAGAGGAGAGAATGAATGAATTATGGATGGACACATACACCAGGCTAGAGATGATCACAACAACAACAAGTAAAACAAATTTTTAAAAAAAACAACAGCAACTAGTGTCAGATGACTTGAATAATACAATAGACACAAAATTGTATTGGCCTGGGTCTCGAGTAAAGACCGAGTGTTTCAAAATACTTGATATTGTAAATATATCCAATTCCGAGTGCTTTATCGGTCTCTGGGGCTGGGAAGCAGTCAGTGGACCCAGTATATGCAGACAACCACCAGAACAGGGTCCAAAAAGAGGAGAGACAGAATGAATGTACCCAGAAGGGAATGCTCTTGATACTCGGTGCTTGCGAGAGGAAATTAGAAGTGAGAAAGTCAGGCCGAGAGACCGAAGATGACGAAGGTGAGGGAGGATGTGAGGAAAAGGGAAGAGGTATAGTGGAGAGGAAGATCGAGGTAGGATAGATGATGTTTGGGGGGGGGGTAGAAACATTTTGCCACCGGATGTCACATGAAGACCATGATGCACGCGATCCATCAGAATTACACAGAGAAACATCGCAAGACCAAGTTTTGGTCGACCCATGGTTTACTGTACAAGGCTCCAGAACCATTACCAAGTTGCCAGAGGGAACCATGACGAGCACGTCACGACAGAATGCCGTACTATCGCCGACCGATAGGGCAGTTGGATTCTTACTAGCACTCCCAACTTACATCATTCCGTAGAGAGAGAGACAGAATAAGTTAGAGAGCCAGAGTGTGAGAGAGACATACATAGTATTAAAGAGAACAGAGAGAGAGGAGAGAGATAGAAATGGAGACATACGGAGTGATAGTGTGTTAGAGAGTTGGAAAACAAGAAAAAGTGGGAAAGAGCAAGACCCGTATAATTGGAATCGAAAAACGGCCGATGGAAGACAACGAGGAAACAATTGCTCGTCATTCTCTCTCTCTCTCTCTCTCTCTCTCTCCAACTCCCTCCTCCTCCCCCTGAGCCAAAGGCACAGAGGGACCGAGGAAGGAAGAAAGGGACAGCAACACATTCTTAATTGATGATAGGGAGAGTGTGCGGGAAAGATGTAATTTACGATGTTGTCGTCGCCGTCGAAAGCAAGGAATGGTGACGGCAAAGTGGGCTAGAAAATCACAAAGTCAGCAGCAGCGTAGTAATTGCTGTAGAAGAGGTGGACAGTGCTCACACACAAACATCAGTGCGGTGGACAAACATGTAGGGTGTGCTGAATATAGAATATATCTCACGGATTGCGATAAAGAATGTTGACTGAAGGAAGCCTAGCCACTTGGTTCCAAGCCTGTAAACACCCGCTTGTAAGCTTATGGATAGGTGCGCTTCAAGGATAGATGCACTTTTACAAACCTAAAATAAAAAACGCATCGAATACCAATCAATGTCCTAAGTCATTCAATCATACTTGTAACGCAATCGAATTGAGGAAAGTAAGGAGGATCAGACATCAGAGTGGAATAATACATGTTTAATACATCCCGAGTTAATTTTATTTTGCAAATTTGTAAAGTAGCTATTCGACCTATGCTAAGAGCGTGGAAGCTGAACTACGTACGCTCAACTACGATCGTTTGAGATTGAGAACACAAGAGGGCCGACATGACGACGACGAGGAACAGGCACACGAAAACAAATAACATCTCATTAGAGTGGATTGGCTAAGCGAACGGGACATGGCAGGAGGGAAGAGGGGGTTACCTCCTGAGGAGCCTACCTACTGTGAATCTACGGTTCGGCAATCATTCAGCGATTGGAAAATAATTTTTTGCACCAGCAACTAAAGATGGGCCTAGTCCTCAAAATTTTGGAGAATATCTGTTCATCTATCGGATACTGAGAGGAGAAAAAGAGAGACAACCAAATATACGAATTCTACATACGTCTTCTCGATTCACTTCCACACTTGTCGACTACGAGGCGGAACGAACACAACAACGAGTGCGACACACTCGGATGGGAATATCAGAATATTTTCTTCCCGACTGACTACAATAACAACGGCGGGAAATTTTCTTACTAGTATCTAAAGTTCAGAGGGGATCAAGTTCCGAAATCTACAAGGGGGGAACATCTACACGCTCTTTTAATCCAGACATTATTTCTACGTCACTAAAAGAATGATTGTACATAGTCTGTACATGTATCGTATTGTATGTACTGCATAGAATATACAATACACGTACATACAATTCCTTCCAAATGGTTTTGTGCTTGATAAAAATCATTGCATTATATTGTATCGATATTTATTCGTGGTCACGCGCTCGAATCTAGTCTGTTCCTCTTCACCTGCCCATGCCACGCACATTTCAGACGCGGAATCGGAAGCAGAGAAGCGGCGGAATAAAATAATAATGGGACACGCTCAAATATCATGCGAACTCTCACATCCGTCTCTCTCTGTGTCCTTCCTCCCTTAAACCCCCCCCCCCATCATTCTCTTCCTCCATACTCCATACTATTCCATCGGATGCACAAACCTCCCTCAACTCCCCCGCTCGTCGGCTTCCGTTCAAACACTCCCCCGCGTCATCCTCTCATTTTTTTCTCATATTCAAAAATTCAACCAACGAATCTCAGAGGGTAAGATGAGAAGAGTAGATTGTGGGAGAGAGAATCACCAGACCACGGAGAAGGGAAAAGAATATATAAAAGTGTAGAGGAAGACAGATGGAACTAGAAGGAGGGAGCGAAAATACAACCAAGTAATATGAAATATGAGTGTGTGCATGGAGTAGGAGGAGAAGTAGGAATAATAATAAAAAGAACAAGCAGTGGTAAGAATGCTATGCATAACAATTGAACAAAGTTGAAAACTCAGACGGAGATGAGTATAGCTGTGCACCGCTCCAAGGTCCGTCCACTCTGACCACATCCGCTAGCCGACAAAGAAAGCCAGAGATTGTGACGAGAGAGTATACAGTAACAGCTGGGAGTATTTCCATAACAAGCAGTGATATGATCGTTGTTAATGTAACAACATAAATCAAAACGAGCGACCATAATTCAAAGACCATGAGAGCAAAATAACAATAACTACGATGCTTACTATTATTTATTCTCTCCCAACACGTCAAGTGGCACAGTTAGAATATGCGCTCGCTCCTACACAACAGTGGCGAAAACAACACTGATTTTGAAGGCAGAGCAGGCGCCAGTCAACCATGGAATCAAGCGTGTACAGAGAGAAATGGCCTGCTAACAAGAGAACAGTTCAGTGTAAGAGCATAGTTCGTTCATTGTCAAAGAGTCGGAATCGGAGTCCGAGAGAACAGTCTGTGTAGGCGAATAAACGGTGCCCTTCTGATAACCACAGCACAGACACTGACTAGTAGAGGGGAAACAAGCCTCAATAGGAAACAACGAACAAACAGGCAAGACAGAATGAACAAACAAGTATGACAATCCCACCAGACAGACTGCACCAGGGATGGGCGAAAAAAGATTTTTCGTGTTCGTTTTTTTCGACCCCCAGACGAAAAATTGTTCGATCGAAAAATTTTTCGTCTTTCTCGGAAATTTTTCGAGTTTTACACTAGATATTCTGGAAGTTCAAAACCAACGAAGTATAGGGAAAACGGGGATGTTCAACTACAAAAAAGGTATTTTCGAAAGAAATTTAATACTTTTTTCATACTGTATGTTTTCCACTCGAGGAATGGTATTTTCACTTTTTCTTTTTCTGTTTTTCCATATAATTTCAAGCCAAATTCACGAACATTTAGCAGGGAAAATTCAAGTGAAAAAAATTCCCTAACTGGAAGTATGGAAGTGGGGAAATTTTTCTCTACTGCGGAAACCATCCTGACCGACAATCGTAGTCGCCTCTCTCATTCCTCTTTCAAATTTCTGATTTTTCTCAATGTCAATATTATAGAATTAAAACTGTCCGAACAATACAAATTCCGCTCTTTGCCGCGCAATACTCAGACTCCGCCCACTTCTTCGCGCGACATACATTTTTCTCTTATTTTATCGAATTTTATGGCGTTTCCTCATCATTTCACAGGACTTTCAATAAAAATAAAATTATATGCATTGAAAAAACAAAAACCTTCCGAAAATTTGGAATGCGTTTTTCTCAACGGTGGAGAAGTTTACTAAATTCGGCATTTGGCGCGGTGTGTGCAAAACTTTTGTAATTCTATAATATTCCTCTCATGAGTTTCGTTTGTTTTTTTTTTTTTTTTTTTTTTTTTTTTTTTTTTCGAATTTACTTTTGTTATTGTTTCTTCCTCTTCTATATTTTGCCTAAATAAGTTTTCTGGAAGCATCCAATAGAGAATGACTTTCGAGCTCAACAATTTCAACATTATAGATTACTTTAACAGTGAAATTGGATTTTTTTCGTTTTTTTCGAATTTTTTTCGAGGTTTTCAAACGAAAATTTTTCGTTTTCGAATTTTTTTCGTCCGATCATGTTCGCCCATCCCTGGACTGCACCCCCTTATTTATCAGCATTCCTATTTTTTATTTACTATAAGTGACAACAGGCAGTCTAGCGCACTCTCAAAATCTTCCTCGTCAATCCCGCCTCCTTCCACGGGTGGAAGAGATGCCTGGATATAGCATCAACAAGTATAGCATCTCCCTGTAATCACTCTGTCTATATCGAATCAGAGACAATTACTTTACAGAAGAAAAAAAACCTGCACAAAAACAAGTGTCCGACATCAAATCTGCACACATATGCGGTTTGATGTCGGACGGTGGTTAAGTCGAGAAACGAACAACCACGTCATTCAGCACTCTTCTTCATCTCGTCTGATTAAATTATTTCGCACACTCGCTTATTCGTTTATTCAGTTCGATTCATGGGAACGGCCACGTTTTCCAAACAAAAGGACACAGAGATTGCATTACGCCTACAAAGCGCGCATAATCGCTCGGGAACTCTTCACGATTAATAAAATAATAGGTTATAATGTATCAATGACGCGATCAAGCCACGACGAGCACGCCTCGCACACTCTTAAATGGCCATGTAATACATTCATTACATCATTGCATGCATGGAAATAAATACATTTCTTCGCCATCTATACCACGCATAGCGCAGTAATACAGTAAGCTCAAATTATCTCAAAACACCTGTAGCCATACACCGGAACGTGCAAAAACACAAGTGTAGAACTAGAACAAGCAGTAGAACAAGCAATAGACGAAAGAAGTTAGGGGCGAAAGAAGGAGCCGAATGTGTAGCGCTTGTTAGCGTAGATCGAGAAGGTGATGGAGAAGGGGGTATTAGAAGCAGAAGTTTGACTGACGCGGAAACACAGAACACATCACGAGGGAAATAGAAACATGAATTAGGAATCCAAGCACGTTCTATGCCTGACCAAAGCTCCCAGGATATACGATACCGTAACCAATTAGTCATGGCCGTTTTGACTGCACGTGCTCATAAATATACTCTGCCTTGTAAAAGCGAGAAACAAACACAACTAATTGCAAGACTCAAGTAAGAGTGGACGACCCAGAGGAGAGGCCGGCACATAATTCCACCCATGTGCATTCTTGTACATGAATGAGATGAATGAATGAAAGGCAGAGTGTGAATCCGCATAGGAATACAAACAATACTATATTCACAAAGCAAACAGCAATAATACGAAGTCAGTGTGTGAGGACTGAATGTGGACAAATTACAGACACGAAAATCAGAAAACCTTCAATTCAGGCTAATTAAAGGGGACAGCTATGGTACCATAGCTAGCAATTAGCGAGTCTGAAAGTGTTTACCGCACACAAGAATGCAACCCAGTTTCGTTCACCGAAATCAAATGGCGTTGACTGAGCAGAAGAGCAAAAGCAGGGGGCGTGGCTAGAGGGTTAAAGAGGTCATCTTCTGAAAGATCGCAAGTCGAGATCGACGTCGGGTCATTCAGAAGAGTCGACTGCGTCGTTGACGTCGATAAGGAGACTGACCAAGAGAAATGACGTGCACATTTTGCAATCTTTCGTATAGTGTGTGAGAACCGAGACCATTGTCTAGTAGACATTGTCTATCTCATAGACAATGTCTACTAGACAATGGTCTGGAGCCCAGACCAGATATAACTTTCACGATTCACGAAAATTGGACCGCTGGAATCCGTGCGAGTCACATTTTCATGGAATCTCAAAGACAGAAAACAATGCACCAAAAAGGCGGGTTTGGGAATTCGTCAGTCTCGGGGAATTATGGCCAGCTCCAGCCTTGAGACAGCCATTACTCACTCCCACTCGCTCCCCATTGTTTCTGCCCGCCATTTGGTAGAGTCCTCCTTCTCTATCGCCTCAAAGTCTTGAGAAGAGGCACTTTTTTCTCGCCTTGGGCGCACCATCCAGGGGGCAGTGTGAGTGCTTTCGCTCGTCTTGTCTTCTTGAATCCCAAGGGAACCACCGTCAACTCTCGGGGATATGGAGAGGATATGAGGAAAGTATGAGGAATGAAGAATGGAGATGGATGGGAAGAGCATAAAGGGGCGAGGAGCAAAGAGCACGCAAAAGGTCGGCTCACGTCAACTTGAAGAGAGATAAGCGAACGTGCTAGAAACAACTTTTGACGGGAGGATGGGAGATTCGATAATATTCAAAGAACAGAGGCATGAAGCTAGAGGTCGGTCGGGCCCACAAAGGTAACTGTCATTGCAAACAATGTAGCTACTACTCACTAATATAATATGGTATATGATGAACAACTGTCAAACAATCAATTAAACAATTAGTTTTGTAAAAAAATCAAATAAACAAAATTTTCATAATCATCACGCATTACGTTGTACGACATAATCAAATAAAATTCATACCCACTGCACTAACCAGCAAGCCCTAATGGACTTGCAGGAAACTGGCGTAATCGCATATATAATGGATAATATTTTCAGTCGGAGCAAGCTCCAAGCATCAAGCATAGATAGAGTATGCATGAAAGCGACCATTGCGATCATCGAAAAGTTCATGCATGGAAGACGGAATTGTCTACTCTTCTGTTCAGAATTCAAAGAATCGGATGCACTCTCCATTTTTACACACTCTCTCACTTTTTAATATTTGCAAAGTTCGGTGAACTGCATAAAATTTGGTACTAGGTTTTTCATAACCTTTAAGCATAAACCATAGGAGCGTTATGGAATAACGTCTCACACTGAATAGTCCGCACAGACATCAGCGGCATACGTGGGATAGACAATATCTGCAATCATAGGTCGAAAAGTAGGTTATAAAGTACCAAGCCTGACCGGATTTTGAGCCAAAATTTCACAAAAATCGAAAAAAACTGACCGGATTTTGAACCAAAATTGCACAAAAATCGAAAAACCTGACCGGATTTAGAGCCAAATTTGCCAAAAATCGAAAAACCTGACCGGATTTTGAAAACCGATAACCTAGCTATTCGACCTATGTCTGCAATCCGGTTGTGAGGCTCTTTGCAAATACAACTTCCCAAAGGCAGACAGACAATTGAAATTTGATCGTATTTCTGCATTGCTTGAAAGGAAAAAATGCTAGAACCTCTGGAAACGCAAGAAAAACAATTTCACACTCTACCGCCTACTCTAAACATGACTGACTTCGCGTGCAGGTGCATACTAGACTCCCTCTCTCTCTCTCTCTCTAAACACAACCAAACCAACCAAACCAGGAACCAAACCAACGGAACCATCCAACAAAACAGGAGATAAAAGGGATAGTCTTTGAAGTTTGTCAACTTCAAAAAAAGTTCTCGAAAAATGAGATTGAAAATGAATATTTCATATTTCAAGCATAATTTCATGGAAGTGAACGGCTAAATTTGCGGCCGGACCGCGCTGAAAATTAACAACATCTTATAGCAAGTCTTTTATCTCCAGAACGGAACAAAGAATGATTAAAATGAAAATGTAGGAATGTCAGTGTTCAGATCTTCCACTGCACATGCTCTGTTGTCCACAATGCATGTGCATCATCTAGTGTATGTATCCATGTATCTATCTAGTATCGGCTAAACGAAATGCAAACCAAACAGAGGAATCTGATACATATATGGGACCGAGATTGAGGGGATTGGAGGGGGGTATCCAGTCTTGGACCAGAAAGAAGAAGACAAGTAATCAAGACAGTGCGAGAAATAGTGCAGACAGATTTCACTCCGTCTGGGTGCATACATTTTTTAGAGATAACAATTTTTAGATAGAATACTTCTTTTTCTTTTGAGATAAATATTTCTGGATCATAAATCTACATCAACTTCCAAAAGAGCTGCTGCAGATTTATGGACCAGAAATATCCATCTCAAAAAATGCGTGCACCCAGACGGAATGAAATGTGTGTCTGAACTATTGCTTGCACTAGGAATAATCGAACCGGAAATGACCATTTTCAGAATGAAAAGAATTCCAGGCATGCCAGTGGATGGAGTTGTTATTCCCCCCGCCAACAGTTCATTCATACAAAAGCGATGAATAGCAACGCTATAAAAATCAGGAAAATATAGATAGAGGTACAAAAAACGAAGGATAAGATACAAAAACGACAGTCGGCTACGATTCTGCACTACATGTGTATTGATGAAAGTCTATACCTACAGTAATCCTTGCAGCAAAAAAATCACAAGACAACTCTAGACCAAACGCACACATTCGATAGCTAATGATACTCGATACTTTGCCCATTGGCCGGGTATAACAATCTACATACTCGGATACTCTGTTTCCTTCCTTCCGGTAGGCGATTATCGGTCGCAAAGAAAGCGAGCACTCATAGTTGGCACAAAGAAGGAATGTGAGGAAAACTTATTAAGGACGCAAGAAAGATGTATCAAGTATTAGCAGACAAAGACGTTGTAGATGTAGGCCTAATTTCATAACGACCAAAAAGGGAATCAGAATGCAGGCAAACATAGCAACTACATCAACGGAAGCATCGCCAACCGTCCACTCCATTTTTTTGTCCATTATTTAATCAGCTTTCTGGTAGCGAAATCCGAAGGAACAGCTGTCAGACTTTTTTTTCTCTACTAACACATTAATCGAAACAAAAACAACACACAAAAGCACTAACCAACAGTAGTAGCATTAGATGCATCGATAAATTAGTATTATTATTATTACAATTATACACAGCGTAATAAACTAGTCCGAGAGCCAATTAGAATAGCGTCTGCCGGCAATAAAAACGCGAGCGAGCCGGGGCATTTATCCGTCGAGTCAGAAGGCGCAAATACTGGTGGGAGTTAGACGGAGGAAGATGCACAATAGAGCCGGCACCGTCCGTGACTTGAAGTTTACAAGTCTACTTAAAGTGAAAGTGTAAGTTTTGAAATGCCTGAGGAGCAGTGTTAGCAGTTGATTGTGGTGGTAGTAAAACTCTCCGGGTATAGCACGAATACTAGAGAATATAATAAGTCACTGTTCTAGAGCACACGGTGAAACACGGAACCTCCTTGTGTAAGAAGAGCATGATAAATGATACCATTTCAATAATATTGTCCGGGGGAGGGGCAAACGTATTCGATATGCTAGATATAGATATAATAATAATAATAATAATAATAATAATAATAATAATAATAATAATAATAATAATAATAATAACAATTATTATTATTATTAATCATCATCAATGAAATGATCAAGAGACCTGTCGCATTGGAGTTTCGCTATCGACATATTCTATATAGAATTTGAAGTCTATAGTACATCCATAATTCCGTAGATAATACAAATACAAAAATCAATAAATTCACCAACCAATCAATCGCCGTGATTCCCTTCGCGTGAATGCGATGGTCGCGTACGGGAGCGGTCGGGTATCTAGAAAATCGATATTTTTAAATCAATAACTTTTCAATAATTTTCAAATACGACCAAGTACCGGCCGCTAAAATCTACAGTAACCCCACCGCATATCCTATTACGCTAATCATGTTAATTAATGTAGTCTTCAAAAGTAATGAAAAGAAAAGAAAAGAAAAGAAAAGAAAAGAAAGGGAACGCAAAACGAGGAGGATTTTTTCCATAGGTCGAATAGCTACGTTACAGATTTGCGAAATGTGGTCTGGTTTTCAAAAAAAAATCCAATTAAGGTCAGGCTCCGTAGTTTGAAACGTACTTTTCAACCTATGGGGTTTTCTCTTGTTTTGCGTAGGTTTGCAGCGAGCCAGAAGATTTTTTCTCCAGATGTTGCTCACGTACGAAAGTAACCCACACTCCCGCTCAATTGAACAGTATCCCACTCGGGCTCACCTCAGATCCCACTTGTACAGCACAGGCACGGTATCGGACTGGGAGGCGGTCAGTAGGGCGGTCTCTTCCAGCGGCGACCAGCACGCGTCCGCCCAGTCACAGCCACCGCCTACCTGGAAAGACCAAGGATACGGTAATACAGTAATCATCGCTCATGAAGAGGATACGGTAATACAGTAATCATCGCTCATAATACGGTAATACAGTACTCATCCTTCATGGCAAGCATACTGAGGCTAATGAGCACACGTGGGCGCGCATTGCCGCTGGAAATGAAAATCGGGGGGTCGGACGCAAAAATCGGGGGGTCGTAGGCAAAAAATGGAGCATTTATACGTCATTTTGAGTGATTTTTTTTTGGAAAATCGGGGGTCGGGTGCCAAAAATTGGGGGTGTATTGCCGCTAGCGGCAGTGGTGCCCACGTATGCTAATGAGCTGTCAGAAGAGTTTTCAAAGAATTCAACACAAACATCCCACCTAGCGACGATCTCTTGATGTGAATAACTTTTATTATTATTATTATTATGACAAAAGTGAGATTGTGGCATACTACAAGTTTGATGTACTGCTTTCTGTCGAACGTTTCGTAGACATGTTGTCCGCGTATAAGACTTGCACACAGCTTTCTCACGAATTAAAAGCCGCGAGAAAACCAATTACATTGCATATCTCGAATACCATAAAGCTCCGAAATCAATAAAATCAATTTCGTGACAAACATTGCAAGTCAACAAAAAATCGATTTCTCAACCACCGCACGTCTTCCACATCAATAAACTACTGTACCTCTTCCAAATCAACAAACTACCGTACATCTTCCCAATCAATAAACTACCGTACCTCTCCAATATCCATAATCGGCGCTCCGTTCCTTCTCAGGTCCCACAGCGAACAGCGATGCGAGGACAGCGAGGCCACGATCGATTCCATCTTTCCGTTCCATCTCACGCATTTCACCTGATAACGATGATAATAAACTCAGTTCACGATTCGGAACGTTACAGGGTACGGTACTTCCAAATCCGTTACTCCTGTAGCGTTTAGGATAAAGAACGAAACCTATTCACAAGTAAATTCACGATGTCTTGACAGAAAACAATGTACAGTCGTGCGTCTCGTGGTGTGCATACCGTACCTGATCGGGATAAGTTGGTGCGCCGGGTGAGAATGGCGAGGCGAGGTTTGCGAGATCCCACAGAAGCAGCTGGCCACTGCCGCCGCCCGACATGGCCCATCTGGAAAGATGGATTTTATAATCAGGTCTATCATTATTATTATTATCATTATCATTATTATTATTATTATTATTATTATTATTATTATTATTATTATTATTATTATTATTATCAGTTGAGTCTTCTCTCACGAATTTTGCGGGACCCCTAAATTCTCCGAAAAAAAGGCGGCACCATTTTGGAAAGTCTAGTTGACACACTAAACATATTACACTGATTTTACAGATTTAAAGTAACTTTGCACTTTATAAAACATTTTCAAGTATTCTACAGAAATTATCATAATCCCCCTCTGCCCATGGACTAACTATGCACGAATGATTCCTATGCACGATATCGATTGAATTGGTTATGAGGCTACAGTAACCTTAGCATTATTGATTGTCTCGACTACAGTAACCATGACATTATTGATTACCTCTTATCGGCGGACACGTCAACGGTGAGTACGTGGCCGACATGATCACGACGCGAGCACAGAGTCTCCAGGCGATTGTCTGCAATATCGATTGATAAGGATACGTTAGCCTAGATTTTGAATGCTCATCGATCAATACTTCAGGGTGTACGGTAACATGGGGGGGGAGCGGAAATCAATCGATACCTCGAACAATCTTGGTCGCGTCAAAGACGATGACGCTTCCGTTTTCACAACCAGCTACGATCAGACCGAATGGCTTCTCTTCGCTAGCACCAGCAGACGTCCAGCATAGATCGTTGCACCTATAGTAATATAAAATTTAGATTAAAACAAATATTTTGGGGTATCCTTGATAGATAAACGTTTTTATTCTTCTCATAGTTGTTAGTAAATGGGATACTCTTGATTCTTCAATTGTAAACCGCACTTATTTTTGAAATAGTAGCAAAACTGCGGTCTAGATATTACAGTGTTTTCGTCGTCTTTTTTAATATCACATAATATCGTTGTTTTCTATTAAATCCAAGAAACGATAAATTATTATTACCATTACTACTATTACTACAAACCACGATCAAAAGAGATCTAATAGGTGTTGTGACCAGTGAAGTAGGAAAACAGAGATCGAACAAGCGAAATTAATCGAAAGTGACACGTGGAACTTGTATACAAACAGTAAATAGAACAGTCAATACTCACTTGAAGTCGGAATGAACGCTAGTCTCTCGCTTGAATCGATTCCTCGGTTGGGCGTAGATCGATGATAGTGGAACGTAATCGATTGCGGGTGTGGTATCCACCTTTGACGAGGATAGGGCAGAGAATTGCTGGGCATAGTCAACCACAACAAGGCCTACAACATATATGTTCGTTACAAAGTAAAGAATTACATAATTAGTGGAGAAATGTTGATAAGAAAGAAAAGCAGGGCAAAAGGTCATACATTTTTGTTCAACTCACATTTTCAAAATTACAAGCTGAACCGTAATTTTGATAAACTGTCCCGTAAAATTGCTTATTTTGGCAAAATATGCGATAAAGTGGCCCGTTTTTCATAAGACGACCAATTTATAAACTAACCCGTACCCATATTGTGGATGCTATAAAATGTATGGCAAATATACCTTGCTCGGGGCATTCACGAGGACTCCAGGCGAAGACGCCGGAACGCGTGTAGTGCTTGGCGAACATATCGCGAGCGTCCGCTACTTCGATCGATGTCACGAGAAGAAACAACCACTCGCTGAACAAACAAAAACGATTACTCATAACCATAAAAACAACAGTAATATTGACGGTGAGATATGAGCTGAAACAAGGGCGCAATACGCAAATCGATAGGGCAAATACAATAGGGTACATCTGGTCGTATGGAAAAGTTTGTCGAAGAGAGAAAAGGTCGAATGCCTCGAATTGGACAGCTGCCAGAGTGTAATCGACCGGTTGGATCTATGCGTGGTGTGCACGAAAGCGGCTTTTCTCGACTTTTTTTGAAAACGCATTTTGAAATCTCGAACGATTACACTACGAATCGAAAACTGATTTTTATTTTGTTTAAATTAGTGTGAATTTAGTTTATTTTTGAAATATTAGAATTTCATTATCGCAACCAGTTCCCCAACCCAACATAAGTGAAGCGTAAATTGAATATAAATTGAGGAAAAAACATTGTAATGAACTGATATCTATAAAAAACCTTTCGTTTCTGATAACACACATACTTCTGCAACACATCTTTATTTATCCATTATCCATTAATTATATTATCCTCATTATCTTACCATATCATCTCTTATCGTATTTTCTTCCATGAACTTCTGGTCGATCCATGATGATCCATGATCTTCATGATATCTGGCATGCCTGAATTATTTGCTTGTTATTTAGTATTTTACTTCCACAATACCCAAAGCCGATATCGTCTATCTTGCATTATCGACGGACATCGATCGATCCCCTGATGCCATCTCATTTCCTGTTATTTATGACATAATGAAATAAGGAGAAGAATAAGTATAAGAATCACTATTCATTTTATCTGTACAACAATCAAGACATAGAATATTATAGCACTTTATTATTGCATTTAATTGAAGACCCGTGACTTTGCACAACAGAAGTAAAAGAGCTCTAGAAAGATTATATACATCGATCCTTTCGGACAGGGAATCTTGGCAAAATGCCAGAATTGTTTGGCAGGCTGCCAAACCTAAAGCATCGTGCTCGGCTGATCGGGATCGACCCATGGCCACTCATCTTTGCTACGAGTTGACGACGCCTCTGAAAATAGAGCAAATCAATCAATCAATAAAAGTTTTTTTTGCAAAATCTTGTTCCGAAATTTTTAGAAATGTGTTTAGTTTTTCTTTGCAGTAAAAGTATTCCTCGACATTTGATGGGATATTTAGAATTTAGGTAATGCGTTGAATGTTGAAGTCACGGGAAAAATAAAGGCAGAGAAAACTCGTTTTATGCACTCTCTCGCTTCCTCTTATTTTCTTTTCGCAAATTTGGGCGGGGTCCATTTAAAGGCACAACTCTAGCTAATTTTATTCTCCGCATAATAAGTAAATAATCTTCTAATAAATTATACTAATAAGAATAATAAGAATAAGATATAATAAAACCATCTCCATGTTCTTCTGCAAGTCTAATTAGCAATTTCAATGCAGCCATAAACTTGGTTGCTGCCCTACTACTTCTTCTTTTCAGCAGACTTTTCATGTATTTTCAATTATCTACGCCTACTCTTCTATTCACATATCTTATAATAATATCATCGCGCATGATTACTCGCTTAATCATATCATATCAGATATTACTGTTAATGTCATCGCGATTTAATCAAAGATCAAAGATCAAAAACTGAAAATTTAAGGCGATTTTCTGAAAATTTACGATTTCCTTTGTTTTCCAGATATGGGGACAGAATGGAGATTTCAAAATTTCCCTTTAAAGTTTCTTTAAAGATTTTGCAAGGCAGGTCATATTGTGGGTATTCAACGATATTGGATAGGCTATCTAATAACGCTTCAAGTCTACCAGGTTGTCGAACAAGATTGCTCTCCATGCAGAAGTGTCTTGCTCAAAATATCTTCCAACATCATGGAAAAAATATGTCTACTTTCTAGACACTACACTACATCTTCTCTTTCTCGATATCAGCACTATTAGAAAATCGCCGATAAGAACATTATTTCCGCTGATATATCCCTAATTTCCTGTTTCATAAAACTTTTGAGAATGTTAGAATATCACTGACGAATAATAGCAATGCTTTTCGCATTTTGACTACTGCAAAATTGCTTTAGTAAGACGAAAATCACTATAGAAATTCATTCTTACGCTTATCTTCAACAGTCAAAATGTGCTGTTTTCTCATTTTGTTTATTGCACGAACGCGGAACCCCCAATCTGTCAAATTTGTTCGGAGAAGAAGACGAAGCAGAACCGCTAGATTTATCCCAAAAAAAAAACTAAATCCGTTCCCTTCTCACAGAATTTTCCCCATTTCTCGTTTTCTCGAAAAAAAACTCTTTTCCCTGGTTAATAACTAGGATGAACAAAGTATGTACATCACATATCGAGATCTATGCATATTATTCCGTGTACTTCTAACGCGAAAATATCCGCTTCATGATCTCTAATTACTTGCTTAAATAATAATAATAATAATAATAATAATAATAATAATAATATAACAATAATAATATCCTCGCGTTAATTATCAACCATAACTATTACCATCTCTCTACGTTATACCTGTTATATTATTTACTATAAACACGTATCTATTACATTTTTTTGTTGCTCCAAGCTATAATATATCTAGTTACATTCCAAATATTTCCTCATTAGTATTTGTTCATTGCTCAACAAACGCTATTCAAGTAGGGCATTAAAGTCGTCGTTACCTCTCGGTCCGCCCCTCACTCCACAGCCAGAACTCGAGCGTTCACTGAAAGAATTTCCAAGATGTACATATCGAAGGGGGCGTGGCCTAGGCTCTAGGCTCTGTCCTCTCGCTCTCTCTCTCTCTCGCTCTATCTCGCCCTCTTTCTCGCTCCTTGCTCACCTCTTGTGGTCAGTGCTGAGAAGAGGATCGCTATCGGGCGTCGTTGTCGGAGGTCCTGAGACGACTCCGGACGAACCGAAACACCATTCTGTAATGGCTAAATATTATTGATTGGTTTCTATTTTTTCGGTTTTTATTCGATTCCATCTCTTTTATGCGTGATAAGAATTCGAAATATTTTGATTCATCGAAATTGCAAAAAAAAAATATCATATGTCAATCTTCCTTTATCATTTATTTGTCATAGCAAAACTAAGAAATTACTGAACGTAAGACTACGTGTGTAATATGTCCATGTATTCTAGTGTTTCCGTGTTTCTGTTTCTACCTCGTTTTATAAATAATTGCCAACACCCAGGTGACCTTTAGTCACCTCCCCCTTTTTAACTTCCATACTCTTTTGTCTTTCATCTCGATCTACTTCTACTTCCAGTTATAGGCACTCCACCATGCGGCAATTACTCCCCGGACGAGGTAGTCCATTTTACTATTATTTTATTTTGTTATTATACCGTGTTCTACAGTACAGCCCGATCTCCTTTTGTACACGAGTAACACTGCGGCGCGCAGAGGCGCTCATTTGCGCTCATCATTTATTTCTGCGGGTACTGAATACTTTTCGATTCTCAAAGTCTTAATCATGAGTTTCCGTTATGAAAAGTTGTTTTAATGACTAAAGAAACTGAAACAAAATTTCTATTAATGAGAAAAAACAATTAAAAGGCAAATCACACTGGTCCGAAAATGTTTGGGTAGAGAAATTTTTGAACGACGCAAATCATACTGTATGTTTAGCGGGAATTTTAAATTTTTAATGTTTTTCGTTTTTACTCACATTTCTTCGTTTTTTTCCTGTTTGGACGTTAGAGTAGTCTTAGTCAAAATCTGCCAATAGCAAAATAGCGTTTAAGTTTTCCGTGTCATCCAGCCACGACAGTGTAGCACAGACCTTCATTTGGCATTTTGCCAAGTAATTCAATTCGCGATAACAATAGAGTTTTCACTTCGTTTTGAACTTATTATTCGGTGTTGTTCGATTGATTCTGTATTAAATCGGTGCTCTTGCTGTTCTACTAGGTATTGGTAGTTGAGCCAAGCCCATAATCCACTTAAAGTAGTAGTTAACTTAGTGTTGGCGCAGTTCGATGTAGTATTTCGCCTTTACTCTTTCAATTTCCTATATTTTCTCGATGTACTATTTGATCGTGCGAATGTATTACTTCCTATTCTACTTAATGATTATATTTTCACATTTCCATTGCAGTCATAGATGATGGAGGGAGTCGTTGTCACGGCGATCGCGTCTGCGATTGCCTCCTCCCGCTAGACCTCGTCGACAGCATCAATGTGCAAACAGCAGCGCCTGCTCGAGTAGCGCCGTGTGGCCGTCTTCTTCCTCATTAGGACGGCACAAAAGTTCGTGAACAGCGAATATTTTCAATTTATTGATTTTAATTTTAAATCAATCCAGGGGTCTCGCTTCGCTCGCTAATCCGACATCAGCACAACACGTTAGAGTGACCGGTACGGATTATGTAATTGATTATTGACTCATATTAAGTGATTTTGATTCTGACACTAGTGTGAGGGAGAGATCTGGGTTAAAGGCACACCCCAAGCTAATTCGACTCTCCGCTTTGGCAACATTATCCCGCAGACAAAGAAAAAAGTGTGACCAGAGCGGAGGGTCAAATTAGCTAGGGGTGCGCTTTTATAGAAAACGAATTTAACTGAATAAATGAAGAACAGCTTTGATATATCGACCCTACAGTATCCTCACTCTACCACATCACTACAATTATCGATTGTTGTAGATGATTACAATCCGGTCGTGTCTTTCGTCAAATTCTCACCCAATTGAAAGTACATACTGGCGGCCTCTCTGGACATTCCACTCAAGAAATTGGACTTCAATAAGGTACATTCTCTACTCGCTAACGAGTTCTTTGACGTTTATCAATATTTTATTTATAAAAGTCACATATTTATCCCAAACTGTTTTCTCTACAAACCTGACTGTTGATATTGCTTACAACGAATCAAATTTTTATCGAATATTTATTGATTATCGCTGTGTTCATCTATTGAACGGTGATTATCAGGGCCTGAAAATTTACACTGGTAACACGAATACAAAGTGTACTACATATTCGTCAACCTATCTGTTTACTGTAGGTATAGGGATTTCTGTAGATATAGGGATTACTGTAGGTATAGAGATTAATGTAGGTATATAGATTACTGTAGGCATAGACATTACTGTAGGTATAAGGATTACTGTAGGTATAGGGATTTCTGTAGATATAGGGATTACTGTAGGTATAGAGATTACGGTAGGTATAGAGATTACTGTAGGTATATAGATTACTGTAGGTATATATAGATTACTGTAGGTATAGGGATTTCTGTAGATATAGGGATTACTGTGGGTATAGAGATTAATGTAGGTATATAGATTACTGTAGGCATAGACATTACTGTAGGTATAAGGATTACTGTAGGTATAGGGATTTCTGTAGATATAGGGATTACTGTAGGTATAGAGATTACGGTAGGTATAGAGATTACTGTAGGTATATAGATTACTGTAGGTATATATATTACTGTAGGTATAGATATTACTGTAGGTATATAGATTACTGTCGGCAAAGAGAGTGGAAGGCCAATTTATCAACTTTAAGGGATTCTTTACGTTGTTAATGTATAAGTCTGCATAGTATTTAATTTAATATTGCTTATTATATTTGTCGATAATATCTCTGAAATTCACTACTTCCAGATCGATCTGTTGGCTGCGATTCACGAGGCGACTCCCGAAGCGATTGTAGAGAAGATAAACAGCTGGAATGCGGTGAAGGTTGGTACAGAATTATGAATTATGGTAACGAATTATGACCATACGTGGGTAGCATTGCCGCCCACCCAATGATAGTAACCAAGAGGCTCCTGCCGGAGAAAAAGTATCGCAAACTGAGTGATGATAAGCACTAAAACGTCTAGTTTCTCCCAGCGCGAAAGTTGGCTACGGTATATCTGGGCGCTCGCCATACAAACGCTTCTGACGAGACCTATCATCGAGTTTTACGAGTTCAGATACATGCCGAGATGGCTTAGTGGTTAGAACTTTTGTTTAACTATCCGAACGTCGTATGTTCGAATCCCGCCCGGTGCAGATCAACTTTGCCGATTTTTTGTAGTGTGGGAGGCTTCAAGCCAAAGTTAAATGTAGGGATTTCTCTCCATTGAACCGCCGTGTCTCCATTTCGGCCTTTTCATCACCACATAAATGATAGAGTTCTGTATCGAGGATTTCTTTTAGGGTCCTATAGCGAGGATATCTTATTAATTGGTTGTCGATGTGATTATGGATACGGTAATTTCAGATGTACGAGATCTTGGGTGCGGACGAGGAGTACGTTCAATCGATAGTGAGAGCGACGATGGATGATGTGGTGCGAGCAGTAGTATTCATGTGAGGGTTACGGTAGCCCAAGGTCCTTGTAGACTTTTCAGCTTTTTTATACCGTAGAAGTCGATTCTTATTGATTGATTGTTTGTCTTTGCATTTTACATTGGATAAACATTTGATAATTATCATTGTTGACACGACAACCAAAAAAAGTTTGGTTGATATGATTTCAATAATTTGGTTATTATAATTTAATTACCTTAGGAGCAATTATTCTGGCTAGCACGCGCGGGGTTGTGTGTTTGTCATGATGGTTTACGGTGGATTACGATAGTTTTACGATATCACACAATAATCTTCCCGCACACTGTGCTTATTCCGACAACGTATACTTAAATCTCGTATATATCGATTTTTTCTGACAAGTTACTGATTACTACACTGATTACAAGATACTGACAGATTAGTCTGACAAGACCGGGTTGCGGTAGGTTACAGTAATTCACAATCATATTTCTTATCCTTGGTAAACATTTTGTGATGTTACCTTTATCGGTCGTACCACACTCGGTGATGTATGTTGTGTGGTGCTACCGTAATGTGCTATGTTGTGTTACAGTAATCTGTAGCATGAGGTATGTAACTAATGTTTATTGATTTATAAATAAATAAATTAATGTATCGTACACCACAAGGGTGATTCATCTATTTAAAATGTTCGAGTGTAATGTAAACTTACCTTGTTTAATCTTCACTTAACTTAATTTTCGAACTGTACTTATTGCTTATCAGTTAACGATGATAATTATCAAATGTTTATCCAATGTAAAATGCAAAGACAAACAATCAATCAATAAGAATCGACTTCTACGGTATAAAAAAGCTGAAAAGTCTACAAGGACCTTGGGCTACCGTAACCCTCACATGAATACTACTGCTCGCACCACATCATCCATCGTCGCTCTCACTATCGATTGAACGTACTCCTCGTCCGCACCCAAGATCTCGTACATCTGAAATTACCGTATCCATAATCACATCGACAACCAATTAATAAGATATCCTCGCTATAGGACCCTAAAAGAAATCCTCGATACAGAACTCTATCATTTATGTGGTGATGAAAAGGCCGAAATGGAGACACGGCGGTTCAATGGAGAGAAATCCCTACATTTAACTTTGGCTTGAAGCCTCCCACACTACAAAAAATCGGCAAAGTTGATCTGCACCGGGCGGGATTCGAACATACGACGTTCGGATAGTTAAACAAAAGTTCTAACCACTAAGCCATCTCGGCATGTATCTGAACTCGTAAAACTCGATGATAGGTCTCGTCAGAAGCGTTTGTATGGCGAGCGCCCAGATATACCGTAGCCAACTTTCGCGCTGGGAGAAACTAGACGTTTTAGTGCTTATCATCACTCAGTTTGCGATACTTTTTCTCCGGCAGGAGCCTCTTGGTTACTATCATTGGGTGGGCGGCAATGCTACCCACGTATGGTCATAATTCGTTACCATAATTCATAATTCTGTACCAACCTTCACCGCATTCCAGCTGTTTATCTTCTCTACAATCGCTTCGGGAGTCGCCTCGTGAATCGCAGCCAACAGATCGATCTGGAAGTAGTGAATTTCAGAGATATTATCGACAAATATAATAAGCAATATTAAATTAAATACTATGCAGACTTATACATTAACAACGTAAAGAATCCCTTAAATTTGATAAATTGGCCTTCCACTCTCTTTGCCGACAGTAATCTATATACCTACAGTAATATCTATACCTACAGTAATCTATATACCTACAGTAATGTCTATGCCTACAGTAATCTATATACCTACATTAATCTCTATACCCACAGTAATCCCTATATCTACAGAAATACCTATACCTACAGTAATCTATATATACCTACAGTAATCTATATACCTACAGTAATCTCTATACCTACCGTAATCTCTATACCTACAGTAATCCCTATATCTACAGAAATCCCTATACCTACAGTAATCCTTATACCTACAGTAATGTCTATGCCTACAGTAATCTATATACCTACATTAATCTCTATACCTACAGTAATCCCTATATCTACAGAAATCCCTATACCTACAGTAAACAGATAGGTTGACGAATATGTAGTACACTTTGTATTCGTGTTACCAGTGTAAATTTTCAGGCCCTGATAATCACCGTTCAATAGATGAACACAGCGATAATCAATAAATATTCGATAAAAATTTGATTCGTTGTAAGCAATATCAACAGTCAGGTTTGTAGAGAAAACAGTTTGGGATAAATATGTGACTTTTATAAATAAAATATTGATAAACGTCAAAGAACTCGTTAGCGAGTAGAGAATGTACCTTATTGAAGTCCAATTTCTTGAGTGGAATGTCCAGAGAGGCCGCCAGTATGTACTTTCAATTGGGTGAGAATTTGACGAAAGACACGACCGGATTGTAATCATCTACAACAATCGATAATTGTAGTGATGTGGTAGAGTGAGGATACTGTAGGGTCGATATATCAAAGCTGTTCTTCATTTATTCAGTTAAATTCGTTTTCTATAAAAGCGCACCCCTAGCTAATTTGACCCTCCGCTCTGGTCACACTTTTTTCTTTGTCTGCGGGATAATGTTGCCAAAGCGGAGAGTCGAATTAGCTTGGGGTGTGCCTTTAACCCAGATCTCTCCCTCACACTAGTGTCAGAATCAAAATCACTTAATATGAGTCAATAATCAATTACATAATCCGTACCGGTCACTCTAACGTGTTGTGCTGATGTCGGATTAGCGAGCGAAGCGAGACCCCTGGATTGATTTAAAATTAAAATCAATAAATTGAAAATATTCGCTGTTCACGAACTTTTGTGCCGTCCTAATGAGGAAGAAGACGGCCACACGGCGCTACTCGAGCAGGCGCTGCTGTTTGCACATTGATGCTGTCGACGAGGTCTAGCGGGAGGAGGCAATCGCAGACGCGATCGCCGTGACAACGACTCCCTCCATCATCTATGACTGCAATGGAAATGTGAAAATATAATCATTAAGTAGAATAGGAAGTAATACATTCGCACGATCAAATAGTACATCGAGAAAATATAGGAAATTGAAAGAGTAAAGGCGAAATACTACATCGAACTGCGCCAACACTAAGTTAACTACTACTTTAAGTGGATTATGGGCTTGGCTCAACTACCAATACCTAGTAGAACAGCAAGAGCACCGATTTAATACAGAATCAATCGAACAACACCGAATAATAAGTTCAAAACGAAGTGAAAACTCTATTGTTATCGCGAATTGAATTACTTGGCAAAATGCCAAATGAAGGTCTGTGCTACACTGTCGTGGCTGGATGACACGGAAAACTTAAACGCTATTTTGCTATTGGCAGATTTTGACTAAGACTACTCTAACGTCCAAACAGGAAAAAAACGAAGAAATGTGAGTAAAAACGAAAAACATTAAAAATTTAAAATTCCCGCTAAACATACAGTATGATTTGCGTCGTTCAAAAATTTCTCTACCCAAACATTTTCGGACCAGTGTGATTTGCCTTTTAATTGTTTTTTCTCATTAATAGAAATTTTGTTTCAGTTTCTTTAGTCATTAAAACAACTTTTCATAACGGAAACTCATGATTAAGACTTTGAGAATCGAAAAGTATTCAGTACCCGCAGAAATAAATGATGAGCGCAAATGAGCGCCTCTGCGCGCCGCAGTGTTACTCGTGTACAAAAGGAGATCGGGCTGTACTGTATTATTTTATTTGTATACTTTCATAGTTTCACTCTTGACAATACCGGAATTAACCCAGTTGAAGTGCGCTAAACCGCTCTCAATTAATTATGCTAATAGAATGTTCCGACAATTATTGTAATTACTGGTTGCGCTAGTTTCTGTAGGGATGTTGCAAGATGGAGGAGGAGCAGTAGCAGAGATAGAATAGGATAGGAAAGGATTGACGATGAATTCTCTCAGAGACAAAATTATCTTGTGGTTATTATATTATGGATATTATGAATATTGTATAGATATTTTTGATGTTGTGGATAAGAAAATTCGCCCCGTTTTGGACCCCTCTGCAAATGATATGCTGACATGATGAATATTATTATAATTATTATTCTAGTTCAGCTTGACATTTTTGATAGAGTTATATGTAGTAATTAACGTATGGTGAGCTTTGGTAATTAACGCCCCTCTGCATATTGTGCATGTATGCTTACACGATCAATATTATTATTGGCGAATCCAGCCTTTCCACAACTCGATTCAAACTGCTTATTCAGATATTGTCATGAAAAAAAGAGTTGAGAGAAAATATAGTGTAAACGACGACGCGTTTCTATTCATTGCCAGGGAACACTATAAGCCTGAAAGACCCCATTGTTGAGCCACATGTGCTTACTCTCAATCCAATTTACAAGAATGACAAAATGTCATGCAAAAAGATTCAAAAGTCTAGTGAAAGCATGTGCCAAACGAGGAAATGGTCTCAAATTAACATGGAGTTATGGCATCTGAAATATATCATGAGAAGCTGAATGAAGTTATGATTCGAGAAAATCGATATTGAAATAGCGATTTTCGAAGGCGTTCGTAATCAATTCGGTTTTTTAGCCCCAATGGTAATTTGAGACCATGCCCTTGTCAGTAGCGGTTATCTATAGATATATCCGGTTACCTTTGTCCTATATCGTCATATATAATAATAGCGTTCCCCACAGAGTTATCGGGAAATAATGATTTATTTATGCAAAAATGACATAAATAGTCTTATTTTGTCTCTATTATTTCACAATTGTAATATTGCTCATACGTTTCGCCTCGCATCATGGAAGATCAAAATACTATATTATATTTACTTCTGTAAGTATATTTACCAAAACTTACAGGGAAACGCCATATTAGTATTGCTTTGAAATCGTAATGAATATTTAATAATAATAATAATAATTATTACTATTATTGCAGGTTGCTATCTACTCCTCCTCCTTCTTCTTTCCTATTCATTGCTCGTCCAAAGCCTCACATGTTACGACTCTGATGACAGTTTGACTGACAAGAGCAAGAGCAGAAAATGCGATCCCGACTATGTTGGTTTATTTTCAAAAATAATTATCTAATTCATGATTAGAGAAAACATGGGAATACTGACGAAAAAATATTTTCGAAAAACTTAATCGAAAAAGCCATATGACGATGATCACATGTTTTTAGGACATTTTCCGAGCGATTTGTCTAGATTTTCTATTTAGAGACAGAAAAAAGCGATTGGGAAAGAAAATTCTTTGCTTGATCAGTGCGATATCTTATCATTTCTGGGGAATCCTTGATACCAGAAGTCGCAGATAAGAAAAGAAATGAATAGGGTCTCTTAGCCTTCACTGTATTTTCCAAGACAGAACGGTCGCTCAACATAGCAGCTGAAAAAAAAACATTAATGACTCTCTGACTTGTCTCTTTTGCAAACAAAAAACAGCTTGTCAAAGAATGTTGAGGTGTGCAAGAATTCGGAGAGTAAGATTAATTACAATTCCATTCATTTTATCTAACATATCAGACTGAAGACAGATAAGTGATGATTAGCATTATCCATAGACGTTGACCACCGTATTGATTACAGTATCCAATTAAGCGAAACCATCGACCACTCAATTGTACTTTTCTGAATTCTTATCGGGAACTAACGAAATAATCCACCTTGCTCACGTAACAATGAAGAATAAGAATAAGAAATTGAGAACTTTCTGTGTGATCTTGCACGTGTTTCCAATGCATTTGTTTGCGACCTATTTCTACACTCCTAACAAACCATATCCTGAGATTTCAATGGAATTTACCATGTCTATCATCATAATTATCATATTATCTTCTATTTATCTCGCAATTCCCTATTCATATTTAGGCATAATATAGATCGATACTAGGCATATATTACGCGTAAATAGTCTCGAGGCTGGCAAACATTAATAGTAGAGGACTTGTTTTGATATTCACTTCCTAAGTCTTTCACTACTTGCCATTCAGATAGGGGACGAGGGAGAGGGAGAGGTAGAGACGGAGAGAGTGAAAGGTAGAGAGGGAGAAGGAGAGATAGAGGTTGTGAGGCTTCCTAATCCTACCATTCTGTCATTCTTCCTTGACTTCTTTCTATGAGACTAGTCGTCTCGAGAAAAATGCAATAGAGAAGAAATATAAACAAGAGAAAAAACGAAGCTTTCAACAGCAAAGTTGATGAACTGTATTGTATCTATGAATGTCAAACCGTTTGCCGACAAACGAAACATGCGAAAGTGGGGGGCGTTTGATAAAATCATCCGCCTACGATTGTGGCGACACGTTTGTCGTTAATCGGTTCGCCAACGTTCATGGATACGGCCTCTGACATATGCTGTGCATGTTCCACATAGCCATTCTCAAGCATGAACGTTTGACGTAGTCTATGCGCATTCCATCCATATATCTAATATTTCTTTCATAGGTGTCTGTTTTCCATCCCCAAATGACCATAGAGACCGAGTTATAATACAAACGGCCGCACATCTTATTTTTATGCTCAATCCATGCACGTCCCACTTGCAGGATAAATATATAAATATATAATGTATAATCTTCATATATAACACAAATACACATAATCTTCATTATCACATTTCTATCGTAATTCTATCAAACCACAAAAGTTCTGCGCAATTGAGCAAAAGTCTCATCGGCATAACCTCGGATGAGAACCGATGAATAATAACCGACTGGATGATAACTATTTTCATAAATTTTCTATCCATTAGCGCTTGTCTCTCATATTTAAATTGTTATCATATTCATCGGTCCTCATCCGACCTAGTGCTGTCTCGTCTATAACTGATAACTCTGCTTATGTGTTTGCACATCTCCGTCTGCTATAGGCAATGAGTGCTTCTGTCTCTGCGACATCACCACATTGTTCATGCATGGTGAGTATGGGAAGATGACATGGGGGTGAAGGGATGGGAGAGGGAGATGTAGAGGGAGAGGTGGAGGAAGAGGTAGAGGTAAAGAGCGTGAGAGGGTGAGGCAGAGGAAGAGGTAGAGGTAGAGGAAGAGGTAGAGGTATAGGTAGAGGTAGAGGTAGAGGTAGAGGTAGAGGGGGAGGGAGAGGGAGGGGGAGAGGGAGAGTGAGGGATAAGGAGAGGTAGAAGGAGGGGTAGAGGGAGAGAGAGAGATAGAGGTAGGGGCAGATGTAGAGGTAGAGAGCGGGATAGGGAGAAGTAGAAGATGTACGAGTGAACTAGGATGTCTTGAGGCTACTTACGACAGTCGAAAGGGGGCTAACACTCTCCTCATCAACACATTAGTCGTGTAAACTCATTGATTGCGATGAAGACGTAGAAGAGAGAAGTAGAGGTAGAGGTAGAGGTAGAGGTAGAGGTAGAGGTAGAGGTAGAGGTAGAGGTAGAGGTAGAGGTAGAGGTAGAGGATGAGGTAGAGGTAGAGGTAGAGGTAGAGGGAGAGGTAGAGGGAGAGGATGAGGTAGAGATACAGGTAGAGGCAGAGGTAGAGGGACAGAGTGAGAGGGAGAGGTCTACTCCTAGGGACATCTTCTAATTACGTAGGCGCATGAAGCTTGCGAGAATTCCTAGTAGCGACCAATTTATGACAATTTATGCATATTCGTTCTTAGAAGGTCGAATTGATCTATTATATAAATATATGTGGAGTAAATCTTCTCAGCCAATTCGCAGTGAGATTATTTGAAACTCTTTGCTCTGCAGCTATCTCTATCTACGAGACAACGTAGCCATAGAGTAATATTAGCTCGTAAATATTGTACTTATCATCAATCAGCAGACAGTGCGAGAATCGAGAATCCAACTCACGCCCGTTAGAGATCGTGTGTTTGCTCTATCATTGATACATTGTAAAGTATGAGCACGATACCACGCAAAATCCCACTCACTGCGATTATTACAGGGAACATACTTTGACCTCAAAATGCGCCCTGAAAAATTATTGATTCCGCAAAATTCCGGATGATTTCGGATGATTAACAGCCATATTAGCATTTAGAACATTAATTACACACCCCGAGTTAATTTGAAACTCTCCGCATTGGCAATGCTATTTCGCAGACAAAGAAAGTGAGAGAGTGTGGCCACAGTAGAGAGTTTCAAATTAGCTTGTTGTGAACTTCAAGTCGAGTTGGGAATTTCCATGTTGCCACGAGCAATTTGAATATTGGTGAAAAGGACTTTTAGCCAAGGGTCTCTTATGCTGCCGTTTAAGCCGTTTACAAGCAATCTTTTCATATTCTCTATACTCTCAACTCCAATCTAGCGAGGTAAACCTAATTACCGGCCGGCTACTTACTCTAAACAATTACCGGCTATTTGAGCGAATCGATCGAATTAGTGAGGAAAGCACTCGAATTCGTTGTGTAAGACTTCACGGAGGGAAAACCTTGACTAAATCATGGATTCCGAAAAACGACGACGGATGACACGCAATAATATTAGCACTTAGAACATTAAGTAGAGCCGTTAATTTCCTGGTTCCAAGCACTTTATTTATTAGTGAAAAGGACTATTAACTAATGGTCTCCATATTCCATGCAGAATTTCTTGCTGATCTTACTTTTCAAAAAAACCCAAGATTAATTTTTGGCTCTTGAAAAAACATAAACGGCCGGAAATTGGGTTTATAAAATCAATTTTTTCCAGGTTTGCTTCGCCGAATACTACAAAACGAACATATCGGGAGAACTACAGCAGAAATTCGGTCGATTTTGTGTCTATGAAAGGATCTGCCAGACGCGAGGTTTCAATATGAATGTGAACATAAAGATAGAGCATCTCACTGAGGAACTGCAGGTTAGGTTGACTACATGAACTACAAGTTAACTACATTAACTAGGTTAACTACAGGTTAACTACTTTCAACTTAATGTAAATTTTTAATTTATCATACATCAAAAAGAAGCATTTGCATATTGATAAAATCTAAAATCTAACATATAAAAATTTTGTAGTGTTCTATATTTACAGGAGAGATTCTACCGGGACAAGACGAACTCGACCGACCGTGTAGACGTTCTACGCAAGTACTTTCTCGAGACAAGGTATGCATTTATTTTTAATAATTCTTTAGGGAAATGCTTTCCTATTCAATTGCTCATCCAAATTAAACTAAACCGAACTGTTCCATAATATTAATATTTATAAAATATTCCATTGGGCTGCGCAGCACACTCTCTCCACTCGTAAACAAATGGTCTAGAACCATTACAATAATTTAACAGAGTTAGCATAACAGAGTTACCTTAAATCTAAAAGTGTATTATCAATCAGGAAATACTCGTCATTCATGAATATAAATAGACTGGGAAGACACTTCCGATTAGTAATTTTCAATGAAAATCGTGGACTACACAGACTTTAAGAGCGATCATTGTGTGACCGATAAAATAGCAGAAGAGAGAGTACGTAAAAGTGAGAGAGCGCAGGCGGTCGAAGTACACCATGGAGCACCATACCGTATTTTATAAAGTTTTCAATGATCGATCTCCCTGTGTTGGAAAAACTCTGTGAACCAATATCATAGAACACGATCATTTCAAAAAATCCCATGGGTTTAGTTTTCCGTATTCATTCGAATTTTGGCTGCATATAATGAAAATAACGCTGAATTATTGATTTTTTGCTGTTGTTCTTGTAATAAATTATTGATTTTTACAGATTCTTATGCTGTGACAGCGACTACTGTAACAACATCGACACAACCTCGGTCCTGAGGGACTTTGGCACTTTTCCCGTGTTACAATCTGCATCGAGCATACTACCCATGACCCTACTGCCACTACTAATTTTCAGCTTACTATTCTATTAATGCTTATGTTGTGTGCAAAAGTCGTGAAAAGAAATGAAATGAAAAGGAAAAGATGCTAGAGAGTGGGCAAAACAAAGATATTTTTGTCTGATTTTCTATTCTTTTAGCAATTTTTGAACAGATCATCACTAGAGTGTACCATGTATTTTGGAATTTTCGAAAAAAATCAACGAAATCGATGCTTTCGTTTATCTTTAAAAAAATAACGATTAGGAAAAATTAGACCGATGTATCATTCCGTAGGGAAATCGCCATAAATAATAATAGCAAGTATTGTCGAAAATTGTATCTGCATATCCTTTTGAGACCGGTAACTGTATCATATCCCGTTTTTTTCGTTTCGATTGTGGTTTATTTTGCTGTCCATACTCCGTTTGTGATATAATACTAATAATAATAAGCCTGTCTCATATGCGAAAATAAATTAGTTTGGCTTGAGTGACTCGTGTGCAAAGGCTGCGATATGATCTTATAATATTATAACGGGTGATAAATGTATGATTATCACGCTGATTAGAGGACTTAGAATGTAGTTTGACACTCTGATTTATCATTGACTAAGAACACGCACTTTTTCGTATTATTATTATTATACTTTGGCTTCAAGAACGAAAACCGCACATGAAATATGCACGTAGACCTTCATTCGTAAAGTGATAAGTGCCTCAATCTTGCAACATGTTGAGAGTTAGATTTGTTATTTGAAAACAAATGATTGAGAACATGCTTGAACCCAGAGATCAACATATTTCACAAAAAGTTAAAAGCACTCCTCGAGCTAACTCTCCGCTCCGCTCTCCGCAGATGCCCTCTCGCTTTCTTTGTCTACGAGAGAGCGTTACCAGAGCGAAGGGAAAAATTAGCTTGGGGTGCTCCTTTAAACAACACAGATAGCACCAATTTAGTGATACAACAGGACTCCGGCCATTTGTTGCTTCATAAATCAAAGTAAACTGTTCGTACCTTGCTGCATAATTGTCGTGTCGCCCATGTCCCTCAATCTCTCCAGCAATTCCCATAACAGTGCAGATTTCTCGTGAAGAATGCGATGTTTGAGCTGATTCTCGGCTTCCGCACGCGACAAAAGATCCTTCTCGGATTCACTACAATTTTATTATATAAGTTTTGGGACAATCGAAAAAGTCAGTTCGCGATTGCAAACATTTTTCCGTTCCGTTCGGGATATGTTTCACAAGGCAAATTAGACATGAGAGTGAACAAATGTATTAATTCGTTTCTCCATCGCTCTATATTATGGATAATATTTATCATCTCTATGGGCATCATGTACAAAGCGAGTTGAAATCAATTTAGAATTATTTTTAAAACAATCAATGTAGTGTTCAAATATCGCGAAAAACAACTAGAATGGAGGCGAGAGAGTGTGCCAAATGATGGGAGATTTTTTTGCTATTTTATAGTATATGAATGAATATTTTTAAAATTATTATTTAAAAATATTTATTAAAATAAATAAATGACATAATTAAATTAATACTCACTGTGATCGCGGAGAGAGGGTGGTCTTCTGCTTCTGCACCACACTCTTCATCAGACCTCTCCTGTATCCCTTCGGTTCTATGCCTTGCGGGTTGCGTATGAGCTCGATCACCGGAAAAACACAGCGTTTCGAGAGGTCATTGTGAGAAACGAGGTGGAGAGGAATAATCTACGAGTGGGACCACTGATCAAGTATGGAGATCCTTAGATAGAGTTTACAATGCTGTGATCTTTTGCATGCTGTCATTCATATTGGAGAAATGCTGTGAAATGTTGAGACTGACTCCTTAGGATATTTCTTTCAAACGACGCCGATTGATCATTCAATCTCTAACTATCTGTATTTTGTGTTCATATATTGTAATTTACCTTAGGCACGAATAATAAACACAACGTGAGTGTGGTCGAGAATATTATGAAGAGACACGTGAGAGCGTATGCCTCGTTCACGCGATCCTGAAATGTCATGCACTATTTATTTATTTCCATAATTATTTATTTATTTATTTATTATAAATATATTATTATATGATGGCAGATATCGAGACACACTGAGCAAATATTTTCTCATATGTGGTCATTTCCCCCACTAACAGACAAAACGTTTGATAACAACTTTGCAAGTTTGAGCAAAAGATGCGCAAAGAGAAATAAATGAATTTTTCGACGATTGTAATTAGCGCTTTTCGCTTTTGCGCATTGATCTAATGAAGAGAATCTGAAGCACAGGTGGGCACGCTGGGGGAAAGGCTGTGCGCAAACCGGGGAATTGTAAGGCAAGGCTCTGCGCATAGCCAATTTTTAGCAGATTTGACTGGAAATTTTCCAATTTTTGCGAGGCAAGGCTATGCGCAAGGCCCCGAAAGGGAAGGCAAGGCTGCGCGCAAAAAGAATTCGTTTTCACGCGCCCACCTATGATCTGAAGAAACTGGTGGACTATGTCAAATGAGCAATGGTTTACATCCATGTCCCAGCACAAAAATGTGTATTTCCGATAAAGATTAATTGATTTTTCCAAGTTATTCTAATATTAGATTATTAAGCTTGGAATCAGCTTAATAATAATATTATAATATGTCCTTCTGTAAAATCTTTCCGAAAATCCATCGCTTCATTACCGTCTTTGTAAGAATTTCATTTTATTTGTAATTTTCTCTTTGCTACCAAAGTCGCAGCATCGAATTTATGCGTACTCCACTACCTACCAAATATTTTATCAGAAATTATACTTTACTTTCGCACCGCATAAAGTATATTATTATTAGAGTTAAAGTAATGAAAGAATGGTTTTAAAGTAAGTTGTGTTAGAAAATAAACTATGTAAAGACTGACTATCTAGAGATAAAAAATATATATTATTATTATAGATCTGCCAAACCTGTAGAATAAAAGCGATGCTCAGTCCGAGTACCGACATAACCACCACATTGTACACGGACATTCCGATGTATTTGGAGTCGTTCAGGGCCGGAATATTCACGTGACGAGTCTCCCAAGCGAGGAAACATCCGAGAATCTGGAAAAATTTTTATAAATAATTACCCGAATTTAATTTATTTTTATTTGTTTTCTTCGAATTTGGCAACTTTCGTATAGCTCATAATACAAACTTTTCCACGAAGCCAAGGATCAATGAATAAGGCATTCGAGACTCTAATCTCTCCGTTCTGACAATGCTCTCTCGCTTCCTTTGTCTACGAGAAGCCGTTGCTAGACGGAGAGCTGTGTGTTTTACTGGAGCTGTGCATATAAAACTTTAGAGGTCTTTTGCTTTTTCAGCTGTAGTTTCGTTTTACACTATGTGTGTGCTTCTACACTTACCATAAGTATTCCTTTCACCACGTATAAAACAGCTTGGAAAGCGACTGAATTGTCCGACTTGCACGTCTCCACCTCCGGAATAATCACGGCGTTCAGCTCTTGCTGAAATATAAAAATTAAATAAATATTTCTTGCGGTCGTACCAGCTTCATATCTCACTCTGCATATTATATTTGGTTCCGAAACACACAATAAAATAGATTTAATAGTTGCTCAGAAGACGAATTATTTAAGAGAGAGTTTGTGACCTCATTGTCAGCACGAACAGACCAATCAGTCATGTATTGGAAATCATTCTCCCAATTGGTTTTGTACGTGATAAAGGTGTCATTGTATTGTGTTAAAAACTAAATATAAAAATGTTTAAAAAAACACATACTATTTTGGTGAGATTCTTGATCTCGAGTTCGTAGGGCGAAAAGAATGCCCATGCTGAGAGAACGACAAAGTCGATCATCATCAGTATTCCCAGCATCAGAAAGAGTTTGGAATCCTGTAAAACTCATAAATTATGGAACATTTAACATAAAGGAGGGGTCGGTAACGAGTAAAATATCGCTAGAATTCGAGTGGTATATATGCTACATATATCAACGTTTCCTCTATGAATCAATCATAATATATTACAGCATGCAACTCAAATCCACGAGGATGCGTTTTATTGAACTTCATAAATCAATCGGAATCTTTTTGTTGAATACTTTTATAATAACAATGATAATAACAATTTATTAACCTTAAATAGGCAAAGTATAATTAAAGGGGGAGTGACCTCACTCAATGGCCTCTTCATTGCGCATACTATTTCTCTGTTATCTAACAACGAGAGAGGGTAGGCTGTTGAAGAGACCGTTGACAAAGGTTTCGGCCACTTTAAGACAACAAAATGACCTTGATTGCCTTCTTATCCATTCTGATGTTCGTGAAGATCGAGTGAACTCTCCACGTCTTACTGAACATGCTACCGAAGGCGAGAGTGAAACCGAAGCACAGAATCCAGGTACGAGCCTTTAAAGGAAATGTGAAAGGTAAGGTAAAGAATGGTACAACCCGTTATTGAAGGCACACGAAGTTATTCTTCTGTAATTTCAATTAGTGTTGAAAAGATAAATGTATTACACTGAACGCTCTTTCATAGAGAAACGAGAGAGCATTTCCAGAGCAGAGAGTTTCAAACCAGCTCGCGGTGTACCTTTCAAAGATAACTTACATAGCACAGTTTGGGAAAGTGTTCCTGGGGCACGACTCTGCTGTCGATGCCTAATAGGATGACAGAGACGAAGGTGAACATGGAGCCGATGATGATGGCATTGTTCAGATTGGGCGAGGACATCTTGATTGAGCTGAAATAATTATAATAGCAATTTTATTATTTATTTTATTATTAATATTAATATTATTATTGATTAATTAAATTGAATATGAGGCCCAGGGGCCGGAACAGTCAAAAATCATTGTGGATCGTGGTTCTGAAGGGAGCTGAAGACGATGATCGTGTTTTTAGCCACCCTTGACCCCAGACGGCGTCGCGTTGAAATCGCGTTTTTAATTTAAAAAAAAATAGCAAACATGTTCCGGGGCAGAATTTGATGGAGATAACGCCTGTCTTATTCATTTTCCGTGATATTTTTAACAATTTTCAAAAAATACAATTTCTCTCCAAGTCAAAAGTGTATTATGCGGCCTACATAGATAGTATCAGAATGGTTTCAGGACCCCATTGTAAAAATTTCGGCCAATTTGCGCCCTCGACTTTCGACAAAATCAAGTTTCAGTGTATTCAATTGCCATTGAAGACGAGGCAATCATTCGCACGCTGGTCGCCTCACCTGCCTATCTACTCTCTCACACCAACACACTCTCTCGCCTCTCGCCTTCCTCTGCCTCTTGCATCCCCCTCCACTCTCTCGCCCGGTCGATAGAACCCCCCCCCCCCCCCCCCCCCCCCCCCCCCCCTGCTTCCCTTGCCTCTCTTCCACACACTCTCTTCCTCTCATCCTGTGTCGTTCTTTTAACCCATTTCTCTCGTGATTTTCTTCAGTACCAGTTTTCAGATGTCGGAAGAAGACACGTGCGTCTTTTCGAATCTCAATCTCACCTATAAAAGTGCCAGTGAAGTTCAACTGCCGTGCGGTGGAAGACTGGAGAAGTGAGTGTATGAATTTGTTTATCGACCACCGTCCCCTCATTTCCCATTGTCCTTTTCCACTATTTCATTTACTCCTTGTGCAAATTTCTTCATTTAATTATCTTTTGGCTTGTTGAAACATCTTTAAGATGTATAATAAATGAGCAAATAAAATAAAATAAGCGTTTATAATCGGATTTTTCCAGATTGAGCGAGTTATCGGGAAGAGCGACCTTGGGCTGCTCCAATGTCGTTGATCTGCTTCTACTTCGAGGAGGAATTCGTGTTGATTGGGAGGATCAAGCGGAGGTGGGTTCACTGTATTCACCGTATATTTCTAGTTTTATTTCTAATATCCACAACGACATTTCCTTGTTTTCACATTGTTCAGAAAATTAATGTCAAATTTGTGCGGCGAAGGTCAGACGGGTTCGGTTCACGCTCGTTCAGCCCCATCTCTCTCGCATTTTGAACTAATTTTTGAACTTTGAACTATTTCGAACTAGTGTCGGTTAGATGCATTGATCTCTTCAGGCTGGTCGTATTCTCGACATGAATGTGTGTCTGCAGCACAAGCGGGCACTGCTCACTCATTGGTCGGCCAATCAATTCAGTAACCGGAAGAAAGGCAATACGACGAAGCTCATCTGTTCTCTGCATAAGGTATTCCGTTGAATGCACGCGGACAAATAAGTGTAGTCCAGGGGCCGTATCCATGAACGTTGGCAAACCGTTTGCCGGCAAACGTGACGTCACAAGCGTAGGGGGAGGATCTCTGGCAAACGGCTCCGCCTACGGATGTGACGTCACGTTTGCCGGCAAACGGTTTGCCAACGTTCATGGATCATCAAGACCTGTGAAGACCTGTGAAGGGTTATATAATATATTTAACACTTTTCATTAATTTTAACTCACAAAGTGCGAAATATAACACAGCTCTTGTGTGTCGTCGAGTGCACTTTTTCTGTATACGGTACCAATCAATCAGCTGATTCAGATTATTCACGATAAGGGAGTCAGGCCCGTTTCGGTTCGCAGACTCAACAAGAAAAATACTATCGATCTGATCGAAGCTACCGGCCGTTTCTTCCATGTTGGAACGGGTTTGTTCTGACAAAAAGTGTCATCCACAGCACATAGGACCTTTGAGCTATAACACACAAATTTTTTAAATATAACAATTCACAGGTCTTGTGTGCTGTGGAGTAAACTTTTATCAATGTGTATAATTCAAAAAAAAATTCCAGTTGTCTGCACCCTGCACGAGACACTCATTTCTCAAAAGAAGTTTGATGCTCTTCAGTTTCAGAAATCTCTCGATCATGACGATGTAAGCTCATCATTACGAAATACTTATAGGGAGAGTGACCTCACTCAATGGCCTCTTCATTGTGCACACTATTTCTCTGTTCTCTATCAACGAGAGAGCATTGCGCGTCGAAGAGGCCGCTGACAAAGGTTTCGGTCCCTTTATGGTTTAAAACGCACTCTCCCTAACAGCAGAGGGGCAGCGGCAGGGGGAGGGCACAAAGTTTCAAAATCATCCTAGACCGTTCATATTTGGTGGTTAGAGTCACTAGGGGTGGGATACACTTCAGCCAAAAAATTGACTCGAAATATCGATTTTTGATCTACCAAAAGTGAAAATTTCAACGCAGGTTCGAATCCTGCTGCGGGTGAAAATTTTTGCAAACTTTTTTTAGTTCCTTTCTGACTTCTAATCAACTTTTCCCATATTTTTAGACTGTGTAAAGTGGATTTCAGATCGAACAATATTTAAATTGCGATGTTCTGAAAGTGTAAGTTGCTTTTGAAAAATATTTATATTAATAAATACATTTGAGACATCAAGCACAACCATCGTCATCATTTGAATCATCTTCCTCAACAGAGTTGACATCGGTAAGTTCTCCATCCATCAATTCAATTGTTTCTTCCATGTTGTTGAGCAGGGATACGCGCTCAAGACGAAGAAATTGGCAACTCGATAAACTGAAAAGGCGAAGGATTTTGTCATCAAGCTATTCGATGAGGGACTCAATAAGGGAACCAAAGTGTCAGCTGAAGATGGTGAAAAAAGAATGCGTGAATCGTTAAACCAGGATGGCTCGAGAATGTTTTCGCCCGAAGAAAGGTTGAGTGCTCGCCAGATCAGCTCATATTATAGTCGCATCAAATCTGCAAGAACCATGGCATCTGTTAACATTGACAAAAAGAGAAGGCAAAGTGGAATTAGAGCGAAATGATCTACAATCGATGAGGATAACGATGAACTAAATTTCGATACAGAATGGAGGAAATTGTTGATTGAATTGGATACGAACGAAGTTGATGCAATTGATGATGAAGCGTTGATATCTGATGCTGATCTTGTGGTCACTTCCATCAGAAACAACATAAATGAAATTTTCAACATGGAAGAAACAATTGAATTGATGGATGGAGAACTTACCGATGTCAACTCTGTTGAGGAAGATGATTCAAATGATGACGATGGTTGTGCTTGATGTCTCAAATGTATTTATTAATATAAATATTTTTCAAAAGCAACTTACACTTTCAGAACATCGCAATTTAGATATTGTTCGATCTGAAATCCACTTTAAACAGTCTAAAAATATGGGAAAAGTTGATTGGAAGTCAGAAAGGAACTAAAAAAAGTTTGCAAAAATTTTCACCCGCAGCAGGATTCGAACCTGCGTCGATGATTCAGGCGTTAAAAGAGTCGTTTTTCGCCAATATGACATGTTTGAGTTTGGAGATGGTAAAAATAGTTGTGATATTCGGATAGCCCATCCATTTTTACATAAAATATCAACTGCGCAGAGCCTGGAAATGATAGGAATGTGGTCTGCTATTTAATGAAAGGAAAAAAATCTGGCCATTTTTCATAAAAGCGGAGTTTTCTCAAAAACCAATGAACGAAATCTTTTGAAACTTGTCAGTTTTACATAACTTTCAACGCTCTTTCGAATGATATATGACACGATTGGAAAAAATCAGTTTGAAATTTTCACTTTTGGTAGATCAAAAATCGATATTTCGAGTCATTTTTTTGGCTGAAGTGTATCCCACCCCTAGGGACTCTAACCACCAAATATGAACGGTCTAGGATGATTTTGAAACTTTGTGCCCTCCCCCCTCCGCCCTTACAGAGAGCGCGTTTTAATCATCATTTCTTCCCAGGAACGAAGACCGTTTAGGAAGATTCGTACTTTTCCCATCACTCCAGTTGTCAAACCATCTGAGACGACAAAAGAGGTGCGAATAGCGCTAGCAACAGCCGATTATCTCCTCCTTTTCAGAAATTTGTGATGCCTTCAACCCGAGTTCTTCGTCCTCGCACGAAAGTTCTGAATATGAATGAGAGAAGATTAGCGGCTGCTGCGAGAGTAGTTCACGTCAATAATGAACATCAACCATTGGAGATCAATAATGTAGACGAGTTCCTTCTTTCACTGTTCTCATTATTAATGATTTCTTTCTTCCGATTTGACGGCAATAGGTCGATTGAGAATCGCTGAATGATAACCGACTGGATGATATCCATTTGCATACTTTGTCTATTCATTAGCGCTTGTCTCTCATATGCAAATAGTTATAATCCAGTCGGTAATCATTTCAGTTTTCTCATTCATCCGACCCAGTGCCGATTTGTCTAGTTGTTTTGCGATATTTTTTTACTCTACAACTGTACGATAAATTGTTATTGCTATCACTATTTCATAACGGGAGTCTCTGTTTTCGTTAGGCAGCCGTGAGAGTATGGCCTACTTTCAGCCAATTTGCGCGTCTTTCGAGAAAATCAACGTCAAGTGTGGTTATTTTGCCGTTGAAGTGTAGGCAATAGGCGAGAGAGTGTGGTGGTGCGAGAGAGATCAGAGAGGCAGCAGAAGCAACGAGCATAGGAGGGAAGAGGAGTGAGGGGATTGCCTCCCCTTCAACCTTCCCTGCTCTCTCGCATCACCACACTCTCTCGCCTCTTGCCTTCACTTGACTATAGTAAAATTGATTTTCTCGAAATTCGCGGGAGCAAATTCAGTGAAATTTTTTCTATACGGTCCTGAAAACATTCCGGTCCGATCTACTTCTCTTGCAAAATACACTTTTGCCTTTGAGAGAAATTCCTTTTTTTGAAAATTGCAAAAGTATGAAAAATGAATTAGACAGGCGTTATCCCATCCAATTCTTCCCCGGGGGCATAGTCCGATAATTTCGCTCCATCAGGTGACGAGAAATCGCAAAAAAACGCGATTTCAACCCGACATCGTCTGGCCTCAAGGGTAGCTCTAGCTTCAAAATGAACATGACCATCGTCATCGAGACCACAACAAATAAATAAATATATATATAGAAATAAATAAATTGAAATAATTAAATAAACAGATAAATAATTAAATACCGATGATTTCTGTATCGAATATTTACGATAAGAAAGATGGTCGACAGCAGAATTCCGATAACGGAAAAGAGCGAAAAAGCGAGAATCAACGTCATAGAAATGTACTCTTGTCGCTGTATCACGATTGTTGCGTCGCGCGGGACATTCCAACCTAGTTAATAATTAAATTACAATTAAAAGACACACCCCATTTTACTCTATTCTCAGGTCACTATCTCGTAATCAAAGAAGCATTGGTCAGTGTAGAGTTTCAAATTAGCTCGTGTTGTTCCTCTAAGGGAATATTCTCTCTCACATACTTTCCTGGCTAAAGTTAAAGGGAGCGTAACCTCTCTCAATGGTCTCTTCGTCGCGCAACGCTCTCTCATTGTTAGAGAACAGAGAAATAGTGTGCACAATGAAGAGGCCATTGAGAGAGGTTACGCTCCCTTTAAGATAAAGTTTCCTATTTTCAAAAAGCGCGCCTTTGCCTGCGATTGCAAGCATGATTCATTCATGTTTCTAGCAATCAATAAGCAGAATTAGCGTTAAATAAATGGTGTACTGTATGTAGAATAACTTTTGCTACCTTTCTGTCTTTACAGTTAGTTCACGAAAATATTCGCGGGAGTCCACCTTTAATTGGCTGTTCCAAATCACTTGCCGATATTATGTCCAATTTATGCAAAGCCCAATCTCAGCCTAATTTGATTTTAATTTGATCTGGAACTCTCTGTCTCTCGTTTTCCTTGTCGACGGGAGAGTTTGGTCAGAGTGAAGGCGATTCATTTAATAATTATGTTTCCTTACCTTCTAGATTCGTCACATTCACTTCGAATGATTTGTCTGTTCCGTCATACTTCCCGATCTGCAATATTAGTATTTTTGATAACTAGGCTGCTTCACTAGATTAAAAAATTCTTTAAAAGTTATAGCTGCAGGGAATTCTAATGTCTCATTCAAATTTAAAGATTTACTCATGCGATAATTTCGAATTTCTTGTAGCTTTGCAGTAGTGATCACGGGTTTATCAAATAAATAAATAAATATCAAGAATCAGGTCATCATGAAACATTAAACACCATGTTCAGTTTATAGAAATAACTCGTTTTCAGGTTCAAAATCGATCAGTAAGATGGATAATCGATGTAGTACCTCACGGTAGACTCCATTTCTGTACTGTAGTATATCAACGATGCCCAGTCTCTCATTGTTGTCAAACTTTACGAGGCCCTAAATAATAGCGTCATTTGGAAAAATCATTTGGATATTGTCTTATATCGGTATTGATATTATCTGAAGCACATCAATCAATAAATAAAAATCAATAAATCAATAACCCACAGTAACTCCCTGAAAGTTGGTCTGCATCATGGCCTCCAATATGTCAGTGTAGTTGAATCTAATTTCTGATCCAGAACGTTCTCCTCTCTCAACTTCTTTGTCGATCACCTGAGATTTAATATAATTCTGTTTAAATTAGAATAATTAGAATAATATTTAAAAATTAAATTAATACAATTATAACAAAATCACCGTTCTTAGAGCATTCGCCAGTGTCCACATTCCGTCGTATAAGAACGGAGCCCAGATCGAGGCGTTGTCTCCTGGGGAGATAAAACAAGAATTATTATTAACTGTGAGTTTGATGCAATGGCCATTCCCTGCGCTCGCTATTTTTGAGATCTATAATTTCTCTATCACTGCTATCAAAAAAAATTTTTAAATTAATTTGCTTTGTGATCTTTATGCTGTTTCGATTTAAAAAAAACCCAAGTTATTTCGTCATGAGCGTACCAAAGAAACAATTGTATTTTCAACTTTTATTCGTATGCCCTTGAACCCAATCCCTACATATCCATCTTCCACGCGCACAGCCGCTCACGTAAGCAAAATAGCACGGTCTCAAATTTCACGATGTATATTTTCACCATATAAGTTGATAAACTCACCTCTGACTTTCAGCTCCTTCAGAACGTGGCCGGCACTCTGCAAATATTTTCCAATTATTAATCTTGAAATATGTCTGTTTGCCTGACTTATTGTGATTTAAATAAAGTTCATAACTGTTATTATTGTTATATTAACATTACCTTTCCATGGGGCAGTTTTATTTCCAGTTTCCTTCGCCATTTCGCGAATTCGACCGCGAAGTGGCCCTCGAGAACGAGATTCAGCTCATCTTCTGAACAATTCGTGGGATCCGAGCCGAGGGAGTGTCTCCATCTATTTAATAAATATTATGATTAATTTTGTAAAGCGAAACACTACAGAACATTTTGATATTCCCTTTTCGCAAAAATCAATTGTCATGCTTATGTGAATTGTTCGCATTTGGTTGAATCGCTCGATAATTTTTGTAGAAGTTCCGTTCAAAATAAGTAACAGAAGGAGATACACTTTTGCATATCTTCTTACATATGATTATATTGTTCTTATATTTTCATATAATATTTTATCCGGAGGCCACATAAATAGCGAAACACGGCCAACTTAACCAAAACAATAATTTGGGACCTACTTCTTCTTATGATATCCGGGTAGGATCCAGACATAGTTAGGACCGTACATATCCAGTTTGTAGGCCTCACACAGTGCAATCGCCGCCATGCCCTCTTCCACGTCCATTAGCAAAATACGAGCGTCCCTTTCCTGAATATTTTTAATATTTAAATAAATATTATTTTTTTTAAATTTTATTTATTTTAACTTGGTTGGCAGATTGTCTGAAAATAGGCCATCCGTCTCTTTTCCGCGCGCAATTTCCGAGAGATTTGGTTTGGGGATAATCTCGGTCAGTAATTGAATGAGAATCAAATCCATCAATCAAGGATCAGCTCTGCTCCTTTAATTTTCAGGCAATTCTATCAATCACATAATTGTAAAAAAAATTGGTGAGTTAAAAGCGTTGTCCAAAATAAAATAAAATAAATCTTTTTTCTTCTTTTCTATATATTTTTATATTATAATATTTTCCAACAAAACATAAGCTGTTCAGACATTCGCCATTTTCGCAAGCTATTACATAATCTGCGTGGATATGAGATATTCCATAGTAGCTACATAACTACAAGTAAACGACCTTGCGAATCACCTCAGATATTTTATAAGATATTTCTACAAACTCCTCTTTCACTGTGTAAAAAGTAAAACAACATTAGGCGAAAAATACAACGATGCAGGCAAGAGACACCCGGCACTTTGCCGGCCGTTTATTTAGATGTGATTTGATCAATTTGCATATTCAAATACGCCTCTGACTGTCTGCGTATCTGTTTCTCTTCAAGGGTAACGATGGCACAGTCTTTGTCATTCCCTTTGTCAGTCCCTTTTGTCAGAACCATTGTCAGACTTTTTGTCAGTTATTTATTATTTATTATCAGTTATTTGTCAGTTATCCCTTGGTGTGCTCACCTGTTCCATCCCCTCCAATCCCTCAATTCGCCCATATTGTCAACCAACATGACTAGGGTCGTCTAGCGAATAGAAATAGATGCATTTATCATTGTCCCTCTCTCTATCTCTCTCCCTCTTCCTCCCTCCCTCTCTCCCTCTCCCTCTCCTTCTCCTTTTCTGAGATTGGTCCCCTCCTCCTCCTGTGTGATAGATATGCATGGGGGTTGACACGGAGAGAGCGGGGGAATTGAAGAGGGCGGAAGAGAATCAGAGAATGGACGAGAGAGTGCGGGAAATCGAGAGAGTACAGAGAATGCTTAAGAGGTAGTGAGGAAGAAGCTGTCTCATGGGAAAGTTGCGACATCAGGAGGGAGAGAGAGAGTGGGAGAGAGAGAGAGAGAGGTAGAGGGAGAGGGAGAGAAAGGGAGAGGGAGAGAATTCGTGAATACAAGCCTTATCTTGTCTTTTGACATGAAGTGCTTAGAAGCGACAAACGAGCAAAATACACGTACTTAACTCTTACAACTAGCCTTACAAGGATTTTTGCAAAGTCAAAAAAAACCCGTTTGGCTAACATTTACATTTCCAGACATAACCGTGGTTGACACTTTGGGCAAAACATTCCCAGACATACCGTAACGCGCTTTTGTGTCTAACTACGAGCTTCTTCACCAAGATAAAAAAGTTAACACCACTGCGCTAATCAGTACACAAGTCTTATAATTTTGTATGTAACACTTTCTATGTGTTAATCTGTGTGTTTTGATTTTACACTTTTTCGTTGTGTGAATAGACCCCAACCTTTAACGCCTTCAGCTCCACTTGGATATTGTCGATCTCGTGATGTGCGATGCCCGCTGTGTAGATCACCTAAAGGCATAAACACACTTTATTTCTTATTTTTTAATATTTAGATTATTTTATGACTAGCCGAAAGGTAGTATTCACAATCATGGCCCCAATCCATAAGTATCCTCATATTGGTGCGAGCATCGCATGGATTATAAAAAAGTACAAAAAGTAAAATTTGAAACTATCCGCTTTGGCAATGCTCTCTCGTTTTCTCTGTCTGCGGGAGAGCACTGCCAGAATGGAGAGTTCCAAATTAACCCGGGTGTACATTTCAGGTTTTTTCCCTGCTAGTGTAATGAAATCAATGGTAAAACAATGTATAATTTTGTATTCGGTATTTTCTAATACCCTTTTACAAGGGTAAAAAACTTTCGAAAACTGCAAATATTATTATAGAAATTGAAAATGAAACAATACTCACGTCAAGATCATTGGTCTCCATGAGGGCAGTGAGTTTCTCGTGAGGCTGAAATTAAATAATTAAATAATTAAAACAGATAATTAATAAAATTATGCATTTAACTTTCCCTTTTACTTTTACTAACTTTATCCGATAACTGATGGCTATCGCAAATATTTTTTTGGTAATTATCTTGGACTAGAGAAGAAAAGTTTAAAAAAAACGTTCCTTTGAGTATTTATGCCCACTATTCAACAACCATTAGTGAATTTTAGGTTTTTTTCAAATTAAAGAAATGTAAATAATAAACAATTACCAATGCATATCTGCTCTCATCGCTCTGTTTGATCGTCGCCACACGAGTCCAGTTGAAATATGAAATAAGCTCGACCTGAATAATTTAAATATTAAATAAATCTTGAATGTTGGGAAACAGTTTCGTAGACAAACGTGACAGTACAAGGCGTTTGCCATAAATCCCACCTACCCTATGGTTGTGACGACATTTTTTGTTTTTCTATTTTATATATCTATTCAATTTGATACAATCTCCTCAGAATAGTTTTTCAAAATAAATTTACAATTTCAGGTCACATTTTCTTTATCTTCTTGTCGAAGTTTTTGGCAAATACTTTTCAAAATTCTTTTAAATTGTATACCTTAGCTTCATTTGTGTTGCGAAAAGCTGGCACAACTCGGAAGAATGTCGGGTAGAGCTGAAATTATCGATTGAAATTATCGAATTGCATAGCAAAATCTTTGATCTCTTGAATCAGTAATCAGCTTCTTTTGGTGTTCCAATTTCAGAAATGTAAGACATTAAAACTTTTCGCTAATACTTCACATCATCAAATCTTTTATTGTAGTTATTCTAGCAGTGCTAGAGGGTGATCCATAAATAGTTTTACAATGTTTTTGTTATTGTACCGATCAACTTTGCTACCATTGTCGTAGCACTCTACTGCTAAACAATTAATCTACAATCATGTTTCTATCTTTTTCAACATATAAAGTATATTATTATGATGTCCCCGCAAGTAGAAAAGAAGTAGGCAGGGGAGGGGCGGTTAGAGTAACTGAATTCTCCTTCTCCATCTCAGTATCGCTCTAGTTCGTGCATATCGGATAATGAAATCTATTGAGGACCTAACGAGATATAGGCGATAGAGGCAGACTTACTTTGCTAACAATAAGTCTACTTCATTTTTATACCATGCATATGACCTGTACGTATTGAGAATATTTAATATTCATTTTCTTTAATCAAACATAAGTAAGAGTTTTTTTTAAAATTCTGATGGATTACTAAATCTCTCACGAATTTTCACTTTTTAGTGCATTTTTGAAATTCAGTAAACCATTTTGGCAGTTTGAAACCACTTTCCTCTGTGGGCATTTGAGCCGTCTAGATCTGATTTTCACTATGGCTTGTCCGATAAATGAAACAATTAATCCCATGGTGCATCAGCAGTACAATTGAATCATGGAATCAGATTAGCCCCGTCCCCCAACTATGGAGAGCTTGATCAGAAAACTATGTACTTGGAAAAACTACATGCACCATAAAACAGTAAAGTTTATATGACTATGTCGAAAATTATTAAAGGAACATACCAAGCTATTTTCAAATTATTCTATCCACTCTGAAAGCACTCTTCGAAAGATAAAATGAGAGAATACCAACAGACCTTGGCGGCGTTTAAGAATAAGACTAAGGATTTGTTTAACGGCATACCCGAGCTAATTTCACTCTCCACTCCGGCTCTACTCTCTCGTAGGATTCGATCAAATGGTGATAATAATTAAAAATAATAAAACGACAACCTCTGCAGCGTCAGCCGAGGAGAACTTGGCATGGGTCTCTGCGTAGCTCAACTGGACAATGTTCCAGTATTTCAGAGCCATCGCGATCTGCAAAGTATATCACCATGAAAATCAATCAATCAATTTTATCATTTCGAGCAATAATTGCTAGATGAGGATGGGACGAAAAGCATCATAGGGTGCATTCCACATTAAATTAAATAATATCACGTTTATACTGTTTGACAGTATCACCATGAATACTGGCAAACCCTATAAAGGTGACGTCACCACCGTAGGCGGAGCAGTTTTCCAAAAATCCCCAAATAAATTAGTAATGTAATTAGATGTGCTATTATTGGTTTAACTTGCACGTTAAAAATAGATTATGAAAGTAATATATTAGTTAATAATGAGCCTTATGGTGTTTCGGCCGCTACGTCTCAATGAAAAAAATACGCGTGTGACGTCATGTTTGCCACCGTTCATGGATACGACATCTGCTGAGTTCTCCACATGATTGATGACTCAGAGCTTCCACCCTTTCACCACTAGAGCCTTACAAAAATGTCTCTACTGGCTGTACTAAAAGAGCCGAAATGATTGCATGCGGCCAATTTTTACTATCATTAGCTTAAAAAAACATTAAATAAAATACTATCGACACCGACCGGTTCATTGACGGACGTGCACATTCCTCCGAAGACGGCAACAGGCATGGGAGGTTCAGCGATCAGTTCGAACAGTGCCTTCATGCCCAGTGATGGTCGACACTGAAACCGTACCAACTTATTATTATTATTCTTATTATTTATTCCATCATATTGTACATTGTAGCAAATATGGGATGACATGAGAGGGGGTCGTATGGATGTTCGTCGTAATATTCCCGAAATCAGTTGTTACTGGAAATTTCACATTTGTAAATTTTGGGCGTATGGATTTTGCGCGATATCTAGGTCGCAGAGACATCTCGCAAGAACTTGCCGTTTTCAAAATGTATGTATTAGGGTGGCGAAAATGGATCTGTGGGTCGACCTTTTTACGATCACTGTTGGATGGAGGGTGGGTCTGGCAGATATTCATTCCCCCTGGCAGAGGGCCTCTCAGAGAGGTGGATGACCCATATTTGGAGGGTCTAAGTGGGTAGACGATTTCCTCAGCTCTCCGTAGACCAAATTCAAAACAAAAATCACCAATGAAAATAGCAAATTCACTTTCTACCCAACTCAAAATGAATATCCACTATAGAGGGTGACCTTTTCGACTATCCACCAAGAGAGCGATCGTAAATGCCTCTCTCGTGAATATCCACCTCTGACTGCCAGTGGGAATGAATATCCATCAACCATTCTCGCCACCCTAGTATGTATGTATGTACATTCTCCTCTTGAATTCATGTGCGCAATTTGTTCACTGTATGTTGTTTTTTCTCCAGTAGATAATTAGATTTTCCAATACAAGTTCAATTTCACGTACCTTTCGAATTCTTTCAAAATTCAGAAATAATTTACAAGAGGTTCATTCTATAGAACGTAATGGTCGAAATAGCGCATCTCACCCCTGCTAATTACTACTGTTAATTCAATATTAAAGGTAAAGGCAAATCCCGTTATTCAAGGCACAAGAATGCGGGATCCACTAATACCTTACTATATTAGTATGTACATTTGTTTTTATAAAAAATGTATATTTTGAATGTTTAAAAAAATCAGAAATCCTAGTGAATTTGTGCAGATTGGCGGAGGAAAAAGGAAGAAAAGGCCTCCCTTTTACATTCAGATAAACTAAATAATAGAATAGCCACTTATTCACTTTGCTCTGACTTTTCGTCCTTTTATTCATTCATTCATTCAGAGTTTCTCTGCGCCCCTGAAGTCGACAACTTCTCCGTCAACGGGGAGAGTGATGAGAGAGGGAGAGGGAAAGAGATGGAGTGAGAGGGAGAGAGAGATGGAGAGAGAGAGGGAGAAGTGAAGAGGGAGAGGGGAAGTAAAGCATTCATTCATTCACTCATAAGCGGACCATATTCATTAGTCTATGCCCTACTTTTCATGCTACTTCTTCTTTTCTTTCTATCTATCTTTGCCTCCCTCTTCTGTCTCTCTCTCTCCCTCTCTCTCTCTCTCTCCCTTCTCTCTCCCCCCCCCCCCATCTCTCCTTCTCTCCATCTCCATCCCTCTCCCCTCCCTCCCTTCCTTTCTAAAAAAATTGAAAAACTGAAAAAAAGAGTTTCCGCAGTGTAGTCTCATCCTGCACCATTGGTCGGAGTGACACAAACATTTTGTCCTTTCATTATCCAACTAAACTCTCTCCCATAATCCAATTTGCGCGTCTAAACGACTAAAACATGGGCCTAATTTCGGATAATTAGTGCAAATACACGTCAAGACTCTATTTCTGTGTGTATGTTGGTCTGTCTGTCTGTGAGTCTGTTTGTCAGTCAGTCAGTCAGTCAGTCTGTCTGTATGTACGTATGTCTTTCTTTCTGTCTGTCTGTCTGTACGTGCATCTGCCAATCATTCTTTCTTTCTGTCTGTCTGTCAGTGTGTCTGTCTGTCTGTATGTCAGTCAGTCAGTAAGTCTGTCTTCTGTCTGTCTGTCAGTCTGTCTTTCTGTCTGTCTGTCTGTCTGTCTGTCTGTCTGTCTGTCTGTCTGTCTGTCTGTCTGTCTGTCTGTCTGTCTGTCTGTCTGTCTGTCAGTCTGTCTGTCTGTCTGTCTGTCTGTCTGCGAGAATATCCTTTTCTCAATACATTTCAGTTTAAGTTTCTCATATCCCCGGAAGAGATACACGTTCTCATTCTCGCACAAATGTAAGGAAGTAATAGAGGAAAATGAGACTAGAATAAGAAGAAGAGGGAGGAAGAAGACCTAGGGAGGGAAGATGAGCCCCCACCCAACCGAATAAGACATCGTTTAACTCACCCCACCCACCCATATCCCGTTTCAGATGCCATATTTAAGAAGGGGCAGAGGGAGGAAATGAGGTATAGAGGGTAGAGGGAGAATGGAATATGATGAAAGGGAACGTACTGAAACGGAGGAGGAGAAATGTGATCGAGAAAGAAAACTGGGCTGAGACATGAGCAATATTTCATCGTGCATAGTTTATGACAGATTTAACCTATCGTTTCTAAAACGGGTACAAAACCCGGTTCATTGCGACCCGGAATCTTGTACCTGAACCCGAATTGTCAACCTGGAAGAGGAAACGGCGGTATTATTGATCGATTTTTAATTGATCGATATATTTGTATCTCGGTGGGTAGAAAGGTACCATTGATGAAACATGAATGACCATAAAGTGTTTGAAAGTCAGGAAAAGAAAAGAAAAAGAGGCGAGATAGTGTGGAAAACGAGGAGTTTTCTCTGATTTTCTTCTTTTCTTTTAGCGACTTTCAACAGGTGAATGAAGAGTATTTTTGTACCTTTGTGCTCTTGAAGATGAGATTGAGCTGGAAACCGGCGAGGGTGCATGAGTGATTTCTGGAAGAGAATTGACAATCTTCGAGAAACAAGATAAATTTTAAGTGACACTTTTTGGAAACCAAAAGGCCAATTCCAAGTGACACTTTTCTGGTACATTAAAAGATCAATTCTAACTATAAGCACATGAATATAATTACGTGAAGGCTTATCCTCACTGCGTTCTAATCTATAGTATCATTTCGTATTTAACATTACCTACCGTAATCCTACCGTAACCCCCTACCGTATGTGATGTATGGCGAGGTTGATGGCGGATTCGTAATCCCGCAAGGCCTCGTCCACTCCGATCTCTTCGGCCAGATTCACTGTGGATTGATTCGCGCGCACGTTCGCCAGCTCCGACATGAACTGCAAAGATCAAAGATCAAAGTCCAAAGATCACAGATCAAAGATCAATTAAGACAAGAGTGCCTAGTTTCTGATTGTTTCAAATGATGGGAGGAGAAGTGGTGAAGTCATGTTTCACGATCTATGTTTGTATCAAGGTCCAAATGAAATATCGGTCCCTCGAGTAGTTGCGATGAATAAAAATAGTAAATTCGAAACTATTCGCTCTATGCCAAATCAGTCTCAGTTTTTTTTTGAATGGCGTCGGTTCGATAAAAAAACTCCTCATAAACTATGGCATAACTAACTAAGCGCAACAGTATCATACTCTCCACACTATGAAGATGACTCATCAATAGCTAGATATCAAAGATCGAAGATCAACTAAAGATATGTGTGTCTAGCTTCTGAATGTTTCAAGTGGAGGGATATGTTTCATTCACTATGTTTGAGTCCTGGACGAAATGAAATAGCAATAAGCTATAGCCATTTAGTTTCAGCCGTCGTCATCACAATAGAGCGCTATAACTCGCACTGTAGGCATTAGGTAATCTGCACCGGTGGCACAACTCACATGGGGCACGAACACTCCTATCGATATGGGCGTATCGTCGCTGGAGGGCGCCTTGCACGGTAGTGACCAACCGTGTGCGGTGACTATCACACATTGCCAGATGATCAGCAGCGACCTCATAATCGATCCATGTATTGATTGATCGATCTATAGATGTATTAAAGTGTGTAAGAAATCAATAATTGACGATATTCGGTAGTGGATCGATTTATCGATTTATCTGAAGATGACAGAGATAATAAATCATCGAATCGACTCATGATCTATTTAAATCATCATGCAAATGTTTTAAACGCTAAGATACCAGACAACGAAGATAATAAGATTTACAACTTTCAAAAAGTCTAAAAACACTTGTAAAGTGTAGACAAAAATGCGAGAAACACGGAATTGAGCAAGAAAAGCTATGAAATGGTCGTTTAGCGGATTCATGAGAGTTTGTGTGAACGGAAATCGTGTAAATCAATGGGGGAGGGGGACTGAACAGCTGACAACTTTGAGAGGGAGAAGGAGAGGGAGAGAGGGAGAGGAAGAGGGAGAGAGGGAAGGGAGAGGGGAGGGAGAGGGAGAGGGGGGAGAGAGGTAGAAGCTAGAGGGAGAAGCGGTGGCATCGGATAGATGAACTAGGAAAAAGTGGGCGGGGCGACGCATGCAGCAATTCAACTATAGCTATAGACATGCCCAATTATGGAGTTTACTTCTCCTTTTTTGACGGACAAAAAACCGGCCGAGACACTAAACAATATGCATCTAATATTGCATTGCAGTCCTTAAAGGCACCCGAGCGCTGGCAATGCTCTCTCGCTTTATTTGTTCACCAGAGAGTGTTGCCAGAGCGGAGGGTTTCAGATTAACTCGCGGTTTAATAGAGATTTATCGAGTCCATAAAATCAAGGGCCAATAAAACAATAACAAACTAGCATAATTTTGTCTTATTGTTATTTGGTTGCTCGAGTGGAATTTGGACGACAATGAGAGAATATGAAAAGGAAGAATAATGAAGAAGTGGATGAGAGAGAGGAGGGAAGGGGAGAGAGCGGTGAAGATAGAGAGAGAGAGGGATAGAAAGGGAGAGAGAAGAAGGGAGAGGGAGACAGAATGAGAAAAACGCTGAGAGGGGGAGTCAGAGAGAGGGAAAGAGAAGAGCAGAGAGAGAGAGAGAGAAAGAGAGAGAGAGATAGAGAGAGAGGGAGAGAGAGAGAAAGGGAAAGCGAGAGAGAGAGAGTGAGAGAGTGAGAGAGAGATTCTCATTGTTTCCCATAGTGAGAATGAGGACTCAGTTGCTAACGTGGTTGATGATGGAGGAAGAGGATGAGATCACTCACGACAAATTATGGATATTTTTTGCTTTTGTTTTTTTTATTTTATCGATTTTCAGCAGGAAAACGTGATAGGCACACCACGAGATATTTTGAAACTCTCCTCTCTGGCCACACTCTCTCGCTTCCTTTGTCCGAAAGCGTTGTCAGAGCATTTTGTTGCTCGTGAAGTGATGGGCACACGCGAGAAATTACCAGATTGTTGGATAAATATCAGGGAAGTAATAACGACATATCTAATCATCCAAAACACACTAATATTATTTTTATGAACCAACCTAGAACACTGAAAAAATCATACAAAAATGAATTTTATTTTAAAAAGTCAGAATAAAATCATAATAAACAACTTATAAATTGCAAGAATAAAGTGACATATTTTGCAAGGAGTGATAATTTATCGAATCACAGTACAGAAAGCTATGAGAACTTCTTAAAGTCACGCACCGAGTTCATTTTAGCCTAAGCTCTGGCAACTCTCTCTCGGAAAGAAAGAAAGCGAGAGAGCATTGCCAGAGAGTCCATCGCTCCAACTACTTAGGCAATATCCTTGACCATAAGGAAATCTGGAATCAGGAAGACAAACCGTTTTCTCGCATTTTTCAGCGAGAATAGCGCGAAATACAGTAATCGTAATTCAGGAATGGTTGATAACAAAATAAATAAGATCCCCCTTTATGACACTCTAGATTCAGTGGAAACACTGTTAACATTGTCAAGGAGTGTTGGACTGTAACTGAAGCAGTATCTATTCTAGAATGGTGATCGAACACTCCGATGTACAAAAGAGTCTAGAAACAGTAAAATAAATGTGACATTTGACGTCGTGAAATGTTAATGTGGTGAAGGAAGACAGGAGATTCGGGAAAACACATCACTTCCACTCTTAGTCCGATCATTTTGAACATGGTTCTCCGCAATATCTGTGTATTGGCGTTGTTGAAATGGTGGGGAAATGACGATATATAGGACAGAGTATTTGGATTTTTTTTTGCAATTCTTGTCAAGCAAAAAATGGCAGAATCATTCTTCCCTTTTTGCGGTGCGGTCATTGCACACAAAAGACCGGGAAGAGAAAAAAGTCGAGCAGAAAGGGAAGAATTATTTTGCCAATTTTTTTGCTTGACAACAAGAAGTGCAGAAATTTTCAAATACGCTGTCCTATATCATCTTTCATCTTTCGGGATAGCCAATCTACCCGTGCTGCTGAATATCGATTTATATTATATCATAGATTATTGTACTCACTCTTTTAGTACGTTAGCTTGGTAATAATGTTTTTTTAAACACCCCAGCTTTCTTTAAAACTCTCCGATCTGGTAATAATAATAAATAATTTATGCATTACAGTGATAACTTATAATAGTGAATAATTGAATAATAATAATAATAATGAATAATTTATCGCCTTCTTTGTCTACGAGAGTGCGTTGCCAGAGCGGAGAGTTTAAAATTATCTCGGGATGTGCTTGTAATTCGTTGTTTTTCATAGTGCAGACTCAATTGATATCATAAATAGAACGATGTATATATTATTGATTGATCATAATATTGATTGATCAAGGAATATAATCTCGTGGCATATTATGATTTATCATTCGAGTTTTTCAAAGCGGTATTTTATTTGAATTTCGTAAGTAATGTGATATGTTTCAGCTGCTCCTGATATCTATAAAGTGAATATAATTAGCAATTTTACTTGAACAGTTTGACATAAGTCATATTAAAATTATATAATACAAACTTCTATGTCAACTATTGTTTGATTTATTTCACTGTTATCCTCATCACAATATCATTTATTATATTGTTATTATTGACCGTATAAAATACACTTGTTTATTTGGTACGAGAGTAGCCAACCACTGCCACAATAAATTTCTATGTTTAGAGAGAGAGCACCGGTGAGAGAGTAGGTAGATCAGAGAGAGCGAGGAAGGAAAGGAGGAAAGAGTGGGAGTTAATCGATAGTTCTTCCTCTGTTTAGCAGCAGTAGCAATGCAATTATGCAAGTACGGACAATATAATATACAATACAACAATACAATATACGGACAATATTACAAGTATTATCGTCGGACGAAAGAAAACTTTTATCCGTTAATATTTGAGATTACTCTTGATAAATGTGTTCAAATGCAAATAAATAGAATTATAAATATAATTTTGTAATACTCTGATTTCACACATCAATCTGATACCATCATACTTGGGCGACGACATGGGGTGCCCCCTGTAAAATTAGGGCTTTTCGAAAATTTGCGTAATGCCCCCTGTGAAAAATGACGTTTGGGTGATTTTTTTGAAAAAAAAAAGAAGCCCCCCTGTAAAATGAACCATTTTTCGTTCGGATGCTCCCTGTATAATGAACCTCCAGTTACCCCGCCCTTCTATGGATATCATTCACTGTTATCATTAATATTCAGTATCATTGTATTGTGCACTCACTGTTTTCTGTCCACCGAAGTGTGTACATAAAAGAAAACACGGGAACAGTGAATATAAAGACATGCAAACACTTTGCCTCGTCTTCGTAGTCCTCACAGGACTCCTTGGAGCTCGATGTGGAGCTCCTCCGGAGTCGTCGCAAACGAGCTGCACGCTAGCTCCGTTAGCTCCGTTTACTGAAGATCAGCTCGGAGAATATGTGAACATTTGGGCTCCAAATACGGGACTATTTACCATATTTACCAAGAAGGCTACGTGAGTGATTTTCGCATTATTATTGATTTTCCAACATGATGATTGATTTTTCGTACTTATAATAGAATAAGAAAAGATAAATAATAAGTTCTCTTCATTTCGCTCACTATTTCTTTGAGAACGAGAGATTCGCCCGACTGTTCCGTTAATGAGTGAGCATGTGATAAATAAATAAATAAATAAAGTTTCACTGCTATTTCACTGCAACAATCATTAATTCTGCATATCTCATGAGAAAATTGTCCCGTCCATTGTTTCAAAAGTTATCCTATTCGATCCAACTTGTTTTCAGTCTCCAAAACTCTCAATCGATCATAATAGCAATACAACCATCTTCACTCATTCCCATAACCGATTGTCCCTTGAATTACAGAGACACGAGAATTTCACTCACGCGTTGTGTTTCAATTCGCCCTATCGAGTCCACTATTCGCCCCCGTTAAAAGTGGTGCGATCGGAAAAAGATCGACTCGAGAGATATATCGCTATACCTAGGTAGTAATCAGTGAAACTAGGCTACGAACGCGGTTCGAAAGAGCCAAAAATGACCTTGGAGGGCATATTTACGTCCGTCCCTACTTACCTTGGGTGAAACTGTTTTGAGAGTTGTGCAGTAAAAAAGTGAACATGAACGGAAATGAAAGCAATATTGAAATTTTATTGGCACTTGTCTATGTTTTACTAGTAACGTCTACACCGTGCAAGAACAGTACCGTTAAAGGCACATCCCTAGATCCGCATTGGCAACACTGTGGACAAATAAAGCGAGAGAGGGTGGTCAGAGCGGATAGATTCAAATTAGCTCGGGGTGTGGCTTTAATTGTGGAAAGAAATATAGTGCGTGAAATGAAGACATCATCCTTCTCACACCTCCTGAAAATACGCTACAATAAATAACCTCTGGAGAATCAATAGTAGATCATCTTATGTCCTCTTTTGCTACCACATGCCTCGGGCGAGATAAATAAGTAAAATAATCAATTAAAAAGAATTCTCCGAGGTATTCAATGACGATTTCAGGACCAAGGAGAAGATGAGGCATATGATGGATCTTGAGCGAGGCATGACCCAGCAGCAACTGGAACACGTCGGAGAACTCAAATTGGCCCTCCTCACCAACAAGAACTGCCGGGCCAAGCGAGAGGAAATCATGTGAAATTATTGTGTATTTGTTCAAAAGATCGTTTTTTAAAGTTAGTAAAACTATTTTCAAAAGTTATATGGAATTGCCCACACAAATGGAGGTATTTCGTGATCGTCGTCTCGGTTTCTCGCGTAACTTGTTGGTCGATTACACTTTTTCGTTCTCGAACCCGTCAAACTGCAACCATTACTGCAGTAACTAAAGATCTCTAGGTATGCACCACAGTTTGTATGTTGTGATCGTTCGAGCAACGAATAAAGACACGTCTTTTAAAGGCACACCCGAGCAAATTTTGCACTCTCCGCTCTGGCAACGCTCTCTCGTAAACACAGTAAGCGAGATAGTGTGGCCAGAGCGGAGAGTATTAAGTTAGCTCGGTACCTTTTAAGGTACAAAATAGACCATTCCAAACATTTCTTTTGATTTTAGCGGCTCATCTAGCTCTTCGCTAGATAGTTCTAGAAGATTCGAAGAGAAATACAAAACTGAAATTATCCCTAGCGGACGTGACATGCACAACTTGTTTTGACACTCGAAGACAGTAATACTGGTGGATTTCAGAGCTATTCCCTGTTTCTTGAATACAATTTTAGTAATACAATGACCTTTATCGAGCACCGAAGAATTGGGGAAGGAATGGTTTCCACTAAACGACCATGCAAGGTACAGTTATACCTTGAATTGTTCTTCGTTCATCCGAAATCGTAACTGATTCCACAAAAGAACATCATATTGAGTACTATGGCAAAAAACGTTATACTTGTACGAAATTGCTCCTCGCAGTAGGATAATTTTTTGATTCATATGACAGCAACAGTTTGTAAAGACAATGTATTCCAAATTTTGTCTGTATAAGAATATGTTCAAAATATTCTCAAAAGAAAATAAAACATGTACAATGACAAAGGCATGGTATCATAATTCCGCATGGTAAGATTACTACTGAACACTCGTTAGCGGCGGAAACGCCGAAGGGGGCACTCTCATAAAGGCCCCTCTCTCGGCTAACTCACATGCAGTACACATTATGCTATTATTCTATCGTCTAAGCGACCTTGGCTTACACTATCTCATCTATTTTCTACCTTTACTTCTACCTCTATCTCCAACACTATCTCTACCTCTACCTCTACCTCTACCTCTACCTCTACCTCTACCTCTACCTCTACCTCTACCTCTACCTCTCCTTATCTACAACTTTGACCACTCCCGCTTCATACAGTGTAACCGCTTGCCGGCAGTCGTATAAAAGCCGATCACTTCCCCTCATTCATCAGCTTCCAGTCATGGACTCCGAGTCAGCTCATAAGATTAAGGCGTACCGCGTTGTCGGCTATGCTGCCGTCACTTTCTCCGCAGTCGCTGTTCTTTCCATCGCGGTGACTCTTCCCATGGTGTACAACTATGTTCACCAGATGAGAAGAACCACCATCCATGAGCTCCAGGCTTGCAAGGTACCCTAATTACTTCTATTTTGGGATATAGCAATCCGAAATACCGTAACCATTTCTAGATTCGATACAGTAATCAGTTAAAGCATGACCTAATGATTCGTTTTTCAGGGACACGCCAAGGGAGTCTGGACTGACGTCTTCGCCATGAAGGCTCTTCCTTCTCACAACAGAACCGCCCGTCAGGCTTACTGGGAGGATGCTCAGTGCAACGGATGCTGCCTTCCCGGACCCGCCGGACCTCAGGGAGCCCCCGGACGCGCCGGAACCCCCGGACACCCCGGAGCCCCCGGACAACCCGGAAACCCTGGACGTCCCCCAAGCACCCCTTGCGAGCCCCTCACTCCTCCTCCTTGCCAGCCTTGCCCCGCTGGACGCCCTGGAGCTCCCGGAGCCCCTGGAGCCCCCGGAAACGACGGAAGACCCGGAGCCCCCGGACAGAAGGGAGCCGATGGATTCCCTGGAGAGCCCGGAAGCCGTGGAAACAACGGAGGAGCTGGACGCCCCGGAAACGACGGAAGACCCGGAGCCCCCGGAAAATCTGCCCAATCTGGCCGCCCCATCCCCGGACCCCCCGGACAGCCCGGACGCGCCGGATCTCAGGGACCTCAGGGACCCGCTGGACGCCCCGGAAACGACGGAAGACCCGGAAACAACGGATCTCGCGGAAACAACGGAGCCCCTGGAGCCCCCGGAAACGATGGAGCCCCTGGACAGCCCGGTCGCGATGGAAACTCCGGAGGATCTGGAGAGCGCGGTATCTGCCCCAAGTACTGCGCCCTCGACGGAGGAATCTTCTTCGAGGATGGAACTCGCCGTTAAACGACGAATTCATCTCTTTTCGAATGCCCATAAGGCTAACGATCTCACGAATAAATCGAGATTCTCACTCATTCTTTTCTTTGTGTCACACATACTACCCAGTACAGTACCATGAAGCATATCACAATTAAACTTATGCTCTTGATCTCGTTTTTAGAGAAAAATAGATACATTAGATGTAGCTTCGAAACTCCATAAGTCACAATTATTAACATGATTTATATTACACTCTTTAGTTGCAATGGGCATGCAACTCTCTATATTTGTACCTTATAATCGATTCATTTATAGCAAATCAGTTTTCCTTTGAGAGGAATTCCGTACAAGTTACACCTTAGATGTATGACTAAACACTGTTTGGGAGCTAGAGTAGTAATCGGTTCTTTGGGTTGAAACTGAGAGCGATCGCGGTAGAATTCGTCCTTGTTAGACACAACTACTTTCACTTTTGTTAGAGAACGTACGAGAAATGTGAAGAATGGCCGCACTTTGATGTTAAGAGTTCGTGTTTGCATAGACTTTTTTTAAAAGTTTCTCGAATTCTTCCCTGAACCATTCGAAAACTGTCTCCCCTCTATCCTTTTGCCAATAGTATATTCATGAATAACTATTCGATGGACTAAAGAAATAATAATAAATAAACCAATTTGGAATTTCTGTTTTGGAGCAAAGATGTATTTCAGTGGAGTGTTTTCGAACGGAGATACTCTGGACTGCGCATTTTGAAACTGACTTTAAAAAGTTAAAGCATCTTTTCGCTGTAGTAAAACAGATATCGTTGTGAAATGGAGACGCTCATTATAGGGCAGCCCCAAATTATCCTGGGCATTCCTTTATTTAACATTATTACATTAATCCATGTAAATGCATATGCATTTCATATATGTTTTGAGATGTGGCTTCATGCAGCCAAAACCGACGAAGCTCTTGCATGCTACGTGGGTTAACTGCATCTAATGGATTATATCCTGCGGCCATATCCATGAACGTTGGCAAACCGTTTGCCAGCAAACGTGACGTCAGAAGCGTAGGGGGAGGATCTCTGGCAAACGCCTCCGACTACGCTTGTTACGTCATGTTTGCCGGCAAACGGTTTGCGGCCGTTCATGCTTCGTGGTAACCGCAAATGTAGACAGAATATCGAGATATAGCGAGATGATTCAATGAGTAGAAGAAAGGAAAACCAATGATCTGTAGAGTACATCTGACAAAATACAGTGAGCTGCTTCCCTCTCTCCGGTCCTCCTTGCCTTTACCTCATTTCGCCAAATTTTCTCTCGCTTGTTGTCACATTTATTCTATGTAAGATAAATAAATAATTAAAACGCACACAGTAAACTATAACGACAGTATCAAAACCTTGACGGAACTTCGAAATCTACAGTACAATTGCAATCTTTTCGAAACTTCCGCTTTGTAACAACTGTTTTTCGATCTCTATCGATTAAGGTTGACCCTAGGGCATCATGATTATCATTATAATGACGAGTTTACACTGACACAGTGAGTGAATGGAGAGTGCTGTGTGTGAGAGAGAATGGGATGGTGAGAGACACTCAGAGAGTTTAAGAAAACTTAGAGATTCATGGGCAGACAAGCAGAAAAAGATAGAGCAATGGGCAGATGTAGAGATGGATAGACATAGGAAGAGAGGTAGGGAACGAGAGAGATAGGGAAAGTGAGAGAGGATTGTTATGTACTTGGACACAACATGTAGTAGAATAGAGACTTTATTGTAGAGATAGAAACAGGTACCACCGGTACAACAGGATGAACTAGATAAGAATCAAGGAATAACCAATATAGACAGCACGTCAACTACGATGACGTGTCATTAGCATAGAATAGGGTAATGTGGTCAAATGCAAATGTGTATGCTAAGATGCAGTTTGGTTATAATAATAGACTTTGGAGCATACATAGCACCTCCGCCCCAAGATATGAACTACGGCATATCTGACAAACAATAATATGGATATAATCATATAGTACAGTATTAATAATGTGATGGAATGATATTAGGGTCAACGATCAATAATAGGGAAATCAATAATCACGAATCAATGGTAGGTTTGACCACTAGTGGATGAAATGTTTAAACGAGATGGTGGTTGTCTACTACGGGAAGGGCTTGTAGAACCGGGTCTAACCACGGTTGCCTTAGGATTAGTCTTCTTGTTGTTGTTCTCCACATTGTTCGTGGGCACGACGACGGCATCGGCATCAGCATCAGTAACGACGGCATCAGCGGCAGACGGCGTGACGTTGCACTTGGCGGGCTCGACCTGGACGTTGCTCTCGACCACGTTGTCGGCGGGAACGTTGAAACTCTCCAACAAGACACTCAGAGGATCGCAATCCTCAATCCATCTCCTCCTCAATTGGTTCGCATGAGCAGTCACATGACTACCATCCAATCTCTGGATCTCATAGATCACATTTCCTTTCCTTCTGAGCACTACGGCTTCAGTCCACTTCTCGTGATTTGGACCATCACGATCACGATAATACACAGTGTCTCCTTCGGCGAACTCTCGTGTCACCTTCTCATTCAATACTCTCTCCTCTCCCTCCCTGGGAGACATGAGAGTGAGACGACATCGCATCTTCCTTCCGAGGAAGATCTCTGCTGGAGTACACATCTTCAATTGATTATTTGGAGTGCATCTGTACATCATCAAGAACTTCTGCACGTTCTCATTCTCCGGACCTTCGCCTCTCATCTTCAACAGCGACCGTTTGAACGTATCCACGAAGCGTTCAGCCTGTCCATTACTCTGCGGATGATACGGTGGCGAGAACATGTGATTGATTCCATACTCCATACAGAATGCTCTCATCTTCTCAGACTTGAACTGAGTTCCATTATCAGACACTATGGTCTCCGGACTACCGTATCTTGATACGAAGTCTCTCAATGCTTTGATGGTTGCATCAGCCGTAATCCTCTCCATAGTCACGACCTCTGGCCATCTACTATGAACATCCACAATGATCAAGTAGTAACGTCCATTCATTGGACCGGCGAAATCCATATGGACTCGCTCCATTGGTCTACTCGTTTCTGGCCACTTGATTGGTTCAGCTTTCGAAGGATTCTTGGCAGCACTTTCACAACCTTCATAACATCTTACTTGGCTCTCGATATTCTGATCGAAAGTTCCATAGTAGTTAACTACATCAAGTAACGATCTCGGTTGAGTATCATCCTTGGGTACTTGCATCTCCTTGAGTACATGCACCTTCTTTGGATCTGGATGACGTCCAGATTCATTCACGATGAATCTAAGGAAGTGGACTTCTTTCTGTCCGAACGCACACTTCTCTAGTCGGATTCTGAATCCAGAATCACGAATCCTCTCGAGAACTCTCATCAGATTCTCGTCGTGCTCTTCCTTCGTCCTTCCACTTACAATGACATCATCCAAGTATGCCACTGTCCTGCTCATTCCTGTCAGCATCTGGTCCATTATTGACTGGAATATACCTCGAGCAGGTTTCACATATAACGGTAATCTGTGGTACTGATACAGTCCACGATGCGTATTGATCACGAGCAGCTTCTTAGCTTCCTCGTCTACTTCAACTTGGAGATACGCATCCGAGAAATCGATCGTGGAGAAGACTGTTCCACCATTCAACGAGGCGAATATGTCTTCCGGCAGCTTGAGCGGATGAGTACAATCCTCCAGACAGTCATTCAGACCTGTCTTGAAATCAGCACACATTCTCTTTGCACCATTCTTCTTTGCGACTAGCAAGAACGGAGCAGCCCACTCCGAGTGTTCTACCTTAGAGATCACTCCCATATGACATAATCGATCGATTTCTTCATCACACACCTGCTGGCTGGCATACGGCACTGGCCGCTTGTTACGGAATACCGGCTTTACGCCCGGCTTCAGGTACAACTTAGCTGCAGACTTGTTGTACTTCCCCAGTCCAGGCTCACAAACTTCTGGGAAGACATCCTTTACCCAGGTTGTGTAGTCTCCTGACTTGATGTGTGCAATCACCGTTTCATCATTCTCATCTGAGAATGCTCTCTTCAAGTCTAGCTTGAAGAATACATCATTGCCGACTAGTCGAATCGGTCTTGGGGTGACGTGGACCCATGCGTCACACTTCTTGCCACAGTATTCCATTTTACTGCGGAACTTGCCGAGGATCTTCATACCTTGTCCATTTGCACATGATACGATACATGGAGCGGGAACCAACTCAGGGTTCTTCATCTCCTTCCAGTCAACCTCCGAGATGAGCGTCAGATCAGATCCTGTGTCAAGTTGACACTCCATCTGAGTTCCATCCATGGATACATTCACGTACACACGATTGCCTTCAATCTGATTGCAATCCTTCACTTGTACTGAATTGTTCCGGAAGTTCTTCTTCGGCCTCATTTTATTATGCTTCAACCAGCATCTCTCTTCAGTATGACCATTCTTGCTACAATGTGTACATTTCACATTGGCCTTTGATCTCTCGGTCTTTGGACTCTTCTGATTCTTTCCCTTATCATCTTCAGGTACTCTCACAATATTGGCTGTATTCGTCTGCACTGCTGAGCCTTCTCGCTCAAATGCTCTCGAATATCTTTCAATAGATGGTCCTTTAGTCACTTGACAATGTCTCCTTTCTCCACTAACAACTGTCTCTTTACTCGCTAACTTCTCGAGTATCTCATTGTTCTTCTTGTTTTGTTCACTCTGCACGTTCATGAACTGCTGTTGCATGTTCGCTATCATCTCCAATACCGATGCTAATGTAGTTGCTTCAGCTTCAGGCTTCTCCACTTCAGGCATCCTTACTACGAATTATTTGAGTACACTTAGCTCAAAAAGAAAATTCGCGATAGCCTTCGGCGTACTTCTTGCAATTCAACCTACTTGTAATCGCAACTACAAGTCTACCTGACACTCGCAAGTGCAGTAACTATATCTACTTGTAATCGCAACTACAAGTCTACCTGACACTCGCAAGTGCAGTAACTATATCTATACTCGCAAGTATAGATCTTCAAACCGTGCAATCGCAACTACAGGTTGGTAATATAATCCGATGAACTATATCTATATCGCAATATAGATCTTCCTGGACTCGTAATCGCAACTACGAGGAGGGACAACAAGAAGAAGAAGAGAAGAAATGAGCTCGTCAATCCTGGTCGCGTTAGCTCGTCAAACAATCCTGGTCGCCAATAATGTTATGTACTTGGACACAACATGTAGTAGAATAGAGACTTTATTGTAGAGATAGAAACAGGTACCACCGGTACAACAGGATGAACTAGATAAGAATCAAGGAATAACCAATATAGACAGCACGTCAACTACGATGACGTGTCATTAGCATAGAATAGGGTAATGTGGTCAAATGCAAATGTGTATGCTAAGATGCAGTTTGGTTATAATAATAGACTTTGGAGCATACATAGCAAGGATGAGGGAGGGAGAGAGAGGGAGAGAGCAAAGGAGAGAGAGATAGGAAAGAAGAGAGAGCAGAGAAGTAAAGTGATAGGAAATGGACATTTTCTACTCGAGAGTGAAACCGAACTGTGTACGATTTGGTAGCCTATAAAAGTGCCTCCCTTCCCCTCATTCATCAGCTTCCAGTCATGGACTCCGAGTCAGCTCATAAGATTAAGGCGTACCGCGTTGTCGGCTATGCTGCCGTCACTTTCTCCGCAGTCGCTGTTCTTTCCATCGCCGTGACTCTTCCCATGGTGTACAACTATGTTCACCAGATGAGAAGAACCACCATCCACGAGCTCCAGGCTTGCAAGGTACCGTAACCACTCCTATTTTGAGATACAGTAATATGTAGTACCGTAACCATTTATAGGTTTGATACAGTAATCCATGATACCGTAACTTATTCATTCGCTTTTCAGGGACACGCCAAGGGAGTCTGGACTGACGTCTTCGCCATGAAGGCTCTTCCTTCTCACAACAGAACCGCCCGTCAAGCTTACTGGGAGGATTCTCAGTGCAACGGATGCTGCCTTCCCGGACCCGCAGGACCTCAGGGAACCCCTGGACGTGCCGGAACCCCCGGACACCCCGGAGCTCCCGGACAACCCGGAAACCCTGGACGTCCCCCAAGCACCCCTTGCGAGCCCCTCACTCCTCCTCCTTGCCAGCCTTGCCCCGCTGGACGCCCTGGAGCTCCCGGAGCCCCTGGAGCCCCCGGAAACGACGGAAGACCCGGAGCCCCCGGACAGAAGGGAGCCGATGGATTCCCTGGAGAGCCCGGAAGCCGCGGAAACAACGGAGGAGCTGGACGCCCCGGAAACGACGGAAGACCCGGAGCCCCCGGAAAGTCTGCCCAATCTGGCCGCCCCATCCCCGGACCCCCTGGACAGCCCGGACGCCCCGGATCTCAGGGACCTCAGGGACCCGCTGGACGCCCCGGAAACGACGGAAGACCCGGAAACAACGGATCTCGCGGAAACAACGGAGCTCCTGGAGCCCCCGGAAACGATGGAGCCCCTGGACAGCCCGGTCGCGATGGAAACTCCGGAGGAGCTGGAGAGCGCGGTATCTGCCCCAAGTACTGCGCCCTCGACGGAGGAATCTTCTTCGAGGATGGAACTCGCCGTTAAACGACGAATTCATCTCGTTTCGAATGCCCATAAGGCTAACGATCTCACGAATAAATCTATCTTTTCAAAAAAAAAACGTTGCATATTACACAATACTTAAATTGATACAGAGGAAAATATTCAATGAGTGCTTCCAATTTGCCTATTATCTACCCTCCAAAACATGACCGGGGGATGTTTGCCACCACTTTACCAAGAATTAGATATCGTTAATTATCCGGAACAGTGTATGCGCAATCAATCGCTTCCTCTGCTTCCAGCATATCTCTAGGTTGACCTTACTCTCTCTCACACCTTCCTCTCTACAATGGAACGGTTATCACACAAATATTACTGTCAATGTGCTCATTTGATCTGTGGCACAAAGCGCGCTTATTCGGTGTTACATTTGTCCCACGTAAATTTTTTTAGTGTGGAAAATTCGAACGGAATTTTAGAAATAGCAATTTTATATCATTCCCGATCGAAATTTACGTTCTGCGGAGCTTGCATGGGCATGTACGAGAGCGTAATGCAATTAAACAGTAATGTATACAATTAATCATAAGATGATAATTTAAGGTTTGATCGACATTTCACTCTCAGAATTTTAATAAAGGACAGGAGTTCAAATTTAAAAAAAAAAGTATTTTGATTATAGAAATGTATTAGAAAAGCAGAAATATATTTGAAATGTGAAATAAATATGAGAACTTCTTCCTATGTAAACATTTTCTGGCCCCCTTTTCTCTATTAAAGACATGGCAGTTGTTGTGTTTCCTTTCTTGTCTTATTCTTTATTGAGATTGTCATGCATCCCATCTCAATCATCGCTAGTCCGACGTTGGCATTCAACCAGGTAAAGATAAAGATATCACTTTCAAATTTAAATTTAAATAATTACATAATGACCATAGTTCGGTAGAATGCCTCAGTATAAATATGATATGTGGTTTAGTGACGCATCATGCGACAATTAATCAATAAATTTCTATCAAGTTGAAACGCACTCTCACTAACAGCGGAGGGGTGGTGACAGGTTGAGGGCACAAAGTTTCAAAATCATCCTAGACCATTCATATTTGATAGTTAGAGTCCCTAGGGGTGGGATACACTTCGGCCAAAAAAAGACTCGAATTATCGATTTTTGATCTACCAAAAGTGAAAAAATCAAATTGAAACAAAACATATTCAAGCATATTTGCGTGCAAGGGTAGGGATGTTATCTATTGGTCATATGGCATACCCGACCGGACTTTGTTTGCTTGCATAACGGTATGTACATACCTTTGCCTTTATCATATAGCATATTCCAGCATTCTCTTCCGATCATACGATAACTTACTGGAAATTGATGGCAAACTCCCCTTCTTTATTCTCGCTCATAGTCAAAGAACCGATTACTTAAAGTGCTTAATCGCAAGCATTGTCTAATGGTCTCTTCATTTACAATTTCTTTGTTATCTGATAATTCTCTGCTAAAAGCATTGATTGTATTGCACTTTTAAAGGGACACCCCGAAGAAATTTGAAACTCTCTGCTCTGACAAAGCACTCTCGCTTCTTGAGAACATTACCAGAGCGGTGGGTGAAACAAAAAAAAACTCATAAAACAATCGATTACTACTCTAGCACCCAAACAGAGCACTCGGCGTTTCAGCCATACAACAACTTGTAGTTATTATAGAATTCCTTTCAAAAGCTAACTGATTTGCTATAATGTCTCTACCTTTCTCTGATAACGATATCAATAGCAAAGATCAAGAGCACATTAAGTGTATGATGCTTTTTGGTACTGTACTGTGTCTTATGCATGAACCAAAGAAAAGAATGAGTGAGAATCTCGATTTATTCGTGAGATCGTTAGCCTTATGGGCATTCGAAAAGAGATGAATTCGTCGTTTAACGGCGAGTTCCATCCTCGAAGAAGATTCCTCCGTCGAGGGCGCAGTACTTGGGGCAGATACCGCGCTCTCCAGATCCTCCGGAGTTTCCGTCGCGACCGGGCTGTCCAGGGGCTCCATCGTTTCCGGGGGCTCCAGGGGCTCCGTTGTTTCCGCGAGATCCGTTGTTTCCGGGTCTTCCGTCGTTTCCGGGGCGTCCAGCGGGTCCCTGAGGTCCCTGAGATCCAGGGCGTCCGGGCTGTCCAGGGGGTCCGGGGATGGGGCGGCCAGATTGGGCAGACTTTCCGGGGGCTCCGGGTCTTCCGTCGTTTCCGGGGCGTCCAGCTCCACCGTTGTTTCCGCGGCTTCCGGGCTCTCCAGGGAATCCGTCGGCTCCCTTCTGTCCGGGGGCTCCGGGTCTTCCGTCGTTTCCGGGGGCTCCAGGGGCACCGGGAGCTCCAGGGCGTCCAGCGGGGCAAGGCTGGCAAGGAGGAGGAGTGAGGGGCTCGCAAGGGGTGCTTGGGGGACGTCCAGGGTTTCCGGGTTGTCCGGGGGCTCCGGGGTGACCAGGGGTTCCGGCGCGTCCGGGGGCTCCCTGAGGTCCGGCGGGTCCGGGAAGGCAGCATCCGTTGCACTGAGCATCCTCCCAGTAAGCCTGACGGGCGGTTCTGTTATGAGAAGGAAGAGCCTTCATGGCGAAGACGTCAGTCCAGACTCCCTTGGCGTGTCCCTGAAGAAGGAATCATTAGGTCATGCTTTAACTGATTACTGTATCGAATCTAGAAATGGTTACTGTACTACGGAATACTGTATCTCAAAATAGAAGTGATTACGGTACCTTGCAAGCCTGGAGCTCATGGATGGTGGTTCTTCTCATTTGGTGAACATAGTTGTACACCATGGGAAGAGTCACGGCGATGGAAAGAACAGCGACTGCGGAGAAAGTGACGGCAGCATAGCCGACAACGCGGTACGCCTTAATCTTATGAGCTGACTCGGAGTCCATGACTGGAAGCTGATGAATGAGGGGAAGGTAGGCACTTAAATAGTGAAGAGGTTGTGTACAGTGTAAGGTAAAAGTGCTCTTTTTTCGTCTCGAACTGCCTTCTTGCGATAGTTAGAGGTCATTGGGGAGAGTGCTTGACCAATTCGCTTTTCGACGAGACGAAGACGAATGAAATTCGATTTTTTTACTGATCATTTGATCTTAACAACTAAAAGTAACCTGACTTATAGTGGCGGATATGGTACTTATTTATTTGTTTATTCCAGCAAATATACATACATACATACATATATATATATATATATATATATATATATATATATATATATATATATATATATATATATATATATATATATATATATATATATATATATATATATATATATATATATATATATATATATATATTTATCGTTATGGTTAGCATGAAACAATACAAGAGTGTAAAGCAAGAATAATAGAGAACAATACTTTAACGCTCACTTAGTGTCCTGGGAGCCCCTTCCAACTCTCCCATAGCCCCTATGCAAATCCATCGCAATAACAATCAAACATATTTAGAGTTATTTTATCTCGTTATCGGTATTTGCTTCGTTTAGTCCATATACACGCTGATACAATATAATACAAAATATATTTTATTCTCAACACATCGTTCAATGAAGTTTTCATTCTTGCACATAGTTAAAATACAAACAAGCACACAAATTATGTTTACATTCAATTGGTATGCGTTTCACATGAGGGATAAATATAATCTTCGTTATCTTCGTGGACTTTGATATATACACTTCGCTTTCGTAGTTACGCTTTGATTAAGCTCATTTCCGCTCATTTTTTTTCGAAATTGCTTATACGAGACGGCAATTCATCCCCTCTTTTCACTTGGACAGAAATATGCTTATGAATACAGTCCTACAAACTTAAATTCTAATCAAGTTTCAAAATCGAACACGTTTTCTTGAATTCTTCAGAGACCGAGGATAGATCTTTTGGACAAGATGATTCATGTTTCGGCCTCTCTGCATATGATATGCTGACAACATAAATTGATAAAGCGTTTGTGATGTTGGCACCGTGCCAAGAATAATCTAACTCCTTTTTTTAGATATATGCGATTTTGGGGCTGAAACAAATCTACACATCTTCCTTTTTATGCCTTGGTCTATGTGCCGAATCTAGCTCGAAAGTGTGTGTAAGTCGTGTAGAGTCGCACGAGCACTAGGAGATTAGCGGTTTGTTTAGGACGCCCCAAAAGGGAGAGGGAGAGGGAGAGAGAAGGAGAGAGGTAGAGGGAGAGGGTGAGAGAGAGGGAGAAGGAGAAGGAGAGCTGGAGAACATGAAAACGCATACACATAATAAAATGATCGCCGAACTTATTCATTTCACTCACATGTTACTTTTCCTGACGTATTCTTATTATTTCGGCAATGAAAATGAACAACAAATCCGTTTCCTTGTGAATCATAAATAACTATCCCTGTCCAGTGGATGGTTCCAATCATACGTGGGAGGGCATTGCCGCTGGAAATGAAAATCGTTTTTGGGGGTCGGACGCAAAAAATGGAGCATTTATACGTCATTTTAAGTGATGTTTTTGGAAAATCGGGGGGTCGGGTGCCAAAAATCGGGGGTGTATTGCCGCTAGCGGCAGTGGTGCCCACGTATGGTTCCAATATTCAATGTTATCTTCAAATATTCAATATTACGAATACTCAAAGGGATGCATCCAAGATTCGAAGTTTCGAAACAGCCACAAAACCCACACCGATATCACTATCATAATCGACGGTCGTCCATCGACCCTTAGAGTCATCCCATTTCCTGTTAAGATTAAGGATACGAAAAACTAAGGCATGATTTCCTCCAAACTTTAGGGTGTTATCATGCTAAATACGTGAATGATTAAATAATTATCGATTTCATCATTATCAGCGTCAGTGTGATAATACCTTACATATCGGAGGAGTAATAGTAAAACTAATAATTCTCACGTTCGTATATTGACGCAGTGAGCAATGACAGAGGTCATTCGCAGATCAATGGGGTCCAATACTCTAGACAATTCATGAACGGTTGATCGTGTTGCTGCATCTTTACGCGATCTTAAAATACTCGCAAAACTTAAAATTGCATAGAACCCAGACGAAACTCCATTTAAAGTAGAAGTTAAAGTGTTATCCCAGGCCAATTTTACTCTCCGCTCTGGCAACACTCGCTCGCAGACAAAGAACGCGAGAGAACACTGCCAGATCGGAGAATTTCAAATTAGCTGTGCCTGTAACAACCCACGCAGCAGTAGGAGCTCCGCGGTTCAAAGATCAGAACGAAATACGACTCCCTGCTATCCAAATATGTGTTTTGGTCAAGCTATATCTGCCGCTCTAATTGGATTGATCTTAGGACAGAAAGTGTCATCCTTGCACTGAAAGGGATTATGAAGAGGAGGAAGGGGAGATTGAGAGGGAGAGGGAGAGAGGGAGAGAGAGAGAGGGAGAGGAAGAGGGAGGGAGAGGGAGAGGGAGAGAGAGAGAGAGAGAGAGAGGGAGGAGACGACTTTTGACAAGTTTCTGACAGGAGCTCTCGCTCTTCCTCCTGAAATCTGTCTTCGCCACCTTCACTCATTTACCCGCATCACTCATTACATCTCCATTCTCTCTCTCTCCCTCTCCCTCTGTCTCTCCCTCTCGCTCTCCTTTTCTCTCCCTCTCTCGCTCCCTTTCTCTCCCTCTCCCTCTCTCTCTCGCTCCCTTTCTCTCTCTCCCTCTACCTCCCTTTCACTTGAGATCCGTTTGAATCCAGCACTTTACGCTCTGTTCAGAAGTATCTAAATAAATGAAAAGCAGAGAAATCTCTCCTCGTCTTACTTGCTCTCTCGCCTTTTCATTTCTTTTCTTTTCGTAACTTTTGAATCCGCACTTTCCCCATATCACTCCATTCCACATCGCGGAGTGTTAATAATTCATAGATCGAAAGTGGTGAGATGTTGTGAGAAATTGGTACGTTCAACGCATAACATAAGCTAATTTTACTCATTGCTCTGGCAGCGCTCTCTCGTAGATGAAGAAAGTGAGAGAGAATTGTCATAGATGAGTGTTTGAAACTAGCTCAGGCTGGGCCTTTTACCGTGTATATGAGTGTCAAATGTTTATAATCTCTGTGCATCGCTCTGTATATGAGATATATGCATATCTGTATAGAGCTTTGATATCAATTATATTTGTCGTCCGAGTTTCGAAAATAGATTTTTCATGGCAACCTATCTACGAAACACCCATTAGCTGATAATGTCAATGTTTCGAAAAATATATCCGATAATGTGGCGTTCAAAAGTAGCGAAAGAAATCAAAAAAGATTCGAGAGAGTGTGCAAAACGAGTAGAGATTTCCGTTGTTTTCTTTTGTTTTAGCAAGTTTTGGATTTTATTTACCATTAAGTTTTTTATACACCATAAAGATGTTTCAACAAGTTAAAAAATGAATTAAAATATAGAAATTTATGCATGGAGAAAATATGTAGCGGAGCACGCTCTAGTATTCATCGTATATTCCCACTATTTCTCATAGAATCTGTCACTTTCCCGTAATTTCTGTCCGAATCAATTAATAATTAATCCAGAATTTCTCTATTTTTTTCGGCATCGTGTTTATTTGGAATTCCTGAATCAGTACTTCGAATATTTATTTGTATACTTTTCAAGGAACACCCCAGTTAATTTCAAACTGTCCGCTCTTGACATACTCTCGCAAGCAAATAAAGCGAGAGTGTTGCGCGGAGAGCTCCAAATTAGCTCCAGGTGTGCCTCTAACACATTTTTGCAGTTTTTTGTTCGCTTGCATTCACAACGAAATTATTGTATGCTAATTTGAGCTATGCTAAATTGAATTCTCTGAACATGATATACTCTCTCGCAAGCAAATCAAGTCTGGCGAGAATTTTGTGTATTACTTAGTTTCATATATGCGAACGCCTGACTAGAACTAACAAACTCGTCTGTAGTAAGAGCAAAATGAGATTTTTCAACATATGTCTGAAGGGTTTGAGAGAGTCGAGATGTGTAGAGTATTCGGTTTCAACGAACTTTCGCACAGCATTTGCACCATAGTTGCGATTCATGCATTGGACTTGTGATAATGACCAATATTATTTTAATCTCGAACTGGAGAGTGTTACTAGATCAAAGTAATATTTACTTAATCTGGGAAGATTACGGTGCAATCTTGCCTTATAGTCTCAAGACTGAAAGTTAAAAGCACACCATAAGCAAATTTTTCTCTCCGCTCTGGCAACGCTCCCTGGTAGACAAAGAAAGCAAGAGAGCAGTGAGGATGATAGATGTGGCAAAGTTTTGGCGACATCTCTAGTGATCAGTTTAAATTATTTATCCTGATGCGTTATTTTTATAGCTCAATTAGTCCCGCAATGTAGCGTAAGCATTTGTAGCGAATGAATTCGTTTATTTACATGCAGAATAACCAACATTATCTCTATCAAAAATATATTTGCTATGTATTTTAATTGTAAACATAAATGCAATACGATTGTTGCACACAATACATGTAGATTTTCATTCATAAAAATACCGTAATAGGCCTTTTCGGCTGTCCACCTCTCTTTTTCCCGCAAATATAGTTATTATTTCCTCTATCTATCCTTTGTACAATAATGCTCGCCAACAAAACAATTTTCTTACTGGTCGATATTGCAATATTTTCATAATTTTCCCAAATTTGTTCGGTTTTGCTGAAAATAAAAGCGGAGCATATTGGTCTATTTATCCTGAATCCCGCATTTCATGTCTAATTGAAGTTGAGTCTTTTCTGTCACTGATGCGTATAGCCCTCCCGCCTCCCTCTGTATCTCTCCCTCTCCCTCTGTCCCTCTCCCTCTCCCTCTCCCTCTGTCCCTCTCCCTCTCCCTCATCTTCTTCCATAATTCACTTTTTCCTCCCTGAGTGACTACTCTCTGTATATATCGTTCGTGTTGAAAGACAAGCTTCATCTACTCCATCTTCTTCTTCTTTTTTCACTACACAAAAAAATGTCTTCGCTTGTAAGCAATCTCATTGGAAAATCTTTGAAATTCAAAAATTTGATTTTTTTTTGAAATTTAAATTGAAAATGAAATGTGAGCTGTTGAAACTATGCTGTTATCTGCTGAAGATTTTTCTTTTTAGTAAAAAAAATTATATTATTTCACATAACGGACTAATCAAATCACCAAAATCCAGAAAAGAAAACAAAAAATATTTCCCTAAATTGTCAGTGTAGACCATTTTTGTTCTTTCTTCTTTTGTTCGTGAAGAGCACTAGAGCCTCAAGTCCCATTAGGAAAAGATAAGAGGATAATAATTTGGGATGTTCGGTTGATAAACAAAGATAAAAGTTCCCTCATCGAACTTTTACTGTGTCCAATTTCTTTAAAATTAAACTATGGTGACACTAATGTCCAATCCTTTGTCCCTCTTACTTCATGATAGTAGTGCACCCCAAATCACCTGGTTCCCATTTGTTTTCA